>OX235272.1:74596302-75796302 GCA_944472155.2 Trichobilharzia szidati
AGTAGTATATCACTAGCCCATACATAATAGATGTGGTTCATTATCAACTGTATGGAATCGCTGGTAGCTGGTCGAGTAACATGTACTCACTATTTGGAAGTACTGTTTTTCGAGTCTGAATTATTCAAGTTGTTTCAATTAGACACTAGTTACTAACCAGTGTAATGTGTGCGTGTATGTGTCTAGTCCTATCTTTGGTGCAGACTGAATTATATCAGTCAAGTTTGCAATGTGGCCACTATGCCACTAGGTGGCTCGCCATCACGGTGCACTGTGAATTGCTGGCAGTAGTTGGTTGGAGGCAATCGGCCACAGGAAGCCCCATCTGTCTTAGGTTTCGTGCTATTTGGCACTCATCAGTAAGGCTTATCTGCAACCTCGAAAGGACTCATCTCCCTTCTGAAATTCGAACCCGCGTCACCCACCCAGTGTTGCAGTCAGAGACGTATCATATCTTCAAAAGTATTCAATACAGTCCGACAGGAGGTCAGTCGCGAGCCCAACTAGCCAAGTGGCAAAGTCTCTGGCTGAAGCACTGGGTGGTGCGGGTTCGAATCTCAGAAGGAACATGAGTTCCTCAAAGTTGCAGACACGCCTTACTGACGAGTGCCAACTAGCACGAAACCTAGGTTACACGGGGTTTCCTGACGATCGTCTCCAACCATCTAATATCAACTATTCAAAATGTAAAATCAAAATTCACGGGGGTAAAGTAGGCTAACACAAGTAAATTTAAATGATTAGAGACGCATTTCCCACGGAAAAAATGTTCGGCCTTCCAAGAAGATTTTAATTGATGAATCCCACTGTCTTTGCTTTCAAATATGACATTAAGTGAACAGTTGCTTAAGGGAAAAGATTACAGTGTGAACGATTTACTTAGCTTATATAATACTAATGAATGATACCATTCATTAGTGGCACTATTCTCGCCAAACATCGACGTGGTCCAAGCTCAATTCCCAACAGACACACTCTAAAACCTCTCCTAGTTGGTATTAAGCCCAGCAAAAGGGAAGGTTGGGCTTGACTAAACTGTTACAGAAACTTTAAAGCTCAAGCTATGAAGCCTAATATTACATTTGGAACACAAAGAATTAATTACTGATTCTAAATGGCAGTTTCATAAATGATTCACTGGCTTAAACGCTAGCCTTCCAGCCAACGGATCACAAGTTCAGCAGATTATCCATCTTCACACAATAAGTACAGCCGATAGCTTGATACATGGGGAACGTGTTCGAGGCAACCAAATTCTAACAACTCAGAGAATCAGAGAAGAACTTTATCATGAAAATGAATACTCCTTTAATAACAAACAGCTTTTTACTGTCTAATGTTTAAAAAAATTTAAGGTTTTATGTAGCGAAGAATTTGGGGATTATATATGTTAAAGTTAATAAAGCTGATAACAATAAAGAGTACTGAAAGAATAAAATGGACTAACATAAGAGTTCACCTATATGAAGTGATAACTAACTGTAGACATATGCCATTGGTTCAATGGTGGGAGGCTTCCTACCTACGTGGAAGTTCCAAGGTCAACTAACTCCCAGGTGACAAACTTCTAAATCTCGTTTAGTTTACAGTTGTCTGGTAGTAAGCTCGATAAAGAGAGGAAGATTGGATGGGTGTGAGGTTAGCAACTCCACCCCATGAAAACAACACCACTACTACTGAAACTTCAAGGCCTAAAGCAGCTCTACGTACGTTCCACTCGGAAAGAGAGGGGTGAAAAACTCAACAACAACAAAAAACAATCTGTAAACATGATTGAATACCTACCTAATAATTGTTCTCTTAAATCACGATTTATCCGTTGACGTTCTTTCGCAATCAAATCGCATGTATCAGAATATGCGCATTGAATGACTGATGTGTTCTCCACTATTTCAGTAAATGTATTATCTGTCTCCTGTGATGAAATATCTTTGGACACCGCACTGTCATTCTCTTCCGCTGGAGTGATTGCCTTCAGTGCAGAAGTAGTTTTATCATGAGATAGATAATGAGTAGATACTGAATCTGAAGTTTGTACAGTATCACAGTTTTCTTTTAACTTTTTTACCTGAAAGTAGAAAATAATTAAACACATAGCAAACACACATATAAACTCATTCACTGGTAGTAATGGGAATAAAATTCACATTTGAATGAGAAAATGAACAAGGAGAATTTAACCATGTTAGACTGTGAAATAAGATGAACAACGAAAGAAGGTAAACTGCACTGCACACTAGCGTTTATAAAAAGCCAACGCATTATGCTAACAGATATTTAGACTGTAATTCATCTCATCCGTTATCTATCTGTCAGTAAAGGCAGGCAATACCACTAAGTAGTGCTACAACTAAAAACCTAAACGATGAAATGAAACAGACAGGAGAGGCGTTGGTGTTAAATAACTATCCCATGAAATAAATTCATTAGGAAGATGAGAAAAGGTGAGAAGCAAAATAAAAATAATGGAGAAACCAATAATGACAAGATAAATAAGAAAGAATATAAGGCATCTACTGTTATACCATATAAAGAGGGGACATCTGAGACCCTACGAAGGATTCTCAATAAAATAGGAATTAGGGTGGTATTCAAACCTACAAACTCACTCAGGCAGGGACAAGCTCTGTAGACTTAAGGACACGGTGGATCCAATTAAACAAAATAATATAATTTACAAAATACAATGACTGTGAGGTCAACTACATCGGTCAAACTAGCAGACCAGTAGTAGTGAGATTGTCAGAATATATGAAATTAGCCAAGGTTATAGTCATTGATCTCACGAAGATAAGTAATTTAGAACAAAACTCAGCGATCGCACTGCATACATTAACACACAACCACAGAATAGGTTGGGTGGGACAGAGTCATATAGGTAGTTGGAGACAGAGAGAGATTAATTACTGAATCCTGCCTAGTTCATCGAGTCTATACCCAACACAACACATGCAAAAGAAGTGACTCAATGCAAGTACCAGAGATATGGAAGATATTATGACCATCAGTCAAATCAGAGGTTAATAAATAATGTTAAAATTTATTTCAGTTCACGTTATAACACTCTAAAAAGTTATTTAATTTACCATAAAAACATCTTTTCCATCTTATTGACTAATAACACTCGTCTTATTTCCCATCCTATTGTGTTTTATTGATAACACTAATATTATTTCCATGTGTATTTTATCTTCCATAGTAGATTGACTAACAGCACTCGTCTTAATCCTCATCATATTATATTGATTGATAACATTAATATTGGTTCCCAATGTACTTTATTTTTCATTCTGTTTCACGTAAGTCTTATATGGCTGGAGACAATTGGTGGTGATAGCTAGACTGAAGCATGGCTTCACCAGTCAATGAAATCCACAACACTTAGTTTAAACCGCCCACATAGGGAGGTGTAGACTCCCTGACTGGTTAGGGTCCTCGGGATGGTAAAGACCAATGAAAGCTGGAGACAATTGGTGATATGGCTCAAAATTGTTCTCAGTGGCTGGCGCAGATGCATCCACTTCTTGTGACATTATTATTATTATTGTTCCCTTGGGTTCCTAGTGGAACATAGGGCTTCAACTGCACGCCTCCACTTGCTTCTGTCTTCTGCTGCACTTTTCACTTGCATCCATGTTAGTCCATGCTGTTTCAACTCCTCTTCACACGATCTCCTCCATGTTTGTGACTTATAATATCCAATAAAACTCTATTGTTCTTCCACATTACTATTCTCTTTACCTCATATCTGTGTTTATTATCTGTTTTGCATTTCTTTTTACTTTCTTCTTCTCTGGCATTGTGTGCTGAGTGAAGTGCGGCGACTCGAACTGATGCACATTAGTGCAAAGTTCTATGTTGAAATCAGTCAGTTAGTCATTGATTTTATTCAAATGTCTAATCAATTTTACTCATGTATATTAACGAAGCAAGAGAGTTGTATGAGTACCTTGATATGATTTATGAGCAATAATTTGTGCTTGAAACGTGGTCATCAGTAAATATTACTGTACAACACCCTGTGATTTTACCAAAATAAAACTTTATCCATAATGGAATTATGCTGTACCACAGTGTTCAAGTTTTATCCCTATATCAATAACACATAGTGAAAGAGTTTCAAAAAAGTTATAACAAAAACACTATAGCAGCTTATATACTACTACATGTTGTGCATATACACCGTGTAGCCGGAAACAAACACTGAACAATAAATACTGAGCAACTGTCTCACTCTTTTTAGACAGTACTACTCAGCGTTATTCTCTGATTTATTCAGCTCAAAGTGATCAGTTATCCAACTCATTCAGATTGTGGGTATCTAGTTGAATAAACCGAGGATAACCAAAAAATCACACTGTTACTTTACTACAGATTGCGTTTTATGTAAATATATTTGACTTGCAGTACCATTATTATCTGTAAGGTTGTAGTTCTAATTACAACTACTAGATACCTATTTGGACTTTTTCTAGTATCGGATCAAATCAGCAGTTTAAACAGTTCCAAGTGATATAATTAACCATAGTTTCTCCTTAGGAAACAGAAATCATTCAGATCACAATATACGATCTGTTTGCTATCATACATAGCAATCAAGAAACCAAAATATATTTACATGGCGCTATATACTACTGATCAATTAGGATAAGTAGTTGTTAGCCACAGTGAGGTACTGTACAAACACCGGGTGGCCGTTTCGTTCATTTAGGGCGAATTTTATCCGCGGTATATCCAATTTAACTCAGCTCAGAGAGCCGAGTTAGTCTGGAGCAATCGAATTCTAGTTAGCTAGTTGGTTGAACTAGTAATACATCACATCAGTAGACTTCTTCTAAGGTTAACCCTACAACAACATGCATGATAAATGAATCAGAGAAGAATGAGAAAGAAAGAAAACAAACAAACTCTTACGTTTTCTTTGAACAAATAAATGGAAGTAGATAACGAAATGAATAATCCCACTAGAGGATATATTTTTATGAAATCAAAGTGAAAAGAAAAACAGAAAGCAAACACATGAAGAAGACTACAGTTAATACAAAAATGTCTCCTATATTCCTCCGACTCGAACTTGAAAGTGAGTACATTGCAGACATAAATGGTCTGAGGTTGGATCCCCGGTAGACGTACTCCTAAGCCTCTTTACGCCGGCAATAAGATCGGTAAAGAGGGTAAGTTGAACATGAGGCTAGCACCCGAAAAACACTCGAAACTTCAGAGGTCTAGTTTGGAGCCCTATACCCCACTCGGAACGTAAAGGAAATTACTGGCCACGAATATTTCAGAAGCAAAATTGACTCTTAGATACCGTAAGATGAGTTTACTAGTTTAACTGGACTCCTACAAACGCCTTTGCTATATTATCGCCAGCTGTGGATATCAATTTACGTGTAGCTGTTGAAGAAGACACAAGAAGAGAAGGAAAGGCTTATCTTAGAATTTCTGAACACAGTCTAAGACGCCTATGATTAAGGGGGGAGTGTAACTCTTAACAGCACAGTGATTCAGCATTCGACTGACGCAGGATATCCGATATACACCTTAGATTATTTTTAAAGATAATAAATAAACAAACAAGTTCACGTAGCCTCTTGAAATTCTCCAAATCTATCACTTTCAAACGCCTCAAAGGTAACTTATGTGTTTAAGACTAGGCTACACTAGATCTCTTTCTCTTTCTAACTTGGTAACTTTTTCCTTGACTTTTAATCATAACTAATCAAACCACCTCTCGTTAAAAACAAATGTTACCTTCTATTTTCATTGTATTGCGTCACCGTTTCTTAAACCCTGTTTTCAGATAGTCTGAATTCAGCTAGGTAACTTCAATTCATAATATTTAATAACTTTTTACGCCAACTTAGCTAATCTTATATTTTCTGCATCAATTCCTTATTGATTTCCATGTTTGATTTCTCCGAGAAACTTTATTACACTAAGTATATGACTGCAGTATTTTATCATACTTTACTTCACTCCTACTTGTAGACTAACTATGTTTGAAATGATGGAGAAAATGTGTAGCTTAGTTGGATGATTTGGATGCAGTTGCGTTCTCTGAGCTGGATAGTTGAACTGTGAAGCTTCCATTGTCTTTCTACACAACATTTTCAGTGGTGACTTCAATATGTTCATGATTAATTCCCATTCGGACATTAGTAGACAAAAGACAAGTAGTTCACCAAAGAGTCTCTTTTCGGCGAATTCATTTTCAAAGCTGTACAATCGCAAATATATATGGTTATTTTGTGTGTGTATGTGTGTATACGTTAAATTTGTCAAACAAAATACGGTTAGTAAGTTCAAATGAATTGGATGTTGATAAGAGGATAGCAACAAAAGTGATGAGTTGTCAAAACGATTGTTAAAGAGGAGTAAGTTCAGGTGAATTGAATGTTCATATAAGAGGGTAGTCACAAAAGTGATGGGTTGTCATAAATGATTGTTAAATAAAAGTTACGTAATGGCATGAAAAGTTTGATGAATGAGTTGTACTCAAAGGGTGAGCATGGAAACAAAATAATATACAGAATTACACAAGGGTTTTAAGTTAGAAAAATAAGCATACAAACAGAAGTAAGGTCAAATCAAACAAACAAAGAAGAGTTGGGTCAAATCAACGGAGTTGTTACCATGCGAGTAGAAGTGGTTGGATAATTTTTTTTGTATACATAGTTCTGGTTCCACCAACTGGATGGCTAGGGCTTCTGCGATGCAAAGAAGACGAAATCGTACTGTCTTTGGGAGGTTGTTCTTCACTTTGTCGATCACTTTGAAGGAGGCGTTCGTTGAGATGGAATGACCAGTGTTGACTAGATGTTCGATTATTGCACTCCTTATATGGCCATTATTTCCTTTCTGTAGCCACGCTGGGTAGTGTTCTTTGACCCTTTTTGACAGGATGCGCATTGAACGACCGATGTAACTGACTCCACAGCAACAGGTGAACTGATATATACACATAGAAGTGGTCAATGTGCGGAATCTTGTCCTTTGGGTTTCTGCAGATCAGCGGGCGACTGGAGAACACTGTTCTTAGTGTTGCCGCAGGGAAAGTTCTTCCTAAAGAGGTGGAAATTCTCCTTCTGAGGACGTCGCTAAGTAGGTCTCCTTTGAAGTCTAGGTTCATATAAAGTATCTTTTTTGGCACGGATTGTGTCTCTTGCTTTTGGTTTTTCTGTTTGATGTTTTCGTCTACAAATCTTGGTGGGTAGCCATTTTGTATGAAGATTTCCCTCAGGAAGTTTAATTCTTATTCCATGGTGTCGGAGCTGCAGATGCGTCTGACGCGAGTGGCAAGGGATTTAATTAGGTTTCTTTTCCGACTGATTGGTACCCAGCTGTAGAAGCTTGTTAATTGTCTGTTCCAAGTCGGTTTCCTATGGATTCACCTTCTTAAAGTTCCGTCATCTCTCCTTGTAAGCTCAACGTCAAGAAAAGGGATTTTAGATTCGTTTTCAGTTTCCAAAGTGAACTTTGTGGCTGGATGGCATTTGTTGAATATTTGTAGTAGTTGATTGAGATTGTGATCGTCACCACAGATGATAAAGATGTCGTCAACATATCTAACGTACAACTGGAGATTGTCGATGGTTGATTTGAGTGCGCCGTTCTCGAGGCTTGCCATGAAGCAGTCTGCTAGTAATGGGCCCAGTGGAGATCCCATTGCGATCCCATCTTGTTGTCTGTAAATAATGTCGTTGAATGTGAATTGCACATTGAGTGTACATCTCAGTAGTAGTTCTTTTAAACAGGTCGTCGGTAATCCGATGTTCAGCTGATTTTCGTCGATATAGTGACAAATATAAGAGACAGTTTCTGTGAGTGGAACATTGGTAAATAGTGATTCAACGTCGAGGGAGAGCATAGTTTTGTTCTTTGTATTGATATCTTTAATGTAATCGACGAATTGGAAAGTGTCACGAAGTGAATAGTGGCACATTCGTTTTCGTACAGGTTCTAAAATGTCAGTGAGCCATTTCGCTATTGAATGGTACGGGGAACTTGACATATCCATAATTGGACGAAGTGGGGGGTTGGCTTTATGTATCTTCGGTAAGCCATATAGTCTTGGTATTGTTGACCCTGTCGGTCGGATTTGATCATACACTTCATGAGTGATTAACTTTTGGGTTTGCATTCTTTTCAGGACATCGGTGAGTTGCTTTTCAATCTGTTCTGTTTTGTTTCTTTCGTTGGGTGGCTGCGAAAATTTTGTTTTATCTGACAAGATGTTATTCATTTTCTCAATATAGTCTTTCTTGTCCATAAGGACTATACCAGTTCCTTTGTCCGGACGAGTTATAAGGAGTTCTTCATTTTGTTTTAGTTGATTTAATTCTTCTCTATGTTGCTTTGTCAGGTGGTTGTATACTTTTGGCTTTGTATTAAGATACTGATAACAGCTATCGATTATTGTTGATTTGAAACTCTGCAATTCTTGTTCGGAGGTTGGGGTTAGATCATTTGTTTGGGTCATTAGGTTTTCGAATTGTACTTGCGTATGGAGTCTGTTGGCGTTTAAGTTGACGTCGCAGAATTTTGGGCCCACACACACACACACACACAAAATAACCGTATATATTTGCGATTGTACAGCTTTGAAAATGAATTCGCCGAAAAGAGACTCTTTGCTGAACTACTTCAATATGTAGTGAACTTATGTGAATTCTTTATGAATGATAAAATTATCTCTCATAACAAGCCTGATTGCGATTGGTTGTTAATATGCATTAATATTGATGCATCCAGCTTCGAGAACATAACCACATGACAAATATGCTTTTTTCTTAAAGATACTCTACGACATTTTGTTCTTTCAATAAACTAAAACAAATTAAATTTACAATGATACTATATCCTTATTGCGACGAAATGAAGTGAATTCGCTGTATCCTACGCCAATTATTATTATGGCACCTTTTTACTATATCTGTGGATAATTTTTAAGATAATGTGAGTATGCTACTGACTTAGTATTATACAGTAGTTTTATTTAGAGGTGAAGTACCATCGTGAGAAAAATTAAGGACAGATGTATCATTTATTTTTACTACACGAAACAGTAAATTATACTACAAAATATAAGGTTGTCAGTAGCTTGCTATTACACACGAGTCAGGATAGAACCAGAGACCTTTAGGTTACGAGGTCAAGCTACTATCCAGTGTTCCCTGCCCCTCCATGATCTCTAACTAGGGTATTAGTTCGTGACGAAATCTACACATTGAAATTAATTCAAATCCCTACAAAATCTCATATTCTAAATATCAATATTCAGCCCATTGATGGCTTCTGGATGGATGGATGTCCTGAAGCTACAGCAAGAAGTCATGACTAATGTAGGGGTTCACCAATGTTAAGGTGAACTGGATGCTCATCGAAGGCATTCGTTGAGGGTAGTGCTGTATTAAGAGTTGACAGGAGTTGGAGTTCACCAGGTCGTCGAATTCCGACTCAAGTGGCTGAATGATCAACAAAATTGGCCTCGTACCACGAAGGTTCCGATTTCGATCCCTGGTGGGGTCGGGGGTGTGCACTGATGACGACTCCTAAACCAGGAAAAAACATCTGTCTCATGTTCCTTGGTTTTCAATGCTTTCTAACTGGCGTTGGTTTGTGACGAAATCTACGTTGAACTTAATCGAAATCCCTGCAAAAATTTATAATATGAATATAATTTGGGATATGATATGACTGAAATCACTACGTAGACTAATTGAGAACAGATTTGCTCCAAACAATTAAGCGTACATCAGGCATTGCTAGAAACAACACAATCGCAAATATGATACTTTATTAGTTGCATGTAACGAGTAAAATTTGCACAAATATATATTTTTTAAAAGTCCAATTTTTTAAGCTTTTATTGTACTACTACATAAAACTAGTTGGTATAGGAAATTATCATAACCGTTAATTCATATATTGCTTAGATGTGTTTGGTATTTCTCTCCAGAAGAAGCTACCTGTAAATGACTTCACTAACTTTTAAAATAAGAATGTCAGTGTTTACCAACATGTATGGATTACACGAAATTTCAATTACTTCAGTTAGACTGAGTGAAACAGGAAGAAGTATGACTGAATCCTTACTTTTGCTTTGAGCGATTCTCCTTCAGGTGAACATAGGATTCGAACTACGACTCTGTAAGTAAGTCCATCATCTAATAGCAATAAAATCTGACCAAACTGTATTCTGCTTTAACTAATAATTTCATACAATCTTATCGTAGAACACTGCTTCACGTACATCTCATCAAACATAATCTTTCACCATACACAATTTTCAAATGTCAAAAAATTCTAGAAATTAAAGACGGAAAACAAAAACGGTAGAGTTTTAGCTCTCACTGTCTATAACATAGAACCTACCCAAAAACAGAAGTCGACCACAATGGCAGAAAAAGTGGAGTTAAGAGTAATATTACAGCTCAATATGAAACTGAAAGTAGGCACACTAGAAGATTTTTTTATTTTTATTTTTTTAAATTTTATTATAGCTTGACTCCATATAGTATTTTTGATACAAGTATGAAATTTTCAGCATGTGATATCGGTAGCCCAAATATTGCAGGCCGACCATTGATATCGGGTGTGTGTCGGCCAGGGATCGAACCCCAGACCATGTGCATGATCGGCGAGCGTCCTAACCGCTGTGCCACCGACGCAAATGAGAAAAATGAGTCAAACTTCAGTAAGTGGGTGGATGGTTTAAATCTATAATCTGCTGGCTGAATATAGACGGCTAAGCAAACATTAGCAACACACAAGACACACTAAAAGACTTAGCTTTCGTCCTTATCTCATGAAATTCCTGGGTTGAAACTGTGTGACAACCATAAACTTAGACTAAAACAAATTAGTAAAAGTGGTTGAATGCCTAATAATACAGATCCCGAAGAATAATGACACGATACGTGGAAAGTGAATATTAAACTTACTCTTATTTCATAATTACGTATACATTCTGGAGAAGGACGATAATTTGAGGAGATCAATTTGTTAAAGAACGTTTCCAAAGTTTTCACGTAGGCATTGTAAGTGGTTCCCAACTTCTTTTGTACTGCAAGACATTCGGTGCAGTATAAAAGACGCATGAAATTCATTTCTAACGCGGAACGACTCATGTTTGGTAAGGAAAAATTGGTTATCTAAAATAATTAAAAATTAAAATGTATTTACCCACTAAAATTATTGATCTAATACAACAAGAGTAACAAGAAATGCACTTAACAAAATAATGAGTATATGGCGGGGAAGAGAAAACGTGTGATAGCTCACAAATAACAGAACGAAATGCATTCTCACAAGGCGTATTCAGTGAAAAATATTTCTACGCTGTATACCTTTTCGATTGGAAGATAAAAGGAAGTCACCACATGGTCGTCACTGCTCTACATTTTGAGCCATTAAATTGTACGATTCCTCAGGCCTCACCTAGTGTATTGGGATCCATTAACAAACGCTTACTCAGCACAACTATCTTTCATTCTAAAGAGCCATGACATGGACTAACCAATCCGGTGTATAGGTCTTACACACGGAACTACATTTACAGCAGGCGTAGAAGATGTAATACTTCATAAAATGGGACAAAATGACTACCTCAATTTTTTTTCATTTCACACTAATATCTAGAACCCAGGGATTTACAGCTATAGATAAACGGCGATTGTTTGGTTTAAGAAAAGAAATCAAACATCTACATACATTGTTTTTTTTCAATTTTTCTATCCCCCAAAAATATAGTCAAAATGCGTCCTAACGGAAACGAGACTAATTACTGACCACTAAGTTGTTTCGGAGACATAAAACTCAATCTGTAGTAAAAACAACTAAGTTTTAGTAGTAGTACTGCTCTTACGTGGTGGGTTTGCCAGCCTCTTCCAACCCTCCCTTTTTCATAGCTTACACTCAGCCAGCAAAGTAAGCCAGATTTAGTTGTGCGTCAACCAAGAATCCGACCAGAACCTTTTGTCTGACTAACATGCACTCTATCATTGGGCCAATGACGTTTTTATTTAGTTCGATTAAATTTTTTTAACAGTTGAATGGTCGTACTAAATAATAAAGAAACGATTTAAAAACGTATACGTTAAGTATGAACAGTTAGTACTACAATTTATTCGCCCAAATGACTTCCAAATTACTCCTTCATGATTATAATTTGGTTATATATAACATTATATATAAATAACTACACTGGTATTTAATTTAAGTCCATAAACTTTGATCTACCGTCAAATTCCCTTAAGTTCAGATGTTCGATTTTATCTCTGAATCCATAAAAGTCTTTTTTCCAGTGCAAACATGAGCTTATTGAACCAACTAGAGTGCCAAAAATAGCACGGGATGTTATTAGGGCAAAACGACAGATTCAGTGTTTAGAACTGTATGAAGAGGTTGTACAACAATGGTTCACTATTTCAAACATTCTACTGTATTCGGCTTCCTTGCTTCATTTTTGAACGCATGTAAAGCTGGAAAGCTAAATGAACCAATCGTCACCTCACCTAGATACAAACATGTTGCTTTTCACCGCTTAAATTTCATCAACTTTGCCTGGAAAATGATGACAGAATGTACACAGATACAGTGCGGAAATTTTTAGTCCAGTTACTTGCAGGCTCACATACTGATGTGTAATTCCCTACTAATATGACTTTTTGAATGAAATTAATGACACTTTCTCTTGATGTACAGCTGCTCATAATCATACGATACTGATATTTTCCTTGTCCTATTACATTATTTTCTAGATAACTAGCGACAAAAACATACCAGAAGTCATTTTGGCAATTGAAAGTGAAATGATAATTTGCGGAGGAATGCGAAAAATAAACTGCTACTAATGACACATCTGCATATCTCCCCTGATTTTCCATAGTGATTTTTGAAATGTCTTTACTAGTGAAAATACATTCCATATTTAAGTCATCTGCGCAAGGGATTACGACAATCTGAAAACCAGGAGATGTATAAGAAACAAGCAAAAGCGTAGGACCGATTAGTTTACAATAACCACTATCTTTGATATGGATTCCACCACCAACATGTGGATATATAGGAGGGGCATTATACACAGTCAAGCAGTAAAATCTTTCTGGGAAGATTTGCTTCAAACATTTTCTCTGACTAACACTGCCCCGAAAAAATGTACACTTGGAACCCACTTATACACATTTATTACATCTCTCTGTGACGAACTGGATGTAAACTGAGAATAAAAGTGCTAGAAGGAAACGTTTAGGCGAAAATAACTCCTCACTGAAACTAAAAATGACGTGTCCATAAAGACACATCATTTATCACCATTTCAAGGTCATTGTATTTACATTACGCAGTACTCAACATTATTAGAAATCAAAATTATTCTACTCACTCTAATTAATTAAGCGTAAATGTCTCCAGAAAACGCAGTCTCCTGAATTATCATCTTTCACACCTCAGTAACGTAAAATTGAATTTGAGCGCTTCCCTGCATATCCAATATCCAATATCGTTTTTACGAGCTAGTTTAAACCAATTTGATTTCTTTGTGATTGTGAGGTAGAGGTTCCTGATCTTCGATAAACGTCTGCGTAGCTCGCCCCGCAACTCGACTGTAGTGGCTTTGGTTGACTCCAAAAGGAGTAGTGCAGAGATTAATTATATGTGGTTTGTAGTATGAGGTGTGTCAAGACTGTTACTACTGTGAATGGAGTTGATCCTTTCACCAGTTGGTCCTTCGGTATCGTCGTCAATAGAAAAGAGATAATAATAATAGATATAATTGGTGAAGGTATTCAGACTAACAGACAGAAAAAGAATAAGAAAACGTAACAACAGTCAGTCAACCGGTATATGTATATATATGTATATATATATATATATATACCGGTAATAATGATAATAGTGATAGGTGTAGTTAAAGCTGTCAGGAGAGTAAGACAGGAGAGAATGTAAAGAAGTAAAACGAAAAGTTTAATTGTCTACCCCTGAATGGTATGCGATTTTAAGGGGATAGGCCATTTGGGTGCAGTCCTTGTGTCGCTGCATGGTTGTCCAGCCTTCGCTTAAAGGCGTCCACAGACAGTGTCGTAGCTACATCTGCCGGTAAGGAATTCCTGGGACGGCAAACCCGCAGTGAAAAGAAATGAGGACGCACCCGGGTGCTTGCCCTCTGGTGAGCTATGCTTCTGGAGTTTCCACGAGGAAGCCCATACCTACTCAATTGCAGAACACCTTTGTTTGGGTCGTTCTGGTCATTTGTTATCTTGGAAGCAGTAAACAATTCTGGCCTAAGCCGACAGTAGCTAAGTGTGAATAGGCCTCATTTCTTCAGCCTTTCATCATATGGCTTATTTCGGAGAACAACCGCTCCTTTTTTCGCCAGTCCTTGGACTCTTTCTAAGAGGTTTGCGTCTCTTCTAAGCAGTGGGGGTGCAATGATATCACGCACTTCAAAATGTGGTCTGACAAATGTTTTGTAGAACCTTAGAAGGAGTTCAGGAGTGAGTGCACCTATCTGTCTATGTGTAAAGTGTATGGCCGCAGATGACACCACTACATCGCCTATGTAATTCACGCTTATGAACTTTTTTCCTTTAGAACTAGACCTAAGTCACTCTCTGACGTTGTGTAGGACAGGCTTTTGTTGCACAGGGTGTAACTTGGATTCTGCAGCCTACAGGTGCGTAATTTCACTACTTTGCACTTTTTCAGGTTGAAAGTCATGCCACTGGCCACCACCCAGTCTTCCAGGAGCTTTAGAGCTGCTTACAGCCTATCTGAGCCCTCCAGACACCTATACGCCCTCTATATCTTTACGTCGTCAGCCTATCGAAGAGTCGGGCAGCTAAGACGGCATGGTAGATCATTGATAAAAACCAAAACATCAGTGGTCCTAGGATAGAACCCTGTGACACTCCTGATGACGAGCTGTGCCAAGATGATCGGACTCGATTGACCTTAGTGCAAAATTTCTTTTCATCTAGGTATTCCCCCAACCATGACAGAAGTGGCCCGCCTGTACCTGCCTGACTTATTTTGTGTAGGATAATGTCATGGTGAACAGTGTCAAATGCTTTCTAAAAGTCTAGGAAGACCAGATGGACTGGAACATTCATATCTCAGCATGATGTTCAATCGTCCCAAGTTGATAGTAGGTTTGTTACACAGGATCTGCCTTTCCTGAAACCATGTTGGGCTTCATGGAGTCTATCAGGGCTATCTAAATTCTTTCTGATGTTATCATCATCAGTACTTTTGATACCACTGGGAATAGAGCTCCTCGTTTATAACTCGTGGCATTTCGCCTGTTCCCACCCTTGAAGATCAGGGAAAGAGTGGCTCTTTTCCACTCTCTTGGCAGTTTCCCCGATTCCATGGAATGTTGGAACAAGTTGCATACGGGCCTACGGAGAGCTCTGACACACTGTTTTAGAACAGGTGGCCTGATGTCGCCACAACCTCGGGACTTTTCTGATGTGAGTCTCTGGAGTTTCTGTAGTACTATTGCCAGGATTATTTTGGGAGTAGCCACTTGGTTTTCTTTCGGTAAAATAGTAGTGCCGCCATTTTGGTCCATACCAGCAATACCCTCATTGCTGTCTAACCGTTCGGCGAAGGCTAAACTGAATGTTTCAGCCACTTCCAGACTAGTGAGGTATTGACTATTTGGACCTAATAAGGTGCATGCCCCTTGGTTGGTTTTCTTTCCGACACGAAGCAGTACAAGCTTTTGGGGAGTTAGTCGAAGTTTACCTTGAATGATTATCTGTCACTCCTGACTCTCACGTCGCATCGGTTCCTAAATTCCAGGTATGCGTAGTGGTTGGTGCGACTCTTGGATACTCGCCACGTAAACCAGGCCCTCCGCTTTGCTTGTAGTAAACACTGCGTACCTCTCTTCAGCCATGATAACCTTTCTTGGCTGTTTTGGGACTAAAGGGACGGTACCTGAGATTCCTGTGTGAATAATCTCTCTCACCACTTCCCAGTGTTCATCCACAGCTAACTCATCCCACAATAAGGGCCATTCTGCGTCGGACTAAAGCCTCCACATTTCAGCACAGTCCGCCTTGTTATAGCACAGAAGTGGTCGCGTAGCGTCCCACTGCAAGTGCTCACGGAGAACAAGATCGAATCCTATGACTGCATGGTCACTACTTCCTAGTAGAGTCTTGAGCTGCACCCTTTCGACGAGTAGTTGGTCACTAGTTAGAATGTAGTCTCGTTTCGATGACTTTCCACTAGGGCCCCACCTATTGTTGTCTGCAACACTCAGCCAGCCCTGTATTTCGAATGATTTGCAGTAGATTTTGACCAAATTTTTCATGAGCACACCCCGAGCTGAGGTTCAGTGATGGGGCATTGAAATTTCCAGCTATGCTGATTTGGTCATAGCCCAAGTCCCGTATCCATGTGAAGGTGCTGAGCAGTAGATAGTTGTGCTGTGCCCCACATGTGGGTGATTGGTAGATGCCACCCAGTAGGTGCTTGGTGCTGCCTACGGTGAAATGGCACCATATGGGGTTCGGGAGTCCAATAAGTGGTGGGGCCATTGTACATATACATTTAAGTTGCTTGTCAAAGTATATGGCAACTCCTCCCTCCTTGTCATTCTTGTCTCTTCTGGCCAGAACCATATCACTTATACAACGTCTCTTGAAAATCTAATACCGTTTCTTACGAGCTAGCGTAAATCAGTTTGGTCTCCTTGTGTTCGCTTCTTGGTTGTAAAGTAAGGGTTCGTATCAACCTACTGATTTCTGTATGCTTATCTAGTGTCATCTTACGGTTCTAGATATTTGGTGGATTTCAGTATATCGCCTATGCCTACTAGCCTGATGCAGTTTTGCTAAATGGAATGGTCAGAGGGCTCATGATTTACTTTCAGCATGGCTGGTTCCTGAGTACCCTAGCTTCTGGGTTCAGCGTTGATTATCCAACTGAACAGACTACTTAATAAGGAACCAGAAGAACCATTAGATAATCAGAAGGTAATAATAAAGACAGGATAGTAAGACACATGAAATATACGCAATGTATAATGGGATAAGTACATTCCAGAGAGGATAATGAGCGATATTAATAGAAGATGGAAAAAATGACAACTGAAAATATCAGAACGAAGCACGAAAATTGACGAGTCATTTGCATTACCAACACAGCCACTCCTACCAGATTTCAATCTTATAGATTAACGCAGTCCAAGGAAATAAGCTTGACCTTCTAACCTCTACTTGATGTTACCAACTAACGGAGCGAATGCCGCTTCAGCCTTCAGTGATTCCACCTCATGGAAAAGAAGTACCAGTCAAATGATGCTGCTATCGTATAATGGGCAGCTCTTCACGGTTCTCTACAGAGAGGAATGCAGCCTCCTTTTACTGGTATGCCACTACTCGTGTGACTTGAATTATTCGTTACTTTACTTACTGCCATGAAGTCAGTTTTGGTTTTACTGTTGAGGAGTATACGAACTTTCGAATTAGGTAGCCATACGACGAACAATCACACCTACTAAAACGTTGGTGGTCCCTCCTCGAATATTTCTTCAAAAGGGGTGATAGACAACGTCTTGAACTTGTAAGATGGGCCTAGTTTGAGCTTTGCATAACTGTATGAGTGACGAAGATGCAGGCACCATGTCTACCTTTGCAATGTTTTGGAGACCTATAACAGTCCTAGCTGCGTCTCATGTATAGTTTCAACCTGTATTTAGTTTTCTAATTGGAAATACACCACAGTCTCGTCCCGTCATTGTCTAGGAATGGCTAGTTCCACATACAGAGTGGAGTTACCTCCATGCAACTGGCGTGTGAAGAAATATGACCCAAAATTTATTTGATTCAAACGTCAGTCCACTTGCCGTTGCTGGGGCTTGGTCTGGAAACCTGATTTGTTTGGTGGAACATTGATGAATATCAGGAGTAATAACGTCGCACTCGTCACCTCTTGTCATAATCCTGAAGTTGACTTTCCTCACACAGTTCACTTACTGTCTACTTTTATGCAAAATTCCCTTACCTGAAGATAAGCTCTCATCTGAGGAGTTACGGAGTTACCCATCACTTCTCCAAGGGTTTTTGAGAGACAGTTTGGATTTGTTAATAAAGTAAAGCCTTGGTTAGATCTAAAAGCTGTAAGAGCACCTTAATGTTGGAGTGATATATGCTGGCCCTTAGTTCCATATTGTCATCAAGTTCAAAGTACATGACCTTCTAAATTCGTGTTGATTCCCATCTAATTGCTGTTTTTTGAGTCACTAATGAATACGATTGTCTATTTGGCTTCTAATCGCGTTTGAGAATGGTCACAGAAGCGCAGCAGGATCGTGGAAACATAGGCTGGAAATATAAACCCTTAAATGAGGGACAGAATTAAACATACAATCCATCGACAGCTGCTGCCTGCCCGATAGGTGCTGGTAAGGATTAGCTAGTAGCTTAGGGCCTAAGGCACTGCACGAGACCCTATGGTCTTATATGTTTGGCGCCGTAACCCTTCTAAACGTTCAGAAAACACCTCTATAGTCATTTTAGTCATCCTTCAGTGATATTCTTGGTGTACTTTGAGGAATGTCGTACGGTGACATAGAAGTACTGCGATTCGAGTGAATACTTGAACGAATCAACTAGCTCATCTAGTATAAAAGATGAGTTAGTCGGGATATTACAGTGGCTGGGAGAACTGCGAGTGATCATAGTGGATAAGTGAGTGAAAAATGAAAGTAGCAAAATTGTAAGTGCGTTAGAAACAACAGATTGAAACACTCTCACGTAAGATAAGTAATCGGATACTGAGTGTTTACGGTCAAGGGCAATATAGCAGCCGTACCCCAAAATTTAGTCTGATAATCAGCCATCAAGAATTAACTCGTCAGTCATTACTTGGATGTGTAAATACTATGAGATATCTTAGTCCAGGTGAATAGCCACTGACTGGAGGAAAGGGTTCCCGGTTGTTTGCAAAATCCACATTGTGAAATCTCACCAGGTCAGTCGAACAGTTTTAACTCTTGAAGAAAACCTCCCTAGTATCTCCTGTAATAGTGGAAAATGAAGTGCTTGTTACTTCCTCTCCCTACTAAAAGGCTTTCTAAAAGTCAACCTACATCTAGTGAGCTCAATAAATGCTCAAAACTCTGTCACATTTCATATTCGTTATTGAATATATACAAAATGGCCGCAACACGACTCATAGTGAAGTCTGACGATTGCTAAATGAGCCAAAATTGACTTAGTTTCGGTCACTATAATAACGCATTACGTGGCCAATGCTTTTATCTTTCTCGAGATGTTGACGTACTATCTTCCGCTGGGGAGATATTTCTCTATTTTGGTGTTAATGGTGCTTGAGATTTCAGATGAACCTGCCAACACTTTAACGAGCAACTCACCTATAGCGGTAGACTTGCCCTAGCAACACGTGTTATCTATTCTTAGCATGTCCTGTGCAACCAACTGATTTATCCCTTTCAGTACCTCTTAGTTTGCCCGAAATGGACAGGTCAGATGAAAAATTTCAAATGCCTGTCCAGAGAGAGTGGTTAGTAAATTCAAACAGAACTTCGCAGTAGGATTATCTCAAAAACAAAATAATGACAAACGCAAAATATTCCTTCAGGCACTGAGTGCGCCAAATCTGTTTGATCGGAATATACACACAGTTATAGTTGATCCTAGGTCGGTTCTTAACATTGTTTGATTATGAAATTATTAGCTCATTTATATAAGCTATCATCATCTCTGATACTTAAACCTAAGGTAAAACCACAAATTAGACTTAATCAGAAATGTCATCTTTTAATTAGGGTGATGGATAAAATATTAAGGCGGAACACTAGTTCACACTGCACGATCCCTTTGCGCAGCGTTATTCACCAACATTGTTCTATCTACCTTACAGCA
Organism: Trichobilharzia szidati; assembly: GCA_944472155.2. Lineage (NCBI taxonomy): Eukaryota > Metazoa > Platyhelminthes > Trematoda > Strigeidida > Schistosomatidae > Trichobilharzia > Trichobilharzia szidati. The sequence goes on from OX235272.1 coordinate 74,616,204, forward strand.
GAAGGTTGACAGATGTGCAGTTGAAATGAAAAATCACTAGCTATGATTATACTGTGGTGAGAGCTGTCTGCTAGCCAAAATTGGTAGATGGCAAGTTACGTCAATTTCTACGTCCAAAATATTGGTCATGAGAAAAAAACAAGAACAAAGAATAACACGACAACCAGTAACAGCAAACTTTGCGTGGGTGGATACGATTAGCAGATATATGATCCGACCTTCAAAGAAACGGCCACAAAGAGAGATGATAGAGTAACTTTCAGTGTGAAAACGACCAGTCAGAAGGCACTGTTCCTCTGCTACTAATTACGAATAATAATGTAAACAAAAATCTATAAATATCTGTTAATTTCCACAAAAAAGGACCTGTTACCTGGCCCTTGCCTTCTGTCGTCACACTACTACTTTTGATATCTGATATTATTCTTCAGGCTACTAGCGCACATTCACTCATCCCCGTCGAAAGCCTACAGACTAACATTCCTGAATGTTGACTGAAAACTTGTCGTGCAGTACTAAAATGAAATGCAATTTGTTAGCCCTCGTTTCCTGCCACCTCAGTCACATTACAACTGGAAACTAAAATGGAGCCATGAGTGGTTACAACGGCCGACATCGTGGATACCAGACAGAATTCCTCCCAAAGTACTGAAAATGGACTCAGAAACCGTGGCAGATGGGCTCATACCATTGCTGCAAAAAGTTTGTAAGGAAGGAAAAGTACCTATCGATTGGAAGAAAGGCTGGCTACCCCGTCAAGCTACCAAAGAAGGGCGACTTAGGCCTCCCTCTGTAAGAACTGGCGTGGAATATTGCTCCTGTCCATGCCAAGTAAAATATTAAGTAACGTCATACCGGGGAGAATGAAAGACGCACTGCTTGCACAACGTCCCCGCCCCCCCCACAGGCACAAGCTGCATTCAGGAGAAAGAAATCATGTGCTGATCAAAATGCAACTTCATGCATCGTCACCGAGCAGAGCATTGAAAATCACTCATACCTACACCATAACTTCATCAAATTCAAAAAGGCCTTCGACAGACAGCGTTGGCCAAGAAGTAATTTGAACACTACTTCAACACTACGGCTTGCAGTGCCTAAATCTAGTAGTAGTAATTATTTGTGATTGTAATTAACAATTTGAGACTTACCAGCTGGAAGTACTTACATCCCCAGAGGGTGGCGGTGTTCTCAGTGAGGTTGAGCCTCAACACCTATTATTTCATATACATCAACCTTATCCACTAGGCCACTGGGGGCCACCAAATGACAACATATGAATCCTAAGACACTGTTGAAGTATCCGTAATAGGAGTGGACATATCATCAGAGACCGAACACTTCAGTTCACTGTAACTGATTAAAAGGGAAATGCAAAATTAACTTAAACAAAAAAATAAAAAAGTAATGAACACTCACATAGTCGTACATCAGTAGAGACAGTCAATCACTAGAGGAACATTCAAGTTCATCAATACAAATAAAGTGAAACTAAAATGACAGGCAAAAAGGTACAGCAGCATCTATTTCCAGATCATTTAAATTCTGGAAAAACAAGTATCATTCACGACAGACTATTTTGTAACTAGCCAATGCACAGTGAAACCTTGACTAGTCAGGTAATCCACAACGGGAAACTCAACGAGGTATTCAAAGTGAATACAGGAGTGAGACAAGGCTGCCTGCCCATAGTCACCTGTGATATGCCATGGCCATCATAAACGGGTAATTCTTTTAATAGTGACTATCCCATTGCCTTTCTCATCCAAACTTCCTGTTTAATTCATGTTATTTTTACACTACCATATTTTCATATCCGAACTTCCTGTCTATTTTGTCATTTTATTATTTCTACATATTTAATCCCTGATTGGATAAACAATTATTCGTCACATTAGTTATGATCCCACTAGATTTTTTATCCTTTAGAAGCTGACAGTATCGACGTTCGTGAATTGTACGGAGTATACTGACGCAAGATCATATACCAACAACTTCTATAATATTCGTTTCTCGTGTACCAAAGACAAAGCAAAAGGCAAGATTGATCGTCCAGAGTACGAGATATATTTCGGGACCAAATCGTAAACCGTATTGATTGCTTAGCTGGCTAGTGATCGTGCACGCACGTGACACGACGGAGTACCAAATGGCAAGGATGCTTGACCGGAAGCCTTCAGCTAAACAAGTCGACTTAAACAGTGAGGGTCAGCATCCAATGTTCAGTGATGATTGCTGTTGTCAATAATTTTGGGGATTGTTTAGCGCTACAATCCAAACACCACGTCTGTTTTTGTTATTTTTAAATTTCTAGCCCCGAATCGCAAAATCTGTCAGTCTTCTCACTAATTATGATGCTACTTTGTTTGAATTTTATCCGTCATCCTGTTTACTATAGCATTTTAATTCCTAATTGTAATTCTATTAACTTGACCCTTGACTGGAAATTATTCTGGAACTTTCCCACCCATTTGTTGTAAATACACGAATGTCCGTCGGTGGCATAGCGGTTAGGACACTCGCTGACCATGCACATGGTCCGGAGTTCGATCCCCGGCCGACACACTCCTTTACCTCGCTAAGCCAGAAATAATGCTGGTGAAAGGGAAAGGTTGGGCATGAGGCTAGCAACCCCATCCTGTAAAATAAAAACTGCTACAGAAACTTTAAGCCACTGGCTTGAAGCCCTATGTTCCACTGGGAACGTGAAGGAAAAAAACACGATTGTACAGCCTGGTTGATGACTTCATCAAAAAGAAAATTTTCTTCATTGAAACTATCTTCTTATTATACCGACGATATTCCTAATTTTAGTGGGTTGGATTATGCGTCGGTGTGCGCTCTGAAAGTGAGAAGACAGGAATAAGTTGAACTGGTAAGAAGACTCTAGAAGATCTCTAATTCGCACAAGGATGATTTGTGTCTAATGTCACGCAAAGTCGAATACTTGTAGGCGAGGCTGGCAGCAAAGACGCAACTTCAGGTGGACACAGCGAAATCGGAGGTGGTGAAGGTGACCAACCAGAAGCAACAAAAACCAGCACCAACCACCATCAACGTGTGATTTTAGAGAGAGGTGATTTTCTTCACTTATCTAGGAAGCATCGTTTCAACTACAGAGTGAATGGATGAAGAGGCTGAAGCCAGAATGGGAAGAGCAAGGGATGCCCTTGTGACTCTGAAACCAGTGTGTAAATCCCCTTCACTGAGCATAAAGAACAAGTTTCGGATTCTGTTCAACACAAATTTGATGTCAGTTCTTCTATATGGGTCAGAAACCGAACATACGCACTACGAAAGGCATTTCCAATGGGTCACAGACTTCGATCAACAGCTGCCTTAACTGGAGGTCAAATGGCTGGTTAGAAAGAATTGGCAGCAAGAAACTATAATGAAAAACGCAGAAGGAAATGGAGACGGGTTTGGCGCACGCTGAGGAAACGGTCAAATGATGTCGCGAGCAATTTGGGACATCGCCCGAGTGGTACCCGAATGGGGACGACAAGTGAAGAGTCTGGAGGTGACATGGCGTAGGTCGTGTGCAGGAGGGAAGACATATTATAGGCAATCATTAGACTAGCCAAAGAAGACAGCGGAAAGTAGAATGAAGTGGAGATGTGTTGTTGAGGCCCTTTGTTCCACTCGGAAGTCAATGGAACAATAATAATAACATTTTTCTGCAATGAAGGCATTCCCATCTTGATGCAGATGTATACAGTCACTGAGGAGAAAGTTGGATAGAATCGTAAATAGGCTGGAATTAACCCAACATCAAAGTACAGGTTGTCAATAGTTCGATAACGAAATATAAGATCTTACACAGCAAAAGTATGTACAAGAAATGGCACTCTAGGAAGCCATTTAGTTACGGTCATTGAAAGACTTCAAGCTCATTTATGTTTGGCTTCTGGTGAACCAGTTAATTAGACTGCTTGAACAACTCTGAGTTGGCTTCCAGTTGGCTTTTAATAGAAATAAGGCTCATAACTGATATGTAGTCATCTCTCCTGCTACACCTAGCCTTTGACCACACTACCTGTCGCCTATTTTGGCTGACACCCCTAGTCTGGTGACCAGACTGCTCTTAACACCGCCTCAGGTGGTAGCGCGAGTAGATAGCACTTACGTATCTACTGAGAACAGTATAAACAGAATGTAGCGATGCACTGTCACACCACAATGGAGCAGTCGCACTTCTGTGCACTTAGAAGCCGATTGTCCGCAGGGAAATTCAGTCAGCGCATAAAGATAAACCGATTGCTCTAGGCGAAATGACTGAGGTCCAATTGAATTGACAAACATCCATGGACCCTTGAAAATCAGGCATTATTTTTTCCGAGTATCTGTAATGCTCACCCTCTGAACATTGTTTTTGTCAAGTGCGAAAATAATAATCATATATTTGTTCTCGCAAGTCCAAGTGACTTTTGTCTTAAGGACTTAGTGAATTATTAATCATTGTTTAAACAAATTTTAGCAGTAGAAGCCTTCAGAAAGGTGGTTTATTCGGAATTAAAATAGGGTAATTTAAGTGATAAATTATCCATGCTTGATAAATCAGCGTGGACTTCCTGAGATAAGGAAAAATATAGTGTTATCATAACTGATATCCATAGACTTGAAGTGGGCCGGAATTGAAATTAAAGGCCGAAAATGGACGCATGTTACGGTACTGGTACACTTCACCAGCTTTACCGAACGTAGTGTGCTTATTTAGCTGAATGGGTAATCCACCTGGCTCGCAGGTGCTGATAACAAGACGAAAATTAAAAAGACAGTTGTCTAGTGGTGTGCTTTGATATGTAGTATATATTGATAAAGTGAAGGCTTTGATTTCTGTTTTGTTTTGTTATTTATTCGTTTATTTAACACGTATACAATGAAAAGTGAAAAAATAAAGTCTGTTCTAGAGCTTCTTATAGCACTTAAGTAATGTAACAGTTATATGAATGTTTATATTGGTCTAACTAACGAAGTCTGCATACCGTTGGGCCGGCGCACATGCTGACCAGTGCGTGTGAGAGACACATCAGTTCAACTATCATCAGATGTATTACCATATTTCTAACAGATGATTCCTGTCCCAGATTTGACGTGCAGGTGACTTATGCTCTCTTCAATGTAGAGGGCGGTGATTTTTCAACATAAGCTACGTCTTGATTCGAATGCTTTTGAATCCCGATAATTGCAGAGACCTCTTGAGGATTGCATATTTAAGCTGTTTCCCACAGTCATTTGTCATCGTGGAATAGCAAATCATGCAACCGATCTTTCCGTGAATATTCGGAAGATGGTTTTAGCTGCTGTGTCCGCAATAAGGATGGCTTCTGGCCAAAGAGTAAAGCGACCTACACATGTGAGTAAGTACAAGTGGACATCAGAGTGAAGTAGTGCACTCACGATGCCTAGATGAATATGGCTCAAATTCGCATCAGGTATGGAGATTTATCCGACTGGACTTGCGTTGTGTTCATGAACTTCCAAAAATTGGCATTGTGTGCAAAAACGCGTCTGATTACGCATATCACGACTAGTGCCTGTTCAGAAAAATCTACCTGTTATTAGCCAGTCTGTAACGCTTATGCCAGGGTAGGAAAGGTTGAGAACATTTTGAAATTCCGTCCAACCTCAAGATAGAGGGACCTCAAGTACTGAGGTGCCTGTAGACATGCTGCAAAGTGTGGTACGCTTGCTATTGGTACAAGGTACTTTTTCTGCCCTTACGAGAGTGTTGTGACAAGGTTTATCTGCACTCGAATCGCAAGATTAGAGTTCTGCCACTTTTCTCAAGTCAACAGTTAGCGAGACTATCACTGTGGAAATTCGTGATAATGCGTCTGGCACAGGATTATATGCACCAGAGACATGCCGGATATCCAACGTGGGTTGTTCGAATGATGGAGGGTGTGAGTCAGAGGTTTGTGGATAGTAAAACAGTAAACTGATGACCGTTGAAGAATAGATGGAGGTATTTTATGGAGGCATAAATTGTAAATAGATGGCAACGAAAAGTACTACATCACAAAGCAGATATAAACAGCTGCCTGAAAAAGAAAGCTAGAAGTGTCCGTGTGTTATCCATGAGCTGTGGTAGGACAGCTCATATAGTGGTGTAAGATGTATCAAGTGAAATACGGAGGGGAAGACTAATATCCGGATCCGATAACATAGTTACACCCGCGACAGCCATCCTGATATTCTTAAATACTTCCATCGCTTGTGGAGCAAACGTCAGTGTTTTAATCCTAAATTTTAGATTAGTCACTGTGGTAGAAAATGCACATGATGAGGAATAAAATGGTGGCGGTGAGTTACATTACCGAGAAACGTACGCAAATATTTCAGGGTAAGCACCATGCTTGTCGATAACATGTTCGAAGGAAGTCAAGGACTGAATGTCAGTCTGATACTTGGTTAGACTACAGTTATGGAGTATTTCGAGGGTTGGCAGAAAACTTCTTTTGGATGACCACAATGAGTTTCATCATCTGGAAGAGCTATCATAATTTCATGCAGATATGCATCAGCAAAGTCTAGTCCACACAGGGCATCATTAGTGAAACGATGAAATGTCTCCGTGGCAACTTGTGTACCAAAAGGCATGATAATACACTGAAAAAGACCGTACGGGTAGTGACTGCTGTCTATAGAACACCATCAAAGTATACAGGGAACTGATGACAAGCAAATGTTAGATCAAGCTGGCTGAACACAGTTGAGCCTCCAAAAGATTGTGTCTAGTCATATATGTGTGGGACTGGGTAACGACCTGGGACCGTTTGGGCACTAAGCGTTCGGTAATCACCATAAGACCTCCAGTCCATGACACTGTTCTTAGGCATCACATGTAGAGGTGAAGAGAGCTAACTGTTGGATGGTCTAGTTATTCCAACTTTGATCATGTTTTCAAACTCAGCTTCAGCGGTTTAGCGATAATAAGTGAGCCAGTAGTCAGGATGTGTTGGATGACATTGTAGGTTATGAACTGTGCTACTAAGTTCAAAAATGTTGGCAAAAGATTGGACATTGGTAGAGTGCCAGCCTGAATTACCATGGGTTGAATACAAAACATCCAGACAGGGCCAATGAGCGACATTATCACAGATGGAGAGTCGTGTGATGGAAACTGTCAGTTTATGTGTACCAGAGTCAAATGCCAACTGACAGTGTTGCAAGAGGTCCGTACCAGTAATGCCGGTGATTACAACGGCCACGATGAGAATCTTGCGGAAAGAACGCTGAAGTCCAGTGTTAAGATCTGAGAAGTTGTGGTTCGCTAATCACTGGCTGCAAGTAGTTGTTGTTTTGTTGGCTGCAGACACTTTTCTGTTGTAGGTAGGAATATGCTAACTTCTGCTCCAGTATCAATCAAGAAGTACATCCTGCAGTAACTATCTGTGGCATAGAAGAGGTAACAAGAGAATGGCTAACCAGCAACGTTAGTCACCACTACGTGTCGGCTCACGCATTTCCCGACTGGGGAGTATCAGAAGTGTAGGGACGAGTACACTCTTGTGCATTGGTACCACAACGTCTATGATACAAACAAATTCTAGATTGGGAGTGCTTAGATTTCAGTCGCCATTTCCGAAATCAGGAGCGAGGCAAGGGATCCTGGGAAGGACTTCTAGCTCCTAGCCCCTTTCTGAGAATATTTAACTGATACAGATGTTTAACTTCAAAAGTGAACTACTCACTGGTTGAAGAGAAGTCGTTTTGACTATGACAGCTAGTTGATAAGACTGTTGGAATACCTGTGAAGGGATTGGCAGTCTTGATGGTTCTGTCAGCCGCCTCTGCTAACAATGTTAATGGGAAGTTTTTAAGGGTAAAAAAATTCATTGTGTTGTCTGAGGTAACCTTTGCAACCACGGTTGTTTCATAGAGATTTCATCAATTTTGAGATCAGCAACTATCTGTTTCACCTGACGAATCATTTGTATGGGCTTACAGTCTTTGAGTCGTCTCTGAAGAGTCCTTGGGCCTTTTAGCGATCAAAAGGCGCAACTGTCTTAATTATGCTATCGTAATGATCGGAGGAGGAGTCTTCAAGAATATCTGAAATGTCCTCCAAGATGTTTTCAGGAAAATTCACAATGGCTTAGTTAGCCTCAGTTACCTGTAAGTGAAAATGCCGCAGAGAGAAATGGGCTTCAGGAAGAATGTTAGTATTCTGAGATGGTGGGGAGCTTCAGAGTAACTGTATGGCACAGTGAAGATGATTCCGATTAATATGTATGCTACAGTACATCCACGTTTTCATGTTCTAATATGTGATAACTCTGTACACGGTCAGTGACGAACAACGTTGTATTAAGAAGCACAAGTGAAAACTTGAAAAGATGTATTGTTAACGAAACTGAATTTCGAAAAACGCGAGGTGAACAAAAAGTGCATACCCGTGTAAGATACGTGTATAACAAACGAAAAGCAATATTCAATAATACAATGACAAAGATTCAACAAGCATATGTAAAATTAGTTTCTGTAAGCGTATAACATGGGTACATGTATTAGTTTTATAATCGTGCAGTTAGGCTTAATTTAGGGATGCTACAAGTGTCATCTGCTCAGAAGAGTCGTTTTCAGTCAATTTAAGGTATGTAATAAGTAATAATAACAATAATACATCGGCAGTATAAGATCACACAAATACATAAATAATAATAACCCATTATTTAGAAGTGAAAAGCAATAAAACCAATGCAAACATTCAAATGTAGATAAATTCAGCTTAAGATGTGGTAGTTAATGAAACTCGGACTCACTAATTGTGAGGTGCTGGTAGTGATATTGGCTAACTACACTATACCAACCCCTACTAAACCTAATTTGCTCAATGACTCAGTGCGTTAGCACTCTACGTGACTTGTGAGTACTGACTATAAAACGCAAATCAAAAGGACTCAGTTTGTGGTGACAGTTGGCTGAAACCCAAAATTGTTGACACTAGTTTAATTCAATTTTGCATCCCGTATCGGGGTTGTGTGAAAAACAGTAACAAGGCTTAACCATAAGGAACTCACCAACCGATCACAGCAGACTTAAAGTGTGCAAATACGATTCGCAGATATATGGCCTGTCTTTCTAAGAAACAGTCACAAGCAGTACAGAATAACCTTCAACACGAAAACAACCAATCAGGAGCCGTTGTGTCTCCGGTGACAGTAATGTATATAAAAACCTATAAACATCTTTTGTTTTTCTCAATAAACGATCTGTTGCCTGGCCCTTGTCTTCTGTATAAGCAGTATATTTGAGTAAAACAGAAAATTAAGATGATTCAAGGAAAAGATGTTAAAAATTAGCTGGGTAGTGTGGCCGAACCATCGACTCAGTTTATGCGTGTCAACAGTAGTAGGAAGGAGTGCGAAATGGCGTCCAGCCATGCTCAGATGCGTTCCTGTTAAGACACTTGGAAATGGACTGGACGTCAGTTTAGTTAATATTAAGTTGATTCAGTTTGGCTGTTTCATTTTAGCCACACGATTATTTTGATGGCGTTTTAGGTGTTCTTTAGTTTGTTTTATTGCCGAATGTGTATTGACACTAACATGCAGTCTCTTTAGATAGACTTCTATGACTACCTGCAGCTTCGTTTTAGATTCGACATCAATGAGGTGGTCTCCCAATATTTAGAGAAGGCAATTTTTTAGTGATGATATGAATCCTAAGTTCTAGTGCAGTTCATTGGCAGACAGTTCGTGATTGATTGGTGAAATTCTTTACTTTATTGTGGTCAGTAATATTGGCTGTTCTGAGCCCATCTACAATATTATTAATAAAAGCTAAAAATTATAGGAGAGTTTGGGCGGCCACAACTGATACGATAATCTAGTCACAACATTTTTGTCTTCCGATAGGCTGTTCATATGATTTCACACCCGTGATAGTGGCATATTATCCGGAAAAACACGTTGTTGGATTGTTGATCCAATTACGAGGTGGTTTCAACAGCTTTTTGTGCTAGGGTACCATAAAAAGCCACTCGATCGTGGCACCTTCAGATGCTGCATTTAAAGTGACTTGATTCTCAGTACATACTACAATTACAAGGATGTGAACACGCTATTACAGGAATGCAATAAAAAAGGATAGACTCGATGAAAGAATGAATACATTTTATCATCGTTATTTTTCCAATTGAATTAGAAATATGGAAGTTGGAGCAGTAATAGTGAATTTTGTATTGTGTTTATCATTAATTACTCCAGAAAGGACAGCGTGCAGTTGGACTCACCACTTTAGCTGACTCGTACAATACCCTCCTCATACACTGATTCTCTGAACAAAATTCTTTTTAACATCCCAAACACCACTGAACCACCTTTCTTTGAAGTGCTAGGATAGGAAAAAAAGTAATATTTGGGTGTTTTCGTGCATAATATAGCATACGGCGTAACATATATTCAGGCTGTGGAAGAATCAACAAAACACGTTTGAAGCAGCCAAAAGTAACATATGTAACGTGTCTACACCATTTCTTCCCCTTTCATTTCCACCTTCTTCAGGAGCGCTCAACTACAATTTCAACTAAGGTTTATGCTTTCACCTCCTATGATTTAGTTCACTAAAGAAAATTACGGTAATAATCACTTGAAATGCTCGTCTTCATGATCATTGTTTCTGTTTCTTCATCTAAAAATGCCTTTGGTTTTAGTATACACAAAAATGTCTAATTAATAAAATGAAATAGGAACTCATTATTATTGAACGCATTCCAAAGGATGATTGCTAACTACTACCTCTCTCAAATGGCTGTGTGAGTATAAATTTTAGCATTTTTTCCAAATGTTACTCTAATAAATGTCTACTCATGGTTTACTGTAAACAAGGAGGAATGTCACTTGGTTATTTTATTCGGAAATGATCGAGAAGATCCATAGTTCAGACAAATGATGTTGGTCTAGCTGTATTCTATGAACTGGTTGGTTTAATTGCTGGGCTTTCATTATCTTTCTAGTCAATATCTTCAACTCTGACTTCAATATTAAGTTATTATTTACTCAGAAAAAAGGTATGTGAGGGAGAAAACACAGAATTGTTAGAAAAACATTAAATAGGACGTTATGTATGGTGAGAAAGTGAAGAAAAACTTGAATGTCGGCTTCTAAAGATAAAATATTTGAATACTGAAAGAAAAGAATACTAAAGAAAATACTTTACTGCGTACTAAAAATCATGCACCTCGGAAAAATAGATCCCGAAATATTACTCCAGGCAACATGAGCTTTTTTAAAAAGATGATAATTAAATTATTTTACTAAAGTCTCGATGCGAAACTCATAGTGAGTAGCTTGACTTTACTATCGCTCTTAGTTCTTAAATCTCAAATAACACTTCTTACTGATATCGTAGCAGCAGGAAATTCCCCAAAATTATTAGCCTATAGCATGCATCATTCAACATTGGTTGCTGACCCTCAACTTGTGCAGCTAAAGGCTTGCAGTCAAGTATCCACGCCAACTTGTATGCTGTCACGTTACGTTTGGTTGTTTGTGCACGATCCCTAGTTAATTAAGGAATCATCCTCACACTAAGATTTTGGTCCCGAAATATGGGCGAACATTTTGGTGTTTCGATTTGTCTTTGGTCTACACGGAACAAATACTATAGGAGTTGTGGGTATAAAATCTTGCGTTAGTAGACATCGTAGAATCCACTAACGCCAACACTCTCAGCCCCTAAAAGCTCATAAACTGGATATGTCGCTCTCTGTATCCTAAGCAATAAGGGGAAAAATAACCACATTTACTCCTTTTTATCACTTTTTCTTTTCTCTCCGATTCTCAGTAATTCACCAAAAGCGAGAATAGCAAAAAGAAAAACAACTACACAAAGTTCGCCTTAGGAAATAGAAAAGAATAAATAAATTCTCTTTAATAAATCAAGTTTCATAGAATGTGGGACTTTTCTTTTTATTATTCTCCTCTTCAAATGTTGCTTATTTTATTTTAAGATTACCTTGACTCTTTTTGTGTTTGACTTATGGATCGGTTACTTTAGCAATTTTAGTGTGCCTGCTTGTGTGTGTGTGTGTAGGCTTCCCAACGCTTTCGTTTGCCCAAAAATATCCGCTAGTCCTATATCCCTTGAGACTAGTGAACATCATTCATTCTTAAGCTAGAAACGTATATTTCCTATTATGTATTCGTTATATAAATATATACATATATATATGTAAGGGGAAAGAAATAAAATTAAAGAAATAAGCAATATGAACAAGTAATCACCTTGAAGGCATAATCAAATTCTTTTTATATTTTTGTACAAAATAAAAACGAAACGAGAGTGAATAATAATACAAGTAGATTTTCAGTACTGTCCACATATACATAACTTGACTTATGGTAAAGAAGAAGAAGGAGTTAAACTCATACATTGAGATGCATACACGCATACACTGGACACACTTGTGCTCAGATTGGATTTTTTATTTTCCCCATATGGTATAGCATTACTCGTTTTCATTTTGTATAAATGAATATGATTTATGTTGATCTACTGTGAAGAAATTACTAAAGAGTTAGTACTTTATGGTGTTCTGTCTATTTCCTTCATTATATTAGTGAGTGAGTGAGTAAGTGAGTAATAGCCGGCCAGGTCAAGTTACATATTTTCATGAGTTATTGCGTAGGGATTTGATCTGAACCTTCAAAAACTAGGGAGTAATGATAGACAACTGTTTCGTCTTAATTTGTGACTCATCAGTAGTACTCTACCAGTGGGGACAACGCGGTAGGGAGTGATGGCAAATACCTGCCTATGATATTGGCTGGCTTGTGGTCACACTAAAATCATGGATTGGTAGAAGTTCGAATTCATGGATCATTGAATCAGTTCCCATTGACTGAGTGGTTTACGGGCATGGCTTGTGGTGGACAGGTCTTGGGTTCGAACCCCAGTGGTTATGTACTGATGAAAAGTCGTATGCTTGGATGGAAGAGCTGTCAAGTACTCCCTGATTTTCAATGATTCTCTAAATGATATCATACTGTGAAATAAATAAATAAAAATATTTCACAAGGAATCATATTTTATACTGACTAGTATTCAGTCTTTTAATCACAAATTTAATTCCATTAGATGTTGTCCTTCCGTAACGAGTGAATCTAAAGTGTACTCAATCTGATCCCTGTGGTAGATATATAATCACTCGGAAAACATTGAGATTCATTAATACAAGTAAAGTGACAGGCGCAAAGGTACAGCAGTATTTATTTTCAGAACATGTTAATTCTAGAAAAATTCTAGAAAAAAAATGGCTGAATCACGACAGACTATTTTGTAACTAACCAATGCATAGTGAATACGTTGGACCGATAAGAAGGCTCTAGAAGGTCTGGATTTCGCTAATGATGATGTACGTCTAATGTCACACAAACTCGAAGACTTGCAGGCGAAAAGCAACAAACTGGCTGAAAAAGCAGTCGTCAAAGACAGGACTTCACGTGCACATCGAGAAGACAAAGGTGGTGAAGATGCCCAACCAATAGCAACAACAACCAACACCAACTACCATCAACGGGAGAAGTTTGAAAGAGGTGACTTCCTTCACTTATCTAGGCAGCCAGCATTGTTTCAACCACAGGTGGCGGAATGGATGAAGATGTCAAAGTCAGAATCGGAAAAGCAAGATACACCTTCATCAACCTGGAACCAGTTTGAAAATCTTCTGCGATAACTCAGCATAAGCAAGAAGATTCGGATTTTCAACACCAATGTGAAGTCAGTCAGTTCTGTGATATGGGTCAGAAATTTTCATTGCGGGTCACAAAGACACTTATAAAAAGCTGTCTTCGCTCGCTCCATATTGAAGATCAAATGGCTGGCCAGAAAGAATTAGTAACAAGAAACTCTAGGGACAAACCAACCAAGAGCCAATTTCTCGACAAATTTGTAGGAGAAAATGGTGATAGATGGGGCAGATGTTGAGGAGACCGTCAAATGACATCGCTCGCAATGCAGGCCATTGGTCGAGTGGAATCCCAATGGGAAGCGACAAGTGATTCGTCGACACAAAGGTGACATGGAGGATATCGTGTGAGGTGGTGGAGGAGATGAGAGATTATGGGCAGTCATGAGCCTAGCTAAAGAGGATAGTAGAAAATAGAAGAAAGTGGAGATGTGTTGTTAAAGCGCCATGTTCCACTCGGAACTCAAGGGAATAACAATAATAATAATAATCCATAGTGAGACAAACAAAGTAGGTATTTCAATTGTTAGATTTTCGTCATGAACCTACGCCAGTTACAGAGATCATTGCAGACCAAGGAGCACTGAATGCCTGTTTCTTCTTATGCTAGGACTACTCAGAAATGCGCACCCACGACCTTACCAGGTGTCCGACCCTGGAATTTCAGGTTACCAGACCAAGCTCACTGACCATTCAAACACTTGGACTGGAATTCAGTGACTCCTGGATTCTAACTCTGTCACTTAATGATATACTGCTGCCCTTACCAATGCCTTCAGTGAGCATTCGCTTCACGTTGACATTCAACTACAGAGTGAAAATCGATTAATTTAATGAGTCGAATAACAAGAAATTAAATAATTAGCAAAGTTTAAGGTCATAGTTTCAGCATAAAACAGTTTCTGTTGGAATTATAAAATGTTATATTTTAAAATATTGTTGAAAATTTTACATCATTTTTTTTCGAAAATAGCCTCAGTTTGAACTTTTTACTAATTTGTTGTTTTTGTGGTAAAATCTTGTTTTAAATATCATGAATAAAGGCGAATGTAGATTCCTTAAAAGTGTCATACAGACACCACAATAACCTTAATAAATAGTATATTTCTTATAGTTATTTCTGTACATAATCACGAATAGTAAATAGTGGTAACGTCTCTGACTGCAGCACTGGGTGACGCGGGATCGAATCTCAGAAGGGACATGAGTTTCTTCAAGGTTGCAGATACGCCTTGCTGATGAGTGCCATCTAGCAAAAAACCTAGGTCCAAGGCTTCCTGCCGATTGCCTCCAACTATCTAATATCAAATCAATGTGCACCGTGATGGCGAGCTACCTAGAATGGTGGCCACATTGCAAATACCTGACTGATAGAATTCACTCTGCACCAAAGAAGGACTAGATACGTCACACTAGTTGCTAGTGTCCAGTCAAAGTTGTATAACAGTACATTGTTTATTTTGATTCATTTGCACTCTGTAAGGTGGACTGGTCAATTGGGAAGCTTTATTAACCTTTTAAGACAACATATTCAGGACTGATTTCAAGATGAAGTGAGCTTTTAGAATTCTCCAAGTGAACATTAACCATCTCTCTTGATGAAATTCAGCATGACTGATTGTCATAATCTCTTTGTTCACTTCTTGTATTTGTATTGACCATTTTGCTGACCTGATAAAGTCTATGTGACTTCATTTTCAGTGCCTGATGAATTTGATCTACATCATTATGTCTGTTGATTACAGATTCATTTGAGTACTAAATTTCTACGTAATTCGTGGCATTCTTGATGTTCCATTTTTCCTTAAACTTGTTCATTTTTCTGTGCGTCAAAGTTTCTTCAGCAACTGAATTGATTTTCTGGGTTAGGTTCGCTAGCTCCATGCCCAACCTTCCCTCTTTTTCAGACCTATAGACCGGTTAGTGAACTAGTGAACTTCGTAGAGGTTTTGTTTCAGAAACTTGGCGTGTCACCAAAAGCATTCTGAACAAGCTTTAGCCTTTTATCAATGGCTGCCTTCGCTGGCTCAGTACTGCAGATCAGATGGCCAAAACGGAACTCTGGAAACGAAGCTGGCAACAACATATTGCTCAATAAATTTGACGAAGAAAGTGGAGATAGATAGGACACACACACATCGAGTAAACCTTTGAGTAACACCACACGTTAAGCCCACGAGTAGAACCCTAATGGAGAACGATAAGCTGGTCGTCTAAGGATGATATGGATAAGATACTGTGAGGAAGAGGTGAGAGCTAATAGACAGTCATGGAGTCAGCTAAAGATGGCTGCAGAGAACAGGATGGAATGGTGATGTGCTGATAAAGTCCTATGTTCCACTAGAGACCTAAGGGAATAGCACTAAGTGTTCATTTTTGCAGTCGGGCTGGTGCATTTATATGAGAAGACTACATCGATTTTCACAGCAGCTCGTCCATGATGTCCGTTATTTTCTTTCTCCGCTGTTGTGTCCATAAACCAACAAAGTCACTTCAGTCTCTCCTATGGAGACCAAAGTCAAGGTGACCAGAGTAACAATGTTGAAAAAGAGTCGATCAATATGGGTTATTAAATCTCCTACCGAGTAGTTGGATGATTCATCTGTTTATGTCTCAGAATCTAAGCATACCCCCAAAAAATTGCCTCCTAGACAGAATACACTGAATGGAATATCTCAGGAGATTATTAAACAAAAAAAAGAGATTTATTTTGACCAAATTTAATCTGCTTAGATTGTTTTTACTACAGCCAGATTCTGGATTAACTTATTTCTAGACGAAATATTTCACTTTTCTATTCATAAATATATTTCTAGTTTAAGTAATGAATATTAATTTATGTGTAGTTTATACAGAAAAATGTATCTAAAAAATTACATATGATGTATAATATTCACCGTTCAGTCTGAGAAATATTTTCCCGAAGCTATAAAGAAATGAACTTATATAGTTCATTTAGTATGAAATCAATCTTAGAATTATGGTGTACAAAAGAAAGGTACCTGTTAATTTTTATTGTATGATAAAATAGAAAATGCAAAGTTTGGATTGATTTTTGTTATGGGTTCACCAGTTTTCCCAAATAGTCGCTGATCTTTTCATGAATAGATTCGAAGATAACATCTTTTCAAGCATACTCATTCCTCAGATATGGTTGAGATATGTAGATAATACTTTTGTAGTGCTAAAACGACATCTGCACAGTTCATTCTTGGAGAAACTGAGCATTCTATCTCCGAGAATCCAGTTTACTTTGGAGGCAGAATCAGACGTCGGTGAACTACTATTTCTAGACTACTTGGTTAGTCAAGAGGAGGGGAAACGAACATTTTAGTATACCTATATTCAGGAAGAAGACCCACTCCAGTAAATATTTAGACTTCGGATTATCACACCCCATCAAAGCTAAGGTATTAATTGTTTCAAGTCTTCTTAGATGAGCAAATTGTTTGATGTTAACGGATGAGAAAGAAAAAGAAGAAATATCAAACATTACTGAGATTCTCAAGCAAAACAACTACCCAAAGAACTGCATCAATAAAATCAACACTGACATTATATATATGGTCGAAAACGTATTCCGAAAACATGGACCTCAACAGTTGTCATTCCAAATAGAGTGGACACGTCAGACGATTTCAGAAGAGTAATCAATATACACGACATCAGAGTTTTCTTCAAAACATCAGACACACTGCGAAACAACCTTATCCATATAAAAGACCAAGTCCCTGAAGATTCTCTATCTAATCGTGTCTACAAAATAAAATGCTTGGAATGTGATGAAATATACACAGGACAAACATCGTGAGAAGTCAAAATCAGAAGAAATGAACACCGTAGAGCATCTGTTTGACCACCGAGAAATCCAGTTTAACTAGAAAAGTTGGAAAAATCATCAGCCATAGGTCTGCACGCTATAGAATCAGGTCACAAAATTGGTTTTGACAATATTGAAATAATCCAGAAAATTTCAGAAATCACAAAGAACGTATAACATCGTCAGAAGCACTTCATATCAAATGAAATCAAATGTTCTGAATTGGAATGATGGACTAAAATAGAATTTGACCTGGTTACAACACCCGCCTTCCCATGAAATGACAAAATCAACACGGATGTAATAAGCAATTTCACTATGTAAACTCACGCTGCTCTTATAATTTTATATAATTATCAAATGCAACAATCTGCACTTGGCTTTGTTACCTTTACCAGTTGGTCAACTTGACAACGTAAAAATTACCCCATGCTGATGAACGATGATTAAGTTGTTAATTATAAGCTGAGATTTTGTGAATTCTGGTTTAATAATACCACTTTGTTAAAGCTGTCAGCAGCATTGAATAGTGAAACGTCAGTAAAAACAATGATATCGTTTTGTTTTTCATTCATTGGGAAACACAAAAGTTTTATCATAATAAATGCCATATACTCAATGCCCAAAGTTTTTCAAACTCTTAAAAATGAACTTGGTTTGGACACACTTAAACCAATAAGTTATTGAAAAAAATATGCATTGGAAGTGAAAGTGATATTTTATTAAGAGATGAGCTTCATAATCCACTTGACAGAATATTAAGTCCAGTCGCAATCATTTCGAATCTCACTGTCACCTATCTCCTTGATGGG
The DNA here is from genome assembly GCA_944472155.2 of Trichobilharzia szidati. Lineage (NCBI taxonomy): Eukaryota > Metazoa > Platyhelminthes > Trematoda > Strigeidida > Schistosomatidae > Trichobilharzia > Trichobilharzia szidati. Next base: position 74,634,532 of record OX235272.1, read on the forward strand.
ATTCCTTTAGAATCTCCAAATGTGAAACAAAAATGAGTAGGCTGCATGAAGACCAGTGGAAAACAATGAAGAGACTTGACAGCAGTGAAGTACCTTAAGTTCGCATCATGTCATGTCCAAGAATGTTTTTCTCCTGGCGTACACATTATTTGGTTGGAATTAAATTGTCTCTTAATTTAGACAGCTCAAAAAGGTTGTTCGTTGCTACTTTGTATTTTATAAGTGGTTCAACTGACTTTAATTCATGACGAAATTCACCTCAAAGTTAATGGGGTTCTCACAGACCTAATAAATAAACATAATTACTTATTTAAGTCATAGAATGTTGGAAAATGAAGGAGCACTACTTCGTTTCTGATTAAGACTTTTCAGTAGCACCTACCTACGACTGTCACAAGGGATTGGCCGATTTACATTCTACACTAGAATTAGCCAAAATCTTCATAAAATACAAAGTTAAAATTGCGAATTTGTTGAGTATTGTAAACAATTAAGGATCATGTTGATCAAAAGCTAAATAAGCAAAACTTGAAAACATGTTATGAACTTAAGTTGTATTATGTACTACTTATAACCACAGCTAGCAGTAGTATACTGTGTGGTGTCTTCAAAAAACGATGACAGTTTATGTTTAAATGGTGAAGGCACTACAGAAGTGACAGGAGAAGAATATATCGTGTATACTAAAAACGCTGAGATTATTTACAAACAGTTAACTGATCACAAGATTTAGGATCTTATTGACGTCCACTGTGATTTCTTCTAGTTGACATAAAGACCTTATTTACCAGTCTTTGTTTTCCACAAAGTTGTAAAAAGTAAAGCAGGTTGGTTAGCATCATTGATATAAGAATAAAACTTGGGCACTGTGGTAGAGTGTAATTCCATTATGGGTAAATTTTATTTTGATAAAGTCTCACAGTGTTATACAGTAATATTTACTGATGACGTTTCGAGCACAATTTATTGCTCATAATCATATCAAGGTAATCACACGACTTCCTAAATTCATTTATATAGTTCCGTTGTTTTTTACTTGATTTGATTGGTAGTAATATTTTCCATATTTCGGGTATGAGTGATTAATCATTTCTATTGCATGTGTTGGGTGTAGATTCGATGAACAAGGATTCAGTCATCAAACTCTGTCTCCACCTACCTAGATTACTTTTTAGAATTTTAACCCTCTCCCACCCTATTGTGTGGTTGTGTGTTAATGCATGCATTGCAATTGACGAGCTTTTTTCTAAATTACTTATCTTCTCTGGGTCAACCATTCTTACCTTAGCTAAATTCTTATGTTCCGACAATCTGACTACTCCTGACCTACTAGTTTGAGCTATGTAGTTGACCTCACAGTCATTGCAGGGTATTTTGTAAATTATATTATTTTGTCTAATTGGGTCCACTGGGTCCTTTAACCTACAGAGCTTGTCCCTGAGTGAGTTTGTAGGTTTAAATGCCACCCTAATTCCTGCTTTATTTAGAATCCTGCGTATGGTCTCAGATGTCCCTTCTTTATATGGTATAACTGTAGATGACTTATATTCTCTCTTATTTATGTTATTATTGCTAGTTTCAGAATTATTTATATTTTTATTTGGGTCTTTTTTAACCTTCCTAATGAATTTTAAAGGATAGTTATTTAACACCGACGCCTCTTCTGCTTTATTTCATCATTTAGGTCCTTTTTTGTGCTACTTAGTGCCATTGCTCGGTTTGTTAAACACTTTCAAAATAAGACGAAACAGCTGTCTGTTTAATACTCCCTGATTTACAATGGTTCTCTAATTGAAGTTAATTCATGGTAAATCCGGAAACCAATCAATTCCTTGCAAATCAACAATTGAAAGCTAATTTATGGTCGGTAAGGAGACTATTTGAGATATGCTTGAGTCGACAGGACTGTAATGTGTGATGACTGAAGGTAATATGAAAATTTGAATAGCGGAAGAAGTTGAACCAGCAGTCCACTGCTCTACCGGATGAGTTACATGGCCAAAGTGCTAACCAGATCATCAATCCACTGCAGTCATTATGCATAGTGCTCATCTGTCATGACAATGAATGATACTTTGTCATCCATCTATCCTCATATCGGTTACGCAGGCAGGTGTTCTCCTGTCAATCCTAGCTACGTTAAATAACCATACAGGCAGAAAGTTGATAGGGTTATTATTATTATTTAAAAAAAATATTTTTCAAGCAATTTTTTTTAGTATAATTATTGGAATTAAAATTCTCTCTTCTTCTCTTCATTAAATTTGTTTACAAAACTTGAAATCTTAATTTATTTATTTCAGTTTAATTTAGTTTAGTTTAGTTACTGTGTTTTTCTGACCATAGTAAAAAGGAGGCATAAATACTTTTGATTTTACAAGATAATAAATCAACAATCATAGAAGCAAAAATAAGAGGGAATGAAGTAAATTAATAACAATAACAGAAACAAAAAGCTTAGCATAGCTAATCCAAAAACACAACGTTTTAAATCCATGTTAAGCCATAAAATTGCAAAATAAAGAAGCTTTCGGATAAAGTTACTCTTAAAGAAGATTTCAGGTGTTTTGCTCACTGACCATTTATTGTAAGCTCTTCAACCATGCCGTATGTGGTCTGGGGTTTGACTCCCGGCTGACTCACTCCTGGATCTGGCCCAGCTGCCAGTAAGCCCAGAAAGGGGAAAACATTAGTCCTGAGGTTAGCAACCATCCACCCCGCTAGTGAAACTTCAGGGCTCAAAGTGTAAGTTTACTATCAGTGATAATTAATTTTTCAAACGAAATAGAAGATTAACTCGAGGTTTTAACTACATCCTAAGGAAAAACAAGACCGATGAGGCTTTCAAGGCAAACTGATGGTAGCTGGGTCGGTGGCACAGCGGTTAGGACTCTCGCCGACCATGCACATGGTCCGAGGTTCGATCCCCCGCCGACGCACACCTGATATTTATGGTCGGCCTGCTAAATTTGAGCTACCAATACCACATGCTGAAAATTTCATACTTGTACTGAAATACTGTGTGGAATTAAGCTGTAAAAACTAAAATAAATTAAATTGTAAAAAAAGTAGTTACATAAATTTGGTATACCATATCTTCAATGCTTTATTTGCACATCTTTTGAAAACTGGTAAAATATCACCGCATTCGATAGCTTGTTGAGTTCTGCACAGTGTTTCTAATGTTCTTTTTGCAGTTCTGTTCTTCGATTGCTTTTTATCAGTGTCGGAAACATATTGTTGCTTTTCTGAACTTGTTTACTGATATACTACTTATATCTGAATAAAGTAGCACTCACCACTAATATAGTAATAAAACTTGGGCACTGTGATAGTAAGTAATTCCATATTAGTTTGTTTATTAGATGTATCACGCAGTGAAACAGTATTATTTACTGGATGACGTTTCGAACACAATTTACTGTTCATAATCATATCAATTATAATCACACGACTTCGAAAATCAATTTTCGAATGTGGTAGCACTCACCACACTATTCAGTGGGATGTTCAGTAGTTATTGACAAGTTGTTACTCATTTTCGTCCATTTCCCCAAATCTGCAGACTAGAAATAAGTAGAGACATGAATCATTCTTACTGTTACGAAAACATACTACTTATAAGTAGAATGATCAACCGGTGGACTCCTGTTGATTCACATTCTGAGGAAGAAGAACATAACTACTGATTTGAATAGCAAACAGGGAAACGGTTTATCATTTTAACACAAATAAAAAACATTACACATTAAGATGCCGATAATTTTAGACGACGTTCAATAATCTTCAGTGTTTTTTACGAGAAGTGAGCCATGTATCCAATTCGCTCAGTGGTGGGTAACGTCACTACTGAGAGACGTTGGTTTTTTCGAAGGTTTAGAATGTGTCTTGCTAGTGAGTGTCAGTAAGCAGGGAACCTAGGTTCAGGACTTCCTGACAGTACCTCAAACCAGCTAACATAAATGCTTAACAGTTAGTGTTAAAATAACAGGGAAGATTTGTAACTTGGATGGATGATTTTGATTTGGTTGTGTTCTCTGTGCGCTTTTATTTAACTGTGAGGCTTTCGTCGTCCTTCTAGACAACATCTTCAGCACAAGCTTTAATGTGAAGTGAAGTTGTTTGAATTCTGCATAAATGATATAAGTGTATCTTCTGACAACCATTCTTGTCTACTCGCAAGGTGGTTAAAACCAGCTGAAGTCAAAGTACCTAGAAGATCAATAACAAAGCATCTTGTGGACTACGGACATGATATTAACGCTTTCAAGTCACTCAATGTTGTCAGCAGACAAGCAAACAGAAAGATGCTAGCAATTGTGGAGGCTTGTACTATTAAAGTTTTTAAACCAGGTCTCTGTGTACAGAAGGAAATGGTGGTCACTCTGAATCTACCATGGTAAAATGATTTACTTATTTACTGTTATTATTAATAATATTTTACTCTACCTCTTATCACTGCTATTTCTGACTCATTTAAAACTACGTTTTGTCATTACTATTATCTTAACTCTTTTTCACATCCCTATTTTTGATTATTGTCATTATCGTTACTATTATTATCAGTGTTGTTTAGTTCACAATTCTCGATATACTGAAGTTCTTCCCATCACTGATAACTAATTGTTCCTGTATGTAGTGTATCCAGCTGAGGAGTTCCACTGAGATTTGTTGTGATTCACTAAATCCTGCTTTATTAACATCGTTTGTTGCTTGTTTTAAATTCGTATCGGCAAATAAATGTTTCCAGTTATATTCAGACAAATTCACTTTATATTAAAGCGTGTACTAAAGTTGTCTAGAAAGACAACGAAAGCCTCAGAACTAAGTCAACCAGCTTATGGAAAACAACTAAATCAAAACTAATAATGTTTCAATAACTGGTATGATGTATTCATCAATACCTCTTCCATAATGAATTATAGCATTTGTAGTGTTTTTTGTAATCATAAGAGTTATTATAATGTAATTCAAAGTATTGTTTCCGTCAGTAACGGATATCACTTAGGGAACTATTGATGACCAGTCGTTTCATCCTAATTTACCACTCATGAAGTGGTGGCCTGCTTAAGACTTGGGCCACCAAAAACTCCCACCTCTTTATTGCATATGTTTTCTCTCCTTCGGTTTGTTTTAATCGATTAAGATATGACTTCTAATGGTATTATCTACTATTGTATGTATTTAAAATGTTTACAGTCTTCTAATTCGCAAGTTCTAACTACACTTGAGGAAAGGCCTGACTGTGAGTGGCAACGTGCCACAGTACATGAATATTCTTTTTTATCCTTGCGTCTCAAAATGTACTTCTGAACATCTTATAATTGATTTTCAGCTAGACATCACGGATTCCTTGAAGGAGGAAAAGCAGATATATGATAATGGAATGTTTTGTACTTCAGCTCAGAGACCATAGTGTCAGAGGATATACTGTCAGTTAATATTTTACTTGAAGATATAATAAGAAGAGAAAATACCATGCAATAAACTCCTCTGAAAATTGTGTACATTTTAAAAGTGCTGTCTAGAATAAAGATACTATTATTACTGCATCACAAGGAGTTGAGTACAGCATCTTAAGCTGACGAGGCTTAGGATGCTAATCATTTGACCAATGAAGTTAGATTTTACTTGCCAATTCGTGGACAGTAATCGTCTTCAGTGTCTCAAGTTCATTGGATTCTAAGCAAATGACTGAACTTTGTGCCTGATCTTCTGGTTCTAGATGCGAAGTGTTAACAATCCCACTGAATGCTTCCTGATTTTAGTCATTGGCGAATGCTTCTGGAAAGTTATGAACGAGAATGAAATCAATGCTCTCAATGCCGCGTGATCTTTAGCAGTTTTGTAGATTCTGTTGATTCTAGCCTGAAATTGGTTGAAATCTCTATGAACTTAACAGACGAACAGCGATTTACTTTGTCTAGTTAGTCACTTTGTCTTTTCCCACCATTTGCTTTTGTTTGATAGCCAGAGGATATTAATTTGGAAACTAGTATTATTATAGTGAGATATCTGTTTAAGATGCTCATATGCGAGGATGACACTGACTGATTTGGTCAGCTAATATGAAGGGGGAATCACAAATATAGATAAACGAATGTGTGATTTCGATTTGTTAGCAATCCTATTTAATTACTCTATCAATAGCGAAATTATTTCCATTGTTTCAGAAGAAACAGTTAAGGCTACTGAGGCCCCAGAAGGCAGCAGAACAAGACAGAATTGCCCTTGGAGTAATCAGTACGCACCCAGAGACCAAAGAGGATAGGCTTACACCACTACTGCAAAACGTTAGGAAGGAAGAAAAGATGCCTAGGGATTGGGAGAAGGGATACATTGTAAAACTACGTAAGAAATGCGACTTAGGCCGCAAAACGAGCTGGCGTGGGATCGCGCTCTCATCCAAACCAAACTAAATGTTGAGTCGCATCATCCTGGATGTGAAACACCAGGCGGAGGAAGCTGGATTCTGGAAAAGCAAATCATGTGCTAACCAAATCAAAACTCAACACTTCATCATTGAGCAGAGCGTTGGATGACAGTCAAATATCGACCTCAACTTCACCGACTTCAAAAAGGCCTTTGACTACGTTGACCGCCAAATAATTAGGAATGTACTTCAGCACTATGAAGCACCCCAAGTCCTTATCAACCTCATTCAACAGCTATATGACGATTCCAAGTGTCAAGTGTTCCACAAAAGAAAACTCAGAGAAGCCTTTGAAGTGAAGACAAGAGTTATACAAAGCTGCCTACTATCACTGATGATATTGCTGATTGGAACATGCAACACACTGTAGGGAGCGACGAAACAGGAACAAGCTGAACTGATAAGAAGTCTCTAAAAGATCTGTACTTCGCGGAGGACTTATGTCTAATGTCAAATAAACTCGAAAAATAACAGGCGAAAACCAACAAGTCGGCAGAAGAAGTAGCAAAGATAGGACTTCAAGTGAATATAGATAAGATGGAGGTGATGAAGATAACCAACTATCAAAAACATGCACCGATCACTATCAACAGAATAAGTTTGAAAGGGCTATTTCCTTAATCTTCCTGGCTAGGCAGCAAAGTTTCAACTATACTGATATAAGAATAAAACTCGGGCACAATGGCAGGGGATGATTCCATTATGGAGAAAATTGGTTTTCATAAAGTCTCACAAAGTTATGCAGTAACATTTACTGAATCAATATATTTTACCGCATAACTCTGTGAGGCCTTATCAAGATATATTTTTCTGCATAAGAGTTTTATGTATAGAAGGAAGACACGGACGAGGCATTCAAAAGGCAGAAGAAATCTTCACCACTCTGAGATCAGTTTGGAAATCTTCGGTACTAAGAATACAACACGAAATTTGGATTTCCAATACTAATATTAAGTCAGTCAGTTCTTCTATATGGGTCAGAAAGTTGGCGCATCATGAAAAGCTTTCCTAGCACATTGCAAACCTTTATCAACAGCCGCGCTTCCTGGCTCGAAATTGAAGATCAAATGTCCAGAAAGGATTACCAACAAGAAACTCTGGGAATGAGCTATTCAAGAACCTATAACTTAACAGGTACTTAGAAGAAAGCGAACTTGAGAGAATTCACTTCAAATTACGAAATTTAAACCTGATGTCTAACATTACGAAGCTTAGCTAATTATGTAGTAAAAATGACAGTTATTATAAATAAATAAGTTTATTCTTTATTAACCAACTCAATCAGTTGAGATAATCATTGTCAGTTAGAAGCTTTGATTGTCTTTCTGGACAACAACTTCGGCTTTAAATTCAGTATGAAGTAAGCTTCAGAAATCCTCTACGAATGAAATATTTGTCTCTCCTGAAGAACTTCATTCTAGCTGTCTGTTTCCGTAAATTTCTTTATAAATGTATCCACTTGTACTGATGCTGATCATTTCTTTGATCTCCTATTTAACCTTTTATTTTAACTGATTGGTAAATTAAATCTATATCCACACGCCTATTAATTACAAACTGACTGGAGTTCTAAATTTCTAAGAATTCTTCAGGATTATTTGTATTTCTTTAGTCTACGATTTTTACACCATTTGAGCTGAATTAATGTCTATATGATTTGATGTTAACGAATACATGTCATATCTTCTAACTTTTAGTTTGTGATCATGGATACGAAGGTGAAGAGGACATCTGTCTTGACCAATAGAGCATTTTACACAGTACATGCAGTCTACTGTGTAAATGCTATTCGTTTTTATCTTATTTTTCTGTTGAATCTTTTGGTTTATATAATATGAATTAAAGAGAGCACTTTGGATTTTATCTCAAGGAGAAACAAAATGTACAAACATGTAACTGTGACGTGTGCTACTGATAAGATTTGTCAGTAGTATATAAAGAGTAGTTCATCGGCGAAAAAAATCAAATAACAGGGAGATCGATTTGATGTCAGAGAAAGAAAATGATACAGCGTTGGGGAGATACATGAAAGACGTGAAAGGAACATAAATAAACACAATATGAAAGCAAGAAGTAGCACAACAACTAAGATTTGTGCAGATGGTGCATTGAAGCTAAGGCGTACATAATTTTTACCGTTACATAACGACCGAAACCAACGTGTTGTGGTCTGAACGCTGGAAACCCACTTTTGTGTTCCACTCTATAGCTGACATAAACTTCCTTGACTTAATCACAGTCACAAAATACACCAACAGCAGCACAAAAATCCCAGTTATTTTTAATAAAATCTTTGGTACTACTTAACAGTCATTATGTTTTAAAGACCGGAATTACTTCAACAGTGTCGTTAGACAGCTTTGTAAATCCAATAGTTTCTCGAGCACAAAACAAGTACTACACAACAGAATTATTCAACAGTGTTAACCGTTTGAAGTACTGGAGAATCAAGTAGAATATTCCAAACAAGGAGTTATCAAAACTCTGTCAGCAAGAATCACTCATGAAACAGTTCCCGCTGACAGTCCAAGGTCAGAATCACCTTGATCCACTTAAACAAAACCATCCTCTTAAAACAAAACATTATCAATATCATCACACAACTACAAAGGAAAGCATTAAAATCAGTGATTAAACATGGACAAAGACAAATAATAATGATCAAGTATACCGATATCAAAACAGTCTGGGAGAAAAAAGGACAATAATTACAAAGTTAGTTGCAACATTCAAATAAGTATCAGTATTGTAATTCGATCATTCAGGAGGATTTTCCTGATATTTATTCCCTTACAAAACGCATAACTGCGTCGGTGGCACAGTGGTTAGTACTCTCGCCGACCATGCACGTGGTCCGGCGTTCGATCCCTTGCCGACACACACTCGATATCAATGGTCGGCCTGCTACATTTGGGCTACCGATATCATATACTGAAAATTCCATACTTGTACCAAAAATACTGTGTGATTTCAAGCTATAATCAAAAAAAACTTCAGTTGCAAATGAATACCACCACAAGAAGTACCACTTGCTTAAAATGCTTTCATCCTTTAAAGTTAATATAATATTTGTCAGTAGTACATACAGTTTCATAAAACAATTTTAGACTAGACAGCTCTCTTTCTAGTTTTGGACTGTTCAACAGTACGCACTCGCCACCCAATCAGAGACCCTACTTAAGATCTTTAAATTACCAGACTGTGAAGGGTCAGTGAGCTCACTTCGTAATCTGAATGTCCGGCCTTTGATCCCAGTGTGACGTCATTGATGCTCACTTCTAAATAGGCTGAAACTAGGACTAGCTAGCTGTTCAGCACTCGCCAAGTTTCAATGATTCTCTAACTGATACCGGTTCGTAACAAAATCTAACCTAATAATAATAATATAAAACTTCAAATGAATTCTGTTTGTTACACATTTTTTATTTGTTAAGCAATATAGAACTGTTTTATAGATAAGTCACGTTTACAAAACTTGTTTGATTAACTTGAATAAAGTAATAAAATCTAATGTAGCGTTTATTTCATGATTAATTATTTGTACAATGTTTGATTATTATAAAAAAGGAGATTGAAATTCACGAAATCTAACAGCATGGTTTCTTTTTGTCTGTCTATAATCAAAGCTAACTGACTGCTTAGGTGGCAATGGAAATCAGTAAATCGACAGAAAGAATTGCAATTCACTACAGTCGACGGTATGTACACTAGGTTTAACGAATAGTGATGAAAATAATCAGTATATGTTGAAAGACTGTATACAGCGGGGTTTGGGTTCCATTTCCTGCCGACGCACTCCCAAAACCTGTGTAGTTTGTAAGTCAGTATTAAGCTTGGAAAAGCTGAAGGGTTGAGAGTGAGTTTAGTATCTCCGCCTAGTTAAACAAAGCAAGTACAACTGAAAATTCAAAGCCTCAAGCCCTAGGTTCCACTCGGAGGAATGGAAAATAGTCTCTGATGAAACCAGCGAATGAAAGATTAAGGTTAATTAACTGAGGAGACGTACAAAACGTTATAAAATTATACAAAGTACTGTTAGGTATGAAGAAAGATCACTGTTACACAATGTATTTATAGGTTGAGTTCAAGACAATTTTGTCCAGTCACTTTCTACGTCAAGGACTTCAGAAGAGTTAATCTAATCTTCTGTATACAACAACTGTCTCGTTCTTTCTGTTTGCACGGTTTTTATTTTCACTTAAGTACAAGTCCCTTGAAAGGTGCTCATAAAACGGTATGAAAACTTTCACACCAATCTACTACATACCGTAGATACCATAAATACTTCGTTTATCAAGGTGGAAAGTTGTGTAAGTGCTTCGATATGATTATTGAGTGATAAACTGTGCTCGAAACGTCATCAGTAGATAATACTGTACAACACTGTGTGATTTATCAAATAAATTTAACCTATCATGAAGTTATACTCTACCACAGTTCTCAAGTTCTATTCTTATATCAACATATCAGATAACAGTACTGTACACTCTATTTCATGTGGTTGATCATAGCCAACAGTGGAATCAAGGATAAGCGTTTCCTTCTGTTTGAAACTCGTCAGATGGACAGCCCTGTGTCTCCAGTGAACTGTGATATCCCTACTGAGACTTGAATCCAGCACCCCAAAGCGTTATCCAGTAGGCCACTCGAACATGAGGATAACTTCCTTTGTAAAGCCTGTCAGTTGTCATTTGTTAAAATAATTATTTCAAATTTCCCACTGACTGATCTTATTAAATAAAAATGTTCGATCAATGTTTCAATAACACACCTTATTTTCTATTATCAGTCACAGATGTTTTCAGAGCAACTGAATTACTTTCTAGAAGATTTATTATGCTAGTATCTCTAACTGGGTGGTTAAAAAATGTACTTTTATCCCGAACTAATGTTCTGACATGCGCAAATAAACCTTATGGTCGTTGAAATGATATATGGTAGGACAAATATGTTAGCCTAAATGACCCAGTAGGACATTTTAATCCCTAAAAGGCATTTATCTAGGTGAGCCAGTGAGAACGGGTCTGATGCTCACTGGGAGAAGATAAAATGAACTATAACGAAATGACAAATCCTACATTGATTTAACTGCTAGCAAATAATCATAATGGTAGTTGCATTATCCGTTCTGCACTGGGGATTTTTATCCTTCATTTTGTGCCACTTATTATTATTAATTTTTTTGATTATAACTTGATTCCACACCGTATTTTTGGTACAAGTATGAAATTTTCAGCATGCGATATCTGTAGCCCAAATTTTGCAGACCGACCAATTGATATCAGGTAGGCGTCGGTAGGGGATGAAAGCCCGGACCCTCTCGGCGAGAGTCCTAACCGCTGAGCCACCGAAGCACAGGATAATGCAATGGAAAAATTGTCTGGAAAATCTTTCTTGGACGATGTATTCATAATAATTACACTTATTTAGATGTTTCAACTAACCCTAGACTGTGTATCATTGATCTGACACTTGCATATCATATATTGATTCGGACCTTTATTATTCCCCTTTATCCTTGTTTAATCTTTCATTGTAATACTTCTCTTTGTGGCTTTGTGTACATTGACAATGTGTTGTTTAACGATATGAGTTTGTTTGAGTGGATAAGGGTCATTCTGACAAGGGATTATTTGTGGGAAGCATTGGTCTGTCATTCTTGTGGACAGAGCTTTTGTTCCCATCTAGTTGGGAATATTCTCCTCGATTCTAACGTACTTTTTACATTTAGAATTTGGTTAGCTTATTTTGTCTTACATTACTTGTTTTGTATTTAGGAACCTACATTGCCTGTATAGCTACCTCACGGCACTGTTGAGGAAAATTTGAGTCTTGATGTTATTGTAACAACAGAAGACAAGACACGGGAGCCAAAGTATATTTTTCATTAATAAAACTGCTGTTTATGTATGTACAGTTTGTACTCGTTAACCAATCACTGAGCGTTTGACTTTGGTTTACATTAAACGACATGAAATAGAATGTTCAAATACACACATAGTATTCTGTTGCCAACGCATTATTTAACTGTGACAAAGTATTCTCTCTCTAACATCAAATAGAATGTTCAAATAGATATATCGTAATCTGTTGTTAATGCCGAATCGAACTGTGGGAACATGTGAAAATTACATTCTGATAGCAAACCATTACATTACTGGTGTTTAATAGAACCGCTAAATTATTGCAGAATAACCGTCTTTTCATTGAATTCGGAACGTTTCCTGTTAGCTCGTGTCTCCACAAAGTTTTGTCGACTAAACAGTAGGACGTAGAGATCTGTTTCTTGCGTTGAAACCATAACCAAACAAATTTTGTTCTTACAGATAATAACCCTCTCCTTTCACCTCCACCTCCAATTGACAGAGAAATTTAGATTGGTTCTCCAAATACTACTTATACTCACTTATAAGTAGCATATAGCTCTCCAGCGCTAATTAACATAGTCTTTGAACCATAGAGGAAAAGAAAATTAGCTACAATCTCCTTCGCAGGTGTGTTATGACTAATGCTCAGATTACTATTACTTTAGAAAAACGTTTTAGCTTTTTAATTAATTAACTTTGAGTGATGATTGAAGATTCTTCTTCAATATTTCTGAATTATTTATTTAAGTTCTTCGGAATGATTGTGTAAACTTCTGCTGCAAATGCCTAAACAAAGTTAAAATCCAAAACGCAGTCTTTGTTTCACAGAGCTTAAATCCAACCAGGATTAGGAAAACATGATAGAAATTCACTATTCTGAGACAGCAACAAGAACAAGATCCCACTTATACATGATGGAGAAGATTTATAGCTCAGGTGGATGATCTTGATGCAGCTGTGTTGTCTGAGCTGCATGGTTTATTTGTGAAGCTTTCATTGCCCTACTAGGCAACATTTTCAGCGCATACTTCATTTTGAAATGAGCTTTTAGATTCCTCCATGAGTTTATTAGTCACCTCTCCCGGTGACCTAGAGCGGGATTGGTTGTCTTTGTATGTTTTCACGCCCTCTAGGCTATTTGCATTTGTATTGGTGTTGATTTTTTCCTTTATTTGAAGTTTGACTCTTTGTGTATGACATTTCCTTCTTATTGATTGGCAAATGTTTTCGATGTCAATGTGTCTATTGATTGACGATTCAATGGAATACTGCGCTTCTAAAAATTCTTTGGCGTTCTTGGCGTTTTATCTGTCTAATATTTGAACATTGTTCTAGTCGATTTGATGTCCATGGTTGTCTGTATGCAGCGATATGAGGGAGTATATTTCATGTCTTTTGACAGCTAGCTTATGACCATGGATACGAAGATGAAGAGGACGCCCACTTTGGATCATGTAGTTCTTTTCGCAGTCGTCACAACTTATTTTGTAGATGATGTTGGTTTTATCTTCTCTGGCAAATAAACCATCCACCTCAGAGAAGACAACTACATCAAATGTGTCCCACTTATCAACACTAATATCAAGTCAGTACTCCTGTAGGTTTCACGGAATTTGCGTGTGTGGCGTCGACAACATTCCCAACTGGCTACCGCAGAGTTTCATCAACAGCTGAGTTCTATTCATACTGAAAACTAAATGACCAGAAAGAATAAGCAACAAGGAACTCTGGAAACAAACCAAGCAATAGGTCATCGTTCAACAATTTTATGGAAAGAAATGAAGACTGATTAGAGGACATACGTTGAGAGGACCATTGTGTCATCGCATGCTTGAATCCCGAGGGGAACCTACACAGGGAAACGCCAAGGTGAGTGTAGGTTCCAGGGTGACATGGAAGAGATCATACGAGGATGAAATAGAAACTTATGGGCAGTCATATAGCCAAGCCAAATATAACCCCAGAGAACAGACTGAAATGAAGATATGCTATTGAATCCCTATGTTCCCCTCGAAATCCAAGGATGCAATAATAATATACAAAGCATACAAACCTCAATTTACACCAGACGGTTACTAATCTTCAATCCAAAACATGATATCATTCCCAACTGCCAATAAGCATGTAATTTGGGTCAGCTGTTTTCCTGTCAATTGCCTCCAGTCATACTGTAAATTTTTGAATTCCAACGACCATTTTTCCCATATGTCATAAAAACATTTCTTGTTGCATCGTGTCATTGGATCTTGCATGCTAAACACAAGTCGGCAGTAATATTTTAAAATATGCAGAATATTCCCCATTTACTCCAAATATTTCGACAAATACTACTTATACTCACTTATAAGTAGCATATAGCTCTCCAGCGCTAATTAACATAGTCTTTGAACCATAGAGGAAAAGAAAATTAGCTACAATCTCCTTCGCAGGTGTGTTATGACTAATGCTCAGATTACTATTACTTTAGAAAAACGTTTTAGCTTTTTAATTAATTAACTTTGAGTGATGATTGAAGATTCTTCTTCAATATTTCTGAATTATTTATTTAAGTTCTTCGGAATGATTGTGTAAACTTCTGCTGCAAATGCCTAAACAAAGTTAAAATCCAAAACGCAGTCTTTGTTTCACAGAGCTTAAATCCAACCAGGATTAGGAAAACATGATAGAAATTCACTATTCTGAGACAGCAACAAGAACAAGATCCCACTTATACATGATGGAGAAGATTTATAGCTCAGGTGGATGATCTTGATGCAGCTGTGTTGTCTGAGCTGCATGGTTTATTTGTGAAGCTTTCATTGCCCTACTAGGCAACATTTTCAGCGCATACTTCATTTTGAAATGAGCTTTTAGATTCCTCCATGAGTTTATTAGTCACCTCTCCCGGTGACCTAGAGCGGGATTGGTTGTCTTTGTATGTTTTCACGCCCTCTAGGCTATTTGCATTTGTATTGGTGTTGATTTTTTCCTTTATTTGAAGTTTGACTCTTTGTGTATGACATTTCCTTCTTATTGATTGGCAAATGTTTTCGATGTCAATGTGTCTATTGATTGACGATTCAATGGAATACTGCGCTTCTAAAAATTCTTTGGCGTTCTTGGCGTTTTATCTGTCTAATATTTGAACATTGTTCTAGTCGATTTGATGTCCATGGTTGTCTGTATGCAGCGATATGAGGGAGTATATTTCATGTCTTTTGACAGCTAGCTTATGACCATGGATACGAAGATGAAGAGGACGCCCACTTTGGATCATGTAGTTCTTTTCGCAGTCGTCACAACTTATTTTGTAGATGATGTTGGTTTTATCTTCTCTGGCAAATAAACCATCCACCTCAGAGAAGACAACTACATCAAATGTGTCCCACTTATCAACACTAATATCAAGTCAGTACTCCTGTAGGTTTCACGGAATTTGCGTGTGTGGCGTCGACAACATTCCCAACTGGCTACCGCAGAGTTTCATCAACAGCTGAGTTCTATTCATACTGAAAACTAAATGACCAGAAAGAATAAGCAACAAGGAACTCTGGAAACAAACCAAGCAATAGGTCATCGTTCAACAATTTTATGGAAAGAAATGAAGACTGATTAGAGGACATACGTTGAGAGGACCATTGTGTCATCGCATGCTTGAATCCCGAGGGGAACCTACACAGGGAAACGCCAAGGTGAGTGTAGGTTCCAGGGTGACATGGAAGAGATCATACGAGGATGAAATAGAAACTTATGGGCAGTCATATAGCCAAGCCAAATATAACCCCAGAGAACAGACTGAAATGAAGATATGCTATTGAATCCCTATGTTCCCCTCGAAATCCAAGGATGCAATAATAATATACAAAGCATACAAACCTCAATTTACACCAGACGGTTACTAATCTTCAATCCAAAACGTGATATCATTCCCAACTGCCAATAAGCATGTAACTTGGGTCAGCTATTTCCTGTCAATTGCCTCCAGTCATACTGTAAATTTTTGAATTTCTACGACCATTTTTTCCATATGCCATAAAAACATTTCTTGTTGCATCGTGTCATTGGATCTTGTTTGCTAAACACAAGTCAGCAGTAATATTTTAAAATATGCAGAATATTCCCCATTTACTCCAAATATTTCGACAGCATCGTCTGATTCAAAAATTTCCCCTGATAATATTTGCTTTATTTATTAAATTAAACACTTATTCCCCTGCCAAATATTGTGAGCAGAAAAAAACACGATCGTTTTATCAATATTCCAGAGTAATACCAGTGACAGAAAGGTATTTCTTTATTTATTTAACAAATAGATAGTTTCAGAATGAAAACAGAAAACACCTTCTGTGTAAATATTGCTCGGCATTATTAAGCAGTCTAAACAATATTCCTCATTACCGTCGGCAGTAATATTTGCTCACAATGTTTGCTTACAATCTAACTATCGGTCTTATAATGATACAAGTACTGGATAATAAATATACACCAGTGGAAAAATGGAACAAAACTTGAGTAAACATTCTTATGAAATGTCGAATATGTCAGGCTAAAATATTAATAATATGGCTATAGTTTAGTAAAAGCCAAACGAACATACACTTACACACACACACACGCACAACTTTAATCCCATTGACGTGAGTCAGAAAGCCTCGACAAGCCTCATGCAATCTACCGACTTAGTTAAGCTAACTTGATTTAATGCCGTAGATGTCATGCTATCAGAAAAAAAAAATAAGAGAAGAAAAACTACACTGGTCAACTAATGTAAACAAGGAATGAACATTGAACGTCTCCGACTGTGAATTTAGTAAAAAATATAAGAGTTGTGGATTACATTGTTTATATTAGAAATTTAAATTCTATAAATAAGAGGCTGAGATTTTGAAGTGTTTTGAAAAATATGTCTGAAGGCTATGTTTTGATGAAATTTGAGAATTTGGCTTCGTTAGTGTTTAAACTCTTGAGTAAGACATCAGAGAGTTTTAATTTTTTACTTGAATTTCATTGATTTTAAAACACACTTCACTATGAATTAGAAACAACTAGAAATTCCTTAAAGACAGAGAAACGTTTATCATTATTTAGTTCCTTCGCATTCCCAGTGACACATTTGGCTTTAAGCTTGAGCTTTGAGGTTTCTGTAGCAGAGGTAGTGTTCTACATGGTGGGGTCACTAGACTCACGTCCTTCCTTGTTTACTGGACTTATTAGCAGCTAAGTGAAGTTTAGGAGTGCATCAGTCGGTCGGTGGGCGAACCGCGAACCACTTTTGGCGTGGTTGGCGAACACTCTACCACTAGACCCCCGATACACTCATCTGATGACAACTGATTTCTAAATTATCTCAGTGAAAGCGATATCGCTCCAATATTTTGATCCTCTTTTTAGCCATAAGTTCCTACAAGAACTCTTGGAAATTCATCTTGAATCTAGTGGATTATACTGTATAGAAACTTGACTTATCAGCAAATACATTCCGTGATAAAACGTCTTATGTTCATAAGTGGATACCACTGAAATGGTCAGTGAGCTTGATCTCGTAACCTGAAGGTCCTGTATTCGATCCTAAGTGTAATCGTAGGTGTGCACTGCTGAAGAGCCCCAAACTATGACAAAATAGCTGGCTATTACTCTTTGGCTTTCAGTGATTTCTCTAACTGATGTTGATTGGTGGGGAAATCTAGTAATTCAAACTAATCCGAATTCCCACAAATCCCATAATCTGAATTAAATTACTACATAGATATTTCAAGTACCTTGAGACAATTTAAAATTCAAGATTGATCGGATGATTCTGAGGTTGTTTGAAATTAATCCAGAGTTTTGAAAATGAATACAAGGTTTTTTGAACTTCCTTCTGTAAATATCAAATGTCCTCAGCAGAATTACTTGGATTTATTGAGAAAATAGGGTAAAATAGAACATGAAATAAATATGTTTGAAAGTCATTTCGTCAGTGAATATTTGTACAAATACATTTAATCTGACAGGCTCAACTTTATCATGTCATTATATTTGTTTTTCAATAAAATCTGAGCTCTTTTGATGAAGAAGGTATGACTTAAACAAATAAATGTTCAAAACACCACGTTTTCACTTTGTGGACACTGGGATTACTTAATATTTTATAATATAAATATTGCATTGAAATTAAGATTCTACAAATTGTTATCATTATTATCATCATTATCATTACTGCCGCATTTTTAGCGTATCAGCTGGTTTACAAGGACTTCATTGGGCACAGGTTTGGTCAATCGGAGAACCACTGGAAAACCAAGGAGTAGTAAACATATGTTTGGTTTTAGTTTAGATTTTTTCAACAACACTCATTCACAAAAGTTCTGACCAAGGACCTTCCGGTTACAAGACGAACTCTTAGATCAGCCAATTCTCTTTATCCACGATATATGGTTCAACTGGTAGCTAATGTCATCGGTGAAATTATAAGTCATAGGCCATTGAACTCGGCCTCAGTAGCTGAATGGTCTACGAGCAGGTCTTGTAATCAGATGTTTTCGGGTTCGAACCCTGGTGTGTGGGTACTGCTGAAGAGTTCAGAAATAGAAAAAGCATGTCCAGTACTCCTTGGTTTTCACTGGTTCCTCAATTGACATCAATTCGTGATCAAATTTAGATCAAATGAATATATAAAACTGAGTTAACGCTTCACCAGACTCTAAATGCTGTAACAATTTCTAACTGAAGCTTTAAATCCAAAATGAAACAGAAATTAGCAGGACATAAACACTGTTGCAATTACATTGGTAACAAAGCTAGTATTAGTTCGACTTTTAAAACTATGTCGTAAGGGACTTTCTAGCTTAACATTTTTGTGTATTTCTTCACATATTTGCTTAGGTAATTTATGCCATCTGTCTTATACTGGTAGATTCACCTTACTGAATATTCATCTTTACGTTTTTAGTTTTAGACACCACTGTCGGATATCCTTCTGAGCTTTGCAGAGTGACAGAGTCTAGCAGCCTGACAGTTTAATCACAGAGTTGTATCATGATTGTAAAGTCAAGACACACAGTATGGAAGGGAAAATTTGTCTGTCTCTCTCTTCTGTTAGTAATTTAATATGATATGTAGGCGGTAATATCTTTCATCTTCTATGTACACTTGCCATCCATCGGCACTTGTGAGATTCATTATGAAGGAATTTGTCTTCCAGTACTTACTTCAGTATGATAACGAAAAGGCGATAAATAGTTACAAACCTGTTATAGTTATACTCAGATTTTCCATAAAAGTAATTACACTAGTGCTGTAAAGAGGGTATCAACAATCTGAAAAATTTACAACCATATTTTCATGTGCTCATCTCTTTCGCTTACTTGACCCTGGCAGCATCGTTCCAGCTACAGGAGACACGGATGGTGATGTGAAATGCAGGAGCAAGAAAGTAAGACAGAACTTCATTAATCTGGAATCAGTGTGACAATCTTTTACACTTAACATAAGGAACAAGACCAAGATATTCAACATCAATGTCAAATCACTACCTCTATGTCATTCAAACACTTGGCACAAGCATCACCAAAGGCATTTTCAGTAGGTTATTGCAGACTATCATCAATAGCTGCCTTTGTTAGCTTAATATCGATTGGAAATGGTAAATGGCAGTGAATTCCGGCATTGAACCAACTAAGAACCTATTCCTGATAAATATGTAGAAGGGAAATAAAGATATATTGGAAATACACTGAAGAAACTATTAAGTGACGTCACACGTAAGGCCCTCGATTGGAAGCCAAATGAGAAGCGATCAGTTGAGCTTAGCCCGATGGCGAAAAATGAGATCGTCTGAGAGAAAATGAAAGCACTATGAGGGATAGTACAGCCAGCTTAAAAAGACTGAAGAAAGAGCAAAGTGAAAGAGAGATTTGCTGCTGAAGCGCTATGTTCCTCTCAGAAATCAAGGAAGTAATAATAACAGAATAACATTTCGAGGTATAATAATCATGGGGCGGGGAATGCCATACTCAGGTTTGTTCTAGTCATTTGACTATCGGTTCAAATTGTGATTGCTATGAACATGTCACTGTTGAAGTAGTTGAACTGACTTAACAGTATGTCAAATTAAACTGTTGAAGCAACTGTCTCATTTCTACATAATGTCGATATAACTTAAGTGCACTGGTCAGCTTAAATGTGTGTTATAGCTAGTATATATATAGTTATATATTGGCCGCACAAAGCGCACACTTTCCAAATGCATCTCTGAACATTATCCGGCATGGTTAGCAAAATGACAATGCAAGACAATTACTAGTTCAATTCTCCAGCACTTGGTGAACTCAGGCCACATAGCTTCACTAGAATCGTCTTTCAAGATCATCTACAAGATCAGGCCAAATGGCACAAAGGGCGTCAGGTTTCGGCATTTGTGAATGGCCGAAGCGTTGGCAATTTGTCAATACAACCCCGAACTCTGTATACAGAAAACGTTTGTCCAGTCTCTTATTCTACCATGGTCTTAACCTCTTCACTAGTCGTTCCCTGTAAATTTTTAATTTTACTTTTAGTTTACTTTTACTTTAATAATTAATTCACTATTATTACTCTCATATGATCCTTTTGTACATTTTCACACCCTCTTCACACTTGTTAAATTGGCACTCATTTACCTTTATTCTCACTCAATAGCAATTTTAACCTTATCAAATTTCTAACTTTGCGCCATTGAGTACCACGTAATTTACAACTTTTATTTTTTACTTCTAAAGCAACTTCTGAGTAATTATATCAATTATGTCAACCCCTATTACTCAATAATAGACTACTAAACATTTTTGGTAAGTATAAATATGACTGTACAGCCTCTGAAGATGATTTCATCGATAAAGAAAATTTTCTTCGCAGAATTCGTCTTTTATTTTCTTCACAGCTTAAATGTCTTAATCCTTAATTAGTTATACTTTTAGGTAGTATTGTGCAAGCGTATGAAAAACTTTCTGTACTTTTGCCATTTTCTAATAATTTGAGTTAAATAGCCAATGATAAATTTTTATTTATTATTTTTGATTACAGCTTGATGCCACACTGTATTTTCAGTACAAGTATGGCATTTTCAGCATGGATATCGGTAGCCCAAATTTTACAGGCCGACCATAGATATCGGGTATGCGTCGGCAGGGGATCGAACCCCGGACCATGTGCATGGTCGGTGAGAGTCCTAACCACTGTGCTACCGACGCATAAAGAAAGTAAAACAAAAATTCAGCTAGAATAAAAACAAGAGATTTAAAATAACTGATAAAACTTCGAATATGCAGATTCATTTGATCAATGTACAAGTTATTTAGCATAAAAGAGATTACGAAGCCTCATATAGTTGGAGAACAGTTAAAGTCAAGATGGTGTTTATCAGGCAACATTTTAAATATTGTTGAGTATATATTTATTCATATACATACATTAGACTGTTAATAGTTCAACATAATTAGTTAAATAGTTAGATATGTTAAAGAGCCGATAAACAATCACAAAGACTCAAAAATATCACTGGCTTCCATGTCTTTAGCTCTGTATACAGATGCTAAAGAGGGCATCACCATCTTCGTTTTTAAAACAGAGAAAAACACATCTCTCCGTTTATATTTATAAATATTTCACTTTACATTATCAATGTTACAATGTATTTATTGTGTTATATGTAATCTTCGCTTTATTTTATTCAAATCTTTCTTAATTATGTAATATGCTCTAAATTCCTGTATATATATCCACTGGTCATAGGATTTATTAGTGAATCTCTTCTTGAAATAACCGGGTTATTCGGAAATGAAATTTGCACGTGGGTTGAAGCACTGGGATATCTTGAATTTGATAAGGAAATATTATTATTGTCATTACTACGGTCAACTGATCCATTGGCATTAATCAATGAAGTACTGTTTACTGCATAGTTAATGAATTTTGACGAATTATTAGTTGGATAGTAGTTCGTAAATAGTCTGTTGGCAAATGTTGTTTGTTCATTCATAGAATTCATATGGTTTTTTGTCACCTGTCCTGATGGATCTGTTCCAAGTAAAGCTGTTGGTGATGTATGTAGTCGGATAGTGTTTTCTGCACTGTGGAGGCTAAAATAAAAATAGGAAGAGTAAACAAGTTATAGTGACTGATTGGACGGAAATGAATGGAAGAAACAAAATTGAATTAAAAATGAATATTAAGTGAAACCGGTTGAACAAGAGGTGGCTCTCGTGGTCCAAGTGGTCTAGTGGATAATGCTTTGGCGTCTAAAACGATGAGTTCTGAGTCCCAGCCTTAGTGGGGACACCATCGTATCACTGGGGAATGCAGGCGCATCCAGTGACGAGTCCCAGGTAGGACGAAATGCAAATCTTGGATTCCAGTGCTAGTCACCACCCACCGAAAGTGGCACATATTTATAGGAAATAATAATAATAATCAGTATACAGGGTATTTTTCCCTCATGTAACTTAAAAATACCTGCAGGTTTTGTTCAGGAGTGTCAATAGTAAGGTAAAACTAATCTCTGTACATATATTCAATAAGATGACCACTAAAAGCTTAACCTTTTGATCCATTTGATGTATGTATTCTGTTTTTAATTTTTTTCCGCCGAAATCGTTCGATGTAATTAGTATGTGCTGCGGTAACAGGATTAGTGAAATCTATGGAGTGACTTGGTCTCTGATGAACGTAACCCAGAGCTGATTAACTATGGCAGACTGCCCCTTCGTGTGTATTAATTGTGGTGCCAAGAGCCAATAATGTTTGTATGACAGGTAAAAGGTTGCCTGCTCTCTGATTAGTAAATTATAAACCAAATACTCAAACTTGGTTAGCTCTAGGTAATCGATGACTGTATTTATTTCTTATCAACACCACTTCATCTATGTGAATAACCACCCGAACTCCATATGAATGCTGACTGACGTTCTTCATTTTCTAAGATACGACGTCTCTACAGTGTTGATACTACTACACAGTTGATTCAAACAAGTCCTCTGTCTGTGCAGCCGTAAATCTCAATTCTCTTTTAACTGACCAGTAACGGCAAATAAGTAGTATATATGACGGCGATTTTATCGATTTGAAAAAAGCTACTAAAAAGTTAGTGAATTAATTGACATACCATATCGAACACTGATTCCCGTCCCACGAACTATACAACTAAATATATTCCAGTCAATAGATGCTCAATACCATCAGACGTACACTAAACCTCTTCAAAATCATTCAAATGTCCGTCCCTATAATTATTCTCTTAAGTTACAAGAAAAACATAAGGCTCCAGCAGCACGCCTCCATTTCATCGTATTTCCTACAATCGTCTTTAACTGGCTCCACGATTGTCCTAAAGCTCCTCCATGCCACCCTCGGACTCCTAACTCCTCTTTTCCAATTTGGCTACCCCTCGAGGGCCTGTCAATTGGCGTCACTCAACGATCTACTCAGAGTATATCCTATCTATCTGCGTCTCACTAATCCAACATACAAGTAGCCCTGGTAAGCACTATCCGGATAAAATCTATCTCTGAGTTTGTGGAAAGCAGGGGGTATTCCCACTGAGAATAGTAGGTCAAGTGAGCCAACTCACAGTGGTTGCATTCTAAGTCACTGACTCATTCGCACTCCCGGATCACACTACTCTTTGACTTAACCCATATGTCTAGTTGTTTTAGAAATTATTTTGTTCTCTGATAAATAGCGTAGGGATAAGATTTCATGCTGACTAACTTGTATTGTGTAACACACAAAACAATGGAATATATTTTTAAGAGCTTCAGATCTCTTGCCATCTAATGCATAAACTCCAATAAAAACTCTATATCTATCGTCTAGCCTTTCTTGAAATATACCAGTTTTTGTGATAGTTAAAGCTGATAACAACAGAAAAAGAAGCTCAAGACTTTACTTGCCTTTTAATCTGCTGTCTGTTGAACTTCAACAAAGTAAGGAGTTCAACACTTATTTGACTTATTTACAGAAGTGAACAACTGAGTACCTTTTTGAATCTTTCCAAAATATTCCCCATGATTTATTTGACTGACACTATTATTATTCCTTTGGGTTCCGAGTGGAACAGAGGGTTTCAGCAACACATTCCCACTTTCTTCTATTTGCTGCTGTTCTCTTCACTTGAGTCTACAAAAGTCCATGATCTCTCATCTCCTCGCCATACGATGTCCTCCATGTCACCCCCGCACCAACGGCCCACTCATCATTTCCCATTGGGATTCCACTGGGACGGTGGCCTGCATCGCACGCGATTTCATTCGATGGCCTCCTCAACATATGCCCAATATGACTCCATTTACTCCTGAATACTTGTTGAACAATCTCTTCATGGTTGGTTTGTCCCCAGTCAGAGCTTTTTGTTGCTAATTTTTTCTGGCTGACCATCTGATACCCAATATGGGTCCGGTGAAGACAGTTATTTGTATAAGTCTGGGGAAGCCTGTCGGAAATCGTTTTCGTGAACCCGCTGGCCAAGTTTCTGGCCCACACAGAAAAAGTGACTGACTTCACATATGTGCTGAAAATCTGGATCTTGTTCCTTATGCTGAGAAGATTTCCAAACTGGTTTGAGGTTGATAAAGGCGCATCTTGACCTTCGATTCTAGCTGGCTAGCTTTGACATCTTCATCCATTCCGAATATCTGTGGTTGAAACTATTTTGGCTGCCTAGATAAGTGAAGGAAGTAACCTCTGTTAAATCTCTCCCGCTGATGGTGATTGTTGCTGGTTGTTGTTTCTGTTGCTGCTCTTTGTTGGTTACCTTCATCACCTCCGTCTCTACCTTCTTCATGTTCACCTGGAGTCCTGTTTTCGCTGCTTCTTCCGCCCTCTTGTTGGTTTTCGCCTGTGAGTCTTGAAGTTTGTGTAACATTAAATATAAATCGTCCACCTACGAAATCCAGATCTTCTATAGTCTTCTTATTTGTGCTGCAGCGTGTTCCTGTCTTCTCTCTCCCATGCACAGTTTGGCTCATTATCCAGTCCATCACAATTAGAAATAGCGTCGGTGATAATAGGCAGGCACTCCTGTCTTACTCCTGTATTCACTTCGAACGCCTCGTTGAGTTTTCCGTTGTTCTCATTTTTTTCGATTACCTGGAAAGCCTTCCCAGCCTCGCAAATTGTACGTACACTCCATAGACCCATTTTTACTCTTGATTTCATTTAGGGAAGAGACATCAAGAGACATCCCGAAGGCTTTCACCAGCCTGCTGCGTCATTTCTTGTCACCGATTAGGGCGAAGAATAAGATTATTATTTGAAGTTTTTTGTATTTTTAGAATTTTTATTTTGCATTGAAATTTTTATAGCAGTGTGACTGGTATTGTGGGGTAGGGTTGCTGCTCCAAAGCCCTACGCTCCCTCTTTACATATATATATAGTGTTACGAGAATATTCTGGAGTCAAGAATGATAGTTAGACATTTGAAATTTAGAAAAATAGGTAGCACATTTTACGTAAGAGTTCCAGGTTTCTTTGATGCCAATTGATTGAAATATTGATAATAAGTTGAGTCCAGGTTAAAAACTCAAACCAAGAGTGTGGATGGAGATACAAAGTAGATTAAGATGTAGAAAACGACGGACAAACGTCTTTTTTTCTGAAAAAAACTTAATTTGGACTTCAACCGTTTCATTACTTTCACTTCAATGATACAATATAGACTGGAACTAAATTATGCCGTTTAATTACCTTAAATCATTTTAAAATATTGATTTTATAGCTAATATCTACCAGGTGATGATAGGTTGTACGAATAATTCCTTGTTGTCTTTAACCACACTCTTGACCTAGATATTTGACTTATGCAAAAAATTTAATATTATTAATTTAATCCTTTTATATCATCAGGAATTATGGATCTTGCGTAACACGTGCTACTTATTTTTGTACAACCATATTTGATGCCTAATTTGCCTTTTTGACTATAGAATATTCTTGTAGAATTTTCTCTGTATATGTATACCAACGAGCTTAATAACACCTGTAGTTCTTTTCTTTCAAATCATCGTGTATTAATTCTTGCCACTTTCTAAATACCTGAAGTATGTGAATATTCTGCATACTGATATTGAAAGTTTCCAAGTTCTTTGTTGGGGATAAAAATCCGTGGAATAAAGTGATGTCATGTTATCCTTGTCGATTTATTGTTCTTCCTTTGTTCAAATTAATTAGACGAAGAAACTATATGCAATTTATGAAAAATGGCTGTATGATAGTTGATATGCTTTTCTCATTCCAAAGATTAGTAGTGATCTGTTGTTCACGAGTGAGACAAGGACAATAAATTAGGCTAAATAGTTCCATCTGATGGTGAAGCCTCTAACGCTTCCTCTGATTTGGAACAATGATTATAAAACCTTTAGAGCTAACAATTCTTCTCTTCCTAAACACCCTTTCTACCTTATAGTGCATGTAGATTCACAGTAACACGAGCTACGAACCATGACGTTTACCTTTTTAAATTTCCTAACATATGATAATTTCTAAGCTACCGTTCCACTATTTAAAGCTTGTTATTTCCATTCTTCTATAACTGTTGCAATTTCAAGTAGTGTTAATTTGGTGAGAACCTATGAAATAAAATGATGATATCGTTTTAACCCTGAAAAGCCTTATCTCTAAGAGTTAACAAAAGTTAAAAGTACTAATTTAAACTGAACTGACTTCATTCTGCATTGACGATTCATCAAGAGCCCTCAGTCTTAGCCAGTGGTTATTATTCTACAACTCTACGGGTGTCACACGCATTTCTGTCTAAATAGCTAAACAGTTATTGGATGTCACACGCAATCTTGTCTATTGTGAGTAATTCAAGGCCTTTTTTATGTCAATCACTAAAACAAATCGTTTACATATATCCAAAAGAAAGCAACTGTTTCAAGATATACATATATATATATATATACAAAAATATCCTATTGTTCGACTTATTTAAATACATTTGGCGACACCGAAAAATGACGCCAAACTTAAGGACGGCGACATTATCAAATTTATAAGCATAGATATTTCTGTATCAATTGTATTAAACACTTTCATGTGTATATACTGTCATTGAAGTTTATTCATCTAAGAATTTAATGCATGCGAGTTCGTTAGATAGTTTCAATAACTAATTAGACAAAAATCATTTCATTGTGTACCAGTAAGAAGAATATACCTCATATGGATTTATTAAAACAACCTATTAGTGTATATGTTGACAAAATATTCTTTGTATTCATTCCATGTACTCACCAAAAAGTTGTTTAAATATGCTAAAGATCAAGGTCAAAGATAGGCGGAATGAATAGTTCAAGATTAGCGCCAAACAATTGTGAAGCTTATTGTCATAATACACTAAAATCCAACCACTATTTACTTATTTCATGTTTTCAAGTGCCATACTGTAAGGATTCGATTGATTTCAAGTTCTATAGTGAACAAACTTATGGTTAGAGAATCACTGAGAACCATGGAGTACTGGGACTCTTCGGCAGTAAGCACCTGTAAGCCCAGTGGGACATGGTTTCCAGTGATGGTTTAACGGAAATCTGGTCAAAATCAAGATGTAATTCATGTTGTAAGAGAAAATCGGTCAATGAGAGCAAGTGCACTATTTCACTTATTCCCTAGGTACTTTTTCCTCCAAATCTAAGCTACTTTTGTTAAATATCCTACCAAGTGATGTTAAGTTTAGCAGAGGCCTTCAATGGCAGCAGCTTAGACATAAATAACCTGGTCTCTACAGCGCAACGCTATAAGGATTGTAGAGACAGTATCATGGAAGTTAGACAGGACTATCACCTGCTTAGGAGGAGTAGGTGTAATTGCTCACATTGATGAAACTGTTCACATAAAGAAAAAGTATAATAAGGGAGAGAGAATAACTAATCAAGTGTGGTTGCTTAGACATACAACACTTCACTACGCCAAATTTTTGTGGAAACAATACCCAACAAAAGTGTCAGAGTATTAATTCCAATTATTTAGCGCTTAGTAATGCTAGGAACGACCATATATAGTGACGAACCGAGAGGATACTAACCAGCTTTTATCTTAGGTTTATATTTCCCATCGTGTCGACCATTCCTTCGATCCTGTGGATTCAATCCCAGGTGCTCACAGTAATTCTACTAAGGGATTTTAGGGGAGGTTGAAAAAAACAAATGGGAATATCCATGGATCCCTAAGTACCATGATTTATAGCCATCTCAGTTAATACATGTACTGGGTATGGCACAATGTTTCTGAGATTTATCTTTGCAGAAACTGATGGACATTTCTACAAGACGCTAGAGACCATTATCCAGCTTAATATCATGTTTGCAACGACTTTTAATTAAATATGAATTCTAATTGGTTGTTCAAGGCCACCGTGGTTTCGGCTATGATAGTTTGACTGCGCCTGTGATCTAAATTAAAACCAATCAAATACACACAAAAAACACTTGTAAATTAATCTAATCCTCATTAAGGACTAGCGAGGTCCATCTGGTCCAATGCGATGAATAGTTCTCTCCGATGACATCGACTGGCTATTGCTCCAGATATCACGAATCGGTAGAGGTTAGAATCGATGGGCAGTTGGATTTCGCCCTTGCAGCTGACAGGTCAACAGCCTCGCCCTGTAAAACCTGAAAGTTTCGGGCTCGATTCCCAGGTGAATTCATCGATGTGTTCTGCTGAAGTTTCTCAAAAATAGAACAAAACAGCTATCACTGTGGTCATTACCGATTTTCTATAGTTTGTTTTGTAAGGATTAGATTTGTTTTTTACGACTTGATCACGGATTGATATCAATTAGAGAACCATTGAAAACCAGGGAGTACTGGACAGCTGTTTCATCCTAGTTTGGGAATCATTGGCAGTACGCGCCCACTGGGATTCGAACCCAGGACCTTCCGGTTACAAGGCAAGCTCGTATATCATTCAGTCACTGGGACCCGATTCAATGGTTCTCTAATTGATATCAATCCTTGATCGATTCATTAACGATTCTCTAACCAAAGTTCGATTGTGACGTAAATTTAAATAATTTCGTTTTATCCCTGAAATTAACGTTTCGAAAAAACTCCAGAGTCAATGTTTAAGTCTTCATCCGATAATATACGCTTATTGGTGACTTACCCGTTGAACATTTTTTCATTATCTGTCAACATTTGATCATAATATCTTAAACCGGTATCAGGAAATGTATACGGCAGTGTACCTGCTGATAATGTCTGATCATAGAATGGCGGTAAATAAGAAGTTCCACTATGCTCGAAGGAATTAATTTCTTCACAGTCGAATGGAGGATAATTTATTGATTTATTCAAATCTAATGGACTGGTCATTTCTGATAGTGGCTTCTCAATTAAATCTGCATTATAACCAATAGGATTATCATTGTAATGATGAGTGGATTTCGCTACTGTTGTCGTTGCTTTAGTGAATAGTCTACAGCCACCACGTGATATTGCGAATATAACAGAAATGAGTATAGTACAAATAATAAATGTAACAAGTATAATACAAATAATTATAAATTTGTTAGCATCAATATTCAGGTTTTTAAATAATGAATTCGATAGCTGATTCATTGATTTTGAGTTTTTTAAAGCATTAAATCTAAATGCAGTAGATGGGATATCGGAGATTTTCACATGAATAGTAGTTGTTGATGTCTTTGGATTCTCACCCATATCTGTAGCCATAATGACAAGTGGAACAATTCCCTGTGTAGCAAAAAGAAATATATAGTTGTAGGAAAATGTTTTTTAAAAACCTCTTCTCTTTTACAAAACATACATAAATTTGGGTTAAATCAAAGGAAAAAGTAAAGATAAAGGGTACAACAATTAGAGGATCGTGATCCAAAGGGAACGAACTCACCGAAAAAACGCTGAAACGAACAATCGCGCTAAAAAGCAAATTTTGCTGAGTAAATCAACCGTAGCTTAAAGCTAACTCCAACTCCAGTCTATCCACAACAAATCCTAACATCTCCCGAATCAGGTTAACCTAACTGTAACCTGTCTTTAGCCTTACCCTCACCATAGTGTTTACTTGACTTGACTTAAAACTAACCAAATATCCTGTTGTATACCCTTAAACTTCTTTCAACACTTATATCCAGGGTTTCAGTAACTCAGTCTGCTTGTCCATTTCATAGTTACTAGCGCCTTCATCCCCGCAACCACCTGGATCGCTACTTTTTACTTGGCTAGATAAAGTTTAACATCTGTCTACCTCTGTTGGCTAAATTTCACTGATCAAGTATTTCAGCTATTATTGCACTGAGGATATAGGGTAGGAACATCCGGCTGACGAGTCCCACCAAACTTAGGGATGAAATCTACATCCTGCATACCACTGCGCTTGTCATTATAAACAACATACAGTCAAAAAATGTACGAAATAAAAGTTTTCAACAGGCGTCGAAAACATAAAATATGAATTAGTGGTTTCAAGCATGTACATGCAATTAATTGCTATTATTAGTGAGCAAAATATATTTTCTTTTCAATAACTTCATTTTCAGGTTCTACAGTCAATTATATATCCACATTAGTTGAAAAAATCATTGTTATCGACAACATTAATGTCGTTTTCCTAATAATATCGAATCGTTAGGATTAAAAAGTCCTGTGAGTGTATATGAGAAAACTGTTTCAAGATTAGAGTTCAAAATATTATGCATGTGGTATTATGCGTAAATATATCATTAAAGTGAAAATCAGGTATTCGGTAAGTAATCATGAATAAAAACATGGTGAAGTCCGTGAGGTGCGTTTCATCATTCCTGGAGCTCATCAGTTAGATGTGCTTGTATCGCAGTATCGCAATAGGTGTTGGCATTAATACTAAGACTACTCCAGATGTTATTTACAGTACTCAGCACAAACAACAAAAGGGTTTTACATTCTACTGGTTACATATTAATACGTTGAAGAGAACTAAAGGATATTTAACTTCAAATATGACAATTTGGGAATCGTTATCCTATTTAAAAACAATCTTTTTCTTTGAAAAATAAAAAAATTAGTCCTTGGCTTTTCTTCCTCACCACAACCATTTAACACAGTCACTATTTAGAAACAGGAAAACACCTATAATATTATTGTTCCCATGATTTTCGAGTGGAATATAAGGGCTACCTATAATGTGCAAAATACTGAATAAACATCATATTGGCAAGATATCATTCCTTTAATGAAATAGTACTGAGGGAGATGTTAGTAAGAATAATAGTAACAGCTTTATTCCAAATAGTATGTCTGATAGAATGCAGAATCTCCAGCACGTAATGCAATAGTTTGTCTACTGCGTACTGATGAAGAGTCTCAAGCTAGGACGAAACAGCTGTCCAGTACTTCCAAGTTTTCCAATGGTTCTCTAACCAGTGTCAGCTCGTGATGAAATCCTCCAACCAATCAAACACAACTCCTACAAAACCAATACTTGAAAACATCTAATTTCTTTTTACACTACATAGTATGGGGGGAAAGTACTTAACAGGGCATTGATAATAAGGTGTCAGTGAGTTTTTATACTTAATCGTCCGAGCGTAAAGTCCTTTATCATTGTTTCTAGTCCTATCTAGTAAGGTGTTAGCGGACAGTTGTGTATAAAGAGAAGGCTGACAGTCCGAAAAGATGGAATTCGCTAGTTTCTTGCATCAGTTCAAGTATTTATCCACAGTAGTATCAACGAGTTGGTTTACTGATATACCACACACTGTACTGACACCTTTTAGTGCTCTTCTCAATGTTGCAAAGTCTTTCTAAGGTATCCCAGAAAAGATTAAGGTGAAGCAATAAAGAAGGATAGATAGAATACAAGAATTAACAAACTGTAGAAGTAGAGACTGAGTGATACCAGATTGTCTTAACTTCCTTATGTAGAATAGTAGACGAAAAGTCTTTCAAGAAGTGGAAAGACCATGAACGATCCAAAGTATGTAACATTCGACTTAATTTCAACTTCAGTACATTCTATGATACTTTAGAAGCATGGAAAAGAACTAATTCATGTAAATCAAGTTTGCTTTTAAAAGTAAAGTTAAACAACTGATATTTGAAGGGATTTAGTTTAAAACAATTTGACAGGGATCACTAACTAATTTCTGATAAGAAGTTATTCATTTTCGAACAGTCTGAGTGAGGAATTACTTCACTTCTTAGGGAATAATTTCGACCACTTATTCAACCATCCATGTTTCTTTCTCATTCTGACGCATTTTGACGACTTCAATTATTGATAGCAGTATATAAAATTGCAAAGACTGTTTTAGTTTCTAAAATACTTCTTTCCATATATTTAAATGTCTACAGAAAGTACTTACAGTAAAGATGCATAAACAGTTTTTTGCAACTAAATACGGAATCATGATGAAGTTTGCTCATAGAATGCTAAGAAGTAGACGACAGAAATCTCTACTCAACCATGCCTATTGGCAAGCATCAGCAAAGCATATCTGCGAACCATTGCTTTAAATATAGTTACAGAATCATAGCATACAAACACATACCAACTGGATAATAGCCTACCGATTGCAGGACTATGGTATTTTTTACTAATGGAAGTTGATCTAGGTGTCTGATCCTAAGATAGGCAAAAAACTCTGTTGATATTAGATAGTTGGAGGCAGTCGATAGGAAGCCTTGGACCTAGGTTTCGTGCTAGTTGGCACTCGTCAGCAAGGTGTATCTGCAACCTTGAAGGAAATCCTGTCCCTACTTCTGAGATTAGAACCCGCGTCACCCAGTGCTGAAGTCAGAGACGTTACCACTGTGTTATTCAGGCTCACAATTGACCTCCTGTAGGAGTGTAGTGGGTATTTTCATTGGACACTAGTAACTAGTGTGACGTGTCTAGTCCGTCCTTTGGCACAGACTGAGTTCTATCAGTCAGGTTTGCAATGTGGCCACCCTTCTGGGTAACTCGCCATCACCACTAAGCCCAAACGGCTCAGTGGTAACATCTCTGACTGAAGCACTGGGTGATGCGGGTTCGAATCTCAGAAGAAGGGACAGGAGTTCCTTCAAGGTTGCAGATAAACCTTGCTGACTGGTGAGTGCCAACTAGCACAAAACCTAGGTCCAATGCTTCCTGCCGACTGCCTCCAACTATCTAATACCATCAAATCAATGTGCACCGTGATGGCGAGCTACCTAGAAAAGTGGCCTACATTGCGAACCTGACTGACAGAATTCAGTCTGCACCAAAGAAAGGACTAGACACGTTCCATCAGTTACTAGTGTCCAATGAAAAAAACTCTGTACACAGTAACTTGTACAAATTCGGTTTCTTCAGTAGAATAAGAATGTCAAACTATTATCAGCAGCTACGCTGTTTCTGTTCTTCTTAACAAAACTGACACCTAAAATACGCTGAATATGTTGGTAGCTTGATTTTAGAAGAAAAGTCTAATTATCCCCATCGATTTTCCTTCAAACGTCATTTATATTTTTATTCATCGACGCATGGTTTGATTTGACTAATATTATGTAGCGGTTAATCATTCTTTAGATAACTACAAAAATAAAACTACAAACTGACTGTACACTTTTGACATTGAATAAACAACGATTATAGTGACAATAAAAGGTATCAACTTACCATATCTTTAATAGTTAATTCTTTCTGTAGAAAAATCTCACCACTGTTTTGTCGTATAATGAACAGGTCATTTGTTGAATTATTTTGATCAAATGAAAATTTTATCTTTCCATTTACTCCTACATCTTTATCTGTAGCCTCGATTCGTGTTACCAAATGTCCGGGTACATCGTTGTATGATATTTCCACCTAACAATCCCATATAAGGATACATATGTAAATAAATTGTTAAATGGAAAGCTTTGCAAATGAATCAATAAACTCTGTTCACTAGAATGAATAAGCATTCTGAAAAAAGATAACTACACCTATCCACCTCATGAGTCCTTGTTTTTGGGTACTTCTAATCGGATATTGTTTGCATAGCGCAAAGCAATAAATAGTTCTTTGTGCGATATAAAGTCACTAATGGTAGGTACACTAAGCAGTTTGACGTTAATCTATGCTATGTTTAATGTTAGTGGATTGAAGATGGTAGGCATTAAGTCTTAATACACTTAGTCTTTGAGCTTCTTTGTAACTTCTGACATATGTTATCAGTATTTTAAAGGAAATCAAAATATTCTGTGCAGATTTTATTGCGTAGATTATTCAGTGTGCTTATGCCTTGGAAGAAATGTATGTACCTTTGAGTTTTTAGATTATACAGATTTTGTAGGGGGTTTGGATTAATTTCAAAGTAGAATTCGTCCTGAACCAGTGAAATTCAGGGAGCGGTGTAAAGCTCTGTTTCATGCTAGTTAGTGACTCTTCAGAAGCGTGCACCCCACGAGCCCACCAGAAACCGAACTGGGGACCTACAGATGACATGACAAAGCCTGCTGATCATTGAGTACTACACCAAGCGGCTGAATGGTCACTTAACCTGAAGGGCCCAGGTTTGATCACCGATAGGGGTGTTGATACATAGTGCAGAAAACTGTCAGACTAGGAAGAAGCAGATTCACACTCTCTCTGGTTAACAAGGATCTTTAACTGATGTCGGTTTCTGACGGCATCTACATTGAAACCACTGAAAGTGTTAAACATTTAATAAATAAGGTGGGATCAATGCACCCATAGAAATGGAATGAAATGATGTTTTGCAACTCAAGATGGAAAGACAAAATTCTAAGGACATGAATGTAAAATAAAAGTAGAAATACGGAAACCGGAGTCAAACGAGCTCCTTTTCAATGCATAATTCTGACTTCTGCATACACAAATCATTAATAATTGCAGTATAAGGAAGTCGATAGCTTACTTTCTTCTTTTCACTTCATAAATGGTTTGGAATAATGAGTCAGTTGAGAAATGAAGACAGGTCCTAACAAGGTTGAATCACTGCCATTTCTTTGCAGATATAATTGGTAGTGTTAACTAATTTCAGTCGAAAAGTGTTTTATTCCATGACACAGATGGATTCCTGATAGGAGTTTCCACTCCATCACTGATAGAATCCACATCTTCCTGCGGTATTCTTAAACCAAATTCACTGAAGTTCAACTGAATTAAAATTACAATGCTGTATGTGTCAATGAAGCCCTGCACTAGTGTGATTTGAAAGAAAGAAAAGCTTGTAGTGCACCTTCAGTGCTTGAACTTTTGTTTTAACGCATTCATGTACTATGGCGCCAATTTATCTGCGTTTTTCAAATCTGACTACTTAGACGTGGCTTGCTCCATCGTTGTGCTATCATTAAGCGTACTCTTGAGCTTACTACCCCAGCCATTTAACAGATAAGTTGTACAGCATTCTTATTTATTAAATTTGACATTCAGTCTGTGGTAAAAATATAGTTCTCATCAGGGCACATTACCAAGTCACAAGCCTTCTTACTTCGAGTTCGTTAATCAGTACTTACACCTTAGGTAGAGCACTGATTAGGGTAGTAAGAGGAGAAGTCTTTGGTAAGTGTGGTTAGTCAAGATCTACCTTAAGTACAGCTAACCACCTACAAACTCTTCCACTATCACATTTCAAACAGCTGCATTGAAAGAATGATTAACACTGGTATACTTTATAATTTAATAATTGCACCTTTTGTCAACAGAAGTCCTACAACAAAAGGCTCACATTTTTCTAAAGAAAACTGGTACAAAGCTTAAAGCAATAAAAGAGTTAACAAATTACCTCATTAGTTCCATTATCGAATGGTGGCCTCTGAAATACTGGTTCATTATCATTATTATCTAAAATAGTGATATGAATTTGAGCTGTTGCCGTCAGCTTTTCTGTTGGTTTCTGTGGTGAATCAGTAGCTATCACTTGAAGTAAGAAAGCTGGATGCAGTTCACGATCAATAGATTTTAATGCAGTTATATGACCATCCTCAGTTACCTGTAATACAAGTGGAATATAAACATTTCTGTAAATAACAATCTTAACTAACCGTTTAAAGCCGTACAATGGGACATAAATAGGGGGGTGAGTGATTTGAGAAAGCCAAGTATTTTCGCCCAACATTTTAAGTTCGAATACCATGAACTTAAAATTTATAGATGGGGCCCTGAGTTACGCCGGTTTGATTCCCTTGAAAAACAAAGCATCTGTTGAAGTTCTTGAAGTCATCTACTAATTAATTATAGGAAGGTTAACTAACGAGGATGACTGATGTTCAACTTCCGCCTGACAGCCATTAAAAGCAGACGATTCAGTTCACTCAAATACTTAACTATGTCCGAAATCTGACTGGGGGAAATCCCATCTGAGTCACTTTTAAAGTTATTTTTAGACTAGAAAATACACATCCTCATGTGCGTCCGTGGCACAGTGGTTAGGACTCTCACCGACCATGCACATGGTCTGAGGTTCGATCCCCTGACGACGCACACCTGATATCTATGGTCGACCTGCAAAATTTGGGCTACCAATATCACATGCTGAAAATTCCATGCTTGTACCAAAAATACAGTGTGGAATCAAGCTGTAATCAAAAAAGTACGTTCTTAGATGAGTCTTTTAATGACTCAGACGTTTATGATCACCACCTTCAATACAGCTTTTGAGACAACTGGTCTGTTTATTCTCTGATTAGAATTTTTTCTGCCAGCGATTCGGCAGAAAAGGCAGGCAGTGAAGACAGGACTTCCAGTAAACATATAGAAGAAAGTGATGGTGCAGATACCCAACCAACAACACCAACAAGCATCACCCGCATACATAGACAGCAGTGTTTCGACTACTGGTGAGTAAACGGATGAGGATGCCTAGACTAGACAGGATAGAATAGGCAAAACAGACCTTCATAACCCTGAAATCAGTGTGGGAATCTACCGCATTCATTATGAGCAACAAGGTCGGAATTTTTAACACCAGTTTCAAGCCACTGCTTCTATATGATTAACAGACATGTTGCATGTGTCATTGAGTGCATTTCTAACAGCCTGCAGTTTATTTTTATCAATAGATGCCTTACCTTACTAGTGAAGATCGGATGGTTGATCAGGAAGGATAAGGGACGACGAATTCTAGCGATCAGCCTGTCTCAGTTAAGAGCAGCACGGATGAAGATGTCAAAGCCAGGATCAGGAAAGCAAGGCTGATTTTCACTAGTCTGAAATCAGTGTAGAAATCTACTGCACCCAGCATAATGAACAATATTCAAATCTTAAACATTAATTTCAAGTCAGTTCTCCTATATGATTCAGCGATGTGGCACGCGCAACTCCATTTTCAACAGCCTTACTTAGACTTTATCAACAGCTGGCTTCGCCCTTAGTGAAGATCAGATGGCCGGCTGTAAGGAATTAGCAACAACAAACCAACCAAGAACCCACTGTCCAACAAATAGGCTCAAAAAATGGAGGTGGATGGTAAACACACTGGAAAGACCGTTGAGTAGCATAACACGCCAGGTAAACCCTCGAGTAGAGGCGGGATGGGAACGGACGTATTAGGCGTGGGTCTGAGTGTTATGTAGACAATATCATGTGAAGGACGGATGGGAATCTGTGAGCTGTCATGGAGCCAGCTAAACAAGACCCCAGCAAACAGTGTAACAGCAATATCCTAATAAATCTTTACGTTCCCCTTGGAACCCAAAAGAATGATCATAATTCTATGTTAAAATAGAAAGGTAAGCCATAAAGCTACTAAGCTAATGAATTACAATGCAAACTATGAGTTTCTTGACTGTTGTATTCAGGATATTAAGAAATGGTAATTATTCAACCTCTGAGGGACCAAATACTGTTTTATTCTGAACCTTTTTCTCCAAACTATGAATATCATATTGATATTCATACTTGAATCATACCCTTCCTTTTTCCTTTTGTAAATTTTTGTGGGATTATGTTTAAATTGTGTTATTTCTGAGCTTTTTTAAAAATTTCAAACAGAATACTGAAACATAATCACTAACCTCAAATGGATTATCAGCTGAATAACTTGCAGGATCTAGTGAATACACCAAATGTGCATTCAATCCAATATCACAGTCTGTAGCTTTTACTTGACCGATTACAATTGGTTCAGAGGCATTGACCTTCAACTCTTCATCAATAGAAAAATGATAATTAATCTGTGTAAATATTGGTCTGCAATCGTTTATATCGATTAGTGCAACTTCTACATGTGTAGAACCTGATAAACTCGGTTGACCATTATCAATGGCATAAACCTAAAATACAAAAAAGAAAAGTCAAAAGTAATATGATGAATTAATGTTTGAAAAATGAGGATAATAAAAGATGTAAGATGGTTAGAGTAATCAATTAGACACTAATTACCTGTTTATGGTTTGAATTTCCGTTGATGTGTAAACGATGTATATACTCCGTATTATGAAGAATAAACGTTGTTTTTGTCGTGGTGATTGCAGATAAACCTGACTTCTTTGTCTATCTCAATGTGAGGAAATATTTCCAAGTGATCAGTTGGCTACATTATCTTGTCATGAAGTCAATTTAGACAACAACCAACAAAAACACTGAAACTCCGTTTTAATATCATACCATTTGTATACGTCTTCATTCAGCAAACTTTTAAATTGAATGGAGGATTTCATCATGAGCTGACGTCGGTTAGAGAACCATTGGAAAACCTGCTGGAAGTACTGGACTGCTGTTTCGTAGCATAGTTTGTGACTCTTCATCAGTACGCACCCACCACCAGAGATCAAACACAGGACCTTCTGGTTAAAAGAGCGGTGAGCACGTAGACTATTGAGCCACTGGAACCCAATCCAATGGCCAGCCCATGAGTTCTAACTCCTGCCAATTCACGACAGATTGTGACCACTTCTTTGGTGAGCAGCTGTCCTCACTCTCAACCTGCTGTACCCTACTCGTCACG
Organism: Trichobilharzia szidati; assembly: GCA_944472155.2. Taxonomy (NCBI): domain Eukaryota; kingdom Metazoa; phylum Platyhelminthes; class Trematoda; order Strigeidida; family Schistosomatidae; genus Trichobilharzia; species Trichobilharzia szidati. Next base: position 74,673,680 of record OX235272.1, read on the forward strand.
GCTTCTTTCTAGAATTCCAGGTCACTGCTTGAATAGGGCAAGTCGTTAGAGAGCATTAGATGAATTTTCAAGTGTTAGTTTATGTAGGGATTAAGTTTGATTGGATGCAGGATTTCATCATGAGCTGACATCGGTCAACAAGCTTGCCTTGTAACCAGAGGGTCCTGAATTCGAACCCCGGTGGGTGTGTACTGATGAAGAGTCACGAACTAGGCTGACGGAACAGCTGTCCTATACTCCCAGTTGGTTTTCCAATGGTCCTCTAACTGATGTCAGCTCTTGATGAAATCCTCCATCCAATCAAACCAAATCCCTACAAAAACCAGTACTTATAAACTTTTAAATATCTCACTCCGGTCATAATCACAGTAAGAAATAAAATTCGAAGAAAATAAGTTTCAAAGAAATTTGGCGAATTGAATATAATTTGGTTGCGCACATGAAAAACAAGACCTTTATCACCTGAGCAAGAAAATTATTCATGGTGAACCTAAAGTGTGTTAGTGTTTCAGTTGTAAAATGATCGCCAGCCACATGGTACCGGTGGGTTTGATTCCATAGATGCGATCTGAGACTCCGCTTTCCAGTTTTAGGTCCAGGAGGGGGGGAGGTTGGTGGAGTCAGCAACCCCAACCCATTTAAGAAACACAACTCTGCAAAAACTTTAGAGCTTCAACTCTGATGTTTCACTCAAAATGTGTGGAATTAAATCGGGAACATCTCAACGAACACATATTCGTTGAAAGTGATATTTACTGTTGCCATATCAATGCTTTTTTATTTATGTCAACCTTAAAAGAACTAGCATAAACTGTCAAAAGAGCTTGCACGAGAGGTGGCGCACGTGGCCAAAGTGGTCTAGTGGATAACGCCTTGGTGTTGGAAACTATGGGCACTGGGCTCGAGCCTCAGTGGCAACACCATCAATGACTCACTGGACCTGGGAATGCAAGTACATACAGGGGACAAGTCCAAAATAGAACGAAATGAGAATCGTGGATTCCAGTGCTAGTCACCATCCACCGACTGACTTCTAGTTATATGACCAGACCTCGTCGAAGCATCTACACAAGTAACGGATATGTCAACCTGAGACTGAGCACTTCGGTCCAGCGAATCGATGGGAAAATCTAAACTGAATTAAATAAACAGTCATGTAAAGAAAGTATTCGGATACGGAGGTCTACCAAAATTTATGAGTTCTTTAAATAGTGCTTTCTTCCACAATTTTTCCATGTTAAAAAAATAGGAACTGATAGGTGAGAATATAATTTGAATATTATTTTTACATCCAAGATTCTTTTGAGGTAGATATTATCAAATACTGACATCAGATGCAAGAATGGATAAGATTTGAAGAGTAATAACCATGCGTTTTATTTCGGTTTCAAACCGTTCAAAAGATCGAGCACGAAAACCGAAATGATATGAAAACACTTATTGAAATATAATGTAAGCAGCATTCTAGTAGGGCGTCTAAGTAGGTTTCTCAATCACCAATTACTGTCAACAGGAGAGGTTTGAAGGTAACCAACTCTTCACTCACCGAGAAAGCATCCTTTCAAATACAGGCAGTATAGATAAGGATATCAAAGGAAGGATCCGAAATGACGACAGAGGCCTTTAATCATCTGAAACTGGTTTGGAAATGCACTGCAGTCAACATATGGAACAAGATCCAGATTTTCAACATGGATATCAAGTGAGTGATTTAGTGCATCACCGAAAGCATATCTAACAGCCCGCAGTAGGCCTACAATCCATACTGAAGATTAGACAGCCGGCCAGGAAGGATTAGTAAGAAGAACCTCTGGCAAGCAGTGAACCATTCAAGAACCTACTGGTCAAGAAACATACAGAACGAAATGGAAATAGATTGAACACACACCGAGGAAAACATGCACTGATATCACACGCAGGCCAGAAACTAGAGTGGGAGATGAATAAGAAACAACAAGTTGGATTTCTGCAGATGACTCACAGAAGATCAATTGAGATGGAAATTAAGGGTTATGAGCAATTTACTTCAGCAAGTTTTATAAAGTACCGCAGAATCCCACTGAGTTGAAATAATAATAATAAAGCTATATTTCAGACAATATGTGAACACACAGTACAGAAATTTTCAGCGTCTTCAGTTCCGAACCATTTCCTATTCATTACGTGTAAATTAATAATTTGAAGTGTATCATTTGACGTAGCTTTGTTGCATATGACGACGGAACCGATTCTGTACATTTTTTCTTTATTTCCTCTGAGAATTGCACGCGTTTATTTGGAAGCTAATTAAATATGAGCAAGAGCTCATGTAGTGATCACTTGATACAACTGCCTGAATAAAACAATAAGAAATGCAGAAGAGTTTGAGCATTTTGATGGATGAAAATTCTGGTCACCCAGTGATTTAAGCAGGTCACCAACTTCCTTCACTACCGAGAAAACCTTGAACTCTTTCAAATCATGGGAAATACCAATTAAGACATTAGGGAGGAAGGAAAAATAAGCTTAGCTACACTACCTTTTGCATTTACTCTGCTAAACCTCTTATCCTTTTCTCTCTGATTTCTTGATTGTTAATTCCCACAATTTGAATTCTGACTATTCAGATTCTTACGTCACTCAAAACATCTGAATGTAAATGCCTTTCAAATGAATTAATTCATCTGTAACATTAGTGTGTATATTCAGACACTAACAGCTTTTCTTTAATGTTTTGTGGGAGAATTATTTCAGGAAACCTACAATCTATCGTCTAATCTCGGAAATAATGATTTTTAAACTGGGATAACACGTTAACACTTAACTCTGTTAATGTATAGCTCAAGTTTTATTTATTTTTTTAACAGACGGTGAACATTGTACACTTTTCTCATTTCATTAATTTAAACAGAACATGTTAACACATTAGAAAAAAGAAAAGCAAAATAGTGTTTATACCTAATACGATAATGAAACAGGCTGCAACAGCAATTATTTATAGAGATCTCTATATAGATTTCAATTTCACTATTCATTGTACTTCTTTACTCACTTTCAATAGAAGTTAGGAATAGCTTAAATTTATTTAGAGAGAGAATTCTAGATTTATAAAAGTTATGAAGTATATTTTGATTTGACACTAGTAACTAGTGTGATGTGTCTAGTCCTCTCTTTGGTGCAGACTGAATTCTATCGGTCAGGTTTACAATATGGCCAACATTATAGGTGGCTCGCCATCACGATGCACATTGATTTGAGGATTTTAGATGGCAACATTGCTGACTGCAGTACTCACTGGGTGACGTGAGTTCGAATCTCAGAAGTAGGACATGAGTTCCTTCAAGGTTGCAGATACGCCTTCCTGACTAGTGAGTGCCAACTAGCACAAAACCTAGGTCCAAGGCTTCCTGTGGCCGATTATCTCTTCTCATCTAATATCATCAGGTCATGAAGTATATCGAAATGGATTATGAACACACATCAGTTAAAGAGTCATCAAAAACCAGTGAGCAGTAGACAATTATTCCACACTTATTTGAGACGCCCATTCACAAACTTTATTGAAATTCGAACTCAAGAGTTTTGTGATCCAAGTTGAAGTCGATTGAATCTCTACAAATCAACACTTATAAAGCAATCTAATACCCACTTGTAATATCACAACTACAAGATGGAATTCCTGAGATCCTAGAAAGAATCTTCGAATTCTAAGGTCCACTAATTCGCCTATGAAGTTACATGGTAATAGTGCCAAGTATCTGGAATCGACGGAAGTCGGAATTTGTAATTCATTCGATACTTTCACAGGAGTTGAATAATGTTCGACGAGCTCACGTCTTACTCTGAAGCCCCTGCTTTCCTATTCCTGCTGGAGTTAAGGCTACGCAGTCGTTAAAAGTCTTAGACTAGGATGAAGCAAATACCTAGTAGGGTACGGCAATCATGAACTAACTTTAAGTCAATTGAATGCTTGTAAGTTAATACTTTGTGCGTCAGTGGCTCAGCGGTTAGGACGCTCATCGACCATGCACATGGTCCGGGGTTCGATCCCCGGCCACCGACGCACTCCTTTACCTCGCTAAGCCAGAAATAAAGCTGGTAAAGAGGAAAGGTTGGGCATGTGGCTAGCAACCCCAATAAACACTGCTACAGAAACTTCAAGCCTCTAGCTTGAAGGGAACGTGAAGGAATAAAAAAAGTTAATACTTAAAAAGTATGAAATATGTTTTATCATGGTTCCTAATGAACTAAATAAAATACCACCCAGAACGATAAGTAACTGTAGAATTTATTTTATTCTAGTTTTAGACAGTTTTTTAACTGTAACTTTTAAATCACTTCATGAACAAATCACCACTCAACTGAGTACTAATCAACCGAAGAAATGATTAAACACTTGAAATAATTTGGAGAATGAAAACAAAACAAATAATAATATTAATAAAGAAAAAACTGAAGTATTTTGTTTGTTTGTTCCTTTTTAAATCAACAAATAAGTAAAAGGGAGTAGTAATGATTTATTTCAGATCACTGGATAATTTTACTTGGATAGTATTTGATCTGTAACTCCAATGAATGAAGAAAAAATATTGATCCCGTTACATTCTGATTTGTTTACTATTCTGAAGCCGTTTACTTCGAAAAATGTCTAAAAATGTTATCATCATTCTCTGGCGTGTATAAAACAAACAAAAACATATACACATGTTACATAGGGAGATGTACTACTGATTGATCAATATGAGTAGTCGGGTACCACCCACACTAACTGGTAGTGCTAGCTGACCAGTCATATTGAAGTGATATAAACACAGAACAGTCGTTATGCTCGTTTAAAGTAGAGTTCATAAATGATGTACCCTAAAAAATCGCACCAGTTAATGAAATCCCCAACAGTTAGTTTAAGCCAGCCTCGTCGAGAGGTGCAGACTTCCTGACTGGTTGGGGTCCTCGGGACGGTAAAAAAAAATGGTTGTAGACGATTGGTGATATGGATAAAACTCATCATTCTCAATGGATGGCGCAGATGCATCCACTCCTTGTGACTTATAATTTCCAATGAAAAAGTATACTGTATTTTGTTATTACTATTCCTTTTGTCTCATATCCCTGTCTACTGTTTCTATGATGCATTTCTTTTACTTTCTTCTCTTGCTTTATGTGCTACATGGAGTTTTGTGACTTCAACTGATGCACATCGTGCAATGTTCTATGTCTAAAACAGACTGACAGGCAGAGAACTGACTCAGCTGAAAACATCCAAATTCCGGTTAGCCATTTAAGGAAACTGGTAATACCTATTTGGTTCAGTTCGATTTAGCTGGCTAGTACGCACTACCCTTTGATGTAATTGATATCCAGTTACTCATTTCAAACAGTCAGTAACACAAATCATCATGCGTTTATGTTTGTTATCTTGATTGCCATTTACGGTATCTAGCAGATCACGTTTACTATGATCTGAGTAAATTTCGGTTTCCAAAGTATGATGTGGTTATATAATCACCTCAAATTGAATAAATTGCTAATTGCAAATTTGATATATGTCCATGTCATCTAGTGAGATAACACTACCAGTTAGTTATGAATAAATTTTAATGTTTTTTTATATGAGTAATTCATGTATGTTGTACGGTTCGTCTGATCTTTCTGATTCATTAACCCTATCCTTTGTGTCAAGTATAACATGCCTAATAAAAAAATACTGGTTAAGACCTTTTTATTCATTGAAGGATTACATCATGGGCTGATGTCGGTTAGAGAACCATTGCAAAACCTGCAGGGAGTGCTGAACAGCTGTTTCGTCAGCCTAGTTTGGGACTCCTTATCAGTACGTACCCACCACCAGGATTCGAACCCAGGACCTTCTGGTTACAAGGCTCAAAGAGCTCGTAGACCATTAAGCCATTGGAACTCAATCCAATGGTTCATGAATTCTTTCCTCTTCCAGTTCACGACATAGAGCGACCACTTAGGCAATATCTTCTTGGATGAGTAGCTGTCCCCATCTTCGACCAACTGTACCCTAATGGTCACCGCTTGCCATTAGAACCCCAGGCAGCTACCTACTTGAATAGAGCCAGTAGCTTGTAAGCACGTTTGTTTTTATGGCAGCAGAAATTAAAAGATTCAAACGTCAATTTAAGAATTCATGAAAGAAAGTGAACATGCTAAATATTTAGATGGAAAAAAAGCTAGAAACATGTAGTATCAATGATTATAACCTATGTATTTCTGTGTCTATAAGAAAGTAGATGAAGTAGAGCGTATAATGAAGGGGAAAATAAGGAGTGACAAAAACAATAAATAGGCTTACCATAAGAACTACTTTACAACAGTTTAGACCCCTTAAAATCAATCTTTGCAGTTTCCTTTTAATTTCATAGACACATACACTGAAAGGATGAGTTAGTATTACAACGGTAGTATGGTAACCAGTCATGCATGAGGGTGGGGTTCAATTACCGGTTGACACACTCCTCAACCTCGGGAAGTTCAATAGCCAAACACAGTTATGGAAAAGAGGGAAGGTTGGGGGGCATAAGGCTAGCAACATAACCTCCCATCAAAATGGCACCATCACTGAAATTTCAAAGTTTGAGACACTATATTCTATTCGGGACGTTAAGAATGAAGAAGAACAGCAAAATAACAAAAAAACTAGTTGCTTCATAGCTTAGTGAAATAAAATTATTAGGTAGATAATATTTCCAGCACATTTTATTACTCATAATCGTCTACAACTTTGAAAATAACCTTTTATAATCCTAGTTCTTCTTTTCCACTTTTGTTGTACAGTTAGTAGACTTTTTAAATTCACCTAGTGGTGGATATAATTAAAACAATTAATAAGAACATTTTAATAAGTCATCTCTTTTTGACAGTAGTCAACAGTGAGGCGCAGGAGTCGCATTTCACCCACCTGCAGTATCTTTGATTTAACTTCGCTAACCTGTTTGATTGTTAGTCAGGGGTTCAATGGTGGAATGCTAGGCAGTTACGCTTGTGGTCAGAGTTTAATTTCCGGTTAAGGGAAATGTAAATCTCTCTTAGTTTTTCTGCTGAAAGCATGCCTGAAAGAGAGAGGTTGTTGGGTGTTAGGCGAACAACACCAGTATGGTAACATCACCCCTACTAAGACTTCAAAGAACCTGAGACTCATTATTCAACTCAGAAGACATGGTAAAAAATTAATTAGCTAATTAGGACTTTATGAGATTTCATTTATTAATGAGTGTTGGTTTGCAAGGATTGAACTGGTTATAGGTTTGATCATGACTGCATACTGCTGAAAAGTCCCAAACAAGGACAATGGTCAAACTAGGGTGATCAAAGACAACTAGCCTTTTCATATCTTCTACTTTCAGTGGCTGTATCCCATAGCCTTTCACGAAGACATAGCAAACTACTGAGCAGTACACACATCCCTTGATCGACAGAGAGATAACACTTCCACTCCAGAGATGGTGTAAGTTAACAAATGCCACCTGAGCCTTTTGTATCCCTGACGAGATCTCGTCAGCAATCAGTCCTTTGGGGCTGCTGCGACTCCCCAAATACATGAAGTGATCAACGCTCTCTACCCCCAGCGACAGACTAAAGAAAACGAAATAAGATTTAGGAGTGTAAAATATTTCCATATCGTGAATAAAGTGTCAGTCTGAACAATGAATATTCTTTTCAATAAATTCTCCTATTCAGGTTCTTACAGTTGTAAAATTAAATAATTCTTGTCATTATAATATTAGCCAGTTATGTAGCGGATTAATGTTTTACATAGAAGTAAATGGTGTTTGTAAGTGAGAAACATGCTGAGCGGAATGCAACTGCATAATGTTGTAAAATGCGATCTGATGATGCTTAGTAACTGTAAGTACGCAGTGTAGGAAAGGGAAATCGATAAGTCAGTTCAAGGTTGTAGAACGTATTTAGTGATTGTCTAGTTCAAAATAGTTCGCATAAAATGGGAGACACCAAGACTATGGTGAATAGTTCATCATGAAATAATCAATATGTGAAATGAATGAGGTGAGGCAATATACTGAGAAAAGTCATACACCACTATTAACAAACCAAAATAAAAATCGGTTGTCCTTGAGAATCGCTATAATGAAGGATAAAGATTATAAAGTGTCGTGACTAACTAAAGACCTTTGAACGAATAGATAAGGAAAGCAATAAGAAGAATACGATGAAAAGAAACTCCTGCGAGAGGTGGAGAGGAGGAATTTTAATCTGAGTCTGACGTCCTAACGTGCTTCTTCCCAATACAAAGCTCTGGTTTAGCCGATCTTAACGCAACAGCTCCAGGCTTATGTAAAAGACGTAGGCAAACTTTGTGTGACAATAACTTTGGAATGTGTTAGTGTCGATGCAGTGTTCTGTTTTATGCATGAAATTGAACCCTTTCTGAACCGGAATGGTAAATATTTCGAACCCATAGATGAAACAGTCTAATCGCATGCACTGCATATTTCCAATCACTGAAACGGTTAAAAAAGGGTTTATGCATGAGGAGAAGTTAACGTTAGGCAATGCGTCTTTCAGTTTCAGAGTGAACACTGGCCGGCTACTGATGGATAGGAACGTATGTTCAGAATAAGAAGTCTTCTTTGTCGCTCTGGTTAAACGCTGAGGTAGAATCTCCTAGGGATTATCTCCTTTGAATGGTAAACGCAAAAATAATGGCTTTTTCTCCAGTTTATGCGTGTGACTGTTGTAGGCTACCATGGCTTTTATAAACTTCTCCAGATATCTATTTTCGCCTGGAATATAGCAGATAAGGTGGGTTTCTCTCTCTACACAGTTTTCAAATCAAATCGACCTTGCTCTGAATCATTAGCATATTATCAGGCTACGCTTGTATTTCTTCTAGTAAAAAGCTAAGGGATGGTGATTACAAGCCATTGGCCTCCAGTTTTCTAAAGATGCTTCGTTCGATGCATACATCTGTTTCCGTAAGTGAAATGTTGAGGAAGTGAAAATAGTCATTGTCTTCCTCATCATAGGTGAAACTGATCATTCAGTAAACACGATTTCATTTTTGCACGGATTACTTTTTAGTTTCCCTACTATTCTCATTATTATGACAACAGATATTTCGTAATTGTAAAAACCTGAAGAGAATTTATTGAAAAGTACATTTTCCTGTCCAACAGTATTTTAAAACAAGATAAACAGAGTAGATGTTAATGCAAATGGTCACTATATATCACCGAAGTCACCCAGTGCTGCTATTTTGCATGGTGGTTGACCACCAGTAGGACTGTAGTGGATACGAGTGTCAGAAAGCACAAAACTTAGATGTAGGGTTTCCCTATGATTGCCTCAAAAATCCTAATATATATTTAGAGGTCACCATGCTGGCGAGCCAGCATTTTCAATACAAACGTCATTCAGTTCTTCTATACGGATCAGAAACAAAGAATATTTCCAACAGCCTGTTGCAGACCTTTATCAACAACTGTCTTCGCTCTGTGCTGAAGATCAGATGGCCGGAAAGAATCACCAACAAGAAACTATGGGAACAAACAAAACAAGAACCAATCGCCCAACAAATATGCAGGAGAAAGTGGAGATGGATTGAACACTCGCTGAGGAGGCCGTTGGGTGACATCGCGCGTCAGGCCATAGCTCGAGTGGAACCCGAAATGGAAGCGGCGAGTGGGACGTCCAATGGTGACATGGAGGAGATCATGTGAAGAAGAGTTGAAACAGTATGGACTAACATGGATGCAGGTGAAAAGTACAGCAGAAGACAGAAACAAGTGGAGACGTGTAGTTGAAGCCCTATGTTCCACTAGGAACCCAAGGGAACAATAATAATAATAATGCTGGCGAGCCATCTAGCTTGGCCACCAAAGTATTGCAAAGTTGACTGATAAAATTCAGTGTGAACCAGCACCAGGGACCAGACGCATGATCAGTCGATATATATATGCATATAATAAACGACAACTTAATCAAAGTCATGAATTTTCGCAATATATTTAGATTTCATTTCTGTCTGTCATAAAAACAAGAAGAATTTAAATATTGCGTTATATATATATGTATGCAATAAAAACAAGCTGACATAAAATTTACTACTTTTTAAAATTTTGTACGCAGTTGTAAAAAATCAGTTTTGGATAATTTTCTCTAAAATAAAGCATTTACCCTAACAGAAAAGAGAGATTTTTAGACTGACTGTGCTGGTTACAACGTAAAGGCGTTCATTTCAGCAGGTTATCTTATTCAGTAAAACTCAACCTCAAGTTTCAGTAATGGAATTAAGTTACACAGAAAACAAAGTATCCTTCTCATAACATAATACCTATTCATCAAATCAATAAATTCAATCAGTATTATTTCAAAAGGTAATTAAGTTAATACATTTGGTAGACAAAACGTCTACCTGTGTTTGTGTGGAATAAAGAATGACTGAATATCGTAGTGTATGAAACTGTAAGTAAACATGAACCTCATCTGTTTATACAGGTAAAGAAAGGCTTCTGATACATACTTGTGACACTTGAATATTTGGAACCACTGCTACACTGAAAGAGGACAAAAAGGGGAGATTGAGGTTTGAGCTGAAGGAGGGAATATTTACCGAAATGCCTGTTCTTTGTTTTTCTGCAGTTGTTAGGCCACAATCAGTGGGTGACTTAAAATGGATGAGGTCATGATTTATGCATGTAATGAAATGATAATAATATTGCGCAGTTTTGATTCGTATATTTATACCTTACTTTTCTGAGGGATTTCTATGTCACACAACCAATCAGATTTTGTTTTTAATTACGACTGCAATTTCTGAGGTTTTACAGATATAACACACGATATATTTTATTTAAGAACGGTTGTTGCAGTTATTACTGTTATTACCGCTGTGGCTGTTATCATCATCTCTCGGGTCGTCGTTTTGCGCAGTCTAAAGTTTGAGTCGATCTCACTATGGGAGATACTTTCAAGTGATCAGTTGGTTATGGTGCCGTATTCTGGAGGTGGATTCTAGTCAAGTTAGACGGACCCGCAAATCAGTCACTCTCCGTCATAACACTAATTTGATCAACCTAGAAGAGTTCAATGTGATTACAGATTTATTCCATCCATTTTGTCATACCAACCAAATAAACAACAGATAGCACCTCTACTGTTTAATTTGTAGAATAAATGAATGTAAGTAATATTTAAGGTTATTTAGTTCTATAAAATACATTCATGTGCTCATCAATAGTCATCATTAGGCTCAGAGCCCGGAGGTTAATCGTGGGTCCAAATAACTCAGTGGCAACATCTCTGATTGGCCCGTTGGGTGATGCGGTTTCGAATTTCAGAGGGAACATCAGTTCTTTCACAGTTGTGGACACGGTTTTGTTTAAGGTGGCTAAAAAGCCCGAAACCTAGGTCAAGGGATTCCCACCGACTTCCTCCAACCATCTGACATGAATTCACAGTACACAAAAGCGGTTAATCAGAAACATCAAGGAATAGACGCATGACGTTGGTTACGCTCTATTGAATCACCAATCTAAAAATAGTGATATTAGTGTTTCTTCTAAAAGAAGTGCTAAATATTAGGCAGAAAACCTTACTGAATGTAAAAGTCTAACTAGGCATTTGTAGAAAACATACATTTTTACCGTGTCATACTAATTACTAATATACTAATAGTTAGACAGTTTTACTGGACTTTGAGAAGATATCACAGTTTTGATTAGTTTATCGTGAACCAGTTTCTGTTAAAAATGCTATGATAGGCAGCAGCTGAATCTAGAATTTAAATCTACAAGAACTTTCTTCACGGCAACACTGAGAGCAGTGTTTTCCAGTCGCACGCTAATCTGCAGAAGCGCATAGGACAAGATCTCGCACCTGACCACTTCTATGTATATATATCAGTGCACCTGTTGCTGTAGACCCAGGTTCATCGGTCGTATCAGACGCGTATCCTGTCAAGAAGAGTTAAAGAACACAATCCAACGTGCCTGCAAAAAGGGAGCAGTAGCCATAGAAGGAGTGCATTTAACGAACATCTCATCACCTCTGGTCATTCCATCTCAATAAACGCCTCCTTCAGTGTAATCCACAAAGTTAAGAACAACCTGCCAAAGACAATACGTCTCAGTCTTCTTTGCATTGCAGAAGCCCCAGCCATTAAGTTAGAACAACAAGAACTGTGCATAGAAAAGAAAATTATTCAGCCACTTCTACTGTAATGGTAACATCCCTGTTGATTTGACTTAACTTTCGCTTGTTTGCTTGTTTTCTCTAACTACTTACAATTCTTACGTAATTCCGTATTTTGTTCTGCTTCCATGTACGCCATGAGCACAACTCTTTCATCAAACTATTCATGTTATTACGTAACTCTCCTTTAATAATCGTTTATGACAACTCATCACTTTTGTTGCTACCCTCTTGTATCAACACCCCATTTCTCTGATCGCCTTTTGTATTACGTAATTCCACCAAGAACTTATTATAATTTTTTTTTTGATTTACAGCTTGATTCCACACCGTATTTTCAGTACAAGTGTGGAATTTTCAGCATGGATATCGGTTGCCCAAATTCAGGCATACCATAGATATTGGGTGTGCGCCGGCAGGGGATCGAACTCCGGACCATGTGCATGGTCGGCGAGAGTCCTAACCACTGTGCCACCGAAAAAATTAATCTACACACACATACGAAATAACAATATTAATTTGCAACTGTACAGTTGTGAAAATGAATTCGCTGAAAGAGACTCTTCGCTGAACTACTGTCTTCTCTCTATTAGTGTTCGAATCGGGAATTTTCATGAATTAAAAAATCCAGAATCAACATTTTAAGCCGTTGACTACAGAGTTAGATTTCGTGATTTATTCTGTTACGTGGATGTCATAGTTTTATTAAACAAAGTTTGAATTTATATCGAGTCTAGAACCTTATATAAGCAATCGAATTTGTTCATTGAACCTCTAACTTAGCATGAATTAATTTGTGTTCGAAGTATATATATATATATATATATAGTGCCTTTATCTAATAAGGTTGTCCTAACACACAGGCAAATCTTTGTTTTCTGACGATATCTTCTAGGCTCAAAGAAGCAGGAGTAAAGTGGGGGAAGCATTCATTCGAGTTGTCTGTTTCATTTCTTTATCACTAAATCCATGTGTTAATCCACTCGGATACCACAGTCTCCAAATTCTTATTGTTGTTTAAAGCTTCAGAAACTATGATGAGCTAAATGCAAAATATACGGAAACTTTAAAATAACATAACTTTATTTAAGTAAAATGGGTGTTTAATAACTTTTGCAAAAGTACTCAGTACAATGACTGCATTTTATTGATTCTTCGGTAACTGTCTAAATCAGCTTCAATTTGACAAAAAAACATGTTTTTGATACTGTGCGATGAAAAGAGAAACTGAAACAAATAATAAGGTCATAGTGCTGTAGTCACCTTCCATATTCCTATCAATGTGTTTTATCGATTAGGCTATAGAGAAACAGTGGACCCATTGTTTACATTTTAACAAAGAAGGTTATTTTTACTCCCATAGGTTCCGAGCGAAACATAGGGATTTATCAGCACGGTCGCATTTCACACCAATCTGTGCAGTCCTCTTTAGGTAGCTCCACGATTGCCAGTAATCTCTCACCTCCTCCTCACACGATCTCCTTTACATCACCCTCGGGCCAACACGTAACTCTACACTTCCTATTCACCTTCTACTGGGAATCCTCCTACGCGTGTGATGTAATTCAACTGAGTCATCATTGTGTGGGCTTAATCCATCACAGGCAATAAGTTCTCGGCGTGTCGATCCCCAGAGCTCATTGCTGCTTATCTCCTCTAGCCATCTGGTCTTCAGTTTGGAGCGAAGGTAGTTGTTAGAAGTGTTTCCAGTGACACATCAACTTTCTGAAACTTATAGAATCACTGAGTGATTAGAAATTAATGTTGAAGGTCTAGATCTTGTTCCTCATGCTGAGTGCATTAGATACTCAAACTGCTTTCACAGTAATGAAGGTATTTCTCACCTTTCCGATCCCGCCTAAGACATCCTTATCCATGCCGCCTGTAATTGAAACGATGATGCCTATATTTGTTAAAGAAGAAGTGACTTCTTTCAAATTTCTACTTCTGATGGTGACTTATGCTTGTTCTGGTTGGCTGGGTATTTCCATCACCTCTGTCCCCTAAAGGTTCACTTGAAGTCCTGTGTTTGCTGCTTCCTCTGCCAATTTGTTGGTTTTCACATGGAGATCTTCGAGTTTGTGTAACGACAGACATACATACCACGCCTAGTTTACTAGTTTGTCCTATGCCTGGAAGGTAATAGGAAGATTAGGTGTGCGGCTAATAACTCGACTTTAAAAAATCAACCCAATCAATACAGAGCCTTAAAAACAAAGGAGAAATTATAAAAACTTACAATGAAATGATAACCTTCAGGTTGATTTTCCCTGTCTAACGGCATACGTGTAATTAATTCACCCTTTGTATTTATTTCAAAAGGATTTGGTCCTTGACCTGGTGGCCAGTGTATACTATAATTTAGCATACCATTCATGCCAAGATCTGGATCCATAGCTGTCACTTCTCCAATAAACACACCAACATTATTATTTTCCGGTACCTGATAAAGTATTTTTAAAAAGTATATATGTAACATGCAGAAATTAAAATCATAAAAATTAGTGTTTACATAAAAAAAATTTCTGGCAAATGTGTTATCAGCTAAAGAAGACAAACATCTAAAATTCTTGAACGCCAGTGAACACAGTTTCTCATCATTATTCTGAGCTTTTCAGCGGTGATTGGTAAAAAGGTAATTTACAATCGAGTGGAAAAAAAAATCAGGGTTTTACGTTTTAAGTGTGACATCTTTCAGATCTAATTTTTTATACTAGTTGGCAGTATGGTTAATGTATTCTCACATTCAGCCTTCCTTCCCTCCCCCTCAAACGATCTCCGTGCTACTGTTGGACTCACGCACAATGCATCATTTGCCATTCAGGTGCCATTTGAGGGCCTGCCCGGTACATGACGTCACTGAAAGGTCTTCTTGGCGTGTATATAATCCATTTCTATTTCCTCCTACATATTTTCAAGTATTGGTTTTGTAGGGATTTCGTTTGAATGATTGGAGGATTTTATAATGAGCTGACATCGGTTAGAGAACTATTGGAAAATCTGGGAGGACTGGACAGTTGTTTCGTCCTAGTTTGAATCTCTTCATTAGTACGCACCCACCGGGGTTCGAACCCAGGACCTTCTGGTTACAAGGCTAGTTATCTCGTAGACGATTAAGCCTCTGGGACCCGATCCAATGGCCCATGAATTCTAACTTCTGCCAATAGTCTACGAGCTTGCCTTGTAACCTATATATATATATATATATATATATATATGTATATGAATAAAGCAAATCATGAAGCTGTGTGACTAAAACTGATATGATTATGAGCAATAAATTGTTCTTGAAACCTCATCCAGTTGTTAATAGTGCATCACTGTGTGTTGATTAAAATAAAATTATCTTATATGGAATTAGACATAAAAGACATGTGCATAGATGATATCCTTACTCATAATAACAAACTTTCTTTTTTCACTGATTAACAATGTCCATTAAAATTTTCAAAAGAATGGTTACTGAACAAAGAATATTCTTTTCGAAAACTTCATCATCAGGTTCTGCAGTTATATATACACACTAGTGGGTGAATTAGTATAATTTTTCAGAAAACACTGTTTTTGAATTACCATTGCATTTTATTACGAATAAATAACCATGTTCTCTTATAATTGCCTGATTTGTGAAAAACTAAACCGAGAGTTAATTAACCGGAATGTGAAATGATGAGTTCGGCGTAGGTCCTAGGATAATATGGGGGAAATCGTGAGAGGAGGTGATGAAAGCTTATGGACAATCTTGTGATCATCTTAAAAAGTACTTTAGAGAACAGGACAAGATTGAAATGTGCTGTTAAAGCTCTGTATTCCACTTGCAAAGCAAAGAATTAATAACAATAATTATTATGCCAAGTGAAGGAAGAAAATAGTCTCGGTCAAGTAAATTTTTTGTTTACCACCTGATTTTGTCATCCTAAACTGACAGTATTTATTATTTGTTCTTAGATTAATTTGTATTTCCATAAATACGCAGTCTCCGCTGATAAACCAACTCCTACAAAGAACGCTTCGAAGATGTCTGCAGATTAACATAATGTTGTTTTGTTGACGAAGACTAGCAGGGGAATCTGAGCATTTTCTGTCTAACAGAATTAATCAACTAGAAATGCAAATTAGCCAGAACAGATAACATCTGATACTTATTACCGAAGTTGTGATTGTAGTGGTCAATCGGTCCAGTGGGAAACACCTTGCAGTTTGAAACAATAAATGCAGGACTCGAGTCTCAGAACACCAGTGCTCATTTGAGTCTGAAATAGGACGAAACGTGCATCATAGATCCTATCACTAGTCAGTATCACCCAAAAGAATACGATTCCATATCTATTCAAAAGGTTTTCATAAATGTTTTGAACACTTAAATATAGTTCCGAAAATGACTTTCTTGTTTCCATTACATTGTTCTAAATAAGCAGAAAATAAACAAGTTGAAATTTATGGCCCATTGGATTGGGTATCAGTTGCTGAACGTTTTGGGTTCGAGCCTTAGTGGGTACTTACTGATGAAGAATATGCATGAAGAACAAACAGTGAGCTATGAAGACAACTAACACCTGAAATCGATCTAGTTGCAGTGATATGAATTAATGGGGTGTTTGACATTCAAGAAATTACCAATAAATATCTGTCTTATATAACTTCTTCAGATGTAAAATTGAAGATGACATTGCAGAATTAAGACATCCATCTTCAAATTACCGTAAAACGTCTGGCATAAAATCTGACCGACAACTATAAAGACTAGTAACCAAACTCATTGACCTTGGAAATGACTTTAAACAACCTATCAAAATCTTACCATAGAAACAGGCAATTGTTCTGTTGCAAAGTATAACTAGGGCATATATGTAGATATAATACAAAAAAAGGGTTAAAAGTGAATAAAGTATCTCTTATATGCTGCAAAAGAGTGTCTCCAGATTTCCCATGGGAGTGATTAATGACATCTGAAACCAGTTTGTGTACATAAATTTGTCTAAATGACTATTATATATCATATCGTTTTAGGACACATTTCCAATTCTTGCGTATTTTTTTTCTAATGCGTTCAAAACGCTTCTGTTGAAATTGTATGAATCTTAGTTAATAATTAGGTCAATAAAATCTGAGATAGGATTCACGTTATGACAAATTTATACCAGAGAAATTGGTCGGAAATATGCACTTCATTCTTCATTGGGACTGTCAACTGTTATGTTATTGCTAGTGAAACACTGATATTTCTGTTTGGAATTATTTCTATAAAGAAATAATCTGATTGGTTGTCCAAGGTCATTTTACCGGTTGTTGAGTCTGATAACTAGGTAACAATCTGATTATGTAGCTTTCGTAATAGTTGTTTTTATCAATGTCTTGTTTTGCAATTCAAATATATTTCTTTTAATGACTTTCTTAAAGGACGGAATACTCTTATTTATTTGTTTTCTCTAAACTGGTTGGTTCAACTGAGAAGCTTTCGGTTTTCTCCTTGAAGACATCGCTTCACTGCAGAACTTATCTGAATTCTCAATGAATGATATAACTGTATCTCCTGACAACCACTGTCGTGATTGGTTGTTTATTTACATCTTTATTGATAATTTTCACGGCTAATTTATGTTCTTGCATTCTGATTGGAAGGGGACTCTCAATTTAATCAATATATTGTCTATCACAGTTTATGCAACTTATTTTGTAAATGGTCTTGATCATGTCTCCTTTTGTTGTTGGATCCCATGGTCTGCAGCATATTGAATGAAGTGATTGTTTTGGTTTGCGTGCTGTGTCTATTTCAAATGCTCTAAGTATTCTAGGCTTTATTTCAGAGATATTCTGTATATATGGTAGAGTGGAATTTCTTGTTGTCTTTGGTGACCGTTTCGTGTTGGTATTACGATTTGAGTCTAAACACCTTTTGATGAAGTTGTATGGGTGTTTATTCCTCTGGAAGACAGTTAGTAGATATTTCTCCTCAATTCTCTTCAGCATTGGAGTACTATAATGTGTTTGGACTCTTCTAAGCAATGTCAGCACACAATTTCTTTTGTGAGTCATTGGGTTATTGTTATCATAGCAGAGTATTTGATCTGTGTGTGATGATATTTTGTGTGCTTGAGTTTCCAAATTTCCTGTGTTTCTTCTCTTGATTAAGACATCTAAGGTAGTCTGTTGTCATGATTCTTCCTCTGGTGAATTTAATGTCTTCAAATGTGTTGTTTATTAATTTGTGGGTGTATTCCAAATCATTTCTTTTAATTATTACAAATACATCATCAACGTAACGTACCCAGATTTTCGGTTTAATTATAGGTAGGACTATTAATGAGGATCTTCGCATAACGGCTTCAGCTATTAATCCTGATATGGACAATCCTATTGGTGTTCTTTTTGTCTGTTAGTGTATGTGATTATTGAATTGGAAATATGTTGTAAGACATAATTCTATGAGTTCCATCCAAGTTGAACATTGCGTTTTTGTGTGTTCTATCGCTACAGAGTAGTTGTTGCATAGTTTTTTTGATAATTTTGGACCAATTGAAGTGTAATATGCTGTGATATCAAAAGAAACCATGATTTCACGGTCATCCACTTCAGTAGTTTTAATGTTTTCTAAAAATCGAGTCGGTGAATTGATAGAATTGTCACATGATTCTGTTAGATAACTTAATTTTCCGAAATTTTTTTTAGCTAGATTATATATTGTCAGTGATCCTGGTAGTTAAAAATCGATTGTGTATTTTATTGATTGAATTCTTCATTTATCTTGGTCTTATAATGTGAAATATTATCCTGTCGTTGCAGTTGATGAATCCACATAGTTATCACAGAGCAGAAGTACAACGGCCGATTTTGAAAGGCCTGTGAAGTATTTGCAACTTTTAGGTCTTCAAATAGTCTGTGCTTTGATAACATTCAGATTTCTTTTGCGTTAGGTAGGTCAGTAAACAGACAGATGCAACAGTTTTATTTCCTGGATGACAAAGTTTCGAACAAAATTTATTGTTCATAATCATGTCATCAATTGTAATCACATGACTTTGAAACTTGAGTTTTATAGTTTTCTTTGTCCTCTTCTATTTGTCGTAGGGGTAGTAGAATTTTTCAGATATCTGGAACAGGTGTTGAATCATTCCTATTACATGTATTTGCAGTTGATTCAATAAACATTATATCTCCTGTGACATTAGATTTTAAAACTGTCATCCTATCCCATCCTATTGTATGGTTGTGTGTAATTGCATGTGGTGTAGTGCTATAGCTGAACTATTCTCTAGATTTCCTATCTTATTCGGGTCAACTAATCTAGATTTTGCTAGGTTTTTATGTTCGGCTAGTCTGACTGCCCCTGTTCTACTAGTTTGACCTATGTATTTGACCTGACAATCATTGCAGGGTATTAGATAAACTAAATTGTTTTGTTTTAAAGGCTCTACAGGATCCTTTAACCGACAAAGCTTGTTTCTAATTGAGTTTGTGGGTTTGAATGCCGTTTTTATTCCTGCCTTGTTAAGAATTCTGCGTAAGGCTTCAGAGGTTCCTTCCTTGTACGGAAATACTACTGTTGATTTAGATTCCTTATTGTTGTTGTTGTCTTGCGCATATTTGATATGCATGTCGCCATTAATGTTATTATTATTATCACTATCCCTACTATCATTATTTATTATATTTTTACAATTCCCTACATATTTCCTGACTAATTTATCAAGGTAATTATTAGGTTTCAAAGCTTCTCTTATATGCCTCACTTCCTGTCTTATATTTTTCTTGGTACTACTTAGTTTTTGTGCTCTGTCACTTAAACGTTTCACCAATCCTATTTTTACTGACATAGGATGGCATGACTGGAAGTTCAAATATCTGTTTAAATGTGTGGATTTCCTGTAAACACTAGTGTTTCACTCCCCATCTTCTTTTCTTTTTACGCTACAATCTAACATTGGTAGCTCACCTTCCTGACTTTCCAATTCACAAGTGAATTCAATTCCCTCCACCTTTGAGTTAATGTGTTCGAAAAATCTATCTATATCCTGTGTTCTAAGTGCAGTGAATGTGTCATCTACATACCTCCACCATACTTTTGGGGTGGGGGTGGACGTTTCAAAAGCTATGTTTTCCCACCTATCCATGAATATATCTGCTACAACTGGGGATATTGGTGATCCCATGGCAATTCCTTCATTTTGTTTGTCTATTTTCCCCTGGAATTTATATACTGTGGAAGTCAGGCATAGCTGCACTCCCAGTATTATGTTCTCAAGTGTCACTTTCGTCCTAAGTTTGAGTTCTTGGTCAGAAATAAGTTCGTTTCAGACTGCCTATATAGCCATATTTATTTGGTATACGTGTGTATAAACTGACAATGTCAAAACTAACCATTTTCCCTTCATTATCTAATTTTAAATTATTTAATCTATGCTTTAGTTCATAAGAATTTGTTAGTCTACATTTCGAGTGGTTTTTAGAGAATTTAATACTATTTTCTTTTTTTTCCTTCTTGTTCCCCAGTGGAACATAGAGGGCTTCAAGCTAGTGGCTTGAAGTTTTTGTAGCAGTGTTTATTATTTTACAGGATGGGGTTGGTAGCCTTATGCCCAACCTTTCTTCTTTACCAGCATTATTTGTGGCTTAGCGAGGTAAAGGAGTGCGTCGGCCGGGGATCGAACCCCGGACCATGTGCGTGGTCAACGAGCGTCCTAACCGCTATGCCACCGACGCACTGATTTAATACAATGGCTAAATACATCTAATAAACAAACTAATATGGAATTACTTACTACCACAGTGCCCAAGTTTTACACATATATATATATACATAAACAGACAGATGAATCCATAAACGACAGGCAAGTGTTTCAAGTGATTCACAGACTCTATCTCTTTCTGGTAACATTTTACTTTTCAACTCAACCATCTTTTCCAAACACATGAATATCTACTTGCGAATGACTTACCTTTTATGATGCAAAACTATTAGGGATGATGCACAATTTTTTAAGAAAACTCATTCATGTATATAGAATGTATTTCAATGAAAAAACTTTACCTTGAAAATGAAGAGCAACTTTGAGTCGCTTAAAAGTTTTGATTACATTAACTCATTATTGTTTCAACCCAAAAAAACTACTGGTGTTACATTAATATTATCTATGTTTTCTTAAAATCAGTTTTGCAGCCAATGAAATTTTACTTAAACGCTTTAAAACGCTCATTTGTTTTCCAAGTTTAAAAAAAATGATTTTCATCTTCATCAGTGACTCATCGCAGTGATGTAATGTAGCCGGCAATCTATTCATTCCATAGAGGAATAGATAAATATACCCAACAATTCCACATCTACCACACTACCATTCATGGTATCTTATCGTCAACAGGAAGCGTCACTGCTTCATATGGTATCAGTCGGCAGAATATGTCACCATGCTAATTTATTTTTTTCTTTTGACTGCCATTTACCTTATTAATTATTATTATTGTTTCTTTTAGTTCCTAGAGAAACTTAGGTCTTCAGCCTCACTTCTCCATTGCCTCCGGTTCTCTGCCAACGTTCCCATCTGACTCCACTTCTGTCCATATGCTTTAATTTCCTCTTCACATGACCTCCTCCATGTCACCCTCGCACTGACGACCAACTCGCCGCTTCCCATTCGGCCGGGTTCCACTCGAGCGATTGCCTGGCATGTGATGTCACCTACTGTGATCTGGATAATTTCCGTCTCCAATGGAAACTATGGTGAATACGTGCCTCGAGTTGCATAATTCCCAAAAGGGAGAGTTTGATACTACTTATTATCTGTTCACCCAAGCAACTATCTTGAATTGCGGTGCTTTAAGCTAATTTGTCTCCCTAAGGTGAATTGAACTGGGTACAGCAATGATGAGCTAGGCCTTAGTTGAACGAAATGGCCATCCTGTATTTAGATGACTTCAACCTGGCTAGTAAGTACTGCTGCTTGAATAGAGGGGTTACCATGACAGTATCCAGAGCTCCTGTTTTAAATCTGAATGGCTTGAGTTTCAGTAGTGCAGTAGAAACAACAGTATATTGTCTTCGGCAGTTTGTTCTTCACTTTGTTGATTACTTTTGAAGGAGTAGTTTGTTGAGAGAGAATGACCAGTGTTCATCTATTACACTCCTTATAAAGCCGCCACTACCTTTCTGCAACCATAGAAGGATAATGTTCTTAAACCCTTTTAGATAGGATACGCATCGAACAATCAATATACATGGCTCCACAAGAACAGGTAGGTGAACT
This sequence comes from Trichobilharzia szidati, assembly GCA_944472155.2. Lineage (NCBI taxonomy): Eukaryota > Metazoa > Platyhelminthes > Trematoda > Strigeidida > Schistosomatidae > Trichobilharzia > Trichobilharzia szidati. The sequence continues at coordinate 74,696,071 of OX235272.1, forward strand.
GATTTATGCACATAGAAGTAGTCAGACTACAAGATCTTGTCTTTCAGATTTTTGCAGACCAATGGACAACTAGAGAACACTACTCAAAACACTCAGTTGTATATGGTATCACAGTGGTAGTGTTGAGAGTACAATCAGTACTTTCTATGCCACAAAAGTCATAGATTTGAAAATCATGTACAAAATGAAGGAAATAAAACCGCACATAATTATCAGGAAACAATCGATTCCCAGGGCGGAGATCAACAGCACTCAGCATGAAAAATAAGATCCAGATTTTCAACTCGAATGTGAAGTCAGTGCAACTACACCAGTCAGAAACTTGGCGCCGTGCCACGTCACGAAGGGTACTTCGAACAAACTACAGACCTTCATCAACAGCTGTTTTCGCTCAATACTTCTCTCAAGATCAGATGTACGGTCAGAAAAGATCAGCAACAGGGATCTCTCTGAGAGCGAAGCAACCCAGTAGGAACTGACTGTGCAACAAATCTGCAGGAAGAAGTGGAGGTGGATTGGCTATACTCTGAAAAACCCATTAAATGACATCACACGCCAGGCCATCGCTCGAATGGAACCCGAGTGGGAAGTGGCGAGTTGGGTGCGAGGGTGACATGGAGAAGGTCATGTGAAAAGGAGATGAAAGCCTGTGAGCAGAAGTAGAGTCAGGTGGAAACGTTGGTGGAGAAACAAACTCAATGGAGATGTGAGGCTGAAGCCTTATGTTCCTCTAGGAACTAAAGGAAACAATAATAATAATAATCGATTCCATCCTTTTCATTCATTATTGTACTTTAAGTGGATTGAATTCCTGTTCACGTTTTTTTCTCTCTTATTTTCATCATTTTATGTCTTATTTTACACAAATAAGTAGAGGATTTCTTTTGTTTTCATGACTAACGCATCTTTAGTCTGATCGTAAAATATAATTAGACAATATTGTAATAGATAGTTGAGTTTTTTGTCTATTATATGAGAAAGAGAGTGGAGGAATATCTTTTAACAGTCGCGGTTTTATCTTGGCAGTTCAAGTAATATAACAGACAAATAGACGGATAAAAAGATGGATAGATAGACAGACAGACAGACAGGATGGATGATTGGATAGACAGACAGACAGACAGAAAAGCAAAGAGATCACACACACAAAAAATGTGCAGGGCAATAAATCACAATGGAGTTAATACCAACTGATGAATTTTAGCTATTTTTTTGGAGGGTTTTTTTTACCCTTTATTTAATTTAAAATCTGAGGTTTTATTTTTTCTGTGTGTTCTGACATAAAATCTTTTTTTTCTTTTATTTACAGGATTTCTAATTTGCATAACGCAATAAACAGTTATATCTATGCTTTCAAGTAGTCAGTTTTAATAAGCTCTATTGGAAACTTCTATACTTCTTGTTATGACTTCTGAATAAAGGAGGGTTGAGAGATAATCTTTGGCGTAAAACGTCTCCTTTTAAATTTACGTTATTTATTGAAGTGAAAAGACAGACAAACTTTATATCACTTAATTAAAATAACTTCCAACTATATGCCAAGATGTAGTGTGTCGGTGGCATAGAGGTTAGGACGCTCGCCGACCATGCACAAAGGCCGGGTTTAGATACCCAGCAGACGCACTCCTTTACCTCGCTAAGCCAGAAATAAAGCTGGTAAAGAGGAAAGGTTGAGCATGAGGCTACCAACCCCATCCCGTAAAAATAATCACTAATGCTACAGAAACTTCAAGCCCTATGTTCCACTGGGAACGTGAAGGAGTAAAAAATAGGCCAAGATGTAATTTGAGTCTTGGCGTACTTGCACACTTGAATTCTTGTAAGATTCTAGCAGGGATAATCGTTAGGACCTATACCATATATATCATTTATTGATGCTGTAAATTGTACCCTATTTCAAAGATTTAACATCACACGGAAAACTTTACCATATGGGACTGCACTAATGTGTTACTTGACTATGCAACTGTGTGAAATGTGTAATTGTGTTCCATAGGCGTATTTATCATTCTCTAGTCGGTGAATGATTAGGATTAAAACGAAGGATAAGCTATGTGGTTTTTCATATCTATGTCTACTGATCAGTTCAAATGCATCTGTGGAAACAATTATGTTTGGTGCACCACTAGACAGCATATCCAACATGTCAGTGAACATCTTTCAGAGTGGTCTTCATTTGTTTGTTGTATTCGATCGATCATATTTGAGTGACGGTGGCTGACAGTGAAATCTAAGGTACGCATTTCGTCAGGTTTATGTACCTGCATCCTGGCGACTGATGGTGTCACTAGTGACACTCGCAAGGAGAAGCTATGATCTCAAGTGCCAAAGTGTTATCAACTATACTAATGAGCCATAAAAGCGCACCTTTTGTGTAACGGGTATCAGTTTTTATTGTCAAATTTAATTTGCTTCCTCCATTGATTGAATATGTCGAACTTCAATGCTCGGTTCTTACTGCTAGTCAAAATCAACCAAGATAACATCGCGTTAATCTCGTCAAAGCGTCTGTAACAGGAGAAATCATGTCAACAGAGACAGAGGGCATTTGGGCTCAATATTAGCAGTCTAATTTTGTAGTTTAATAGAAATTTACATAGTCTACAGAAATATTTCCAGCACGCTGAAATGAATATGGAAAAACAGTCATGGGGAAAAACACTATACAACTGTTTCCTTTCTAAGACAACCGTATTCCCAACTCTGCTGGGGAAAATTCCTGGTAATGTATCTCAGTGAAACTCTTACTCTTTCTAGTATGATAATATGCGTGAGCTTTTGAGCATTCATTGCTTAAGATTAGGTAGCATTCTAGGCGTTTAACAAGATTTCAGCTGTTTCTAACAAACACATGCGCGCAAAATAATTAACAGTGCTTTGAAGTTCCTGTAACGATTGGATTGACTTTATGCCGCATTCAGCATTTTTAGAATTTTATTTTATTCCTTAGTGTCCCCAGTGTAACTTTGAGCTTTGAACTTTCCATGACAATAGTTTTTTTTATTTTTATGAGATGTGTTGCTAGCCCGGCACCCAGCCTCTCGACTTATTGACGACTTGGTGAGGTTTATGAGTGCATTGGCTGATGGGTGAATCCCGGTGGATCCCGATCATTCTACCGCTGAATCTCTAACGCAAAATGCAGTTGAGATTAAGGAATAAGTTGGCTGAGAATTGAGCGCCGGACAGCTTATCTATTTGACCAGCATCTCACCTTCGAGCAACCAATGGACCCAATACAGTAAATAAGATTTAGATCGTTAGCACTAATGTCAAATGAATGTTTCCTAATGGTTCAGAGACATAGCAAGCGCCTAACTTCAGGCTTTCACCAACATCTGTCGCCTTAACTAGATACTGAATTTCAGTTGGATGGCCAGAAAGGGTAAACAATAATCAATGGACCAACCGAAAACCTTCCGTCGACAAATAGAAAACAAACTAAGGAGACCGCTGAATAATATCGTGTACTCAGGCAGTCTCTATTACAAACCAGGATAAAAAACAACAAGTTTGGCGTTCAAGGTTGATATGGAGGGTATCGTGTGAGAAGGAAATGACAATTTATGCGTAGTGGTTGAGCCAGCTAAAATGGCTGCACAGAATAGAATGAAATGGAGACATCCTGCTTTCCACCTGGAACCCAAGAGAATACTGGTAATTATTCAAAAGTATGAGACATTACAAACTGTTTTGAACTCATGAAAGTGTGATATTCACCCGGTGAAACATAAAAACAATGTAGTTGCAAGCTAAATATACCACTATTAAAGTCAGTTGTGCTTCAGCGCCACAGCGGTAGAATGCTCGCCGACCACGCAGGTGGTTCGGTGTTTAGTCCCTGGCTGACGCACTCTCTTACCTCGCTGAGCCAATAGTAGGGCCGGCAAAGAGGGAAGGTTGGGCATGAGGCTAGCAACCCCATCCCATGAAAATAAACACCACTACTACTGAGACTTCAAGCCTCTAGCCTGAAGCCCTATGTTCCAGGGGGAACGTGAAGGAATAAAAATGTCAGTCCTAAGCGAACAAATTTTCTGGTTCCTTAAAATAGCAGGCTGTAGTGCTTGTAGTTTTATATGATCGGGCTTTCTAAATCTGAATAACATTCAACAGTGTATTTCAGTCAGTTTTACACTGTCACACTCTAATTCATTCTGAGAAGTCAGTTTGTCGGAAATAAATATTCTTTCCGCAGAGTGAGCGAGATAAATAACGATTCAACAGTCGTGTACGACTTTTCAGTTCAACTACCATTATCAGTCGGATATAGTTGGATCTTTAATTTATGAAGATCACTGGAGCAGTATAATACCTCTTTAATTCGCACAAACATTCACGGCATTTCTCACAAAATATTCCACAAAAGTTAGAGTGTCTTCAAGTCACAGGTAAAACCCTGTACAGTTTAAAAATGTTATTTTTATTCTAACTAAACTTTAGGAAATAAAATCCCCTAATTCATTTGAATAATTCATAAACTTACTTAAAGGATTAAGGAAATCTACTCACTCTCTTGATTTAACCGCGTCAAATTTGATTTTTCTTTTCTCTAATAAAGAAAAACTTGTCATATTAAGATTCATAGGCGTTTTTATACCGCCTCATTATTATTATTATTAGCATTACTAATGTTAGTATTATTCAAGGACTTGTCTATAAACCTCTATACTATACACGCACAAGGACATACGCATAAATCAGTATATTAAGGGCAAAAAAAGGAGAACTGAGAGCTAATCACTTCTCACGCTAATTTGTTCTTTTTTTAGAGTTTTACCAAATATCTAAAGTCTTTACTATTACATGCATATATACACACACTTTCTCCTAAGTTCCATTCCTTTTTCGGGGGAATACAATAGTCTAATCCTCGAAAATAGGGGTCTGTATTGGTTGCTTCTCTGTCCTCTAAATCCCGATGAACAATACTAATTACAAACCAGAAGAGATACCAGTAAAATGAAGAGCCACGGAAATTGTTACAACACTACACAGATTGCGTAACGCACAACTACTGAAACAATCATTTCTAGGGACATTAAATCAATCTATCTTTTGAGAAATTTAAAAGAAATTCTTCGATTCTATTTATCTTCCAACGAACTAATTGCTTTTTGAGCAATGAATGTCAAGTACCACTTATCATGTTCCCTATTCAATTCTGTGTTGTTTTTTTTCCTTCTGTTTTTCTCTTGATTAGTCTTTTAAGTGCTCAAATAAGCAACTATACATAAATAAACATACATCAAATGTTTAACCAAGTCTTTGTGCATACTTTTAGCAAACAGTTAATGACATCACTCTGAACTGTATTCACAGAGTTAGTACTTATAAGCGTTAATCTTGCTGTACATGGATTCTATACTGTTCTCATTGGAATGGCATACTCATTTCTGATCATTTCAATATTTTTTTCGTTTAAAACAGATTTTCTACTTTACCAGGACAAAATGGCAAACACGCACACACACACACAAACACATGGGAATAAAAATACGCGGTCAACATAAACAGCATAAATTTAATTAACATATTGATTGTTACATATTTTACCACCCCCCCTCCCCGGCAAAAAAAGATATTGATTAGTCAGTTAATTATTCGAGTAAAACAGAAGAATGAAAAAACAATAAATAAATGGAAAAACAATTGATTTTCGATTGTTTATGCAGTTGCTCCACTGATCATGGGGCTATCATACAACTGATGGATTGAGATGAGTAGTTGGTTATCACTGACATTAGCCAGTGGTGTTCGCCAGCCAGGCAGATCAAAGTGATCTAACCGCTGCATGGCCATTTCGGTTCTTTGTGAATGAGTGCCACAGTGGTGTGTCTGGCTTGACTCAACTCAGAGAAACGAATCAGTTGAAGACACCGAAATTAGTAATACCTTGAATCAAATTCTCTAAAGGAGGTGGAATTTCATCACTGTTTCCTTTAGAAACCGAAATTACTGAGATCATACACAATGTATGTGATCTGCGTGATAGCGTAAATGGCAGACAAGAAATCCAAGCATATTTGCATGGCGCTTAATTGTCAATATTATTATTATTCCCCTGAGTTCTGAGTGGAACACAGGGCTTCAAAAACACATCTCCATTTGGTTCCATTCAGTGCTGTCCTCTTCAACTGGGTCCACGGTTGCTCATAGTCAGTTATTCCCTCCTCGCCCTACGATCGCCTCCATATCACCCTCGCACTGGCAACCCACTCATCGTTTTCCATTCGGATTCCGCTCAAGCAATGGCCTGCACTGCGTGCGGTGTCATTTGACGGCCTCCTCAGTGACGAATGCCGAATCCATCTCCATTTTCTCCTACATATTTGATGAGCAATCGGCTCTTGGCTAGTTCGTTGCCAGAGTTTCTTATTGTTAAAATTGCCTGATTTACTAACTTGTTAGTTTTCTAGCCGGTCCCAAGTCTGGTTAAAGAGGGAGGGTTGGTCGTGGGGCTAGCGACCCTACCCTAGAAAACGAGTCAAACTGCTATAGAAATCCCAACGCACAAGAAAATTATTAAAAATACAAAAAATATAGAAAAACGAACTTATTCTTCACTGGAATCAAAGAGGCGAAATGGAGCGAGCCTTAGAGAAGTCAGTCAGCCGATCTACCTTCTCTAGATGATGACGTGTACGCTTAACTGTTGATTTACCTAAATATGTGAGCTGAGTCGGGGAATTTCATTTTCCTCTTTTCTATTACTCTGCCTTTACTTAATCCCCTCTATTTTTTGAGGATTATTAGAGTATTAAAAGACATTTTAAAATGAAGGAAGAAAAATCGATGGAAGACGGGTAAAATGCACTAGAAAATGCCATCTTGATTGTATTTTAATGACTAGTTTTAAACAATGCTCATTAGACATGAATGATAATAATAAAGTTAAGATGAATAATTACTTGTAACCACCTAAAGATGTTAAGTAATGGAAGACTGACAGGAACGTTGAAATTGAGGGCAAAGACCACACAAATTAAAACGTTCTCCATTGTAAATATGCGACTGATTCATTGATCGATATGTTGATTGATTCTTGTTTTAATTAATATTTCTATATTGTCTGTCTCATGACAATTGAAGAGAAAATGTTTATGTACTGTCCTGCGTGATTAGTTGCCAGGTAGTTAGTGATGTATAAAAATGTGAAGATAGCGGAATTCTTCGGTTATGTAAATTTAAGACCTTATTCATATATTTGTAACAATCGGTTTTTCTCTTGTTCTTTGAAGTTTCTACAGCGAATGGATTGGTTTATCGGGTCAGGGTCGACCAAAACTTCCTCTTTTCCCGGGTTTAGCTCAGGCTAGAAAACTAGCGAAATAGTAAGCCGGGACTCCAAGTGAACTTATAGAAAATCGTGGTGATGAAGATAATCAACCAAGCTCAACAAGCACCAATCACTGTCAATGGGGGAAATCTTGAAAAGGTCACTTCCTTCGCGTATCTAGGCACAGATGGGGATGTTGAAACCAGAATCATAAAAGCTAAGTAGACATTCATCTATCTGAAATGAGTGTGGAAACCAACTGCATTCACTATAAAGAACAAAATTTGGATTTTACACACTATTGTTAAGTCAATTCTTCTGAATGATTCGGAAACTTGTCGCACCAAGAACAGCATTTCTAACAGCCAGCTGCAGACGTTTATCAACAGCTGTCTTCAATAACTCCTTACTGAAGATCAAATGGCCAGAAAGGATTAGAATCAAGGGACTCTGGCAGTGAACCAATCAACAGCCTATTGCTCAACAAAATGTACAGGAAAATGGCGAAGGATCGGATACACTCTGAAGAGACAGTTGGATGACATCATGTGGCATCACAGTTGATATTCTGAAGAACCTCTTATGCATTTTTCCGAGAAAAGTATCTTTTTCGCCTGAGCTACGGGTCAATATCAGGAGAAAATACCATTTCAGTTCGAGTTTATGTATTCAATTGCTCCTGTGAAGCTATATTGGCCGCCAAGAATCTCCCATTTTCCAAACACATCTCTGATTACTATTCGGTTTGGTTATCAGTAGGACAGTGCAAGACAATCATTAGCCCAACACACGAACATCTGGTGTACTCGGGCCTGGCGTCTCTAGAAGAGTGGTCGCAATTCCAAATGGTACGGCAGGAGCATTAGCTATTTGTCAATATAACCCCGAACTCTGCATACGGTTAAGGTTTGTTAAGTCTAATATTTTACAATTGTCTTAATCTTTCCCACTCCTTCGTGTCTAATTTCACTAATTAAAGTGCACTACAATCACTCCCACATTTCCCTTTTGTGCATTTCACTAAGATATTTGCTTATTCTTAAATAACTTGCTTCTTATCTAATAGCATTTTACACCATATCAAATTTCAAACCCTTACTTCCATTGTGCCGTTATCAACTAAGTAATTTTTTACCATTAAAAGGCACTCGTGAGTAACTGTGAGATTTTATTCATTCTCTATTACTTAATAATAGACTGTTGTAACTGAAGGAGACAAGAGATTTAGTAACGGGCCTTCATCAAGGAAAAACATATCATATTTACACATCCTTAGCCAAGTTAAATTTTGGTTACGTTAGGGAAGAACAAATTGCTCTGATTGGTTGGCGATTGGTTCAGTGTTAAACAGGTTGTCCAATGAGATTATTTCATGTCCTTAACGCAAACTTTATGCAGATATAAGGAATGAAAGCTTCTACATCTGTAGACATCAACTTTAAATGGTGAATTCAGCTTTGACCACTTCCAACTAATCTGCATCACTCCACAATGTAATACGTGTTTCGGTGAGCGCCAATACGATTGTACAAACCTTGAAGATGACTCCGCTGCATTGATTTTTAATTTCTTCGTAACTCAATAGGTATTTTTGATTTAAAATTCTAAAAACATCAAGGTTTGGAATTTGACAGATTTCAGTACTGATCATGAACTGACTCCAGTCCAGATCACAAGCCAAGTTCAGTATTCAAAAACTGTAGGATCAGGCCGCAAAGGACATCCTCACTGCAATCATAAGGGAAAAGGCGGAGACACAAATCAACACTAGCAAAGAGATCAGCATTGGAAAGCACTGGAACAACCTGAAAGCGGAATGGAGCCAAACCTGCATGGAAGTTCTAGGCAGAAAGAAGAGACAGGACAAACAGTGGCTCACTATGGACACGTGGAGACTAATAGAAGAGAGAAGGATGTTGAAACAGAAGATTATCTAGTGCATCGACGAGCAACAAAAACAGGAGTGAAATGGAAGCTACAGTACACTGAACAAAAGAGTAAAGAAAAGTGCCAGGGAAGACAAAAGAAAATATTATGAAGCTATGGCAAGTGAAGCAGAACAAGCTGCAGGCAAAGTAGACCTCGCAATGCTGCCAAAAAATTAGGTACCTATCGGGGAAACGTTCAACACAAATTAGGCCAGTGAAGGATGATAATTGAAAGCAAATCACCGAAAAGGAAACACTTTGCTGAACACTTCAAAAGACTTCTAAATCAACCAACACCTACAACGCGCCCAATAATACCAACAGCGGAAGTAGAACTACCAGTGGGCATCAACCTTCGTACGAGAACAGAAATCCTGAAAGGCATAAAGGTGCTCAAAACTGGAAAAGCATCAGGATAAAACGGAATCCCGGCAGAAGCATTGAAAATGGAACCAGAGATATCAGCGGACCCGCTGTCACCACCACTTAATAAGGCGTGGAAAGGGGGCAAGGTGACTGTGGATCTGCAAAAAGGCTACTTATTCAAACTCACAAAGAAAGGAAACTTAAGTCAATGCAAGAACTGGTGTGGCATTGTGCTCCTATCCATCCCAAGCAAAATACTAAGCCACATCATCCTGGAGAGAATTAAACAGGCCCTGGATGAAAAACTTCGACTGGAACAGGCTGGATTCAGGAGAAACAAGTCATGCATCGATAAAATTGCAGCACCACGTATCATCGTGGAACATAACTTTGAATAACAGTCGGCTCTCTACCTCAGCTACACCGACTTTGGAAAGGCCTTCGACTACTTCGCTACTACGGGGTGCCAACAACAGTTATACACCGCATCCGAAAGCTGTATGATAATGCTGCTTGCCAAGTAATCCAAAATGGAAAGCTCGTTGAGTCTTTCGAAGTGAAGGCAGGAGTAAGACAAGGCTGCCTACTATCTCCGATGATTTTTATGATTGCGATAGACTGGATAATGCGACAGACAGTTAGAGGGCAGCAAGGAGACAGGCACAAAATGGACCCACACAAAAACATTGGAGGATCTCGGCTTGACCGATGATATATGTCTGATTTCCCACAAACTGGAAATTATGCAGGTGAAAATCAACAAGTTGACAGAAGAAGCATCAAAGATAGGACATCGCTTCAGGTGAGCATAGAGAAAACAGATGTGGTAATGAAGATTCCTGGCCAACAGCAACAACATCAGACAACAATCAACATTAATGGAAGAAATATGAAAGCCGCAGCCTCTTTCACCAACCGACCTAGGAAACATCGTTTCAAATACAGGCGGACGGGACTGACGAGGATATCAAGGTGAGAATCGAGAACGAAAGGCGTGCACTCATTACTCTCAAGTCTATGTGGAGGCCAACAGCACTCAACATAAAAATAATAACCTGGTTTTTAACTCCATTGTGAAGTCAGTGCTACTACACGGATCAGAGACTTGGCGCTTTGTCAGGAAGGGCACTTCGAACCAGCTACAGACCTTCATCAACAGCTGTCTTCGCTCAATACTCAAGATCAGATGGCCAGAAAAGATCAGTATCAGGGATCTGTGGGGACGAAGTAGCCAAGAGCCAATTGTGCCACAAATATGCAGGAAGACATGGAGGTGGATTGACGACACCCTGAAAAAACGATGAAGTGACATCACAAGGCAGGTCATTGCCCGAGTGGGGCTCGAATGGGAGTTGGTCGTCAGTGTGAGGGTGGGGTGACATGGAGGAGGTCATGTGAAGAGGAGATTAAAGCATATAGACAGAAGTGGAGTCAGGTGGAAACGTTGGCGGAGAAACAAACGCAATGGAGATGTGAGGCTGAAGCTCTATGTTCCTCTAGGAATTAAAGGAAACAATTATAATAATCTGAGGTGTACTCGCTTCGACTAAGCCCAAAGAGCTGAATAAGTTCAAACGAATCAGCTTTAGCCTAGTAACTTGTAAATCAGAAAAAATTTTAATTTTTTTTGATCTGACTTTTTATATTATTTAATGACAATGGGGATGGCTGTCTTTGGGATCAAAACTGCACTTGTGGTAAAATCATAAAGCAATGACTTCACGTCTAATGGTCTGACGCTGTATTAATTAGTCTAAAAAAATCATTACTTGAGTGGAATTAAACTGGAAAGCAGACTAACAGATAAATGACATAATCAGAAGGAAGCCAGGTTGCTGTTAACTGGAAATCATGTAGTGTTTGTTAATTTTGTTTGTCTCATCTCTATGACAACCACGGAAATAACCTTAATGTCATTGGCAGCTGCTAATCCGTAAACTACTTATAGCCATACATTTCGATGTGACTTGATATTTTGATGCGGGAAACTGTTGACATGCCTGTCTTTTAAGGCTGCATATTTTTATTGATTACACTGTGAAAGAATTGATTATAAGGAAAGTCAAAGTTGTCAAAAACATTTCAATTTCATTTTTTCAATTATTCATTAATGTCTATGCTACCACCATACAATGTGGTTCTCTTCAAATGTTTTACTTAAAAACAAAAAATCAGCCGAAATTACCTAGAGACGATCTGTTCGTCCTAATGAGGGCTCAAAACACTTTTATCATAAGTGTAAGTGAATACTCACAGCTCTTCATACCATGAAGTCTTTCAGTCCTTCCTTCATCTCTCTACAGCTGACGGGAATGGTTCTTCCCCAAGAAAATACTGATATCTGGTGCTAGTGAAACTTTAGTGAAATACGAAATCAAATCATCCACCTGGAGGTTGACAACTCAGTGATATTCAGCGTATAGTTTCATATATTCATGTAGACTAAAGTGCCTATTTCCGTATCTATCTAACCAGTACGGTGTAACATTAGTTATTTGAGCTAGTTAATATTGGTCCAAATTCTAGTGTGACTAGCGTTTCCTTTATTTAAATTTCGTTGTTATCCTTATGAGTTTAAAGTGTTCCAGTTCCCAACTGTGTGTCAGTGGTTCAGCGATAGAGTACTCGCCAAATACGCACGTAGGCTGTGGTTCAGTCCCCAGTACACACACACACACATGCACCTATACTTCACTTAGCCAATATTGGGCCGGGTAAATGAGGGAAGGTTGGCAGTGAGACTACCAACCCAACACCGTGAAAACAACAACACCTCTACTACAACTTGAAAGCCCATTCTTAAAGCTCTAAGTTCCACTCGGAAAGCAAAGGAATGAAGACATGTAAAAAAAATAACGGGTTCCAACAAAATCAAGTATTACTGCAAACATCTTAGAGCACAGAAATCAATTTTAAAAGAGCTGAACCTAAAAATAATTACAGAAAGTGTTTTCACATAGTTTATCTCTATCTAGTAATTAAGTAGTATAGCTAAAATGTTATATGCCTGGTGGCCTAGTGGATTACACTTCAGTGAGTCGATAGTTCATTTGTAGAATAATCGCCAGTTAGGCGATTTTCGACTTATTTCAATATCCAGTAGGTGTGGTATGAGGCCAGGAACCCTGAAAGTTGAAAGCGCTGAAGCCCTATGTTCTAGTTGGAATGCAAATGCATGAGAAAAAATAGCCCAAATGTAGGCAGAAGTAAATTTTTTAAAATTTTATCCCCATCACGCTACATTTTGCTTGCTTCTTATTGAAAATAATAAATTTGTCAATCCTTTATACCTGACGAGTTTCCTCTGTGATGTAACCTTGAGTGTGTTGCAGGCTGGTTAAGAATTTTTTCACGACATGTGAGGCTGATAAAACCCATCGTCTTTAATCCTCCTCGATTTATTCATACACGAACGGTGCAAAAACGTATTCTGATGCTGTGGGATTCAACAGTTGTCATTCCATATAGAGGAGAGAATTCAGACAATATCAGAGGAGTAATCAATAAGCAAGACATCAAAATTTTCTTCAAAAAATCAGACCAAATCTATAAGGATTCCCTACCTAATTGTGTACACAAAATAAAGTGTTTGGAATGTGATGTGATATACATCGGACAAACATCGCCAGAGAGGAATCAAAATCAGAAGAAATGAACGCTTGGGAGCATCTTTTTGACCGACGAGAAATCCAGTTAGCGAACTAGAAAAGCTTGAAAAATCATCAGCCATACGTCTACACACTACAGAATCAGGCCACAAAATTGACTCTGACAATATTGAAATAATCCAGAAAAATTTCAGAAATCATAAAGAACGTCTCATATCAATCAGAAGCACTTCATATCAAGTGGGATCCAAATTGCCTGAATAGGAATGGTGGACTGAAACAGAATTTGACCTGGTTACAACACCTCTCTCCCCCATGAAGTGACAAAATCAACACGAATGTGATAAGTAATTTCATTATGTAAACACACGCTGCTTTTGTAAGTTTACGCACTTATCAGATCCAACAATCTACACCTGGTTTTCTTATTTTTACCAACTGGCCAATTTAACAATGCGAAAATGACCCCATGCTGAAGAACAATGACTAAGTTATTATATATAAGCTGAGATATTGTAAATTCTGGTTTGACAGTACTTTGGTAAAGCTATTGGAATTGAATAGCGAAACGTCAGTAAAAACGACATCGTTTTGTTTTTCATTCATTTTGAAATACAAAATCTCTTATAATAATAAATATCCCTTTCTTTATTTAAGGGTTAATAGAGGGGGAAGGCGAGAAACACATTCATCAACATGAAACCAATCTGGAAATCTTCGTCACTCACCATCAACAACATAATTCGGATTTTCAATACAAACGTCAAGTTAGTTCTTCTATACGGATCAGAAACGTGACGGGTCACAAAGAATATTTCCAACAGCCTGTTACAGACCTTTATCAACAACTGTCTTCGCTCTATACTGAAGATCAGATGGCCGGAAAGAATCACCAACAAGAAACTATGGGAACGAACAAAACAAGAACCAATCGCTCAACAAATATGCAAGAGAAAGTGGAGATGGATTGGACACTCGCTGAGGAGGCCGCTGGGTGACATCGCACGTCAGGCCAGTGCTCGAGTGGAACCCGAAAGGGAAGTGGCGAGTGCGACGTCTTAAGGTGACATGAAGGAGGTCGTGTGAAGAAGACTTGGAACAGTATGGACTAACATGGATGCAAGTGAAAAGTACAGCAGAAGACAGAGGCAAGTGGATGCGTGCAGTTGAAGCCCTATGTTCCACTAGGAACCCAAGGGAACAATAATAATAATAAAAGAGGGGAAACTTTGGACTCGCCTTTCGTCGTAACTACCACTGACCATCCGGATTTACCTTCAGTCTCCTCCCCCCACCAGTGAATGCTGTTTGAGCAGTTTTGACGTGTACCGTATTTGTTTATTTTAGCTCGTCTACAAATTGCTTACAATTTTTTGAGTAGAATTTTCGTAATCCAGAAAAAAGAAGTGATTGTCTTTCTGTTTGGAAAATACATAAACAAACCAATACAACTAACTGACTGAACAACAATGAAATCCTTTTTGAACTCCCATGGGAAAATCTTCTCTTCCTTCCAATGATAAATTTAGTTATGTTGAAAAAAAGATTTAGAGATTGCTGTACTTTTGACCTCAAAAAAATTCTCAAATTACCCAGCACTCACCCAACCACCCACCCACTCACACCGACACACGTACACACAGACTAACACTCAGACACTAAGAAAAGTTGTTTTTTATTTATTACTTTTTTTTCTTTTCAGGTGAACTGTTGATTAAATTCATTTATGATAATTACATCATTGAGACTGTATTTTTCTTTTTTACTTCTATCTACAAAGACTTATCACTTATGCTACATGAATATATTAAGTAAGAAGAGGCGAAAGATGGCGAATCAAAGGGTAAATGGAAACCGCAAAAGTTCTTCTACGAACAGTACATATGCTAACAATGCCAAACTTAGTGGATTATGCATGGCCCACTGATCAAATTTCAAAAAAGTAGGGAAAATAGCGAAAAAGTTTGTGGGATGGATGATAGAGGATGAACATTTTGAAACCGGAATAGCATATCATTAAGAGATGTGTATTAAAATGAGGTTAAACTAATTCAGCATTAGAGGGATGAAGGTGAAGCGCTTTATAAACACTGTCACTCACATATGTTCACGATGAACGGCAACAGGCTGATGGACCAAGCAACGTTATCCGTCAACTAGCTGTCAATATCGAAGTCTACGTAATTTCTTTATATATTCAAATACATATGAAAACATTTGAAACAATTTACGATTTAATGTCTTGGTGGTACAAAATGTAGAACTTTCACCAACCACGCTCGTAGTCCTGTTTTGAACCTCCTACTGACATACTCTTAAACCTCACCTAGCCCGTAGGAAGCCTGGTAAAGACGGAAGATTAGGCCTGAGGCTGGTTACCCCACTCTGTAAAAGAGGAATAACATTATTGCTACTGATACTGAAAACATCGGAGAAAAAACCGGAGACTCTGACTGCACGTAAGAAACCTCTATTTATTAACTTACAATTTAATGGTGACTTATCAAGTGAGATTCTATTCCAAAGACTTTCAAGGAGTATACGAAGAACATTTTACGCAGCACACCTATGTTTGTCATTCTCTAGCCGACGAATGATTGGGACGCAAACGAAGAATAAGCTTGATAGTTTTGTCACATCTATGTGCATTTATAAATTCAACTGCACCTGTGGTGACAGTTATATTGGGTGTACTACTAGACAGCTTAGCCAACGTGTTAGTGAACATCTCCCATCGTGGTTTGGCAAAGGACAGACTAAAACAGTTCGTAGCTCAATTTTGTCACACTTAATTGATAGTGGTCACCTAATCGAGAAAAAGAGAGCCTTCAAAGTGATTCATCGTATCCCACCTAATCTTTCCAATAGACTTCGTATTCGTCTACTGCACACAGCTGAGGCGATAGGCATTCGAACTATTAAACCTAAACTATGTATTCAAAAAAAGTTCGTACAGCCTTTATCCCTCCCTTGGCCTATTAAGACATAACCAACTAATGACTTCTACACCACTCTTTGTTTATATTTTCAACCCCTTTCTTGTCATCCCTTAATCTTATCTTCACTATAAACATGTTTCATTTCCTTCCCTTACAATCTAACATTACTTAATCAGTTCATTTGTTTTTACTAGCCTTTATCAACTACTTCTACCTGAACATTTGTTTGTTTAATCATGCTGTTTTTCATTATTCGTGTTATCACAGATTGCCTCACTTTTTCATCCTTATTATTGATAAGACCATTTTACTATTATTATTATCATTACTACTATTATGACTAATTGTACAATTTATATTCACCATCGTATTATCCTATAGACAAAACACCATGATTGGTTTATATTTGAATTTTTATTTGTAAACTTATATATATTAGAGTTAAGCCTGATGAGATCTAATTGAAAACAATATTGTTCGCTTAAATGTGTTGTTCTAAATTCTACTATTGGAATATTTAATATATTGATACGTTAAAGCTAAAGCTTGAAGCCTTATGTGCTACTGGAAATGAAAGGGATTCCGGTGGAATGATATATTATCATTCGACTAATCTAATTTAATTTTTAAATGAATTACGTCGTAATCTTTCAAGTGATTCTGAGCTCCAAAATGACAAGCCTTCTTGGAGAAGGTAACCGTACTAAATGTCTTTTGAAAAAATTACATCAAATATTAGTGCAATGAATTAAATGCGTCTTTATTAGATACTGACAAAGAACATTACCACAGACTGCTGAGATAATAACTTAGAAGGAATACAGTAAAAAAAAATAGCGCTTTGTAAACACATAGTGTCACCCAACATTTATTAGTGTTTTGTCCGAATGAAATTCTGATAAATCTTTTTCAACATTTTGGCAAAACAGTAACCTTTTGTAAGGTTCTTAATAAAGTTTTCATGTGTTGGTTTGCAGGGATTTGATTATGCGCTGACATCGGTTAGATAACCACTGGAAAACCATAGAGCACTGATCAGCTTTTTCATTCTCGCTTGAGACTCCCAGAAGTACGCACCCATAGGACCGCGAAGCTAGGACCTTCCGGTTACAACACGAACTCGCAGACCATTCAGTCATTAGGATCCTATCCAGTCGCCCATCAACTTCTGCCACTTCGTGATATATTATGCAACCACCAGCCAATGTCAGATTCTGAGATTCATGAGCCATTGCATAGACTCCCAGTAGTCTACCAGCTAACCTTATAACTGGAAGGTCATGTGTTAGAAACCCAGTGGGTACTTACTGTTGAAGAGCCCTGAATTAGGACAAAACATCTGCCCAGTACTCCATGGTTTTTCAGTGGTAAAACTTGTAATCATGATAAAATAATTCAGACCACAAATCAAATTCGCAATTTGTAATTTACACAATTTGACCAGTATGACGAAAAAAAGAAGACATATTTTCGAAACCCTGAAAAGACACCATCATCGCTGAGTGTGAGAAGATGCCATGTTAAAAAATACCAACCAGTCGGAAATGCAAAATCAACATGACATTCCACCGATTCCGCAAGACTTTGACATTCTTTATTTCACTTGAATACTTTCAAGAAAATCACTGGTACTTCAAAAATATGTCTAATAATATGAGAATGAAAACATGAAAAGGTTTTAAAATAAATAAGTAAACTACTTCAATTTACAATTTCAGTTAGCATTTCAGTGCACCTCACACATAAACTGAATTCTATCAACAGTTTTGTGAGGTAATAAAATTCAAAATAACAATGGTCAATGATATAAAAGAAAAGAAGGCGTTCAGCGAAGAGACTCTTTTGGGCGAATTCATTCACTGAGCTGTACAATCGCATATACATACAATTTTGCTTGTGTCTGTGTACATTAGATTTATAAAGTTCAGATTATTATGTAATATAAGTATTATTTGGCTTGGAGACAAACGTTAAGATAGAAAATAAAATAGAATTGATTAAGTGAATTGGATGACGTAATACAGTTGAGTAGAATTCAGAGTAGATCAGGTTGGTAACGGTGTTAATGAGTAGTGGTTAAAATTAAATAAGAGTGGTTGTAGAGAATAATACAGTTGAAAATAAGTAAGTTAATCGGATGACGTAACGTAGTTGACTAGAAATTGGACGTGGGTCAAGTTAGCAACATTGTTAATGAGGGTAAAGATTACAAAAGGGTGAGGTAGAGAATAATATAAATGAAGATGTGAAATAATAAAATGTAAAATACAAAATAATACAATTAGTAAGACTGAAATTAAATTAATAAATTTTAAAAAAAATTGTTGCCAACCTGATCTACTCTGAATTCTACTCAACTGTATTACGTCATCCAATTCACTTAATCAATTCTATTTTATTTTCTATCTTAACGTTTGTCTCCAAGCCAAATAATACTTATATTACATAATAATCTGAACTTTATAAATCTAATGTACACAGACACAAGCAAAATTGTATGTATATGCGATTGTACAGCTCAGTGAATGAATTCGCCCAAAAGAGTCTCTTCGCTGAACGCCTTCTTTTCTTTTAAATGGTCAATGAACTCAACCTCGTTGTATGAAGGTCCAGGATTCGACTCTTGATATGGTGTTGGATGTGCTCTCTTTAAGAATCTTATAGGAGGATGAAATAGGGGTCCAGTTCTCCTTAAGGAACCATCTATCTCTCTACTTTGGAATAATTCCGTCGAGTTCTGTACAGACTCATATTATTTAATATTGTAATTTTCAATTAACTCACTTTACAATTTGTTATAGTTTTTTATATAGAAGGAATTGTTTCAGCCTCAGGGAAAAATACTCATTTGTGTCTTTGCATATGTGAAGTGAACATCGCATACTTTATTATTATGGTTTTCGATAGCAAGTATCGCACTTTTGCCTACAAATTTTTTCAAATATAAATACGTATATAGATAGATAGATAGATAGATAGATAGTTACATAGAGCTTTTGGAAACACTTTGCGTTAATTCAATTTGTCATGAATAATAATAATAATTTGTTTAGTGTGAAGATTTTTATTATTCACAATATTATTATTATTAATACTACCATTATTGTTACGAAACGGTATTCTTCAGCTTTGTGTACCCTAACAAATAGCACATATATTGTACATAGCTAAGCAGATATACACCTCCTTTCGACTCTCAATAACTTAGAAAGCACTTCAATGTAATAGGGTGAGAAAACAAAAAGGATGGAGCGGGGATGGGGGGAAA
Organism: Trichobilharzia szidati; assembly: GCA_944472155.2. Lineage (NCBI taxonomy): Eukaryota > Metazoa > Platyhelminthes > Trematoda > Strigeidida > Schistosomatidae > Trichobilharzia > Trichobilharzia szidati. The sequence continues at coordinate 74,715,459 of OX235272.1, forward strand.
GAACAATATGCTTGTAAGTGATTAACCGTAATAAAGTCTCATCAGAAAACAATTTTATAACAAAACGACAACAACAACTCGAAAGAGAAAAACCATTGATTTAATTCCTCTGTATTACTCCGCTGGGAGTAGTCAGTTAGTCAGATATATCTATATCCTCTATAATTTACATATGAAATCGGTACCTGGTAGGTTTGAATTAATCAATTGTGAGAGGAAGAATTATCAACCGGTTAGCCTTAATGATCATAAATGCATAAAGGTATATTCCTTTTCAATATCCAAGTGTAAATAACCTCCTGTTTGAGTTTTACTCACATAAAAGTAGAATGAAAACTAAGCTAGACACAGATGAAATGTGTTTAGAAAAACCAAAATTTTGCTTTTCAAAGTACTCACTGATGCAAAGTACAAGTATATCAGTTTTTTTTTAAATTGTATACATTTTATGCGCAAAATGAATTGATTTAGTTTTCAGTTGATTAAATTGATCTTTGTACTAGGGATGGTAATTAGTGCGTAAAATTAATGTCAGTAAATGTAAACCTTCCTGTAATTCACAAGAATGTTTTACCATGATGGTTACGAAAGATACTTAAGTCAGACATTATCGCAGTGATCTGCGATTGTGTGATCTACGCGAATGATGCCTTCATTTTGTTATAACTAATACTGTTCCCTTGGGTTCCCGGTAGAATATAGGGCTGAACCAGTACGTCTCCATTTTGCCCTGTCCTCTTTAGTGGACTCCGCGATTGTCCATGATCTGTAGTCTCCTACTCGCCAAACGATCTCCTCCATGTCACCCTCGCACCGACGACTCACTCGTCACTTCCCATTCGGATACCACTCGAGCAATGGCTTGCACTGCGCGATGTCATTCAACGGACTCCTCAACGTATGCCAGATCCATCTCCATTTTCTCCTACTTATTTTTTGAGCTATTGGCTCTTGGTTGGTTTCTTCTTGTTAATCCTTTCTGGCCATCTGATTTTCAGTATGGAGCCAGAGAAGGCAGAGAGCTGTTGATAAAGTCTTAAGTTGTCCATTGGAAATGTTTTACATGAAGCATCAAGTTTTCTACCCATATAGAAGAACTAAGTTACTTAACAATGATGTTGAAAATCCGTATCTTTTTCTTTATGCTGAGTGTAGCAGATTTCCAAAGTGATTTCAAGGTGATAAATGTCTGCCTAGCCTCTCCGATTCTGGTTTTGACATCGTCATCCGTCCCTGCTTTTTCTAGTTAAAACTATGCTGCCTAGGTAAGTGAAAGAAGTGACCTCTTTCAAATTTATTCCATTGGTAGTGAATGGTACTGGATGCTGTTCGTTGGGTATCTTGATCACCTCTATCCTCTCTATGTTCACTTGAAGTCCATTACATTTGATGCTTCTTCTACCACTTTATTGGTTTTCCCTTGTGTTAAAAGCCCAGCTTAATTTAGATAATACATGATAACATTTTCCTCACTTTAAGACAGTTCAGCAGGTAGTCAGGTAGGGAAGAAAATGTTAATACACACTACGTGAGAAAATAATGCGTACTTTTGAAACCAAAAACAAAGCCGAATGCCATATACTACTAAATTCCTTGTATGAGTAGTTGACCATCATTCACATAGACCAAAATTGCTTTCTAGCCAGCCAGGTTCATATTATTTAATCACCAGACGACGGATTCGCCCGTTTTCATGACAATGCAATCTGACCACTCTGAGAGAACTAGATCATTACAAAACGATCAAAGTTTGGCGAGCTATTGGGGAGAACTAGTAAATACATTGAATCTAACTCACGATTACCAAATTCCAAATGGTGAATTAACTTGCAGATTGCGAAATCGACTAAAATGTGTACCCAGGAGAATAAATTAAGGCATAAGGCCGGTTTATCTGCACCACTGAGAGCTCAAAACATTGTCATATCTCACAGTAGGATGAACCACTTATCTAGTGTTCCTCCATTTTCCTTTAAGTATCACTTCATTAAGTATACCGCCTTTATATGGTTAATTAACTGCATAAGAGTTATTGGTGATTAAAATATCTACCAGTAATTCAAGGAATATCACTTATGTTAACAGGATACTTCTAAAGCGTTAAAAAGAAAAAGCACACTAATTTTCAATAGTGTAGGCTGAGCTACTTATTGCAGATATACCAGTAGTTACGTATTACTGGTGTTCACTTTACTGATGTTAGTTTAACACAGAGCTAGTAAGAGACTGTTTTGAAACCAATTGGTCTGTCTGCATAAAAATTAAATAGAATCTTTGAGTATATATATTCGTCACAGTAAAAGTTTAAAAAATTAAGGCAGCTGTAAAAATTTCCATTTCAACAGATTAGATATATCTGAAGAATTAAAACATTTAGTTCCTTTGGAAAATATCTGAAGAAGTCAAAGTTATGTGATCGGAAGAAATTCGTCCAGCCGCTTTCTTTACCTTGGCCATCATCATGGGACCGTAAAAATCTGACAATTTATCACTTCCCTTAGGGCTTTCACAAGCTAATAATGTTTTGACTATCTTCAACGGTGTAACTCAAGTCTTTATCAAACTCATTCAACAGCTATATGACATTGCCCGGTGTCAGGTCATCCACGACAGAAAACTCAGCAAGACGTTCAAAGTAAGATAAGGCTGCCTGCCTATACTCACCGATGATATTCTTAACTGTGGTGGTCTAGATTATGCGGAAGACTGTGGGGACTGAGCAGACAGGAATACCTTGGACCGATAGGAAGGCTCTAGAAGATCTGGACTTCGCATATGATTTGTGTCTGGTGTCACACGGACTTGAAGACTTGCAGAAGAAAACCAACAAACAGGCAGAATAGGCTGGAAGAGAAGACAGGACTCCAGGTAAAAAAATAGAGAACGCGGAGGAGATGAAGATAACCAACCAACCGCAACAACAACCAGCAGTAAACGCCATCAACGGGAGAGATTTTTCAGAGGTTACTCCCCTCACTCATCTAGGCAACCAGCATCGTCTAAACTACAGATAAAACGGATGACGATGCCAAAGCCAGCCACTCAGGATCAGAAAGCCACGATACGCCTTCATCAACCTGAAACCAGTTTGAAAATCTCCCACACACCGCATAAGGAACAAGATTCGGAATTTCAACACCAGTGTCAAGTCATTCCTTCTATACGGGTTAGAAACTTGACCAGCGTGTCACGAAGACATTTTCAACAGGTTGCAGACTTTTATCAACAGCTGCCACCTTCGCTGACCCCGTAGTGAAGATCGAATATCCAGAAAGAACTATTAACAAGAAACTGTGAGAATAAACCAACCAAGAGCCGATTGCTCAACAGATATGTAGGAAAAAGTGGAGGTGGATCTGACATCCGTTGAGGCGGCCGTCGAATGACATCGCACGCCAGGCTCTCGAATGAAATACGAAACAGAAGCGACGAGTGAGTCGTCCTCGGATGACATAGAGGAGATGGTGTGGCAAGGAAGAGATGAGAGAGTTTGAGCAATCGTGAGCCCAGCCGAAGAGGATGGCAGAAAATAGATGAAAGTGGAAGTGTGTTGTTGAAGCCTTTTGTTCAACTCGGAACTCAAGGGAACTATAATAATAATAATCAACTGTTGCATACGTTTTCTTAATCTCACTTGTTATTCATTTCAGTATTACACATGCTTTTCAACTGTAATTCTGAACTATTGTTATTAGATGTTTGGGGGCCATAGGCAGGAATCCTTGCCTCACATAGGTTCCGTACATGTTGGCATTCACCGGTCAGCAAGGCGTATTTGCAGTCTTGAAGGAACTCATGTCCTTTATAAGAATCGACCCCTCGTCAATCAGTGCTGCAGTCAGAGATGTCACCACTGAACTATTCGGGCTTGCGATTAATCTCCCGCTGAACTGTGTTGGATACTTTGATTATTATTATTATTGTTGATTTTATGTTATTTAAAAAGCATCAGTGTTGTCAATAAGAATTACCCTTTAAGTAATATGTGTATACATAACTGTAGAGCCAAGTGAAGAAGTCATCGAAAAGAATATTCACTGCTCAGTCCTTTTTGTCTCCTTAAGAGCCTCTTTGATTACTGCACATTTTAAAAATTTAACTCTTAGGTTGTTTTTTGCATAGCTTTCAGAAGTACCTGTCTTTGAAATCAAATGCACAAATAAAATGAGATCATTTAATGCTGGATGTACTTTTTCGGATCGTAACTCATTCTAGAAATCACCCACATTGTGACAGTTAAGCATGCATAATAGCTAGATGGACATGTTCTACCCAAGTGTTTTTTACGTCAGTAGTATAATGCAGTGGTAAATATCGAAGTGATTAAAGATGTGAAGTTTTCCATCTAATTAAAGCGGGGAAAATGTTTGACTTATGGATTTTTTGTTACGGTGGATTGGTATATGCTAACTGCTTAGATATAAATGGCGAATTTAGGAAATCAATGATCATCTGTGCCAGTGGAAAGGCCAATAAAGAATAAATACGAGAAGGTAACAACAATGAGAAGAATACAATAAGAAACAGACGTTTAGGAGAACAAAGTGAGATTGATGGCCCGCGGAATCCTATTGGAAGGCTGTGAAGTAGCTGCTTAAGACATTTCTTGAGGAACTAGATGGAAGGTGTCGTAGGGTACAGACAATGAGCGGCTAATTTCAGACTTTGATATTCAAGTTAGAGGTGTTTCAGACATTTAGCAGTCTGGTTTTCGCCGTAATTCTGACAAATCTTAAGCGACATACTTTAGCCACCTAAGACGAAGACGTTGCTCAGTGTATTACTTATATCTCTTTATGAACAGAACACACCATTTTAGCTTCGTTTATTAATAAATAGTTGTGAGATATGGTAAATGCGCTGTCTGAGCTTCTTTTGCATGATATTTTTCTATCATTCTTCAATTTTCATTCTGTCCAAAGCCTAACTTCACTTGAAGAAGGAAATCTTTCCAAATTTGGCGAAATTTCCCTTTATACTCTTTGGAATTTCCAATTTTTAAATTCTACTAACAAATAGTACCAAAACTTTTCAAATGTCCAAGTATGAAGATAAAACTGATGCACTGCCAACATTCAGCTTTTAATCACGTCAAGTAAGATGAGGATTCATAGTAACTTTCACAGATGAAATGCAGAGTTCATGAGTAGCAAATTAGTTGGTTCTGAGTGGAACATAAGGCTTCATGATTCAACTCTGACGTTTCATTAGCAGTGTTGTTTTATGAGAGGAGTTAGCTGACCTCCAGACCAACCTTCCCTCTTTTCCAGTCCTTCTACCGCCTAAATGAGATTGAGGAGTGCGTCTTCCAGGAATCGAACTGGGACCACATGCATCTTTGGTGTGGATTCTACTACTGAACCACCGACGCGAATTGTGTAATAGCCTGTATAACTAATAATAAGAAAGACATTCTACAACTGTGAGTTAGTAATCACTGATTCTATCATAAACTGATTGCATTAAAAGAACAGCTCAAAGGAGTGGTGCGTGGATGTTTTGGATTAATTATTTGTGCAACAGTGAAATCCAGGATACACATTTCATCCTATCTATGACTTGTCATCCGGATATATCTGAAATCCCTAGTGAGTGATTGAGTTCTCAGTGGAACTCGAATCCAGTTACTATGGTTTCAAACGTCAAAACCTTATACCCTAGAACACTTAAGCATCAAGTGACACCTCTTGTACAAGTAGATCCAGCTGACAAATCCCAAGTAGGAATAAATGAGCCTCCTGGATTCCAGCACTAGTCACCATCCACCAAATAACATGAATGTTGATCATAAGCGTTCGTACTACGAGCCGACATATCAGCAGAAGTCGAACATTTCACTTCAGTCAGTCAACAGGAAGCGTGAAATTAACTTCAACAAATAAATGTTTTGGATTAGCTGTTGATTGTTAGCAGTGAGTGCTTGTCACAATTCAATACTGTCGATCAAATCAAGTAGTCATGTCTATAAAATTACTAGTTTTCCTTGGATACACCTCATTGAGCAACTTGTACTGATGATCTAGAAAGCTAAGCAACTGAAGACAAATACATTTTTAACATACACGGGAGGCATTTAAAATTACCTCACAACATGATGGTTTACTATCGAAAAGTGGTCTGTATATGACAGATGTTTGATTTATACGCAGTTTAACTCAGCATTGAGGAATTATGATGTCAGTGATTCTCATGATGAATCATTCCAGAGTCACGTATCAAAGTTCTTAGTATTCAAGGCGATTTTCATCCTAACCATGAGTTAGATATCTACTTCATTCTTTCTTAATCCGTTTATCTTTGATGTTCTAGAGGCTTGCTTAAACTACTAGACTACCTTCATTTGTATCCAGCGTAATAAATCTATTTTTTTCAATTTCTGGTTGTTTTAATCATTCACTTATGTCGTTGGATCGCGATATGAACTCGCGTGTATTTTTAATTGGTCTCGAAAATACCGCTGAGCACTTGAAGAAATAAATGAAGAAAAACTGTCATACAGAACTCAGTTATGTTTGAAGTAGAATGACGTCGCGTTATACGAAATATTGTCGATGAATATTTACTTTGTGCGTCGGTGGTATAGCAGTTAAGACGCTCGCCGACCATGCACATGGTCCGGGGTTCGATCCCCGGCCACCGACGCACTCCTTTACCTCACTTAGCCAGAAATAACGCTGGTGAAGAGGAAAGGGTGAGCATGAGGCTAGCAACACAATCCTGTAAAATAAACACTGTTACAGACACTTCAAGCTACTAGCTTGAAGCCCTATGTTCCACTGGAAACGTGAAGGATAAAAAATAATTACTTTAGAGATTCTATGCGGGAAATAAACATTTTGCAAGAAGTTAGGCTGAAAATTCTGTGTCGTGTTTAAAAGATAACTTCTAGAATAAAGCTTATATTACTGTTATTATGTTTTGTCAATCTTTCTTAATTCCTTTAAAAATTCTTATCACACTGAGGGAATTTTAAAACCAACTGTTAAAGTACAAGGCGATGCCTTGAGATTTCATTTTATTTTATTTATCTGATTCACATAGGGTCCATTCATGTGTAAATGATTAATCACTGTGTGAACAAATTTCGCATTTTGTTTCTTTCTAACTCTTTTCTTCGTTCGCCTTCTCTCCACCCGCTACAACAGCCTCAAACCATTCCAGAAATCGATTATCTGGTGTGAAAATCACTCACTAAAAAGACGATCTTCTCTTATGGAAAAAAATCAATTGACACACATTTACACAAATAGAAAAAAAATATTAACAAAAAAGAAGATGATAAATGATGATTAGTTTGCCTATTCCCTATTGAACATTGAATGTTTTCTTGTTTATACGTATTAAATATTAATGCCAATAGCCCTTTAGCTATTCTTTTTAAATCTTGAAATGGCATTATGTTGAAAAACAGATTTTTAAAGAATCTTGCGTAATTCTTACTATTAAGATTCTAAGTTTTGTAAGAATATAGATTAATTTGTCACAAACTGATATTAGTTAGAGAAGAATTCCTTCGCCTCAATTTTTTTTAACTCTCCAACAGAATGTACTCACAACACTACCAGGCATCAAACTAAGAATCTTCAAGTTACGAGACCAGCTGGTCGACCATTCAGTCATTGCAACAGGTGGACTGGAGCCAGGTACATCGGTCGTTCAACGCGTACCCTGTCAAAAAGGGTCAAAGAACACTATGCAGCGTGGCTGCAGAAAGTAAGTAATGGCTGCATAAGGAGTGCAATAATCGAACACCTTGTCAACACTAGTCATTCCATCTCAACAAACGCCTCCTTCAAAGTAATCTACAAAGTGAAGAACAACCTTCCAAAGACAGTACGATTCCGTCTTCTTTGCATCGCAGAAGCCCTAGCCATTAAGCTAGAGGAACCAGAACTGTGCATACAAAAGAAAATTATCCAACCACTTCTGCTCCCATGTTAACAACTCTGTTGATTTGACTTAACTTTTCTTTGTTTGTTTGTTTGATTTGACTTAACTTTTGTTTGTATGCTTATTTTTCTACTTAAAACTCTTGTGTAATTCCGTGTATTTTGTTTCCATGTACACCCTGAGTACAACTCTTTCATTAAACTATTCATGTTATTACGTAACTCTTCTTTAACAATCGTTTGTGACAACTCATCACCTTTTTTACTACTCTCTTATATCAACATCCAATTCATCCGAACTTACTAATTGTATTTTCGTTTGACAAATTTAATGTACACACACATACAAAACAACCATATATATATATATTTGCGATTGTACAGCTATGAAAATGAATTCGCCGAAAAGAGACTCTTCGCTGAACTACTTGTCTTCTGTCTATTAATGTTCGAATGGGAATCTTTTCATGAAATTCACTTCACTATACAACCAATACCTTCACTGAGTAGCATTTACTTTAGAGCATACACAGTGAACCCCACCGGCCACAACTTCTCATCAGAACTTCAGAACTTCCCTCCGATGAGCAGCCACTAATGCGCTGAAGAATGATATTCATATTTTAAGTTTTCTAGGAATTTTAAATTATTTCATTGACTTGAAGTATGCATGAGTAGTTATGGGAAAACGCCTTTCCTTGTTGTTTTAGTGTAATGTTACATGAATAAGCAAAATTTGAAAACAAAACATTGATGGTATCAAAAGTTTTTTGCTTTTTTTTGGTAAAATGTTAGTCATAAATACTAGTGATTGACGTTCATGAAGAATACATTCTACAGGATTCATCGTGGTAGGTTAGATAACTTGGGGGTCAGCATTTTGGTACTATTAAAATTAAATCGATTAATTCATGTGAAAAGATATTCTTAGAGTAGATAGATAAAAACTAATGAGTCATTAGGAAACAATTATGTTTTTGGTGGTTAAGTATATTTTCTATCTAAGATAACCGGAAATACTGCAGCAGGCTTTCATCAGAATATAACATCTTATAGTTTTATTTTCCCAATGTCTTCCGCAAAACTCTTATCTGATGTTTCAACTCAATAAATCAGGATTATTCAGCGTCATTACTTTCTCTGACCAACATAAGTCAAAAAGTACTGAAAACAATACTGTATAGAATAAATTAGGCCTCTAGAACAACTGACGAATGCTAGTGCTACATCTCAATAAAACTTTCAGTAGATAAGCACTGTGAGACGATATCACTTCATAGTTCTTGAACAGTCTCATTACAACTAGCATACTTGATAATAATAAAACTATTGGACAATGAATTCATTAAGACTCTGATTAACTTCAGTGTACATTCTATCAAGAACCTCAGTCAGTTAGAGAAATATTATTCCTTTCCAATTTAGGAACCTTGATTTGTGCACATCCGCGACCTCGCTTAGTTGAATAGCCGCTCTTAGACCCTGAGGCGAAGGAATGGTTAGGCGAGAAGATAGTGGATTCCACCACGAAAAATCAGTCCAGTAGCTACAGAGAATTCAAAACCTAGAGAAAAATGCCCACGACTACACTAAGAAATAAATCCAACATACACGGGTTTATAAGAGAACTCTATGACCATGCAGCCACCACACTAAAATTTTACAGACAAGCTACTACTGATGCAATGGGAAGTGACTAGAAGTGAGATGAAGATTAAGTTCAACTCCAGTTGGAAAGCAGACTTCCAAGTGCCTGGTTCGATTTCTGGCGAACCTTCAAAGAGTCCCTGAAGAGGACGAAACAACTGTCCAGTGCTCCTTGATTTTTAGTGGTCTCTCTAACTGATGTCAGTTCCTGACGAAAAAACTTACACTTGAAGTTAATCCAAAATCCCCATAAATCTAATAGTCTTAATCTTGAAGTAGTATTCATTCACCTTTCAAATCGAGGTCGCTGGAGTGCTTTCAAACTGTTAACCGTCACAGTCTATGATACATTATTAAGCATTATCCACCGTGAATATTTGTTTAATACTGATAAACCAATGGAGCGTTAGACTTAATTACAACTAAGAGTACACGTATTTACTGTTCACGTTTATTGAAATGTGGCAAATACTGAAATGCAATCGATTATTTGCAAAACATACAGTTCCAGATAAAATTCCCCTTAGGGACTTAAAAAAACAATATTTCCACTCATATACTGTAATGTGATAAATGATTTTCAGAAATCCAATCATGAGCTTTAAAAGCACTCACTTAGATCCGAACAAGCAAACCAGCTGCTTAGAGTTTTTGAATCATATTTGTCTAGTAGTCAGGCCATAGTACTGTATGTTTCAAACTACTCATTTCAGTGAGTAGTATATATATATTTTACGGAAAAATTTCTATTAGAATAACTTCTCTATAAGTAAGTACTCAAATGTTGCTCAGTACTTACAGGAAAATGTATTCTGAGGCAAAAAATGTAGGATAGGCAATCCTATTGAGATGGTTCAGGTTTCATATCCCTTTAGCTTGTGTGAGGTGTAATTCGCTGATGATACTGAAAGATAAATAGTAACGTGTTTGACAAGCGGTCTGTCAGCTCTCCATGTCCACTGAAACTCATTATAAAACGGTCTGAATCCTATTGTCTGTCGTGCTAAGGTCATTGTTTTCACCTACTTAGATCTGTATACAAAGCTGATGGAATGAAATGCAATTTAGTCGCTAAAGTCTGCAAAAAATCTAATAAATTTGACTATGTAAACAAAGCCGTTTCGCTAGGAGTTGAACGATGTATGACACTGCGTTTTTAATTCAAGCGGTGTACATATGTATAACTGTATTTCAATCCAAAGTGTTTTTATTCCACAACTCAATAACTCATCAGGATTATTTATTATTATTTTGTTCCTTTGCATTCTAAGGGGTACATAAGGCTTCAAGCTTCAGCTCTGAAGATTTGACAGAAGTGGCTTTTAACTTTTACGGGAAGGAGTTACTAGTCTCACGCCTAACCTTTCTTCCTTACAGGGATTATTATCGGCCTAGTGAAGTTTAAGAGTAGGCGGCCCAGGAATGGAGCATCACACCACGTATTAATATTACCACGTATTATCACCACTCACTATAATCACGAGCGAATGTAGAATAAAATTATTTCGGCCATTACTGACCATATTCGAGAATCAGCTATGCAATGTTAACTTCTTCCATGCTGTGTAAAAGCTTAATATACAAAGTTCACTGAAGAGTTTTGTAATTAACTATACCCTAGATTGGTTTATTTTGATAAGCATTTAAGTCGAGTCAGTATACACAAACGTATCCTACTTTCCGCCTTATTTATATTACCTTTAATACATCATAAAAAATTGATCATTCTGCTAAAACATCTTGAAAATCAGCAATGTAGGATATATTCGCTACAATGTCTTTTAAATTCACACATTTTTAAAAATTTTTTGTTTGTTTTAATAAACTGCCATAACAAATAGGCGGAAAATTTGAAACACACATCTACAATTAGGTAAATTACTCACAGAAGTCTAAGGAACGAGTGGTACAGTATAAAATTCAATCGTCTTTTTAAAAAATAAAAAAAGTAAAATCAACATCAACTATTTATTCATTCTTTGTTTTGTCATTCAAGTTATAATAAGGTATCACATTCAGCCAGATACTATCATTTATTTACTGAATTCCTATTTTTGTGAAACTGTGGCACATCGGTCTAGACACTTGACTTCTAGTCACTGAGTCACAGGTCTGAACGTTGCTTTATCTACCGAGGCTTAAACAGCCAGAGAACACCACTAGTCCATTACTCAGTATGTGTGGTTTATTGTCAACTGAATGAAATGCCATTGGCTGTTAGATAAAATCTCATTTCACGTCTATTGTTAATATTATTGTCGGCATTATTTTATCATCATTCTTTCAACGAAGTTATTCTTTAAGCCGGATTAAATCCTTTTCATAACAGACTGATGTTTTTAAAAACTGATCTTCAAAATTATTTTCTTCTGATACCTTCAAATATTTAATATCAAGCAAATTATTAAATTTTTTTATTTTGTCAATACAGGGTATACTGTGTTATGCCGCTAATACTCACTATTGATGCTGACTGGGTTCTATCAGCCAAGTTTGCAATGTGGTCGGTAAGTTAGACGACTCATCATTTCAGCTCACTATTTAGTCACTTTTAGGTGGTTGGAGCCAACCTGCAAGAAGCCTTTTATGTGGGTTTCATGTTCTTCGGTCCTCATCAACGGAGCATATTTTCAACCTCAAAGGAATGGATATCAGCTTGGAGATTCAAACCGGTGTCAACAAGTGCTGAATCCGCAAATTTTAAAACTGAGCTATTTGAACTCATGAGAAACCTTCTGTAGGTGTGCAATGGATATATTGATTGTTCCTCTGATGTTAGTGCTGTCGGTCAAGTTTGCAGCACTGTCACCAAGCTATGACCCGTTATCGCAGCGCATATTTTGAATTAATGCTTGGTGGCTATGGTAAGCCACCTAATTTAGCAATCACATTAAAAGTAAGCAGAAACTCTAAGGGCTAGACACATATCTAGCATCCTTGCATCCTATCGACCAGTCCATAGATTGGTACTCATTTGTAAAGCTTTGACTGATAATGTGTTGCCAACAATTAGGATAAAGTACACGGTCCATGTGCATTCGGTAACTACTTTAACAACTGCGCATTCCAAAATATGCAGAGAATTATACTTTATTCTAAAATTCGTGTTTCAGTTATAAAGCAAGATAGTGAATGAATTAGAGTATTTTTGGTTGCAGGATTTCATCATGAGCTGACATTAGTTGGAGAACCATTGGAAAACCTGGGAGTACTGGACAGCTGTTTCGTCCTGGTTTGGGACTCTCCATCAGTACGCATCCACCGGGATTCGAACCCCGTATTTTTGATTGGACACTATTCAGTACCTAATGTAATGTGTCTAATCCTATCTTCGGTGCAGACTGAATTCTATAAGTCAAGCTTGCAGTGTGGCCACCATGCTAGGTGGCTCACCATTACGGTGCACTGTGAATTGTTGGTATTAGATGGTTGGAGGCAATTGGCAGAGAGCCCCGTCTACCCTAGGTTTCCTGATAGTTGACGCTCATCAGCAAGGCGTATCTGCAACCTGGAAGGAACTCATGTCCCTTCTGATATTCGAACCCGCTGACATAAGTTCCTTCGAGGTTGCAGATACGCCTTGCTTACTGGTGAGTGCCAATAGCACGAAATCTAGGTCCAAGGCTTCCTGCCGATTGCCTCCAACCATCTAATACCAACAATGTATTAAAGTATACGGCAACACTGCTAATGCTACAAATTTAAACAGGGTAAAGTAGGTGAACTGATGTTCGATAACTGTCACAAGTCAGATGACCCATAGTGGAAAATAGCAAAGCCACTGAAGGGTAAAGGCGTAAGACGAGGTAGCCAACTATCACCGGTGATATTCCTGATTGTGGTGGACTGGATCATGCGGCAAACTGTGGAAAGCGAGAAGACAGGAATGTGTTGAGCCAGCAAGAAGGTACTAGAAGATCTGGACTCCACAGAGGATTTTTGTCTAATTTCACATAAATTCGAAGACTTACAGGTAAAAATCAAGAAACTGAGAGAAGAGGAAGACAGGGAAGACAAGACTTCAGATAGGCAGAGAGATGACGGTAGTGATAAAGATAGCCAACCAACAACGAGCACTAGTCCTTATAAACGGAAAAAATCTGAAAGATGTCGCTTCCTTCATTTATCTAGAAAGCTTCGTTTCAACTACAGGTGGACTACACAGAAGGGGTGTGGAGACCAGAATCGGATGGGAAATGTTGATCTTCATCAATCTGTAAATCAGTTTGGAAGTATGTTACAGTCAGCATAAAGAATAAAATTGGGATTCTCAATACAAATGATTAATCAGTTCTTCTATACGGGTCAGAAACTTGGCGTGTTACGGAAAGCATGTCGAACAGGCCACTGCAGACCTTTGTCAATAGCTGCCTTCGTTCCATATTGAAGATCATATGGTCAACCAGAAAGAATTAGCGACAACAAACTATAGGAATAAACCAACCAAGAACCTATTAGCCTGAAAATATAGTAAAACAAATGGAGATGGATCGCACACACGCTGAGGAGACCAATTAGGGGAACCATACACGAAGGAGACCCTCGAATGGGACCCAGACGGGAAACGAAGAGTTGGGTTAGGATCTGAGTGTAACATGAAGGAGATCATGTGAGAAGGAGATGACAGCCATTGGGTAATTGTGGGACCAGCTAACTAGGACTACAGTGAACACTATGCGGTTAAGATATGCTGTTGGATCCCTATATTCCAATCAAAAGACACGTAAATAAATATAAAACAGAACGATAATCACAAATAAAAATAATAGGAAATAGTTTAAAAAGGAGTCTTTATAAGCTATAATTTAATGTCATTTTAGTTAGTGTTGACTAGGAAAGGAACCCATGACTCGAATTTCGTCCTGTTTGGGACTCGTCATCTGGATGTGAGTCAGTAATTAATAGTGTTTCCACTAAAACTCGAACCCTACAGACATCGTTTCAAACACAAAAGTATTGTGCATTAGGTTTGCCCATCTTGGACTCCACTTTTAGTCCCCATTAAAAGGAAATAACATCATGTTAATTCTTAGACATCGTTGAAGCGTCTATACAACGAGCCAACCTGTCAAAAGAGAACGAACCTCTTGGTTCAACATAATAAATAAAAGGGAAATGCAAATTAACTTAAAATCTATGACTCACTTGAAAACTGTATCGTTTATTTGTATACTTTGGTGCATTGTCATTAACATCCAATATCTTTATAGTTAATAATTCAACTGATTTTTGACTCGGTGATCCATTATCTTCACACTTTAGACTAACTCTTAACTCTGGTTGAATCTCTCTATCAATCAGTCGTAATGAACTCAACTGATAAACACTAATTTTGCCCAGATTTCTTAAATAGACTAAATTCAGTTCATCTGTTTGGCCTAATTGACATGTGAATTTACCATTGTCATCTGAATCAGCATCATAGGCAGTAATAGTCGCAATGAGTACACCAGGCGGTGTATTTTCAATCAGACGTAATTGTGATTTTGTCATATTAGTGCTTGTATTCTCATACTGTGCATTCAATTTGCCTTCTTCATGTATAAATGCGGGTGTAATCGTTATCTGTGGTGAATTATCATTTTTGTCTTTAATATTCACTATAATTCGCATGGTTGCAGATAACGGTGGTACGCCACCATCTTCAGCGACAATACCAAAGGTGTATTGAGTTAAACCGCCTGTATCATAATCCAGCGGTGTACGTACTATAATTTCACCTGATTCATGATCAATTTTAAAATCTCTTCTAGCTGTATCAGAGGCAGACAGTGAAAATCTATACGTCACGTGACCAAATTCTCCTTCATCTTTATCTTTCGCCACAGGTGTTTCCGGTAGGATGCTCCCTACCGGGATATCTTCGTCGATATTAATAATAATTTCGCATTGTTGTACTGCAGCACTTGAATTCTTACAATGTTCAAACACTGGAGTGTTATCATTTTCATCTGCAATATGCACAAATAATTTTGCATAGCCACGATTTCCACCCCCGTCGACAGCGACTACTGTCAGCTGATAGACAGGAATCTCTTCACGATCAAGTGGTCCTTTAACAACCAATTGATAAGTTGGTCCATTAGGACTAGGTGAATTGATGATATCAAAAGTAGATGTACTATTATCATTTGATAAGGCCAGCTCATACCTGACAATTGAATTTTCACCAATATCTGGATCATAGGCCAGAGGTAGGTCTAAAATTGAACCGATAGGACGATTTTCTGTTATCCATACTTCAAGCGTTGGTTGTTCTGTAGTATCTTTACTTCTTGGCCATTTCGGTGTATTATCGTTGACATCACGAATGACAATACGTAGGCTTAGTAGACGTCCATCACTGACAAAAACCACACCTGACCAAGCACATATCTCTGGCCAACCACTTTCACTGCATAATTTACGATCTGTATCCCGGTCTAACTCACGACGTACTAGCAGTCGATTTGTCTGAACTGGATCGAAATCAAAGTAAAATGTATCCTGTAAAGTGAATGTCAGCTGACTATTCTTTCCATCTTTATTGTTATTCAACTGGTGACTGGATTTGTCCACTTCAGGTTCTAGTTGAATTCTTCCAACTTCAGAGCCAATCACTGCATTCTCTTCAATTACAAATGTGACAATTATAGCACTGTTTAAGGAGGCATCAACTGTCTTGGAATGATGATAATAATAACAACAATAATAATAGCATAATAAGTATATTGTTTCAATTAAATAATTCTTTGGAAACATTTCAGAGTGTTAGTAAGCGAACATGGTGAGGTGTAATATAGTTCACACTTAGTCTTATTTTTCTGCTTTCGTGTTATGGTTTCCTGAGATCTTGAAAAAATGTATTTTTGTTTTTGTCTGTAGAGTGATCAACTTGTTTGTGAATTAAACATGAATGAATACTGAGGGAAATTTGGTGATAGCGGAATTATCTTCTTATCAAGGGAAATGCTTGTTTTTCCAAATCAGATGGAAATTTTTTTGAAATAGTGATTCAAATATTAAAGCAGCCAATCAGAATTCAGCATTTTATTCTACTCATTTTACCTGCTCAAATTTGATTGGTGGATAATAGCTGATTAGCTGGTAGATGATGGTTTGTATAAAACCGTTATTCCTAGTTACTTACTCACTTACTTACTTGCTTATTTACCCACTTACTCACGCGCTTACATACACGTTAGCTGTTAAAAGAATATTTCAGTTGCAAATTATGGCTGGTTCACTTGTAACAGTAAATCCCTCAAAACTTTAAAATTCAGAGAAAAACTGGTTCATCATCACAACTATTTTCAATAGTCTTATTATCAAAGATATATCGAATTTTTCTTGGGTAGTCATAATGTTTCTGATATGTGCAACAAATTGTCCAAATTGGTATTTGGAGAAATAATTGAACTTACACAGCTGCAAGTTGACACCAATCCTCCAACGAAAGCTGAAGTCTTGAGTGCAATCAAGCTTCTGAAAGCTGGAAAGGCAGCTGGACCAGATGGAATACCCCCTGAAGCACTGAAAGCGGACCCAGAGACGACAGCAGATATGCTAACTCCATTATTGCAAAAGGTCTGGAAGGAGGGAAAGGTGCCTGTTGACTGGAGGAAAGGTTACTTCGTGAAACTACCAAAGAAGGGCTACCTAGGACTCTGCAAGAACTGGCGAGGAATCATGCTCCTGTCGACGCCAAGTAAAATCGTGAGTCGCATCATCCTGGAGAGAATAAAGGACGCACTGGATACAGAATTACGACCAGAACAAGCTGAATTCAGGAAAGGCAAATCATGTTCTGACCAAATTGCAACTCTACGCATCATCATCGAACAAAGCATGGAATGGCAATCAAACCTCTACCTCAGCTTTATGGACTTTGAGAAG
The DNA here is from genome assembly GCA_944472155.2 of Trichobilharzia szidati. NCBI lineage: Eukaryota > Metazoa > Platyhelminthes > Trematoda > Strigeidida > Schistosomatidae > Trichobilharzia > Trichobilharzia szidati. The sequence continues at coordinate 74,732,870 of OX235272.1, forward strand.
GACTTCGACAGCGTTGACCGCGAAGTAATTTGGAAACTACTCAAGTACTACGGCGCACCCCAAATATTCATCAACCTTATTCAACACCTGTACGACAACGGCACATGTCAAGTGATCCACAACGGAAAACTCAGCGAAGCGTTTCGAGTAAACACAGGAGTCAGACAAGGGTGCTTATTATCACCAATGATATTCCTAATTGTGGTGGACTGGATTATGCGTCAGACAGTGGGAAACGAGAAGACAGGGATGTCCTGGACCGACGTGAAGAACCTAGAAGACCTGGATTTCGCAGATGATTTATGTTTGATGTCACACAAAATCAAAGACTTACAAGCGAAAACCAACAAACTGGTCAAAGAAGCAGCCAGAGAAGACAGGACTCCAGGTGAACATAGACAAGAAGGAGGTTATGAAAATAACCAACCAACAACAACAACAGCAGCAACATCCAGCGCCAATCACCACCAACGGGAGGGACTTGAAAGAGGTTACTTCATTCACTTGTCTCAACTATAGGAGGAACGGACGAGGATGTCAAATCGTGAATCGGGAAGGCGAGAAACACATTCATGAACCTGAAACCAATCTGGAAATCTTCGTCACTCAACTCAGCATCAACAACAAAATTCGGATTTTCAATACAAACGTCAAGTCAGTCACTTCTTCTATACGGATCAGAAACTTGGCGGGTCACAAAGAATATTTCCAACAGCCTGTTGCAGACATTTATCAACAACTGTCTTCGTTCTGTACTGAAGATCAGATGGCCGGAAAGAATCACCAACAGGAAACTATGGGAACAAACAAAACAAGAACCAATCGCTCAACAAATATGCAGGAGAAAGTGGAGATGGATTGGACACTCGCTGAGGAGGCCGCTGGATGACATCGCGCGTCAGGCCAACGCTCGAGTGGAACTTGAAAGGGAAGCGGCGAGTGGGACGTCGAAGGGTGACATGGAGGAGATCGTGTGATGAGGAACTGGAACAGTATGGGTTAACATGGGTGCAGGTGAAAAGTACAGCAGAAGACAGAAGCAAGTGGAGGCGTGCAGTTGAATCCCTATGTTCTACTAGGAACCCGGGGGAATAATAATAATACAGTTCAGATCGCGTAAGTGGTTCGGTGGTAGAATACTGGCTTACCACACACGTAACCATGGTTCAATTTCTCACCGACGCACTTCCAAACCTGTCATAGCTGGAATTTAACTTAATAAGAAGAGAAAGTTGGGTGTGAGGCTAGCAAACTTATTTCTTAAAAACAACTCTACTGCTGCTGAGACTTCAAAGCTCAAGCTTAAGCCTTAAGTTCCATTCGGAATGCGGAAGAACGGAGAAAAACAAGCTGGATCATAAACTGTCATCAGTTTGAGAAGTGTTTAAAACAAGAAAGCACTGTCCTAGTTGAAAACTTTTCAATCAAATCCATACAGACTTTTGGACATGAAACTTGTCACAAAGTAGGTAAGACTTCTCGGAATATTTGAGACCCTAGAATTTTATGTATTTTCATGTAGAATTAGTAGAAGGTTAGCTGGAAGTAAGATAATTTTCTCTAAGGTTAGTTCATTTTTATTCCATCTGTTAAGTTAAACTTTTATAGCCATAGTCAAGGTCTGTCAAAAGTTTACCCTCTAGAACCAGTCAGACTCAGAGAATACTAGGGGAGGTCATTACACATAAATTCATGCCTGGGTTTATTGATGTGATAAATAAGTTTATTGAAGACTGGGTGAGTCTTTACTCTTGCACATGGTTAGACTAAGGGTTAAGAATAAGTACAGGGTTAATTTTATGGTAAGGTTTAGGGGAAAGTTAACTAATAGAGTCAGGAATATCAATGGATCTGAAAGTACCAAGATCTACAGTCACCTGGATAAATACATTTATTGTGTATGGTATAATTTATCTATGGATTACCTTTGAAGTTGCTGAGATACAGACCTCCAACACACAAAAGACAATTATCCAGCGTAATTCCGCCTTTGCAATGTTTTTACTATATTTTTGCATCTGCATCCTGATTGGTTGCTCAAGGTCACTGATTTCGTTGTAGTTTAACATTACCGTTGTATGTTCATCCATAGTACAGTGTTCCAGTTAAATATGTCCAACAGCCAAAGAAGACTGAACCATGGTGATGCATAATATAGATTGCCCTCTCCATCCAAGAAGATAAAGTTTAAAGACTTGACGTGCACTTTCTAGCGTCAATTCATATAGACATCTTCGGACATCTATTCAGCTGGGATTTAAAACGAAGGACCTTAGAGGATTCCTAGATATTGACATCACTTTGTTATTAAACTTACATGTGAATATAGAAATTTGCCTACCAATAAACGGGATGTCGGGAAAACAAAAGGTCAGATATCAAGTAAACCAGAGACTCACTATCAAAAAAGTAGATGGTAAATAAGAGGAAATCTCTGCGGACGACTGACTGTAAATGACCGGAAAAGACAGACTTTTCATTCCATGCAGAATTTGGCAATTTCACTTCACACTCATTGTGACTATGCCGTCAAGTAAGATAGTAAAATATTCTCAGTTAAACCATTCACCTTAGAGGACTCAACAACACTAGTTTCTTAGGTACCACTTGCTTTCTGCGTATCTGAAGTACAAAGGAGAAAAGGATTAATAAGCCGTAAATTCTAATAAACATAAGTCAACATCAAAAATTTATCAAAAGACGTCCTTTCCTTAAATCCTTTCAATAAATGTAAGTGTACGTTAAATATAATATATCAGGAATGTTTATTCTGTTCATCTACAGACATATAGTATTGGAAGCTAACCATAATAAGATGAAAGCAGTATATGGAGTAACGCCTTTTAAAATATATAAGGGACACTAAGAATGACTCATTGAGTGAGGTGAGATGTTTTTAATTAGAGGACTGAACGGCCATATGAGTTACTGAAATGCGAAAACCAGAGAGTACTGCAGGCTTCTCAGAAGCATTCACCCGAGATACTACCAGGAGTGCCCGATGACCCAACCAATAAAAAATACTAAGTCATTGGCCTATGGGTAGAATATTCCCCAGAAACACGAAAGGTAAGGGTTCGATTCCGAGCAGATACATTCCCAAACCCTGCCTAGTTTACTCGTCGATGGTAAGCTTTAAAAAGGGGGAAATTTGAGCCTGAAGCCAGGATCCCACCACCTCGACCACTAAGACAGCTATTGAGTCTTCAGATGCCTGAAGACCATTGAGAATGAAAAGGAATGGAGAAATACAGTGGCATGGGAAGAAAGCTAAACTTCTAAGTAGAGCCTATTAAGCGATAAACGAATCCAGATTAATTTAGACATGCTTATACAATTAAAATATAAGAGTAATGAACCAATACATCTTTCGACGCTGTTAGAAACTAATTTTATGTAGAGAAAAAAACGCTGATTGTTAATAACAAATTTAAATGGAAGTTAAGTGAATAGTTTCTTTTAAAAGAGAATAATGAAATCTATTTAAGAAAACTGGGGAAAATAAAATCGGGTATACAAGATTAATTTGTACTTTCTTGCATAAAAAGCTTCTTTATATTGATTTTGTCTTATGTATGGTTTTTTTCTCCCCATTATGGTTCTTATGACTCTTTAACAACAAAATGCTATTAGTTTGAAGTATTGATTTGCTTTAATAAATGTTTGCTGAGTAGTGTACGCCACCAGAGTTGTTGCTGTTCTCAATGAGTGTAAATATCTAGGACTTCATTGTGATTATACGACAAACAGATCACTGACAATAGCGGTTTTTGCTGGTGAGTGTATCCCCATCTAAGAGAAACGTAGAGTTTTAGAAATCATTTTCACCGATGTGAAGGTGTGACTACTCAGTTTCGAATGAATTACTTATTAAAAGACTATTTTTTTAAAAATTCACTGTTCTACAAGACAGTATACAGTTTTTTCTTTGACAAAAGCAGCTATCCCCAAGAATATATCACGGTGTATAGTAATTCATGCAATGTTCAGCAGGTGATCGAAGTAATCTCTCCCGTGTTTCATCAACTAGGTTTCATCCTTCGCTGTATTTCAAAATTTTTGCGTCTTAAAACTGCTGACGGAAATGGAGATGGATCGGACATATACTGAAGATTGTGGAGACCGTTGAGTGACATGACATATCAATCATGCTCTCGAGTGGAACACGAATGGTTAAAACAACGAGTTGAACGTCCGAGGGTGACATGGAGGAGATTATACAAGGAGGAAATCAAAGGCAGTAGTGGAACAAGTTAAAGAAGACAGAAAAGAACAAGATGAAATGAAAGTGTACTGCTAAAGCCAAATATTCCACTCGGAAAGTAGGGGGAAGAATGATAGTATCACTGTCAAATACTGTGTTGTTTCATGAATTGTTATCACTGGGTTGATGCCTTTCTTTTAGTCTCACAAATGTACACAAATAAATAAGCACAGACAATAACTCTAGCAAGGATCTTCTTGAACTCAGGCTGATTCAGTGTAAATGCGAAGTCGTAAACTGATGTAAGTTTGGTGGCGAAGACTCTTTATCTAAATGATTCTCTGATTTTAGTATTGATTGACTCAGATAATGTTTCTTCATCAAATGTGTGATGAGTAAATACCTCCTTCTTCTTCTTTCTAACAGTTAAGTTTGTAGTTCTTCTTCAAAGACTTCTAAATTACACGTCTTGGAATGTTTATCTCTTCTGAAGTATAAACACTGAAGTATTAAAGTCAGAATTTTCGTCATGGTCATATTCCATGGTAAAATTATTTCAAAGGTTTGCCTTTCTAATCCATTTGAGCAGTACTGCGCAATATCAACTGAAAAGTCAAAGTTTCTGATTAAAAAGCAAAAGATATTATTGCGGAAACTAAATACGATTAATATAGTTTCCATATTTAAACGTAATACATACCACTGATGAAATGATAGTCAGTATTGTGTGTAATACAATGTATGTAATTATTTGTTCCTTTGATTAATTTAATTTTAATATTTTAATTTTATCGTAGCTTGATTCCACACAGAATTTTGATACAAGTATAGAATTTTCAGCATGTGATATCGGCAGCCCAAATTTAGTGGGCCGACAATCGATATCAGGTGTGCGTCGGCTGAGAATCGAACCCCAGACCACTCGTGTGGCGAGCAAGCATCCTAACCACTGTGCAACCGAAGCACATGAAGCTTCAACAGCACATCTCCTCTGAACCCTATTCTCTGACGTCATTTTCGCCTGACCCTACTACTGTCCATAACCTCTCGTTTCCTCTTAACACGAAGCCTTCCACATTATTCTTGGAACCAGTGCAACTGGTCATTACCTGTTCGGGTTCCACTGGTTCACCTACTTGAGGTATGATGTTATTCAATGACCTCTTCAGAGAACATACACCCTATCTGCATTTACTTATCCATATTTGTCGGGTGGTATGTTCTTGCCTGATCCACTGACCATCAGATTACCTTATTGCTTATCGTTACTTGCATTTAATGCTTTATCCTCATTTATCCTCAAACTTATTTCAGTGTGATGAATGTCTGTCTCACTTTCCTGATTTTGACTGACTTTGAAATCTTCATCCGTACCAATTATAGTTGAAGAGATGTTGTACAGGTCTGTTAAGGGGAAGAGACAACTTCTGTTAAATTCCTCCCACTGATGGTGTTTGGTGTTTTTTGTTGGTTGGGTATATGATATCATCTCAAGATGTTTTGGTTGCATCTCGTGTCACTTTTTTGAATATATTCGACGTGAGACATAAATCATCCACGAAATCCATGTTTTCTAAGGTCATTTGTCAGCCCAAAGTTTGCCCATCTTCTCACTCCCCACAACACATCGCATTATACAGTGCACTAATGTTGAGAATATCACTGGTCATATAAAGCAGCCTTGTCTTACTCCTGTCTTCACATCAAACGCTTCACTGACCTTTACGTTGTGAATGACTTTTTTTAGGCTTAGGACTAACTAGTAAACTAGTTGAGGTTTTGTGTGTGTAAGGTCTTCTTCGAGACAAATTAAATTTCAATCACATAACTACATTTATTCTTTTTGTTGAAATTACTAAATGAATCTCCCTTTCGTTGATTTTGTTGGACCGGAATGGTTAGTTGACCTATTGACCTTTTGGCTCTAAGTATGAACACTACGGAAACAGCATTTAGTTAAGATGTCGTATGGTTATTGATGCTTTCGTATTTGAAATGTAGAGTGCTGCGCCCTAGTCCCAATGTGGACACTGACACTTACCGTGGATGCAAATACATCCAGAAGACGAGTGCTGGATTTTGCTTTTAGCCCGCGTGTTACTCTTCATTCCCCGCATTTCCAGTGGAACATGGTGATTAAGGCATTTGAAGTTCTAGTGGTAGAGGTGATGTTTTATAGCATGCTTACGCTTCTCTCTTTCCCAAGTTTGCTATACACTAGTTAGCAAAATTAGATGAGATTTAAGAGTTTACCAGTTGGAGGTCAAACCCGGATCTCAGACGTGACCAATGCGTATCCTGCCATTGAATCACAAACCCCACCATCAAATAATTAAAATCATATTCAGCTTACTTTAAGACATAAAAAGACATGAAGCGATGCATTTTGAAGTTTTAAAGCATAGTTAGAATCAATAAGTGAGTGTACACTAACATAATTACAATTAATGCTTTCTGTTGCACTTTCAACTGCACCAGAACAAACTTAGGACCGAAAGTCAATAAATCGAAGCGAATCAACTTAATACTAAGTAAATTAGCATCTTTCCTGCCTGTGGGTGCTCTATGTGCTTTAATTTTTGTTTCAACAAGTACCCATTTAGACAGACCCAGACTCCATTTTGCGCTCTTTCCTTGTGCTGTTAACACGTAAAGACTATGAGTCTGTAGCTCAGCTCTACCAGCCAGATAAGTTCTAAAATCATTCCTCCAAATCACCTTAAAGTGTATTTAGTGTATTTAAATATGCTGCTCATCAGATCACATTCTTAAATAACTGAGTCTTTTCGATTCATTTTTTGATAGCAGTACTTACAAGTCAAGTAGAGTACTGATTGATTAGGTAATTAGGCGTATTCCGTTTAGTAAGGCCGGTATAGCGTAACTAATCAATAACATGATAAGTATATTATAACTTCATCTTCTGTTTTTAATTAAAAAGTGTATAAATAAGGAAAGCTCAATATCTACTTACATAAATTAGAGAATTCATTCAATTAAGTGTTCATCATCTGTAAATACGTTTGAACATCTGAACATTTAGTTAAGAAATCAGAAGAAAGCATACGTGATTAAACATGTTGATTACAATGATATTCCTAAATGTGGTGGACTGGATTATGCGTCAGACAGTGGGAAACGAGAAGACAGGGATATCCTGGACCGATGTGAAGAACCTAGAAGACCTGGATTTCGCGGATGATTTATGTTTGATGTCACACAAGATCGAAGATTAACAAGCGAAAACCGACAAACTGGTCGAAGAAGCAGCCAGAGAAGACAGGACTCCAGGTGAACATAGACAAGACGGAGTTTATGAAAATAACCAACCAACAACAACAGCAGCAAAAACATTCAGCGCCAATCACCATCAACGGGAGGGATTTGAAAGAGGTTACTTCATTCACTTATTTAGGGAGCATTGTCTCAACTACAGGAGGAACGGACGAGGATGTCAAATCGAGCGAGAATCGGGAAGGCGAGAAACGCATTCATCAACCTGAAATCAATCTGGAAATCTTCGTTACTCAGCATCAACAACAAAATTCGGATTTTCACTACAAACGTCAAGTCAGTTCTTCTATACGGATCAGAAACTTGGCGGGTCACCAAGAATATTTCCAACAGGCTGCAGACCTTTGTCAACAACTGTCTTCGTTCTATACTCAAGATCAGACGGCCAGAAAGAATCACCAACAAGAAACTATGGGAACAAACAAGGCAAGAACCAATCGCTCAACAAATATGCAGGAGAAAGTGGAGATGGATTGGACACTCGCTGAGGAGGCCGCTGGGTGACATCGCGCGTCAGGCCATCGCTCGAGTGGGACCCGAAAGGGAAGCGGCGAGTGGGACGTTCAAGGGTGACATGGAGGAGATCGTGTGAAGAGGAGTTGAAACAGTTTGGAATAACATGGATGCAGGTGAAAAGTACAGCAGAAGACAGAAGTAAATGGAGACGTGTAGTTGAAGCCCTATGTTCCACTAGGAACCCAAGGGAACAATAATAATATTAGAATTTTGTTGTTGTCCTTGATGATCATTTCCTTCTCGTATTACGATTTGAGTTTAAACATTTTTTGATGGAATTGCATGTGTATCCATTCTTTTCGAAGACAGTTAGTTTATATACCTCTTGCATTCTCTTCAGCATTGGAGTGCTATAGTGTGTTTGGAATCTTCTAAACAATGTCAGCATACAATTTCTTTAGTGAGTCATTCAGTTATTTCCATTATAGTAGAGTAGCTAATCTGTTAATATTGTCTAAACTTGTGTTTCTGTAATTCCTGTGTTTCTTCTCTTGATTCAGACATCTAAGGAATTCTGTTGTCAAATTTCTTCTTCTTTTGTGAATTTAATGTCTTCAAATGTGTTGTTTATTAAATTTTGGTGAATTCCAAATCATTTCTTTTAATCATTAAAAATGTTCCATAAGCATAATGGATGGAGATTTTTGGTGAGATTATTGGTTGAGTTCTTATCTTTGCATAATGGCTTCAGCTAATAATCCTGATATGGATAGTCCCATTGGTGCTCCTTTTATCTGTTCGTATATGTGATTATTGAACTGGAAGCATAATATTTATCAGAAGATACATTTATATCATTCACGGATAATTCATATAAGTTCATTTCATACTAAAGCTTGCACTGAAGCGATGTTGTCCAGAAGAACAACGACAGCTTCTAAATTAAATCAGTGAGCTTAGTCAATCCAATTACATTAAATTCATTCACCTGGGCTAGGAGTCTTCTCTTTTACTATTTGCTTATTATTCCTATCTCATATATATTGGATTAGTGTTGGTTCTTCGAAGGGGATGTTTCTCAATTTCTCCACATTTCGGAAATTAAGAATGTTTTACGAATTAAGTGAATTAAAGCTAAGCAGACTACATTCTATTCTGAAAATTATTCAACCTGCTGAATATTCTCTCAGTTGTCCATTTTCAACTTTGAAGTCGTAATAGTATATACTCAAGTCATCTAAATTCGAAGATAGATAATGTTTGAAGACACTATTAATCTTGCGAACATTTAAAGAGCCTGACTTTCTTGTCTTCATCAGGTCGGTATTATTTCTGGCTCTGTGAACTTCAAACATTAATTGCCACCATATTAATTAGCTTAGAGCGCTGAAATTATTCTTCGTGTGATTAATTAGCTTTGAAAGCATAACTAATTAGTTGAGTTTAGGCCGAACATTTCTGTTTTCCAATAAAATTTATAAACATAACCATCTACGTTGACAGAGGCTTCTTCATAGAAATTGATTTTGCGAAACTAGGATACCTGGGACATGGAAATAGCTACCTGGTTAGCAGTTGTTTCATCTGGCTAGGCTGGAACAACGTGAGACTAGTTAGGCAGTAGCCTTCTGGACAGCATCTTCCGAGCATGCATATTTTCGTTTCACATTTAATTAACATAAACCACATGAGTAGCAGTTTGACAACGGAAGACTTTAGTCTTACCAACTACTAAGGAAGATTAATTGCCCGATATGGAAATAGTTGCATTTGATGACAACAGTTATCCTATAAATGTGGTGTGATTTTTCATGTTCGAATAGCAAATTTATCCAATTGTATGGTGGAAATATAATGCAAGGAAGTGTGATTTCTTTTGGTCTGCCTTTTGAGTTTCCCTCCATCGGTTACTTTGATGAAAGTTTTCAGGGATGTATACTGACTTGAAGTGATCAGTTTCAAGTATTATGTCTTATTAATTGATATAAACACTGAAATAGCAAAATAACAATCAAAATTACACCAGATTCGTACTATTCTTTACCCAGTTGAACTAACAGAAACCCAACTATAGATAAATGATTCAAATTTATTGGATATCTAGGTTCGTTAGCTTATGTTGGTTATCCTTCGCACTTCAGAAACCAATCAGTGAAGCTAGGAACAGAAGTACTTCAAGGTATCAAAATTCCCATCCCATGTGATCAGAATAAATCAATCAGCAAAGAGATCTCTTTTCATAGCTTCACTTCAAAGCTGTTCCGTCAGTTAGGATTTTTGCACATAAAATGCAGACTGACACCAGAGGTAAAGCTTATTGCAAGTTGGTATGAGAATGGATTTCTTACCGATGACACTGGTTGGTGGTCACGCTAAATCGCGAATTAGTAGAAGTAAGAATTCATGGACTGGCCATTCAATCGGTTCCCAGTGGCTGAATGGCATATGAGCTTGACTTGTAACTGGAAGGTCCTGCGTTCGAACCCTGGTGGTGGGCGCGTACTGCCAATAATTCCCAAAGTACGATAAAACAACTGTCCAGTAGTCGTTGCTGATATTCGATGGTTCTCTAAATGATATCAGTCCTTGGTCAAATTCGTGAAAACAAGTCTAATCCTTACAAAACAACTCTTGAAAGTTAGTAATAAATTAAGTCAAAGTGTCTCAGTAATAACTGTGTTTGAAAAATTGAGAATAATCTTTGGTAATAGGGAGGGTGGTGAATAATCGTTTGGTAATAGTTGATAAAAAACAAGGAGACAAAGGGTTGAAAATTGAACTCAAAAAAGCATGGAAATAATAAAACGGCGAAAATGGAGTTTATTAAACAGGTATTCAAGGAAACAGAAAACGGGGGCAGTTACCATTAAGGTTTCTTCTTATTGATTACTAAAGATGTGGCTACATGAAGATGCTGACGGAGTCGTTTCCAACGATCTGATCGGGCTTTATATATATCTGAAAAACGTCTTTGTTATTGCTGTATGACTACAAGTAATAATATGTGTCAGAATTGAGCTGTTGCTTGTTCTGCATTCTCCTTTCAATAACAGTGCTTGGACGCATCTAGACAATGTCGTCCTGGTAAGGTCTACTTACGTAGTCCCGCAAAAGCAAGTAAATTGAGTTTTCCGGCTGCGGGATCTTGTCTCTGATGTTTTGGTGAACAAGAGCATGTTTGGAGAAAGTGAGACGTAGAGATCCAGGAAAGAACGTCCTTAGAATTTCTCTCGAAAGGCGGCTTTGTAGAACCACGCTAATTGTGTCTCTCATGAACTATAGATCGAAAATTAATTGTTTCTTCTGCACATTCAGGTTTCTTAGAGGATCACTCCTTATTCTAAGACGAAGGAAGTTGGATATCCATTTTAGATTAGAGTGTTTCTGAAGGATCCCCATTGCTTACTCAATGTGTATTCAATGCATATACAAAAGGTTGGCGTCTCAAGAAGAGCCATCATATATCTTATTCTGTTTATTGAGACAAAACTGTGCCATTTTGTCAGCTGTCTATCTGATTTCAGCTTGCGGGAGATTGATCTCTGCAGGCTTCCATCTGACCACCTTATAAGCTCTTCATCTAGGCAGGAGAACTTACGCCTTTATTCAGCTTCAGTTCGGAATTTGACTGACTGATAAGCGTTATTGAAGATTCCCGGGATTTTAGTTAGATTATCATTTTCATCGATAATGATAAAGATATCATCCATATTCTGCCTGTAAACTTCGAACCGATTACTTTGTGGTAGGACTTCATTTTAGATTTTATGAGGAACTAGCGTCATTTAGGGTATCATCGAAATCCAGGGTGCTCTAGATAGCTGTTTCGTCCTAGTCTTGAACTCTCCAGCACTGCACACTTATAACCACATCAAGTGACAAGGCAAAACAGTTAATCGTCCAGCCACTTGGCTTAGAATTCAATAACCTCCGAATTTTAACTTCTTTCATGTGACATAACACTGCTACTAACAGATAACATCAATGAACACCGACTGCGCTCTGCCATGGCAGACAATAGGGGCTACAGATGCTCACTACAGTTCAGGACACCTAAGCAGCAGTCGTCACTGAGCTGGAGATTGATACTAACATTATCTGTTCTTTGTAGGCATCTAGATTATTGTCAGTGTGTATTTTGTCAGCAACTAAAGTCAGTTAAAGAATCAATGTAAGCTGAGTAGCACCAGACACCAGTTTCGTCCTATTATAAGACTTTTCAACAGAGCACACCATTAAATTTCACCAAAAATCGAACCGAAGATCTAAAAAATCAATGGTGAGCTCGTTAACTGTTCAGTTAACGGGTTGGAATTCACTAATCACCTATGAATTTGAACTTGACCTCACAGTTCACAGCTTCCTACTACAGTTTCAGGAAATGGTTATGTGTGTGTAGTTATTCATAAGTTATGTTCACTAATTTGATTTTCATCCACATTAATTCTGATTACGAGAATTTATTGAACAGCTGAAAAGTGAAAAGTTATTAGCTATTCTCTTTTTATCCTTATAGTTGATTTGACTCATCAGATAGATTATAAATTTGATGTCACAGACTAATTAAGTTAACAGAAATTTTAAGCATTCTATGACATTTGAACAAATAAATAGTGAATATCGAAAATATTACTTTTTCGAGTTATTTTGCGCACTGATTGTTAACTTGCAACGCTTTAGCAATTGAAACAGTGCAAAATGAGTTCAAATGTCAGTATCGATCACTCGAATTGCAAGCAAATCCAGATGACGAGTACTGAACAGGATGAAACGCGCGTCATGGATCTCATCAATCAATTAATACCAAAAGTAACTGACCCTTCACTTTATTTGATTGTATTAATTATCTGAACCCGGTGGGTGCGTACTTTGAAGAGTCCCAAACTAGGACGAAACAGCTGTCCAGAACTCACAGGTTTTCCAGTGGTTTTCTAACTAATGTCATTTCATGATGAAAATCCCGTAACCAATCAAATCCCTACAAACCAGCACTTGAATATCAATGAGATGCTCACTGGCGACTTGCCCTATTCAGGTAGGTAGTTACCTGGGGTTCTAGTGAGAAGTTGTGACCAGTAGGGTGCAGCAGGTCGGGTGGGAGGACAAATAGTCGCCGAAGACATTGGCTAGGGGTCGCCCTATGCTGTGAATTGGCAGAAGTTAGAATTCATGGGCTGGTCATTGGATCGCGTCCCAGTGACTTAATGGTATACAAGCTCACCTTGTAATCAGAAGGTCCCGGGTTGGGACCACGGTGGGTGGGTGCGTATTGATGAAGAGTCTCAAACTAGGACGTAACAGCTGTCCAGTACTCCCAGCTGGTTTTCTAATGGTTCTCTAACTAATGTCAGTTCATGATGAAAATCCTGTAACCTATCTGAAAAGTATTTTGTAACTTTAAGCTTACTTTTATTAATATATACCAAGAATAGGGCAGAAGAGATAACCAAGGCATACCTTCAAGGAAACATAGAGAAGGCAGACATGATGAAGATATCCACCCAACAACAACAATACCAGACACATCTAAAGAAAATCTTGGGCAGCATTGTTCCAAATACAGTCAGCACTGATGAGGATGCCAGAGCAGCCAGTCAGGACCAAATCAGGAAAGCAAGAGAGGCGTTCCATACTCCGAAATCATTGTAGAGATCAACAGCATTTATCACAAGGAAAAAGATCCGAATTCACACTGCTAATGACATTTCAGTTAGTGCTTCTATCTGGTTCAGAGATATAGCTCCAGTGTGATCAGAAGCAATTCCAACAGGCCACTTCACACTTTAATCAACAACTTCCCACTTCGCCAAGTGGATGTTAAAGGTCAGATGACCGGCTAGACAGGAATGATAAGCAGCAAAAGTGTCTGGAGAACAGTGAACCAGCCAAGAACTTTACTGCCAAAAAGATATGCTGAAGGAAACGTTGGTGGATTGGAAAAATCACGAAGAGTCCCTTGATTGACATAACACGCCAAGGACGTCATCAAGTAGAACTCAAATGAGAATCACTGCTCTGGCCGTTGTGAAGAAGGTCTCATGTCACATATCATGTGAAAAGGGGATGAAATCTTGTGGGTACTGATGCAGCTACATGAAGACGACAGCTGAAAATTAAGTACTGTCAAGATGGGCTACTGAATCCTCATGCCTCAAAGGGACAACCTAACAATAAAATAAGCAATACCTTAAGATTACAGAATATGTAGGGATTTGGAGTTAGTGAGTTAGAGAAATCACTGGAAACTAACGAGCACTGATTAGCCGTTTCATCCTATCTTGGGTCTCTTCAGCAATGCTCAGTCATGACCTGATGTTAGGTCGTCACGAACGAACGCCTAACGTCTAACGAATGAAACTAAATTAATCCAAATCTACACAAACCTCTCAATCTAAATATCAATCCCCAGTTGACTGTTGCGTACTGGACTGATTTCCCAAAGCATGAATGAACTGTTGTGACCAGTGGGATCCACTGTGGTAAGTTGGAGTGGATACCCATCGAAGGCATCAGTAAGGGTAGCACGATATCATAAGCTAACAACGTTAGAACTCAGGGGTCATCAAATCCCAACCCAAGTGGCTGATTGTTCAACGAGCTTGGCATTTTAACCCCAAGGTCTCGCGGTTCGAACCCTGATAGCGTCGTGAGTCACAAAATAGATCGCAACAACCGTCCAGTGCTCTTTAGCTTTCAATTATCTCTCTAACTAATGCTGATTCGTGATGCAATCTGCCTCGTGAACTCGAACATCTTAAGAATACGAAATTCCTTCCCCCCACCCAGGCTTAATGAATTCTTGTAAATACAACACATAGATATAAAAACTTTCTGGCAAACGATATCATACTGCAGACGTAAAGAAAAAATCCAGAAAGATTAACTCTGTGCTTTTTTTATAGAATCAATCTGCTACCAGGAAATAGTTATCTCTGTCTCCTTGCTTACGTCATTCGCGCGCGCATTATACATTCTAACTAGCAACTATATTATCTGTATTGTTACAAAAGAAAAAAAACAAAGGGGAGGATACAAAAGAGGAAAGAAAAAAACGGTGAACAAGAGTTCTCACAACAAACAAATCCAAATATATATTCGCTTCCATGCCACTACTTTTTTTTCTCTCGGCATGAAGACAGAAATTGAATTGTCAGACTTATTTTAAAAAAAGGCGAAGAATACATATCCTGACAAAATGTCGTTTCTTTTTTTAAAAAAAGGATAAGTATGACACTGAATGTTGAAAATAGCAACGACAACAACAACGGCAAAGAGAAACTGAGGAGGAGGAGGCAAGCTCAAAATTGGCTGTAAATAAAATGACGCAACAAAAGTCCTCCTGTGTAAGTGTGCCTTTCTATACATCATCACCACCACCTTTGTCTATCTCTGATTCTCTTCTCTCTCCTAGAAACTATAAATTGAAGAGGAAAAAAACTGGAGAAAAAAGCTGGAGAAAGGCAAAAAGTGGCCTATTCATCACTGACAAATCAAATTTTCTCTAATATAGTCAAATAGATTCTTGTGATAACTAACTGTAGACTCAAAAGACAAGACTAGGAAGAAAGCAGAAAAAACACTGAAATATTTTCCATCTTATTATTATGATTACTAGTAGTATATAGTAGTAAGGAGTAGTAGTAGTGCGTTTTTGGCTTGTTCATTCTTTTCATAATGAAATAAAATTTCACAGTCTGTAGAATGGGATGGTGGGTGGTGAAAGTAGAACAAATCTGATAGCATATTTTATTTTATTTCTTCATTTGTTAAAGCTAATCAAATTGGTAAGTGAATAACTAAGTAAATAAAATGAAGGTGAATGAATTCAATTGAGTTGATAAATGAGAACAATACTCTGTGAGTACAAATGTATTCATACACATACATACATACATACAAGAAACGGGATCTCGTTAGGATATTTAGCTGTAGATGCATTGACTTTATACTATTACTTTTTTTCTTAAGTTTTGAGTGAAACAGTGGGCTTCAGAAGCACATCACCATTTTACTCTGTTCTTTACGGTCTTTTTTATCTGGCTCTACAATTTCTCTAAAGCTCTCATCCCTTCTTCACACTGTCTCCTCCATGTCATCCTTGAACCCTAGCCAAACTCGTTGGTTAACATTCGGGTTCCCCTTAAGGACCAACCCTGGTGAGACTTTTTTCAGCATAGGCCCAATCCATTCCGATTTCTTCCTGTATATTTATTGTTTGTTTTCATTATTTTTTGTTGCTCTGATCTTTTCTAACTGGCCATCTGATCTCCAGTATAGAGATAGAGTAGGCAGCTTTTGACAAAGGTCACTAATGGCTTTTTAGAAATGCTTTCAGTGATACACCAATTCTCAGAACCATATAGAAGCATTAATTGCACAATGACATTGCAAATCGGAATCTTTTTCGTTAAAGTGAGAAGAATGCATCTCTACAGTGATTTAAGTGTGCAACAAAGTTTAATTTCACCTCTCCGATACTGGCTTTTGTATCTCCCTCCATGACATCCGTAGTGATGTCATTACTCATAATAATGTCCGTCACTGGTTCAAAAGTAGTACGCTCACCACCTAAGAAGGTGGTCCAGATTCATTTTCTGGCCGACGCTGTCCTAAATCTCATCTAACTTACCAATAGGTAGTAAGTCCATTAAAGAGGATTGATTCGCGGAACGTATGGTGCTAAAAATATCACCCCGTAAAAATAACATCATTAGCACTAGTGAAACTTGAAAGTTTAAGGCTACAAGTCCCAAATTCTGCTCGGAACATAAAAAAACGAAACATAATAATTATAATAATTAATTGGTGTGTGGTGACTTGCAGTAGGATCCAGTATGTGTATTTCGTCCTATTTGGGACTCTTCATCTGGATGTGCCTGCATTACGCAGTCAGTGATGATGTTGCCCCGCGACTCGAACCAAGACTGAGCAACTCGGTCCAATCAGTCGACGGGAAAGCCTAAAAGTGAAATAAATAATAATAATGTTTATTGAAACAAATCATTTACGATTATGAGCGTCTTTCAATATCAAGCCATATCATGTGTTGTGCTATACATAAAATAGTTCACGGAATATATAGATTTTGCAAGGGAGTGTAAAATTAATAAAATTCCTAGGATCATTTGGAAAGTTAGACATTGCACGACAAGGTGAGACGTTAACATTGTAAACTAAAAATGGAGATGCGATACCAGAAACTGTTAACAGATTAACTAAACACAAGACTATAAAGATAAAATATGAAAGACACCCAGAAAATCAGGATGTTAACTAAACAGCATGGAGACAAGTGTCCAAAATAAACTATGTAATAGGTAGGGAGAGTAAATAATGGGTTGGTTAAGAAAAAGATGTTACCAAAGAGTCCTACAAAAATTCAAAAAACCCAAAGAATCATTATTGAGAAAGTAGTGGAACTTGGAATTATACCCAAGGTAGAAGGAGGGGTTGTAGAACTTCCTTCTGTTTGCATAATTCAGCGTTTCCTATCCTCATTGCTAAGGCCTTGGCAATACAAATTATACCATCTATCTTAACATCCCGTCTATACAGTGTCATCAGTAGCTAATTCATTTTGGAACACTCAGTACATTGAATAACTGTAGAAGCATCACTGCCTACTGAAGGTGGAGTTTGTTGTGTCCAGCTGGATTAACGTAGATAATTAGACAGATATTTTATGGTTTCTAACTTTTTATTTCGACAGCATGTTAGGAAAGAAAAATAATTTTTACAGCTAAGATGGCACACAAATATCCACTGTCTGCCAACAACGTTCTGCAATTCCTACCTGATTGCTGAATCCGAATGACTATATTGAGGCGTACACTGAGAAGAGTACGTAAGTGATTTCAAAGAGAATGAACTGGAACTATACATTTTAAATAAAACTGAGAATGTATATACAATACCTCAATCAGCAGCTATATGATGATACCACGCACAACGAAAGACACCGAAGTCATCGAACTGAAGACAGCAGTAAGCCAAGGCTGTGCATTATCATCGATGATAATCCGAATCATAGTGGACTGGATCATGCAACAAGACAGGAATAAGTTGGACCGACAAGAAGACTCCAGAAGATCTGGACTTCGCAGATGATATATGCCAAGTGTCATACAAATTTGAAGAGGTACTGGCGAAAACCAACAAGGGGATAGAAGAAGCAGCAAAGATAAAACTTCAAGTGAACATAAATAAGACGAAGATAACCAACTAACAACAATAAGCACCACCCCTATCAATGGGAGGAATAAGTCACTTCTTGTATTCATCTAGGCAGCACAGTTTCAACTACAGGCGGAAGCACAGATGAGGATGTTAAGGATCGGGAGACAGACTGCCATTACTCTGAAATCAGCAGAAGGAACAAGGTTCTGACTTTCAACACTGACGTCAAATCAATGCTTCTTTGAGGTTCATGGACTTGGTGCTCGTATCACTGAAGACATTCCCAACAGACCACTATAGACCAACTTCAACAGCAGCCACCTTCACTGGCTCCATACTTAAGATCAGATGGCCAGTTAGAAATGATAAGCAACATGGGACTCTGGCACTCAGTCAGCCAACCAAGAACCTATTGCCGAACAAATAAGCCAAAGAATAAGGATAACGATCATACACACGCCTAGGAGATCCTTGGGTGATGGCCCTTGAGTGAAAGGTGCATTGGAAACAGTGAGTTGGGTTTGGGTCCAGGGGTGATATGGAGGAGATCGTGTGAGGAGGAGATGAGAGACTATGGTCATGAAGTCAGGTTAAGAAGACTACAGAGAAGGACTACAGGATGAAGTATAGATGTGCTGGAGAAGCTCTACCTTCCACTCAGAAACAAAGGGAATAACAGTTTAAATTTATATTCAGTAGTGTGTAATTCTGATCGAATATCACAGGCGTTTTCGACCTGTCTGTCTGTCTATCTACCTATCTATCCATCTTTCTAACTATTGGACGAAATCAACACAGTGCCGAATTTTGATTGGTCCATTTCTCCACTAGGTGTTTGACCTGCTTATCAAGATAATTAGACATTAGAAAACACCATGTCTTATTCCCTGCAGCCTAATTAATTATTATATTTTCTATTCTATCAGTAATTAGTCAACCCAATTACTATAACACAGATAGATATTAAATTAAATTCTGTTTATCCCTCTTTTTACGTAGTTTAAATTAAGATTAATTATCGTACAAAATGAAAAAACGGAGGAACACAATTTTGCCTTTTATATAATTCTTTGTGAAAAAGTCAATTGCTAAGAAAACACTCAGTCCACCCCCTAATAAGCATAAATACAGAATCTTGTTTTATGATTGTAAGTAAATATGCATTGAGTAAATTCACATAGTTTCTGTAATACATCCACCCACAGGCTCACACACGCAAGTAAGCACTTATACGTATCCAAAAAGGTGAGGGCAGGTATCTATCCCCTAATTTTAACATTCTCATAATGTGTATTCATTATGACAACAGACAAGCAGAAGAAGGCTAATAAGTTACAAAGATAGCGACAGGAGAAATTATGAATACTACTATTATTTTCAAGAATTGATTTTCCGGAATTTGATTGACTTCAAAATTACTCAGCAACTGATTTCATTTGCAGAACCAATGAAAACCAAAAAACACTGAACAGTTGTGTCAACCTTGTATGGCATTCTTCAGCCATACGTACACATGACCCCATCAACAGAGATAGAAATCAAGGTGGGGTCATCGACTATTCAGCCACGGAGGTGGAATCCAATGGCCTGACACTTCTAACAAATCTAATCCTTACGAACCACCTCTTGAAATTTAATCTTATGCTCACTAGTGACTTGCTACAAAAGGCAGTTTCCTGGAGTTCTCGTGAAAATTCGTGACCAATGGGGTCCATCCAGACAAGTGTGAGGGTGGAGTTCACACCGATAACATTGTTTGGTGCTCGTGCTAAAATCATGAATCGGTAAAAGTTAGGATTCATGATCTGGCCACTGAATCAGATGGGTCCCAGAGTCTGAATGGTATACGAGCTTGCCTTGTAACCCGAATATCCTGTGTTCGAACCCCAGTGCCGGTAATTCTCAAAGTAGGGTGGGACAGGTGTTTTCAATGTTTCTCTAATTTCCAAGTATTTGTTTTGTAGGGATTTTTTTGTTTGATTGCATAGACTATTTCATCATGAGCTGACATCATTTAGAGAACCACTGGAAAACCTGGGAGTACTGGACAGCGTACTGATAAAGAGTCCCAAACTAGGACGAAACAGCTGTCCACAACTCCCAAGTTATCCAGTGGTTCTCTAACTGATGTCAGCTCATGGTGAAATCCTCCATGTTTCTCTGATTGACATCAGTCCGTGGTCAGACTCGTAAAAAAATTCTAACCTCTGTGCTTTTGTGATGCATAATGCAACCAACATCTGATGTCATCGGTGAAGTCATAAGCGCCTACTGATGAAGGGTCCAAAAGTGGGACAAATACCTATTCAATCATCCATGGTTTTCAAAATATATATATATTATTTTTTTAATATTAATGTGAACTGTGACCAAGAATAATTCATTATGTACTTGATAAAGTAGTTCGCGAAATGCATAAATCTCAAGGAGGTATGTGCCCTTGGCCCATATGTACTCCTGAAGTAGTGGAGAAACACTTAAATCTTCCTAGAAAATTCGTAATCATAAAATGAATTTCCTCCACTTTAAATAGACAAGAGCATACAGGTAAAATCCATGAGATGTGATTTAATATCTTCAACCAAGAAAATGCTGTACATGAACCGTAACTTAGCTGCCAATATCTTTAAAAGAAAGATCTCACAGTCTCTGAAAAAGACATTCGCTACATCATCGTTGAGAATAGAGTTTTCTAGTCAACCATTACTGGTCAATTACCTGAATGAAAAGATCCTGAAGTTTAACAACTCTGTGTGCCTATATCAATTCAGCTGCTCATGTGAGGCTAGATATATCAATCATTCGACACAGGTTTTATCAAAGAGGATGGCAAAACATTAATGTGCTTAGTTATGAAGAAGTGGAAGTGTGACTATAAGAAATGCAATAACTGAGTATCTCATCAATACCAATCATCTGATTTCTACAGTCTCATCCTGCTTTGAAAACAGGCTCTTCACTGAATCACTCGCTTTGATTTTCTGTATGCCTGAAAATTCATCTAGTGTTCATTAGGGAATAATTACAGGAAAAAGTAACCTGAAGTTCTAATGAGAATTCTTGACCACACCAAATTGATTATGAGCACAAATACACGCCGATAACATTGGCTGTTGGCTGCACCCTATATCACGAAAGTAATTTTGCGTTACAGTGTATGATACCAGCATTGTATTACTAAACAGTTTGAGTATTACAAAAATCACTCATATTTATGTAGGCTAACATGAACTAAACTGACAAAGTTCGAAAACAAAATGAAACTGTTGAGATTTCTTATGATGGTGAGGGTTATTCATTGCACTATTTACATTGACAGCACATATCGATTATGTAATGTTTGCTCTAATCTACAAGGGAGTGTGCGCTGTACTAATAAATACCAACAATAAAATCCAGAATTAAGCAGGACTTTTACTCCAGTTAACTGGTGATACGTTTTTTCAAGTTTTTCTGCCTTCTCCCTACTCCTTCGAGAGATTCTAAGTGCAATTCATAGACACTGAATATTAATTGTGTCAGTAGTACTATTTTAGAATGTCCTGTCGATTGATTTTTATTGCACAATTGTACATGTGTTGACTCTCGTGGCCACTTAACCTAGTGGAGCACACAACGGCGTTTGAAGAGATGGCTCCTGAATTGAAATCTCATTGTAACTTAGTTGGAGGCAAGAATATACTTTTGATGAGTCTTAGTAAATGAGACAAAATGCAAATCCTAGAAGCTAATGCTAACTCTTATTTATGTTATCATTACTAGTTCCACAATTATTTTTATTTTGTTTTTGGCCTTTACTGATCTTCCCTAATGAATGTTATAGGATACTTATTCAACACCAACGCTTTTTCTCTCTTTTTTATTTCGTCATTTAGGTCTTTGCTTGTAGCTACATAGTGCCATGGCTCGGTTTTTCAGACACTTAACTAAGCCTGCCTTAACAGTTAACGGATGAGAAGAATTAAAGTCTAAATATCTATTAGAATGCGTTGGTTTTCTATAAACACTAGTGTGGAGTTTGCCTTCTTCTATTCGTTTTATCTTACAACCTAACATAGTTAATTCTTCTAGTTCATTTTCTGATTCAACTGTGAATTTTATTCCTTCTACTTGTGAGTTTACTCTTATGCTAACTCCCAGTAAAAACATGCAAGCCACTGCCTTTAGGTGAAATACTCAGTATTCATTGATAGAAATAAGATTTGATTTCGCCGTTTTATCCAAGGAGCTATTTGACGGAAAAAAGAGAAAAAAAATATGAAAATGTTTTAAATGCTAGCTGTTTTCAAATTTTTCTCTGTGTGAATCAGTATTATTATATCAGCCACTGTTCGTGTGTCTGTAACGATAGAAGACAAGGGTCAGGCAACAGATCGTTTATTAAGGAAAATCAACACATATTTATAGATTTTAATGTACATTATTGTAGATTATTGTTAGTAGAAAATACAGTCTGTTGATTGGTTGTTTCTCACAGAAAGTTAACCTTGCATCTCTTTGTGGCTGTGTCAGATCATCCATATGCTAACTATATCCGCCTACGCAAAGCCTTTGTTCTCATTTTCTCACCGCCAATATTGGGGACATAAACATTGGAGTCAATTACTGTCTACCGACTTTGGCTAGCAGCCACCTCTCACCACACGTCGATCTGTTCAATAACAAGATGTACGCCAGCCATACAGGAGGTCTTGGTTCATTTTTCGACCGATACACTACTAAACCTCTGTTAGTTTACTAGCCATTAGTAAGCCCGGAAAGATAAGAAGGCTAATAAATGAAGCTATCAACCTCACCTTGTTCATAAAGCAAAAACCATCACTACTGAAACTTTAAAAGCTTGAAGCCCTATGTTCCACTTAGGACACAGAGGAGTGGAAGAAATCAAACACAGACCTGAATGCAGTGAATACAGTGTTGGATGAAATAGTATTGATGAGTTCTGTTAATTTAGCTTTATAGATAAATTATTAATAGATTCACACTTACCAATGACTGCTTATATTATTATTAATCCCTTGGGTACCGAGTGGAACATACAGCTTCAAAAACACATTTCCACTCTGTTCTATTTCTTGTAAACCTATTCAGCTGGATCCGCGACTGCCTATAATCTCTCATCTCCTCTAACTCACACTATCTCCTTCATGTAACCCTCGCACTGACGACCCACTCGTCGTTTCCTGTTGGGATTTAACTCGAGCGATGCCTTGTCCAGAGCGAAATGTCATTCCATGGTTTCCTCATTGTATGCCCGATCCATTTATATTTTTTCCTGTATATTTATTGAACAGCTGACTTTTGGTTGGTTTGTCCCCAGAGTTTCTTGTTGCTAATTCTTTCTTGCCAATCGGCTGGCCATTTGATCTTAAGTATGAAGCCAGCGAAAGCAGCTGCTAACAAAGTTTATGGCCAGTTGGAAATGCTTTTCGTGACACACGGCGCAAGATTCTCACCCGTATAGAAGCACTGACTGACTGACTTCACATTTGTGTTGAAAATTCAAATCTTGTTCTGTATGCTGCTGTTTTCAAGTTGATGAATGTGTATCTGGCCTTTCCGATTCTGAATTTAACACCTTCATTCACTCCGATTGTAGTTGAAACGATGCTTCCTAGATAAGTGAATGGAGTAGCCTCTGTTAAATTTCTTCTTTTTGATGGTTACTGGTGCTGGTTGTTGTTGTCGGTTGGTTATCTTAATCATCCGCGTCTTCTCCATGTTCACCCGCAATCCTGTCTTCTTGGCCAGCCTTTTCTGCCAGTTTGTCGGTTTTCATCTATCTAGAAGTCTTCGGGTTTGTATGGCATTTAACATATATCATCATACGATACTCTTTTTTTCTGTCGAATTGATTCCTGTCTTCTCCCTCCCATGCACAGTTTGACGCATAATCCAGTCCACCACAATTAAGAATATCGCTGATGATAATAGGCAGGCAGCGTTGTCTTACTTCTGCATGTACTTCGAACGCCTGACTGAGCTTTCCGTTGTGGATCACCTAATTCGTGGCATTGTCATATAGCCAGGTGCTGAATGAGGTTGGTAAATAATCACTTAGCATACAATAGGATTTTTAAACACACGAATTATTTAACTAATAAAAATGAGTAATTTTCTGGATGGGTCACAACGAATTGATAACAGTCAGAGGAGCCATATAAAATCAGGTATTACAGAACACTTATTTCTCTGTATTTCACTACACATATACAATATGTACCTATAATTTCATGAGGGATTGAAACCAAAACCTTAAAGTTACGGAAGGGACACATTAACACTCAGCCAATGTGTCAGCAGACCAAAGTTATTCAATAAGCATTTTAATACTGGGTTTTATTTTTTTCTACTAATCTTCAATACAATACTTTGAAATGAAGCCATTTGACTACAGTGGTCATCATTATTTTGGAAAACACTTAATAACAAATCAGTCTTAGAAAAAATAATTTAAACATGTTGAAAATACGAATATTTAAAACAGCAAAAGTCTTCAGTTGTTAGATTTTCGCCACGAGCTGACATCAGTTACAGATATTATTTAAAGCCGGAGAGTACTGTTTCGTTCCATTCTGAGACTCTTCCGGCTGCACATCTACAACCTCACCAGCGATTATATCCAGAACCAAGCTTGTTGGCCATTCAACCACTTAGGCCGGAGGCCAATGAACTGTGAAACCTAGCGTAGTTACCTCAGGATCATAGAGCTACCCTCAGCAGTGCTTCCGATGAGCACCCACTTGACACGGTGAACCCCACTGGTCGTGACTTCCCACTGCAGCTTCAGTACATCTACCCAGTAGCCATTGATGATCTGGCGATTCATATTCAAATAACAGGATATGTAGAAATTTTGTACTAATTTCAATCGTTAGATTTTTGCCATGAACCAGTATCAGTTAGAGAGATTATTGAAAACCGGTAGGGTCAAGGTGGATGATTGAGTGGTCATTGAAGATATTGGTGAGATATTCCAGTTCTGTTTGAAAATATGTAAGATATCTTTTAATCAGCCAACGTAAACTTCTAAAAAGGATAACAACATTCCTGTAACTACGCAAAACAAAGTTATATAATACCAACTGCCTAAAGGAAATCAAATCGCAGCTGACCGCCTCCATTATATTCCATTCATTTACGTGGAGGCAAGATGGAGGTGAATTTGTTTTATCGATAACCCAAATAGACTGAGAATATAAGTTATAGAACAAAAAACTTGTCGCCCTTTCTTTTCACCCACTTGAAAAGATGGAATGGAGGCAGTCTTAGTTACGATTTGAATTATTTCAAGTTGTTGATCTAATGTGATTTTGTATTATCAGCTTTGACGAACGCTGTAATGAAATTGGATGTTATATCTGCTGCCTTTAAAAGTATTTTAACAACACTTTTATACACAACTGGAACATCTTTTGTGGTGATTGCTTTACAACGTGGGGAAGCACCTCGCGGTAGTTAATTACCTTTTTTAGCTGTACAATCTCATGTATGTTCAGTTTCCTAACGAAAGAAGGTATTAACAAAAGTGATGAGTTATCTTAAGCATAGTTGTGAATACTAATCTATGCAAAAGTGGAAGTCAATAGCAGCATTGTAGATATAAAATAAGACAAACAATTTATTTTCCAGTATTGGTTTTGTAAGGATTTTGTTTGATTGGTTGGAAGATTTCATAATAAGCTGACATTGGTTAGAGAACCATTGGAAAACCAGCTGGGAGTACTGGGCAGTCGTTTCGTCCTAGTTTAAGACTCTTTAGTGGTACGCACCCTCCGGGGTAAGAACCCAGGACCTTCCGGTCACAAGTCGAGCTCTCTAGACCATTATTAAACTAGGATCCGACCCAATGGCCCGATGAATTCTAACTTCTGACAATTCATGAAGTTAGAATTCATGGGCCATTGAGTTGTATCCCAGTGGTTGAATATTTGATGATCTTGAATTATGACCGGAAGGTCCTGGGTTCGAACCCCGGCGGTGGGTGAGTACTGATGAAGAGTCCCAAACTAGGTTGACGAAACAGCTGTCCAGTACTCACTGCAGGTTAACCACTGGTTCTCTAACTGATGTCAGCTCATGATGAAATCCTTCAACTAAACAATCTAGTCAACGATTTGTAACGAGGATGCACAAAGAAACGGAGGAAAATGTGATATGACGTAAAAGTAATAATGAGTTAAAAGACAAACATAATGAAGTTGTTTGAAAACAAAAGTGTTGTTGCCATGATAATAGAAGTGGTTGAATAATTTTTATTGTAAGCAAAGCTTCAATTTCTCTATCTGAATGGCTAGAGCTTCAGCAATGCAGTGACGATGAGAGTGTATTGCTTTAGGGAATTTGTTTTTCCCTTTGTAGATTACTTTGAAGGAGGAGTCTGTTGAGACAGGATGACCAGAGTTGACAAGGTGTTCAATTACCGCACTTCCTATTGAGCCACTGCTGTCTTTCTACACAATAAGGGATAGGTTTTCAAGCCTTTTTAGATAGGATACATGTCAAATGACCAATATACTCAACTTCACAGGAAGAAGGGAACTGATGTACGCACATAGAAGTGATCAGATGCGGGGTCTTCTCTTCCAAGCCTCTGAAGATCAATGGACGACTGGAAAACCCTACTCTTAGAGTTGTATATCTACAGAAAGTGAATTCTCTGAATAAAGCCTCTTCACTGAATCACTTTTTTGGTTCTTTTCATTAATGCATGGAAGGGGATTATTGAAGAATAGGTTTTATCCTCACTCTAATTGTGTATACTAAATGATGATAACAACGAGTCATTATTACAAGTTTAAATTTGAATTCACCTACGTTGGATTCAGATAAACAAACGTGTTGTTCAATGTTTCAATAGCTATTTGACTCATAATTAATTGAACACTTTTTAGGTGACTGCTCAAAATACCATTTTGCTGAATGATTCACATTACCCACAAAAAGTAGTAATAATGACATTTTTAAAAATAATAAACAATAAAAACAATAATATCTAAACTTGTGAAATAAATAATAACGATGAAAATAATGTGACAAGCTAATAACTTGAATTTCGAAAGTGTTCTGAATGACCAGTGGTAGATAAAAGGAATATTAGCTCCATCTGTTTGAAGAAGGAGAGAAGTTCAAAATAGAAATGCGGATTAACTAAATGACTAAAAGTTACCGGGACTCCCTTTCCACAACATAAACGTTTCTTTTTAGGAAAAAAAACCATTTAGTTGACATTCGTTTGTTGGGAATATGAGTCATCATGATAACAAAATTTCGAATAAATAAATATATATATATATATATATACGTGCATATTATACATTTAGACAACTTGGAGTTGTTGTTTTTTTGTTTTATTTTAGAATTAATCGACTCAACTTGAGTTATTTGCAGAATGATTCATTTCCAATGACAGATTGCTTCATTTATCATAGTGTACTTGTGTATACTGGCTTGTAGGCGTGCATGAGTGCGCGTGTGGTTGTTGAATGATATATATATATATGGGAAAATATTGCAATTATATGCTGACTACGCATAGAAATATCAAATTAATTTAACGTTTGTTAGCTTAAGCAACTATAGTTGTAGTAGTATAAGTAGTAGTAGTTATTGGCTATGTGTATATCCGGTCAGCGAAATTATTCGGCTTCAATTTTTAACTTCAAGCTCATTTAATCATGAGACTGACTGACTGACTGTCTGTACGTCAGGAAACAGGAATTCAAATAATTTATTATCATCAAAAAGCAGTTACTGTTTTTCTGTTATTTTTAAAAAGTCTTTTCATTAGTTTTTTTCTAAATAGAAGCTTAAGTTTTATGAAAAATATTATGTTTAATAGAGAAAAGTCGATTTCGTTAAGTGGTTCCCCTTGTTTTGCGCAATGATCACAAGTTCAATGTGTACACTTGATGTTCAACCTTCCAAAAAGGTAAGTTTCTTCAATGGGTTAACTAATTTTCCAAAGACTATTATATTTCTTAGGGTTCCGAATGGAAGACAAGGCTTCAACAGCCCACCTCTATTTCATCCTGTTCTCTGAAGGCCCATAAGCTCTTATCTCCACCTCACATACTCTCCTCTATGTCACCACTAAACACTCAACTCGTCGTCTCCCATCCAGGTTCCCCTTGAGGGCCTTTCTGATGTCTCCTCAGTGCGTCTCTGATCCATCTTCATTTTCTTCACAGTGGGTTCTTAGTTGGTTCGTTCCCAGAGCTTTCTCTTGCCAATTCTTCCTAGTCGGCTGTCTGATCTTGAGTATGGAGCCTGGTAAGACAGCTGTTGATAAAAGACTTCAGTAACTTCTTAGAAATACTCTTCGAGATGCCAGCGCCAGGTTTCCAATCCATATAGAAAAATTGACGGACTTTGAAATAATAGAGGAGATTTGTAGCTCAGGTAGATGATTTGCAGTTAATAGTGTTCTCTGAGCTGGTTGGTATAGTTGCGGAGCTTTCGTCGTCCTTCTGGACAACATCTTCAGCGTACTTTTTGGCATAAAAGGAAATGATTTAAATTTCTTCATGAGTGATATAATTGCGTCTCCTGGTAACCATCTTTGCATATATATTGACCTGAGGGGTCCACCAAGATAAGAGAGGGGACAGGTATTTTCCTGTGACATTGGCTGGCGATTGCGCTAAATATATATCGTGAATTGGTCAAAATTGAAATTCATGGGCTGGCTATTGTATCGAGTCCAAAGCGGATGAGTGGTCTAGGAGCTCTCCTAGTAATCGGAAAGTTGGAAATTTATACACTGCTAATCAGTGGCTGACTACGGGACTGAATTCCTGGAGTTTTGACCCAAAGTTATGGCTTGTGGGACCCACTAAGTCAGCTGCGGAAACAAACACTGGCTAACGATAGTGGTTGCCAGTGGTATTTGTAACTTGATTTGACAGAAGTTAGATATCATGTATCATTGGGTTTGTTCCCAATGGCTGAATGATCAACGGCCTTCCGAGGCAATCTGAAATTTCCACATTGGACCACTTGTGCAGTCATGTGTATTTACCACAGAAGCATTACAAACTAGAATGAAAAACAAATGTCCAGTGCATCCTGGTTTTCAGTAGTTCTATAAATGGTGCTGAGCCAAGATAAAAGTCCACTTTTTAATTAAAATGAAATTCTGGATTATAATTTGCACGCAGAGCAAAATTTTTAGTGCTTTACTTAAAAATACTTCTTTTTACAGGATTTTCGAGCGAAGTAATAGGTAATTAGGAGTTCGAATACAGTCTGATTCTCTACATGTTGAAGTCCCTGTAGAAATTCAGTTGATTTTTCGGGGTAGGTTTTCTAGCCCCAGGCCCATATTTTCATCTTGTTCTCGCTTGTGACTGCCTTGTAAACTACGCGAGGTTAAGGGATAAATTTGCAGGAAGTGCCTC
Organism: Trichobilharzia szidati; assembly: GCA_944472155.2. Taxonomy (NCBI): domain Eukaryota; kingdom Metazoa; phylum Platyhelminthes; class Trematoda; order Strigeidida; family Schistosomatidae; genus Trichobilharzia; species Trichobilharzia szidati. The sequence goes on from OX235272.1 coordinate 74,762,399, forward strand.
CTTTCACTTACCTAGGCAACATGCCACGGATGAAGATGTCAAAGCCAGGATCCGAAAAGCTATGCAGACGTTCATTATTCTGAGAACAGTCCGGAAATCTACTATGGCAATGTGGCTACCATGTTAGGCAAGAGGAGGGACATGGGTTCATTCAGGGCTGTAGATACGCCCTCTTGAGAAGTTCCAGCAGGCGCGAAACCTAAGGTCGATGGCTCCCTGATGACAGTCTACAACCATCTAATATCAAGATCCCTATATTCACCAAAAATGTCAAGTGAGCACTTCAGACTTTTGGCACACACCATCTAAAACATTTTAAACAGGCCAATTCAGACTCATATCGGCAGCTGCCTTCGCTAGTTCGATACCGAAAATTATACGACTGGCCAGGAAGGGTAAGCAATGAGGACACACTGGCAAGAAGTGACCAGAACCAACAACCCATTACCCAAAAGGTATGAGTAAGGAAATAAGGATGAATTTGACGTATGTTGAAGAGACTATGGAATGAAATGATACGCCAGGCCCTATGGTGGAACCCGAACGCTAGACGATGGGTTTGGTTTCGGTCTGAAGGTGACGTGGTGGAGACGTAAGCTTAGGCAAAATCATGGAGCAAACTGAAAACAGCTGTAGACAACAAAACGAAATGGCAATGGGCTTTTGAAGCATAATTTTTCACTCACGAATGAAGGGAATAAAAATAATACAGTTTCATTCTATTTATAGGAGAATATGGCCTCACACTACACCTTGTCTTCCCTTACCACGAGAAATCTAGAGTTGTAGCTAGAGAATTATTTGATCAGTGGACGTGATTACAGATAGCTTAATTGTGTAAACAAACGATTAGGTAGGTATGAAATGGTTTCATCTCACTGTATTAGTTTTAAAATAGAATGACGATATCATCTGAATTAAATATGTTGCTGAAAAGTAAATCTCAAGAAAAGTTTAGGGACAAATTTAGAAGGAAGTATTCAGCGATCTACAGTATATTATATATTATTCCTTTATGTTCCAAGCGGAATTTAGGGCTTCAGCAGCCCATCACCATTTCACTTTATTCTCTGTAGTCCTTTTCAGCTCAGTCCACAGTGGTGCATAAGCTTTTATTTTTTTCCGAGATGATCTCTCCTATGTCACCTTCAGAATCATATCCAACCCACCGTTTCCCATTCGACTTCAACTTAAGGCTTGGAGAGTGACGTTACTCAATGCTCACCTTACAGTGTGTCCAATTCATCTCCACTTCCTTATGTTTATTTGTCAGGAAATAGTTTGTCGGCTGGTCTTTACTGTTTATCCCTCCAGGCGTGTCATTTAATCTTCAGTATCCAGCTAGCGAAGGCGGCAGCTGTTGCTTTGGGTCTGCACCGGCCTGTTAGAAATGCTTTGGTCAGGTTAGTCACAGAGACTGATTCTTTCATACTTCTCCCATTTGTGTGGGTTGGGGAATCACCAAAAGTTAAATCCAAGTTGAGATTTTATAAACCTTGCTTAGTGTTAATAGTCCCCAGTTTCTGTTAAAACTCCAATGACCAGGGTATCAAAACTGACGTATTTCAGTGGATCTACATTATAACTTTATTCAGAGGGACTAATAATAATCCAGGGTGGTGACAAAATTATGCTTATCGATTTCAGAGTTCCTAGCACTAGTCATTTAGATGTACTTAACACCAGAGGTCAGTGTTTATAACCTCATTCCTTAACGATTGCAGCCCAAATATTTTAGATTACACCAGTTCATTCCAGGTTACAGATATGCCAGTGATCACAAGGACATTAAACGGAAAATAGAGATTCAGGGAATCCTGTTCAGCACTACCACCGACTCAACATCTACGGGAAACCCACGGGGGTGAAAATTCCTCTTGTTATCCAAAATATATCTGTAAAATATCTTCCAAATTATTATCTTTCACCAATTATATGGACAATTCTGAAAGGTTCTAGTCTCTCTGCTGATTAACACTTTCATCAGTTATATTTACTATCTTCCGATTCGTTGAAGTATATTGATTTTCTTTTAATTTAACAGATGAAAATGTCTGAGTAAAGAATGTTCTTTTTGATAACAATTATATATTATTATTTATCTTTCCCTTGGGTATTGAGTGGAACAAAGGATTTCTACAGCACACTTCCATTTCGTTTTCTTTTCTGAAGCCTTCTTCAGCTTGTGTCACGATCCTCTATAAGCCTTCATATCCTCCTCACGTGATTACAGACGGAGAAACTGAATTCAGTGTAGAACACGCACTGAATAAAGAAGTGAAGAAGAGTGCAAAGAAAGAAATAAGACAATTCTAAGAGACACTGGCAACTGAAGCATCACCGGCCTCGCGTTAAAGAGACCTCAGGACATTATGTCAGATAATCAGGCCTCTATCCAGTGAGAAATCAACACAAATGAAACCAATTAAAGCTAGTTAATGGAACCTAATTACCGAAAAGGAGAAGCAAAAGAAACTGAGCAGATCACTTCACCTAGCCAACACCTTACAGTCGTCTAGAAGTACCTCTAGCAACCACAGAACTTCCAGGGAACACCATTCCTTCAACACAAGCAGAAGTCTTAGATGCAATAAGTCTACTGAAAGCCGGGAAGGAAGCAGAGCCAGAAGGAATTTCCCGCTCCTCAAACACTGAAAACGGATCCAGAGGATGAAGCGTATACGCTGACGTCAAAAGTTTGGAAAGAAGAGAAGGCTATTCTGTCAAATCACAAAGAAAAGTGACTCAGTCCACTGCAAGAACTGGCTCAGAATCATGCTCTTATCCATGCCAAGCAGAATGTTAAGTCGCATCATCCTGGAGAGACTAAAAAATGTATTGGACGCAGAACTCCTCCTAAAACAAGCTAGGTTCGGGAAAAGCAAATCATTTTCTGACCAAACTGCAAGGGCATACCTCATAATTGAATAGAGCATAGACTGATAATTGAATCTCTACCTAAATTTCATCGACTTTGAAGGAGACTTCGACGGCGTTGACCGGGGAGCAACAAATGTGGCATAGAATAATATGCTGCTTAAAACAATGATAATTTGTAATTGGCTTAGGAAGAATGGGAAATAGTCGGATTTTTACAATTAAGTAAGTAAGATAAGGAAAGCATCATTACTAATTTCTTCTGAAGACATATGTTTAGCTTCTTTAGGCGGGTACCGATGGCTTCGGATTAATATGTTAAATACAAACTCATAGGATAAATACTAAGATTAGTTAAAATACGATAGATAATTTTAAATGCCTTATTAACATCGACTCTCTGTTCAGTATCTACAAGGTGAGGAAAAAAATACGATCTACTCACAGACCATGAATGTCCCTTGCTTGACCATGGAGGATGATGTTCAGAAATTCAATGCTGAACAGGTCTAATCGTACTGCCAATGTGATTGGCTCAACCGGAGCAGTGAGACTGGTAGATATACAGTTTGATTATGGATTGATATCAATTAAAGAACCGTTGAAAACCAGAAGTTATTGAACATCTGTTCCATCCTAGTTTCAGACTCAGACTCATCAACAGTACGCACCCAGTGGAGGTTGAACTCAGAACCTACCAGTGACCAGGCAAGCTCATAGACCTTCCACAGCCACAAGGACCCAACTCAGTGGCCCATGAATTCTAACTTCCGCTAATTTGTGATTTTAGCGTGACCACCAGCCAATATCATTAGCGATTAGCATCTCACACAATTTAAACTGGAGTGTTTGTGAAAAAATATTTTAATTCTGCTACATGGAATGATCTTTTTACCGTATTCTTTAGGCACTGTGTTTTTATCCAACTGATTTCATCAACAAGGACCTGAGGTTATAAGCTTAAGGGCTACTTTGTGAACCTGTTGACATACTAACTTGCCATGAAATATTGAATAATGGATCATTTGTGAAAATAATTTTTTTTACGGAAAGTTCCATTTCCTCGGCATCCCCATGGAACGCCTAGAAGGCAGTAGTCTTCAAAAGTCAATTTATCGAAAGCGCACATGGAAAGGACAATACTTACATTTTAATAGCTTTTGTCCAAATAGCTTTAAACGTGGTCTAGTCAAGACTCTATACTACAGAGATAGGAGAGTATGCTCTACAGAGAACTTAGAGGAAGAATTTGAGTTTCTGGAAAAGACACTGAAGAGCAATGGGTACTCTCAAAGGTTCATCAACATGTATGGAAGATCTGAAGTCAAAAATGTAAAACAAATCACAGTAATAAAAAAGCCAATCTACTTTCAGCTTGATTATAAAGGTGAAAACATTGCAGCGATGATCAACAGAAGGCTGAGCACATCACTAGCCATAGCTTATCCTGCAGCTCGGCTTGTTCCTGTCTATCGAACAGCTTGCTGTTTGATGCAATCGGAAATTGATAGGTATCCTTTTCATGTTAACTCCAACTGCATTTACAAATTTACATGTATGTGCGGGAGCAGCTACATTGGAAGAACAGAAAGAAGGGCATATCTACGATTTTATGAACATGTACCAAAAAGCTTACGTCTAAAGGGAACAAATACTTTAAACAGTGCCATCGCTAGTCATCTCCTCGACACGGGTCATGAGGTGGACGTCGAAAAGTCGTTCAAAATTATCAATAAGCAAAAGAGCTCAATTCTCCTTAAGTTTGCTGAAGCCATTTGCATCAAGCGCCTGAAACCTGATTTATGCATTCAGAAAGAAGCGGTTACCAGTCTTTCTTTGCCCTGGTAACCGGATATTTTTCATCCGGATGCGACATGCTGACAAGTTTTCATTGTGTATGATTATTATTGTTCGGAATAGTGTTTAGTATTGCATTTATATATATGTATATATTATTAGTGTATGCGTATACTGATCGATTGATTTTTGTTTAAAATGAACTCTGTGCAAGTATGTTAAAATTGTTTTTGTAGATATATTTAATAATGTCTTTGCCCTGTAAGCAGCTGACGAGAAGGCAACGAAATAAAAGATGGTACCATTTTATTTTGCAAAAACTATAGTTCTTGCTTTGTTCAAAATGAAATAAACATTTCTGTACTAACTGATTAAAAATGCGCATTAAAATTTTCGAAAGAATGATTACTGAACAAAAAATATTCCTTTTCGATAACTTCATCATCACGTTCTACAGTTGTATATATACATAATAGTGATTGAATTAGTGTTATGAACAAGATTAGTGTTGTTTAAACAACATCAAATCAATAAAATCAATAAATTACTGTGCAATTGCATCAACATAACAATACATTGAATGAATATCAGAAAAGTTAGTAAAGACTATAATACAAATTCATGAATTTCTGGTCTCTACTGAAGGCCGACCAGAGCAGTAGTAGTGGCTGAACTTGCTTCCTTTGCACACAAAGTAGTGGTTGTTTCATGCGAGTCGCGATAGCCTCTGCTGTTCGGAGCATGCGGTACCTGGCTGTTTTCGGGAATTTATTTGGTACCCGATAGATGATAGACAAGGATTCTTCCACGCTGGCTGGCTTTGTGGCCGGTTTGGACCAGGTGGTCGAATATCGAACTGTTGATGGTTTTCATTGCGCCTTTACTTAGCCATACTGGGAGATGTTCTCGAGCAGGAAAAATCAAGTTCCTAGAGCAATGGCCAATATTACTCGCTCCACAAGCACAGTCGAATCGGTATATACTATTTGAAGTGGCTAGTCTAGGTACTTCATCTTTCTGTATTACGTTATCCTCGCAATGTTCATTTATGACGTAAAAATTGTCCTATTGTTTCAAGTTTGATGACGGGTCGACAACAGTTACTGAACCGTTGAAAAAATCAGAGAGTACTGAACAGCTGTTTTCTCCAGTTTAAAGAACTCTTCTTCAGTGCACGCCCACCAGAGTTCGAAACTGGAACGTTTCACTTACAAGGTAAACTTGTACACCATTCACAGCCACTGGAATCCGAACCACTGGCCATTCCGACAAAAAATTATAAGTGCTTAAGTCTTCAGTTCGTAACATCTTCACTTCAAACATTAATAATAATATGTTAAACACTGGAGGTAGAAGAAGCATCAAAGATAGGACTTCAGGTGAACATAGAGAAAACAGAGGTGATGAAGATTCCTGGGCAACACCATCAACAGCAATAACAACAACACACAACAATCAGCATAATTGGAAGGAACCTGAAAGAAACAACCTCCTTTACCTACCTAGGAAGCATCGTTTCAACTACGGGCAGGCGGAACTGACGAGGATATCAAAGCAAGAATCGGGAAAGCAAGACGAGCTTTCACTACTCTCAAATCTGTGTGGAGGTCAACAGCACTCAGCATCGAAAATAAGATCCGGATTTTCAACTCCAATGTGAAGTCAGTCAGTGCTACTATAAGGATCAGAGACTTGCACTGCGCGTCATAAAGAGCATCTCAAACAAACTACAGACCTTCATTAACAGTTGTCTTCGCTCAATACTCAAGATCAGATGGCCAGCCAGAAAAGATCATCAACAGCGATCTCTGGGAGCGAACCAACCCAGCAGGAACCGATTGTGAAACAAATAGGCAGGAAGAAATGGAGATGGATTGGCCATACTCTGAGGAAACCATCAAGTGACATCACTAGACAAGCCATTGCTCGAGTGGAACCCGAAAAGGGAAGCGGCGAGTCTGTCATCAGCGCAAGGGTGACTTGGAGGAGGTCATGTGAAGAGGAGATGAAGGTGTGTGGGCAGACTTGGAGCCAGGTGAAGACTCTAGCAGAGAACCGAACGCAATGGAGACGCACGGCTGAAGCCCTATGTTCCTCTAGGAATTAAAGGAAACAATAATAATAATAATGAACACAGAAAATTTTAGAAGAAAAAAAAAGGGAATTTATTTACCAGGTAATAACAAAATGTTTTAATTCAAACACACACTATAAAATATCAGCTTGCTTTTGATATTATTTGCTTATTTGCAACTTGCTAGCTGGATAGAATCAACAACCTAATAGATCATGTGAAATGACTGAATCCAACTGACTCAATGCTCACATACATACAGCCACACACACACATACACACAATAACATACACTTATGCACATTTGTAAATCACTTGACAAACGAATGGGTACAATATGAGTCTGTATGCAAACAGTACTCTCAGTTATTATTATTATTATTACTATTATTTATTTATTACTTACCTGTTGTCATTAAATTTTCCGAAGTTAATCAACTCAAAATATCACACTCTACTCTATTTAAGTGCGCGCACACACACACGCACACACGCTAATCGCACCACTCCTTTCCCCTCCCCTACATGTGATACATCATACACCTATGTGTGTATTACTTCCTGATTTGTATTCAAATTCGAATTTGAATTATACGCCTGAAAAAAAGTTAATTTTTTGGAAAATTTGAATTGTCCCGTCCTCCTTCCCTTTCCTCTCCTTGTCCCTTTTCCCCTCCCCATCTCTCTCTCTCCCTTGGTTTCTGTCATCCTGCCTCTCTGTAGTCCTTCTGCCATCCACCTCTCTTTTCCCCCCCTTAAGTATCAAATATTTTCATATCAAATAAATAAATATACAAATAGCTACTTTTGTTCCGCCTGTTTATAGCGTATATCTGTCTGCCCCAAAAAGAATTTGAATTTGTGTATACAACTCAATTCCTGTAGGTTTATTATTGTTATTTAAACTAATTTAAATTATTACTTCATTATACCAGTGTAGATATTTTATCTGCTGTTGGCATTTTGATTACTACTCTTCCTTGCTGGCCTCTGCTCCTTCAGCTTCTTCTCCGGTGAGTATTCAAATCACTTACAACGTCTTTTCTTCTCTGGCTACTTTATTGAATAATACTTTCTCTAGTCCATTCATTCTATATTCAACTCCTTCCCCCTGCCTCCACTCACGGCCAGGTACACCTACCACACCTTTTTCACGTAAACATTCTGTCATCCACCTTATCCACCTTCACTGAGTTCATTTCTCTCAATGACAAGCCAAATGAAGTATAAATAATAATAATAATAGTAATAATAAGGTGGGGATAAAAAAGAAGAAATAAGTTCAAAAATTATTGTTTGATTTTTCAATGGGACTCTATTACAACAAAAAAATAATTTACAAATGAAGGTTTTTTTCAATATTTCATTGTTGAAAAGGTATTCTGACAAAAGAAAATCATATTTTCTCAAGAAAAAAAGGAAATTAGATGAGGAAGTGGAACTTTAGAGAATAAAAAAGGATCATTGAGAACCATTTGAAAGGAGAGTGAGATATATAAATAAATAAATAAATAAGAAGACACAGATGATTTCAAGTGTTTGAATAAGGCGGTTCATTTATTTATTTATTTACTGTGAATATTTAATCAAAAATCTATTGAACATTTGAACATAGTCAACTGCTTTGAGAAATATCTATGGCTTTCTTGGGGTCCAAAAGCCTGTGAGCCCACTCAGACCCATTCTTCATACGATAAAATTACTAAATGAGTTAGGGAGGTTCTTACATATATATAAGAGATTCTTTATTGAAACACTCTATAAAATGTCATCCTGTCTTGTTGATATTTTCGCGATTATAAACATTACGGCAAAGGCTATAGGATCAGTTTACTAATGTCCCACTTTACAACACTGTCGATTTTTATAGTTGGTTTGTAAGGATTAGATGTGTTTCTACGAGTTGGTCACGGACTGATATCAGTTAGAGAACAATTGAAAACCAGGGAGTACTGGGCACCTGCTTCATCCTAATTTGGGAGTCATCTGCAGTAAGCACTCACTGACAGCGTTCGAAACCAGGACCTCCCGGTTACAAGGCAAGCTCGGGTCCCAGTGGTTGAATGGTATGCGAGCTTGCTTTTTGACCGGGAGGTCCTGGGTTCGAACCCTCAGTGGATGTGTACTGCGGATAATTCCCAAACTAGGAAGAAACAGCTGTCCAGTACTCGTTGCTGGTTTTCAATGATTCTCTAAATGATATCAATCCGTGATCAACTCGTAAAAACTGTCGATTTCATTTGTGATTATATCATAAGCAGTGGAATACAATTACCTCTACCTGTCATTTACATCAGTGATAATTTTTGGACTAGTATAGAAAACATCACATTTGAATTTCAACAGAAAGCATTCAAAGAAATTGATGCTCTTATAATGGGAAGTCCTCTTAGATCCCTGTCGGTAGATGCATCTACCTCGAAACAGCAGAAAGAAATGTGAGATATGCAAACAAACTTTACGATTTATAAAACTCAGGTGGACGAAACACTCATTATTGGTGGCATTAATTAGTTAGTTGACAATTCCATTACTCTATTTAATGATATTCATCTAAACATTTGAGTGACTTTGGAATTCGAAGTGAATGATAAACTGAGTTTCCGTGACGAAGTCGGATGAAAGAACAATTAAGCGATCCACATTTTGCAAGAAGACATTGAGTGTAAAATATTCATATATGAATATATATATATATATATATTCAGAACAAAATTTTTAGAGCGAACAATTGTTTTCAATAAATTCTTCTTCAGTCTCTACCATTACAAGTCCATTAATTTAAGCATACAATAGCCAGTAAAGGCAAATTAGAATCATATCAGAAAGTGTATTGTAAAACAAGTTTAAGATGGGATGGAACAATAGTGAGATAGTTTTTTTTAATATGCATGGTCAATGAAAACATGGGACAAAATGAGATGAAGTAATTTAATTTAATGATGTGTGTATATAAAAACAGTCAACAGAAAAATACAGGTTTCGAGAGTGAGTGTAATCAGGGTGTGTGAGACAATATGAAAATAAACCAACGAATGGGGCGGACTAGACATAAGTTCAAGTTTGAAAATAACGACAATTAGAATGATTGTAAATAGTGCAGTCTTAGCCCACTTGGTAGATACGGGACACCCGATAAAACTTGACCAGGCGTTCTTAGTTATTTACCGCGTTCCTAGTAATTTATCTAGAGGAGCTCGACTGAGTCTTCTATCAGTAGCTGAAGCGGTGGCAATTAATACCAGAAGACCATCTCTTTGCATACAGAAGAAGTATGTTCAACCACTATGTTTACCTTGGCCTACAATAAAGCCAACAAATCCTCCATTAACACTATAAATTCCTTTCACAATTTTCTTTTCTTCTTCTTCTATTCCTCTGTTTCATTGACAATCGTTCATTTTCGACTTTTGTGATTTGATGACCTTTCTTATGATTTTATTACCTTAGGTTTAAGTAGAGCTTTTCTAACTTGCTATCGTATTTACAAAATCCTGTTCATTCCACTTCATTATATTCATTATTATTATTTGACAATCATTTACCAATAGTGCTTGTACACCATATCACCATATCATCGTTATTATTTTACAATTATTCTTATTGTCGTTATTTTCAAACTTGAACTTATGTCTAGACCGCCCTATTCGTTGGTTTATTTTCATATTGTCTCACACACCCTGATTACACTCACTCTCGAAACCTGTATTTTTCTGTTGACTGTTTTTATATACACACATCATTAAATTAAATTACTTCATCTCATTTTGTCCCATGTTTTCATTGACCATGCATATTAAAAAAAACTATCTCACTATTGTTCCATCCCATCTTAAACTTGTTTTACAATACACTTTCTGATATGATTCTAATTTGCCTTTACTGGCTATTGTATGCTTAAATTAATGGACTTGTAATGGTAGAGACTGAAGAAGAATTTATTGAAAACAATTGTTCGCTCTAAAAATTTTGTTCTGAATAAATTATGGGAATATATATATATATTAAGAGCTGAACAACATGGGAAAGTTAAACTATAGGTTCCCAAGAGATGCGAACGCACGAGTGAGCTTCAGTCGACCAACCATAAAAATAAGTGAATTCTGCACAAAAACTGACGTTTATGTTCACGAAAATGCATCGAAATATACCAAACAGGGTATCTTTCTCTGACATGACTTAAAAATACGTCTCAGTTATAATGAGGAGTATGAGCTTTTAAGTTAGACCAGTTTCTGTACATGTATTCACCGAGGTAACTTAAGGTGAGCTTCTTTTGTGACTCATTTATCGCTCTTATCCTGTTTTCCAGTCTTCTCCAAAAACGTCCTCGGTTGAATTACTGTGGTTTCCATTAAGAGGATCAATGACTACTTACCAAGAAAATGCGGATAATAAAACAAGCTAAAATAAATAATACTAATTGCACACTTAACTCTAATCGTAACCCTAACCTAAATCCTAATCCTAACGAGCTATTAATACATTGTCCAAACAGTACTTAAAAACGTTATCTGAGTGAAATTTGCACCTTAGATAATGAACAGCGTTCATATTTCCGCTATAACAATGACGAGTTTCTTAAACCAAGGACTACTACGCGTTCAAGGTCATTGGAGCGTTCACACCACTGGGACCCTATAGTTCAACTTAACCAGCAGCACCTAAGTGTGTGGAGTCCTAGGTAGTGTTTGGTGATTCATGGTTGAATGTCTCAAGATAGCAGATAAGTCGCACTAGTAAGGAATAAAACTCTTCAACTCTATTCACACTCATAAAGTAGGTCTGGAATTTACAATAATACCCTAAGTATCTTTTTATTGATTGGCCTTTTTTTTAAATCTGTGTCGTTTGTCCTTACTTAAGTAAATTGACCGATATCTATTGATAATAACAACATTTAGGAAGTAGAAGGTTCATTTAGGTGTCACCGTTTATTTCTAAGCTACAACAAAGTAAAACACAACGACAAACCTACAAGACTGAAAACAAAATTAGGACTGATACCCATTTTACTCCATAGTCCTCGTGGTTTAACATTCTATTGAGCAACGCTTAATCATTTGAAGTGAGAACCTCTTGGTTTGAGTTCAAGTGAGGAAATAATCATTCATTGAAATGCAGATATATTTCTATCTTTGGTCCTCATCTGAACAGAACCCTCACTCTCCACTCCACTCCTAGCTGACTCCAACTAAACGATATCTCAGTGTATTTTACGAAGACTAGAAACCCTGTTTCTATAAAAAGAATTTGCGTTGAATATACCAATAGAAATCGGTATTTTCCCGTTTCTTCATGCCATTTCCATAAAAATTAAGTTTGCACAACCCAGTTTTATTATAAATCAAATATTTGAAACTTTTTGTTTTGTCTTAAGCTGTTTTACAGTTTGTTTTTTATACTTTGGTCTGATATTCATCTCGTGGTTAGGACTCTCGCCGACCATGCACATGGTCTGGGGTTCGATCCCTGGCCGACGCACACCTGATATCAATTGGTCGGCCTGCAAAATTTGGGCTACCGATATCACATTCTGAAAATTCCATACTGTGTGGAATCAAGCCGTTATCATTAATTAAATTAATTTAAACAAATTAAAAAATTTAGATTTCATCATAAACTGACATCATATGGAGAATCGTGTAGTGTTGGACATCTGTCTCCTTGTAGTTAGTCACTTTGCGGTAATGCGCAATAATAACCTCACCGATGACTAAACAGTCTTCAGACTTAGTTCATAGTCTGAAAGCCTTGAGTTCTACCCCTGATTGGGTCAACGAAGGTCACTGCTGAAGAGATAAAGACTAGGACAAAATAGTTGTCTATTGTCACTAGATTTTTGGAGAGTCTTCAATTGATACCGATTGGTGATGAAGTCTATATTCGAATTTTATCAAGTGCAGCAATTGCTTCTTCGACATCATTCAATCGCCACCGTTTGTTACATACTCAGAAATGTACAAATTAGGCTTCAAGTGTGAATCTCAGATGAGTGTACAGTGCTGAAAGTTTTAAATTCATATACATAGGTACTATGTAAAAATGTAGTTCATCGCCTTAAGCACTGAACTTCCAACCAGTGGGTCCCAGGTTCGAACCCTACACCGTCTACATCACTCTGGATATATGGGTGGTAGTCATAGTATCGGCCAACACTCGGTAAAGTGTGATCAACAGTCTGGCATCCGAGAAATCTGTCCCAATTAGTTGATTTCTACTTTACAGCGTAATTCATCTTTTTATACTGATTTCATTCAAACACTTCAACGTCTTTTTATTCTCTTTTTTCCATTGTGTATATTCAGGGTTGGTTGGGAATTTTTAGCGCTTATTACGCAACACTTCCGTTTGTTTAATTGCACGTGCTTATTGCTTTCTGGATCATTCCTCCTATTACGTGGAAAGCATTATTCTGGAATATATAATTATCAATATTTGGTTTATTTTATGAATTCTCTGTTGAATATTAAATACAATTTTACAGTTTTCAAAGGTTAATTTTTTTCACCATTATGTCAACTTTTATATACTTTTTTATATTGGATTTATCTGAATGGGTTTTAGTAGAATAAGGGAAACAAATATACTTTTAAAGAAACGAAATTCCGCTTCAGGACAGGATCCGGACAAAAAGTAACACTGCCTGTTGACAAAATAAAAAGGAATTTAACAGAAATTTCAAACTATACAAACAAAGAGTAGATAGTCCTGATTTCTGTCTGATCAATTCTTAAAAACATAATAGTGAAATTGGCGCCGGCTGTGGGCAAAGCAAAGCAAATTGAATCCTATACGAATTCGAAATGCCTAATGTTAGATTATCATCCCTGTTATTATGATAATTATTATTATTGTTATTCCGAAGCGCCGGTTTGCAGGGATTTGACTAATTTCACGTTTGATCATGAAATGCGAAGTGGTGACTAGTGGTGTGCACTAAGCTGGGTTTTTGTACAGATACCGATGACGACATTGACTCTCAGGTACGCTAAACACTACAGATTGTAAGCACTTAGGTTTCACAAAGTGCCATTGGACTCGGTTCCATGAATGACGGCTCATTGAGCTTGCCTAATAGCCTGCATGTTTTGGATCTGGTCCCTAGTTGGGTGCCGGGTGGGTGCGGGCTGCTGAAGAGTCCCAAACTAAAACTAGGCAGCTGCGCAGTATCCCCTGACTTTAAATGGTTTTCAGAAACTGAACTCAGTTCATGATCAAACGTGTATTTATTGTTATTTCTCGTTCTTTGAGTTCCATAAGAAACATTTTTACTGCACTAATATGAAGCTTCTATTTTGATTCCCTGATAAATAACCAACCTAAATGCATCATAACCTTTAATTTAGAGGCAATTTCAGTATTTACCACATCATTCTTACGAATCCACCTAAACCAAAAATTTGTGATTGGAAACTATTCGGTTACATGAGCTGAGTCCCAGGAAGTGCACATCGCTGATAAGTTGAGCTCCAAATGATCGCATCGGTAATCCCATGCTTAGATCACTTAGATCAAGTGAAGAAGCACTACCGCTTCACTGTGGGTGATTTCTTGTCACCTGAACATATCAATCAGTCATATAAACAGCATCAAGTAGTTCTTCTAACAATTTTCAATGACAAAGACTTTAAGTCGAATATCTGGTCAAAATGAAGTACAGAGAATAAGATTTGAACATGATCATTAGTGTTTTCAGGAATAGAATTTCACTTGAAATGTTTACAAATAACTACTGAAGGCAATGAACAACTTTATGTTCATTGGGAAATATCATTTCAAAGAAAAAAAGGGATTTCTACTCACCAGTGTCTTTGTCAGGTCCAGGAATTAATTGGTTTACAAGATATAGTCTCAGAATCCCTAAGCGGTTGATTTTATATGATGTAGTGGGTGATGATTGAAGGTAACATGAAAATCTACGCCATTGGTGTATTCAAATTAGAAGCCTTCAAATTACTAAAGCAGGACTCTACTAGCTAAGCTTCAGTACCCATGTGCTTACCTTATCATTCTATGTAAACTGAGGGCTTTTTTCATCGCAAACTATGCTTTCTATGTCAAATTTAAATCATTGATGACCGACTGAAATAAAACTTGGATGTTATTCGTGGGGAGAGGTGGTTGCAGTTGGGTGTAATGGCTGGTACAGCAGCAAACTAATAATCCATAGGTCGCTGGTTAGAATCCTGCCAGTGACTCAGATTTATATTTCAACTTCACTTATCAATCATTACAAAAGTGAAATTGATGTATACAAGTAAAAGTTAATACTGATTTCACCTTGTTCTCTGTCATCCTTTTTGACTAGCTCCACTACTATTCATAGGCTTCCATTTCCTCATCACATGATCTCCACCGTGTCAGCCATGAACCCCTGCCCAACTCGTCGTTTCCCTGTCTAGCCTATGATGTCACTCAACTGTCTCCTAGTGTATATCCAATAAATTTACATTTCCTTCTGAGTATTTTAGGGTAAGCGGTTAGTGCTTGGTTTCTGCTTACTAGAGTTCCCTGTTGTTTATGCTTTCTGACCATCTTTATTAATGAGTGGAGGTAGCTCTTGATTAAAGCCTGTCGTAGTTTGTCGCAACTACTTTTGGTGATGATCACACGAAATCTCTGAAACATGTAGAAGAACCAATTTGACAGTGATATTGAAAATGCAAGTCTTATTCCTTATGCTAAGTGGAGTAGATCTCCATTTTGATTTCAGATTAATGAGTGCCTGTCTTGCGAAAGACAGACACTGTCAATATGGAATTTAACATCGCTCTGTAATAATCTAATTTGTTATATTTCATGTTTGTAATAAAACGAGAGATAATTAAAACTTATGTTACGCAATGAAAGTTTGGGATAAAAGAGAGGCAAAAGAAACAGGATATTTTGACTGAGCCACTGCAACTGATTGCCAGGTTATTTTCAACCATTGTTGGTTCTGGTTGGAAGACAGCTTTCACTTCTGTATCCAGTCAAGTCATAAAGTCACTGAGATCATGGAGTACTGATGCTTCTTGATCTGTCACCTATCCAATTTTGGGAACTTAACCTCTTACAGTCAACTGTCCACAACCTGCTGAAACGTATTTAGTGATTTAGAACACCTTAGACAACTCAGGTTTGAAAATTCAAGAACAAAAACACATGCGAAGCATACGACAACCTCTTCAATTAACAAGAGCTCATACTACTGACTGCCAGAGACACACCTGGTCCGGGTTCGATTCTCAACAGACACGCCTATAATCTTCACTTAGCCTGCAATGAGTTCAGCAAGGAGAAGACGATGGGCACGTGGCTAACAACTCCAACACGTAAAATCAAACGTCTCCACTGAAACTTCATAGCTAGACACTGAAGCCCTGTAATCCACCCAGAGCTCAAAGAAATGAAAAAAATCAATATCAAATTCCAAAGAATCTAATTCAAATACAAAGTAAACATGTTAAAGTGAGTTCAACATGGATTAGAGTACTCTCATCCTGTCTAATGATATTATTATTTATTATTATTCCCTTGGGTTCCCAGTGGAACATACGGCTTCAACAACACATCTCCACTTCGTCCTATTTACTGCCGTCCTATTCAGCTGGGTCTACTATTACCCATAATATCTCATCTCCTACTTGCTACACAATATCCTTCATGTCACCCTCTAACCAACTACCCAGTCGTCGCTCCCCATTCGGATTCCACTCGAGCAATGGCCTGTATCGAGCGCGACGTCATTCGACGGCCTCCTCAGCGTATGCCCAATCCATCTCCATTTTCTCCTATATTTCTACTGAGCAGTCGGCTCTTGGTTGGTTTGTTCCCAGGCAGAGTTTCTCGTTACTAATTCTCTCTATCTGATCTTCAACATGCAGCCAGCTAACGCACCTTCTGATGAAAGTCTGTAACCTGTTGGAAATGCTTTTCGTGACTTGCACGCCCAATTTCTGACTAGTATAGAAGAACTGATTGACTGACTTCCCATTTGTATTGAAAATTCGAATCTTAAGTGAAGGAGGTAACCTCAATCAAATCTCTCCCGTTAGTGGTGACTGGTGCTGGTTGTTGTTGTTGATGCTGTTCGTTGGTTATCTTCATCATCTCCGTCTCCTCTATGTTCACCTGAAGCCCTGCCTGCTCTGGCTGCTTCTTCAACCAGTTTGTTAGTTTTCGCCTGCAAGTATTCGAGTTTATCTAATGAGACGCAGCTACTGTTATTATAAGTGATTAAGAAGAGATTCCGAATGTTAATTTCTCCCAGTTAACTGTTATCTCTAGAATTGGTTGTTCATCGGGTAATAACCTTCTTTATTCAAAAGTCCATTCCTTACTTTAAATCATAAACTGTTGCTTTTACCAGTTGATCACGGATTGGCATCAGTTGGAAAACCATCGAAAACCAGAGAGTACTGGACAGCTGCTGTTTCATCCTATTTTGAGAATCATCAGCAGTACGCACCCACTGGGATTCGAAGCCAGGACCTTCTGGTTACAAGGCGAGCTCGTATACCATTAAGCCACTGGGACATGCATGCGTCGGTGGCATAGCGGTTAGGACGCTCACCGACCATGTACATGGTCCGGGGTTCGATCCTCGGCCAACGCACTGCTTTACCTCGCTAAGCCAGTAGTAAGACTGGTGAAGAGGGAAGGTTGGGCATGAGGCTAGCAACCCCATCCTGTAAAAATAAACACTGCTACAGAATCTTCAAGCCTCTGGCTCGAAGCCCTGTGTTCCACTGGGAACGTGAAGGAATAAAAAAAAAAGCTGTAGGCCATGGGATCATCATTGTTCGAAGGCAACGACACTAAATGTGACAGCAGAAGCCAAGAGAATTGGCAACGGAATTGATATACACTTTTTTTAGCAACATTAAAATTCGGTCAGATTAACAGATAATAATCTGTTCTTATTGATCCGTCATTGGCCCAGGGTTAAACATTGAGACGAAAAGTTGTCCAACCAGGTTATTTTATGTCCAAATCTAGATTCGAGGAATAAACACTTCTACTTCTGCAGCCTTTGAATTAACAGATTGATTTTAATTCTGACCTCTTCCTATCAGTCTGCATTTGTATAACTGCTTATAAATCTTGTCCGTGGCGCACACTACTCAAGTACTCAGACTTACAAAATCTGTTCAATTCATTTTAATGAATCAGTGTACTTCAGCTGAATGAACAATTCATGAATTACCAGTTTCATTCTGACAAATTACCTCTGCACGAAACTTCACATAGACAAATTGTCTTTTAATTATTCGTGTATACGCCTGTACATTTATGTAGTTATGTATGTACAAGCAGACAGATACCTATTCCGTAAGGAAATTTTATGTGAAGAAGGAACTCGGAAATTCTTTTTGCGTCTATTCATCACTGTCTCATTTAGCTGTTTTTGTGTGTGTGTGTGTGTTTGACTGGTATTTGTCAGGGAAAAAAAGAAGGGAAACGCAATGAGGTAGGAAAAGGCAGGAAGACAATTGTTTCTCATCAATGTGCTAATGTAATTTCTGATTATTTTCACCACCAGTTTTATTCCTGTCTTTATTCTCATTTTCTTTTTCGCTTGACGAGAAAATGGAAAATAAATTATTCTTCAAGGAGGATGCGTCTACACCAAGCCTGACAATAGAAAAACCACATTTCCACTCTCTGTCTCTCTCTACATATACCCCTCCCCTCTGTGTCTATCCATCGTTGTCTCTGGCTGTATGTCTACAGATGCCTACATGAACAATCATCTTATAACTTTCCTGATTATTTAATTTAATTTTCACATATCTTTGCCAAAAAAACTATGTGTCGTTAATGAAAAGTATTAATGAGGTTTCCTTTTATTTATTGTCTAATAGAACATTCGTTCGTTAGTACACATCTCCGTCTTCTCTGTAAAACTTAAGTGCTTGTCTCATTACAACAATCACACACAAACCGATAAGTCACCTAAGCATTGATCAGTGATTATTTTGAATTGTGGTCTCTTTTCGCCAGTTATCCCCACTCCTATTCTCCTTCCCTTCTGTCTCTTTCTTCCACCTCCCTTCTTCTTTTACCCAACTAATCACCCACTAACTTATCTGTCTATCCGTTCTAACAGTATTTGCCGAATTATTCGGAAACTCAGAAAAAATTATATATAAAAACAAAGAAGAATTATTTCCGAAAGAAAATGTGATCAGAAACATTTCTGGAAAGACAAAAACCAAGGAAGAATTATTGAAGAGATTGATGTAACTTTTTTAAACAGTCATTTTGTTGATATATATATTTATATGTAAATAAAATAAATAATTGAAACAAAGTGTTTTCCCCGATTGTTATTCATTTGTGAGCACGTTTTTTTCCAGCTTCTTGTGTTTTCCATTTGCATCACGTTATCAATTTTTCTAATTCAATATGCAGCTGGAGGCAAATAGAAGAGAAAAGGCTTTTTTCGCTAGTTGGTGTGCAAAGAGGATAGTTCCGTTATCTTTCTAGACAGTTTGGTCGCAGATAACTGGAAAATGAAATGAACTTATGGTATTTTCAGCGAATAAAATCACCATTTTTCTTCTTAGTCACCTCGAATGTCATTGGTTACTTCACCAGAGATTTTCATATGATTTGAATCACTTGTTATCATCTTGTTCAGCTTTTGAGCTAGTTCAGGCTTTTAATCTGATAGTGGTTATCAACCAGGAATATGAAAAAATCATGGGAAAAGTAATATCCCGGGTTTTTTCATTAAATTTTAGGCAACAAAATCTGTAAATATATTCACAGTGAAATGAAACTGAAACATTTGATTTAACTGTTTTATGGAAGGTTCCAAAGTTCCAATAAACCTTCAGTAGCACATACCCATTTCAATCTGTTCTCTGAATTCCTCTTTAACTGATTGTATGTGTACCCATAAGCTTTCATTCCGACATCACAATATCTTCACTGTTTTATCGTTGGACTCATGCCTAACTCGTCGTTTTCCACTCACCATCCACTCGAAGAGCTGGCACGTGGTGTCACTCAACGGTCTCCTTAGCGTATGTCTGATTCGTCTCCATTTCTTTCTGAATACTTGTTGGGCAATAGGTTCTGGCCATTACTACAGAGAAAAGACATCAATCGATGAAAGTATGTAGCCTGTTGGAAATGCTACTTGTGACAGGATAAGTCCTTGAACGATATAGAAGAACCAACTTGACAGTGATGTTAAAAATCCGAGTCTTGCTCCTTGTGTTGAGTGGAGTAGATTTCAACACTGATTTCAAATCAGTGAAGGTCTCTTCTGATTTTCCGGTTCCACCTTTGACATCCTCATCTGTGCCGTTCGTGGGTGAAATGATGCTGCGTAGACAAGTGAAAGATGTAACTTCCTTCGAATTCCTCCCATTGATGGTGGTCAGTGCTTGTTGTTGTTAGTTAGATATCTTCATCAACTCCGTCTTCTCTATGTTAAGTTCTGACTTTGCTGCCTGCTTCTACCAGTTTGTCGGTTTTCGCCAGTAAATATTCGACGCGTGAGGAAATTCAAGTTAGCTTTGGAGGGATTTGGTGGATAACCGGAATTATTGACTATAAGCCAATATAATATTGTGGTGAGAGCTGTCTACAAGCCAAAATTGTAGACAATTAACGTCAATGTTTACGTCCCGAATCGGGGTCATGAGATAAAAGAATAAAAAAGCCTAACCATGAGGAACTCACCAACCAATCACAGCAGACTTAACATGTGCAAATACGATTCGCATATATATGACCTGACTTTCTAAGAAACGGCCACAAAGAGATGACAGAATAACCTTCAGCAAGAAAACAACCAATCAGAAGACGTCGCTTCTCCTGTGGCATTAATGTGCATAAAAATCTATAAATATCTCTTAATTTTCTCAATAAACAATCTGTTGCCTGGTTCTTGTCTTCTGTCGTTACACTATGAATAAAAATATTTTTACAATTTCCCATACTTTTTCATCTATTTGTATTGATGGTCACATATTGCTGTTTACGTAATATGAAAACGTAAAAAAAATTAATCAGCAAAGAATAGTTGACTAGTTAATAGAGAACCCGTTAATTCTCTTCATAAATTTATTCTGCTGTTAATTAAAGCAGCTAACTAATAGGATGATTCATAACTGGGAAAGTGGAAATATTTGGAAATGAAAAATGAAAGTGGAACAATCAGAGCATCGAATGTGCTACAAACCAATCCTTAAAACTTTTCTGAAAACACACATTCTACTTTCAAGTAGTATGACGTTTTTATCGAAAGTTTCTGAAATGAAGCGAATAAAACCAATACGAAGAATCAGGAAGACAATTTTTTCATAATGGATTACTGTAAACTGTTAAGCAAAATTTAGACGAGGTTTGTGGGCAGATTCCCCAATACTTGGACTGCTAACTTTGGTTAAACTGAGAAGTGGTGATATCGAACTCTGGAACTCCTTGGTGATGTGTGCGTCGACAACCCCGCCAGGTATCGCACTCAGGTCCTTCAGGTTATTAAATCAGCTAATTAGTCTACCAACCACTTGGCTGGAATCCAATAACACATGAACTCTGAGTTCTGATAAACCGATCACGATAATTGAAAAGTTATTCGTAAATACTGCCTTAAGTGTTTTTGCATTAAATTCTTTAGACTATTGACACTTTCATATTATAGATTTACACTGATCATTTTTTAATTCCAAATCGTTAAAAATACTCATTGGGACATTGGAAAGAAATGAACAAGAAGCTCAGCAAAGAAATCTTATCAGCGATCTCATCCTCAAAATTAGCTGCACAATGGCATTTAAATAGATAAAATTATTATTTATTTCCATATAATAACGTAGGAGACTACAGGTTATAGTAATATGCAGCTTGATATGAAAGTTCGAAGGCGTGAATACAGATTACAGTGGGGGGGAGGACTTAGGGGCAAGATTATTCAGGATTAGAAAATAGTTTCATAATATGTAAAATAGTTTCTAACGAAGACATATGTGGACGGGATGAGAATAGAAACACATTGAAATAATAGCTTTTATAACTGAAGATGAGAAAGTAGAAAAGGAATTAAGGAACAAAGAGCTAAAAATATGGAGTTAAACACAACTAGATCCATGGTAAATGTAAAGGTTGTACTAGCTGATTTCGAACGAAGAGCTGTGGCCTTTCAATTTATATAGTGAGGCTTTCTGCAGTACACAGAGAGGTCGGAAGCACACTGCCTTTGGTAGATTTTTACTTTGTAAATAACTCTGAATGATGGGTTAGTTGAGATGCTGTGACAGATGTTGAAGAGGTGCTCAATTATGACACTTCTGATTAAAATTTCAATGCTGTAATTCATTTTATTATCCAACATTAGGAGAGATCTCTGTTGATAGTGAATCGTAGATAGTTGAACGCGTAATCCCATCTTGTATGTCTGCCTTTCTTTGACTAACTAACACCCTTTGTGTTACTAATCTAATCGATCAACAGTACCATGAAACTAAACTGCTAATTAGCTCGTAAATCATCATGCTAATAATACAAAAGCCGCTAGTTTGAATCCTGCTACGACGTAGATGTTTTTTCCGTCTTCAATCATCATCAATTATATTAGTAGTAGTCTACAAGCCAAAGGTTATTTCACATAATTTCACCAACTTGAAGAATGACACATTTTCGGTAATTTCTCATCATTTTATACGGTCACATATCAAAATATCGATCGCGAGTATTTGAAACTAATGAAGTTAATAGAATTAAAGTTCAGGCATATGAATTAGTGGCTAATAATCAAGTTGATCAACGTAATAAATGATAACGAGGATAAATCCATAAAAGTGTCTATGAAATCTAAGCAGTCAAACATCGGGAATGTGTATTTAGAATTTGCAATGCCTTCATGTAGTGCATCAAACTCCCAACCCGTGGTTTCCAAGACCAGTGCTTTGACAGTGAGCTATAGATGCTGAAATCCACTGCCCTTACACACTGACAATGACTGAATACCTAGATTATATAAACTCTTGCATGAATATCATTCTTTTTATTACTAATATAACCACCTTGATCATTTCCCACAGACTCAGCATTAGTTCTGTTAATTACAGTGATTGCAGCTGTGATGAATATTGTCATGTATGACTGTGAAGCCTGACGATAAATTCCCAAATATACGTATTTGTTTAATTGTGCTCTCTGATTATCGTAATACAAATGTTTAAATATGTTTGTGTCGAAAAACAAGGCTGAAAAAAAAAAGAATTACAGCGAATATTATTATTATTCTTTCGGTTTCCGAATGGAACATAGGATTTCAACAACACATCTCCACTTTCCTTTTTTTTCTGCTGTCCTCTTCAGCTGGGTCCACAATTGCCCATAATCTCTCATCTCCTCCTCCTCAGCACACGATCTCCGCCAAGTCACCCTTGCACTGACGACCCTCTCGTCGCTTACCACTGGCATTCCACTCCAGTGATGGCCTAGTGAGCGATATCATTCGGTGGCCTCTTCGACGTCTGCCTGATCAATCTTCATTTCTCCTACATATTTGTTTAGGAATCGGCTGTTGGTTAATTTGTTACCAGCCAGAATATCTTGTTACTAATTCTTTCTGGCTGGCAGCCGGCCATTTGATCTTCTGTATGAAGCCAGCTGTTGGTGAAAGTCTGCAACCTGTTGGAAATCCTTTTCATGACACACTGGTCAAGTTTCTGACCCGTATATAAGAACTCACTGACTGACTTCACATTTGTGTTGAAAAGAATCCGAATCTTGTTCCTTATGCTGGATGAGTGAGTGCAGAAGATTTCCAAACTGGTTTCAGGTCGATGAAGGCGTATCCTGCCTTTCCGATTCCGACTGGCTTTGATATCTTCATCCGTGATGTTACCTGTGGTTGAAACCGTAGTCTCCAGACAAGTGAAGGAAGTAACCTCCGGCAAATCCCTCCCGTTGTTAATTATCGGTGCTGATTGTTGTTGTTATTGGTTGGTTGGTTGGTTATCTCCATCACCTCCATCTTCTCTATGTTCACCTGGAGTCTTGTCTTCAGTGGCTGCTTCTTCAGTCAGTTTGTTGGTTATTTCTTGCCTGGAATTCTCCGAGTTTGTGTGACAGTAGACGTAAATCCAGATCTTCTAGAGTTTTCTTATATGTCAGTATATTGTATTTCTGCCTTCTCACCCCCCACAGTCTGACGCATAATCCAGTCCACCACAATTATGAATATCACGGTAGTGGACAATAGGCAGGCAGCTTTGAATTAATCCTCTATGCACTCTAAATGCCCCGCTGAGTTTTCCCTTGTCGATGATCTGACACGTGGCATTGCCATATAGCTAGCTGTTGAATGAGGTGTTGAAACAGTTTCCAAATTACTTCTCGGTCAACGCTTTCTGTCGAAGGCCTTTTCGAAGTCGATAATGGAGGTAGAGGTAGAGGTTTGACTGCCATTCTGTGCTTTGTTCTGTGATGACGATACGTAGAGTTACGTAGGGAAAGATACAAATCAGGACAACACTGAAAAACGTAATTCCATTCTGCATTCATTTGTCTCTGTGTCTACTTACTCATTAAATACTTAAATAAAGTATCAGTTTTCCGATTCATTGATGTCTATAGTCATCGATCGATGCGTTAAACAGAAGGCTGTGAAGTAAATCATGATAATGATTGTTAATTTCCTTTCTTGTCTATCCTTTATTTCATATTTATACTACTTACCACTAGTGAGTAGTATGCTTCTATATTTGGCTTACTATTTCGTTAGCCAGTAACCATAACTATTTTTCGCTATTGACATTTATCTCTCTTAGAGTGAATTCCTTCAGGACGATAATCTAACGACCATTGAAACCACACATTAAGTGACACTTAAAATCCGAAAACGCAGAGTTATAACTTTGAATATTTTGAATTTTATGTTTGCATTTTGAAAATAAATCATTACTCTAAGTTTATTTATATTTCTACGCTATATACTAATAGAGTAGTGTGCTAATAAGTCAAGTATAGTCATAAATGTAGTGGGTATAATGCATAGGGAGAGTTTATCACTTCCATAAACCTGCAAAAATATGTTAAACTCCTCTATATATTATTACCAATTGTATAGTTATTATTTCTGTAAATACTCTTGTTATGCTTGTTGAATCTTCGCATAAATGCGATCAGCAGGAATGCACTCTCAGTTATTTCCTAGTAGATTTTCCCTGACTCCAACTGACAATTTCAAGAAAGAAACATTTATTTAAAAACGAACGACTGTGAGCTAATTGATTAATTACAAATATCTAATAAAAAGAAAAATACAGAATAGCATCACACAAATAACTATGCTGCAACACTGGGCCGATTGATGGGCATCTATCAACGTGCTGAAATCTGATTGGTTTCTCTTATCGGATTAACGTCTAGGAAATCGATAATCGTATAATTCAAAATTTGACTGACCAAACATTGATTTAGTCTGCAGTTACACATAACATCTCTCATTTTACGAAGACTGATGGTCATTAAAGTACTTGCTTTGGATAAGTCTATGGTTATGGAGTTATCGATCGTGGTCGACCACTTCATTTGCTGGTATCAAGCACTCTTTCACTTGTTCTTGGCGTCATGGAGACTGTGAACTGTTGTTTCCTTTCTGTCTTGTCGACTGTAAGTAGACGAGAAGTATCCAGAAATATATTTGAAAGCAGAATCGGCTTTGGGTAGGTGGTAACGACTGAGTTTCAACGACCAACCCACAAATCATAAACAACTTGGCCTCACCAGGCCACGACGGAGCCTTTATTTCAAGCTCTGTATAACTACGGACAGATATGCCTGTGCCAGCCTCAAAAATTTTTTTAATTTCCTGGTGGTGACTCAGAAACACTCTTATCCCGTGTTTGTTTTGAGTACTAAACACTTCACACACAAATATGAGTGTTCAGCATTCATATTTAAAATACTCCATCTCTCGGCCAAGTTAAACTTTAAGCACCACCAACTACCAGTGGAGTGCGACCACACCAATGACCTCGAAACGCTCACTGGTAAATAATGTCATCATCAATAAAATATGCCCATCGAAACGTTTTGTTATTAAATGGGATATCTGTCAAGTTTCAGCTTAGGTTCGGGAAAGATTAAGTTACTCTCTAAGCCAAAGACAAACTAGAGTTAGGTTAACCTAACAAAGGTGACAGTAGGTTTGGTTCGAGTTAGATTACAGTTACTTTAGTGATATTTTCATGTTAGGGTTACGCTCAGGAAAGATTCGGGTTATTGTTAGGGTTAGAAGACCTTAATAATTACATGCATAGAATGTGGTTAAATTTCTCTGTTGATATAAGAATAGAACTTGCGCATTATGGTAGAGTATAATTCCATTGTGGGTAAAGTTTATTTTAATAAAGTCTCAAGGTGTTATACAGTAATATTTACTGATGAAGTTTCGAGCACAATTTATTGCTCATTAAATATTACTGTATAACACTACGAAACTTTATCAAAATAAATTTTACCCACAATGGAATTATAGTCTGTTGATACTCCAACCTAACACCGAGAGCTATTTTTATCCCATGTTAGAGAAAGGCATCCTCCATTACACTTTTATTCAGTTTTTATACATCTTTTTCATAAATATAAGTATTCCATACACAAGAATGCCTCCTTCACGTGACTGGTGCGTTCAAGGTCATTCGTTGATTGGTAGTTAGTGGTGCATAAAGTTTAACTTTGCCCATCCCTCTAATTATAACGGAATGATTGCCTGAAAAATCCCTACTCAGCAGTCTAATCACAGTATTTACACTTATTTGGATGCTTCAAATAACTCTGTAATCATTATCGGTCTTTCTTCTAGACTGTATGTATATCATTGCTCTAACGTTTGCATATCATATGTTGACTTGATCGATATTGTTTGTCTTTGTTCATGTTTAATCTCTAATTTTAATGCTTCTCTTGGTGGTTTTGTTATCATTAAATCGATAATGTGTTGTTAAACGACTGAGATTTTGTTTGATTGAGTCTAAGTCAGAATGACTTTGACTGTCTTCGGGAATTGTTTGGTGTGTGATTCTTGTGGATAGAGTTTTGGTCCCACCTTGTTGGGAACATACTTCTTGATTCTTAGGTACTTCTTACGGGTGATTTTTGTTGAACTAATTTTCATCTGTATAGCTGCCTAATGGCATTGCTGACGTAATTTTGCTTTTTTATATTTTACCATTGTTCAGCAATACGTCAGATTTAATTGTGAATAACTGCCTTTTTGCTGTCACAGAGGCGTTTTGGTACTGTATGTCACTTAAGTATGTTTTAGTTAGCTATACAGTCGGACGCGGAGATTGATTTCCAGCATGCAGACCACAATATGTCGGTTTCGGTCGTTACACTAATGTAACAGTGAGTAGAACAATCAACACACCAGTTACCCCCTTCCAAATTGATTCATTATAGTCGACGTTTTAGGTAATACTTTTAAATATTTATCTTGGTTTGGTAAAGGTTCGAATAAAGCTATATGCAACTCAATACTAGCTCATCTCGTTGACACTAGCTATCAAGTCGACTCTAACAAGGTTTTTAAAGTTATTTGTCTTTATCACCCAACCTCTCGCACGACCTACGAGTACGAATTTTACATACAGCAGAGGCAATCGGAGTTCATCTGAACAAGCCAAATCTGTGTGTCCAAAAGAAATTTGTACAGCCCCTTTCTTTGCCATGGCCAACTACATTATATGTATTGGGTTTTTGAAAGCGATTTGTCCCCTGCCCTTGTAACTAACTATCTTTTGACTTCGTTAATTTTTACAATTTTTACAATTCTCGCTAATTCTATTAACCTGTTTGTATTTTACGTAAAGCTTCTGAGTCATCCTATTCTTCTTATTCATCATTGCTATTTTATGAATTTCTTGATTGTCTAGTAACCTACTGCCAACACCTAAGAGTCAACTTATCTTGAATTCCTTAATTAATTTTCACGCCTCTTTTAAAACTTAGACCTCACATCTATTAGTTATTTGTTTTGGTGACCTTTAGCCTCTTGATTTCACCCCCAGCCTCCACAGCTCTATCTTAGAACATCTGGTAGATTCCGGACGCCAAGCTAGACGCCGGAAGAACTTCAAAGTCGTCTACAGAATACGAAGCAGCCTTCCTAAAAGTGTACGAGTCAAACTTCTCCAAACTGCAGAAGCAATCGCAATTCACCTGCTTAGCCCTGAACTCTGAATACAGAGGAAGTTTGTTCAATCACTACATTTGCAATGGACGTAATCTGTCTTAGTACCCAACAGTCATTTATGTTACGTCATCCAATTTATTTGCTCAACTTTAGTCCTAATTCAAATAGCATTGTTCTCCACCCCACCTCTATTTAGTCTCTACCTGTAATTACCTCTGTTGCTACCCTGACCTAAGTTGAAACATTTTAGTCAATTATATTACGTCATCTAACTTACTAACTCAATCTTACTTTAGTTGTTGTCTAATTAACCTTGTTTCTATATTAGATCATTGTTGTATTACCTGATTAATAATCTAAACTTGACAAACCTCATGTATACACACACACACACAAATAATTGTATATAAATGTGATTGTAAAGCTATGTGAATGAATTCACCGAAAAGAGTCTTTTCGCTGAACGTCTTCTCTGTTTCAGTAAAAGCCTTGAAAGCTTTTACTCATAAATTGTAGTAATCACCAAACAGCATAGACCGTAAACAGACAAGGATTTGTGTGTAACGGAATGTAGTGTGCAGTTTTCTGATAAAAATGTTGAATAGAGGAGAGATGGATGAATTTACAGAAATGACAAATAGAGAAAAGCCTATTAAGTAACATAGAAATCATGAAGTCAAGTGGGAAGAAAGGAGGTATACACCAGTAATACCTATTCGTCATTTCGTCATTGTAGATTTTTTCTATGAAATCTGTAACAATAATTGTGATCGATTAATTAAACCACACGTTGATTTACACGTAAAATACACAAACTAACATTTTTCTAAAATAATGTACTATAATGTACTTAGAATAACGAAATATAATATACGAACCTTCAATTGTGAAGTGTTTATAGCTGAATGATGTCAAATACACAGCCACTGTGAGTCAATATGAAAAACAGTAAGTTAATGTCAAAGGTTGTCTATGTGTAGATTAAACAGAGCGGCAACGTCCAGATGCGCAATAAAGGTATTAGAATAAACAATGTTCAACAGAGATTGGAACATAAATAAAAGACATACAGCAGATACCATTTAACTATAAGAAGACAATTAATGCAGGTCAAACAGAATATTTACACATTATATATTACATTACACATTCTCTTCTCATCTTTCTTTTGTTTTTAGACTTATGCTACTTACCTTTAGTAAGTAGTATGAATATAAATGTTAACTTCTCAAACACAACTTTATTTGCTATTGAAGTTTAACTCAATGTATTTCTGGTCTATTTGATGTATAGTAATTAATATCCTATAGTTGAACATTATCTGCTGTATATGCTTTATTTATGTACTCGTGGGCTGAACACTTCAAAAGACTATTAAACCGACCGCTACCTACAACGCGCCCAACAATACCAACAACGGAAGCAGAATTACCAGTGAACATCAACCCCCCGACGAAAACAGAAGTCCTGAAGGCAATCAAGATGCTGAAAGCTGGAAAAGCAGCAGGACCAGATGGAATCCCAGCAGAAGCATTGAAAGTGGACCCAGAGACAACAGCAGACTTGATGACGCCACTACTGGAGAAGGTGTGGAAAGAAGGCAAAGTACCCGAGGATTGGAAGAAAGGATACCTATTCAAACTACCAAAGAAAGGAATCCTAAGTCAATGCAAGAACTGGCGCGGAATTATGCTCCTGTCCATCCCAAGCAAAAGACTAAGCCGCATCATCCTGGAAAGGATCAAACAAGCCCTGGATGAAAAACTTCGCCCAGAACAAGCTGGATTCAGGAGTAACAAGTCATGTATTGATCAAATCGCCACACTACGGATCATCATTGAACAAAGTTTGGAATGGCAGTCACCTCTCTATCTCAACTTCATCGACTTTGAAAAGGCCTTCGACAGCGTCGATCGAGAGGTGCTTTGGCAACTACTTCGCTACTACGGGGTGCCACCAACAATTATACATCTCATCCGACAGTTGTATGACAACGCTGCATGCCAAGTAATCCACAACGGGAAGCTCACGGAATCCTTCGAAGTGAAGACAGGAGTAAGACAGGGTTGCCTACTATCGCCAATGATTTTCCTGATTGCGGTAGATTGGATAATGCGACAAACAGCGGGCAATGGGGAAACAGGCATAAAATGGACTCACACAAAGAACTTGGAGGATCTGGACTTCGCCGATGATATATGCCTGATTTCCCACAAACTGGAAGATATGCAAGTGAAAAGTAACAAGTTGGCAGAAGAAGCATCAAAGATAGGACTCCAGGTGAACATAGAGAAAACGGAGGTGATGAAGATCCCTGGCCAACACCACCAACAACAACAACAGACAGCAATCAGCATAAATGGAAAGAACCTGAAAGAAACTACCTCCTTTACCTACTTGGGAAGCATTGTTTCAACTACAGGCGGAACTGACGAGGATATCAAAGCAAGGATCGGGAAAGCAAGACAAGCTTTCATTACTCTCAAGTCTGTGTGGAGGTCAACATCATTCAGCGTCAAAAATAAAATCGGGATTTTCAACTCCAATGGGAAGTCAGTGCCACTATACGGATCAGAGACTTGGCGCGTCATAAAGAGCATCTCAAACAAATTACAGACCTTCATTAACAGATGTCTTCGCTCAATACTCAAGATCAGATGGCCGGAAAGGATCAGCAACAAAGATCTCTGGGAGCGAACCAACTAGGAACCGATTGTGAAACAAATAAGCAGGAAGAAATGGAGATGGATTGGCCACACTCTGAGGAAACCAGCAAGTGACATCACTAGACAAGCCATTGCTCGAGTGGAACCCGAAAGGGAAGCGACGAGTTGGTCGTCCACGGGTAACCTGGAGGAGATCATGTGAAGAGGAGATGAAAACGTGTGGGCAGACCTGCAGCCAGGTGAAAACTCTAGCAGAGAACCGAACGCAATGGAGACGCATGGCTGAAGCCCTATGTTCCTCTAGGAACTAAAGGAAATAATAATAATAATAATAATGTACTCGTTTCTGTTGAATATTGTTTCTTCGTATCCCTTTATTGCGTGTCTGGTATTCACACGCTGTTTAAGTAACACTTTGATCGGTTTTGATACAGCTCTGTTGTTTTTGCATATTGGAGCACACTGGCAGTGCTTTTTGAGGGCATTCAGCCACA
This sequence comes from Trichobilharzia szidati, assembly GCA_944472155.2. Taxonomy (NCBI): domain Eukaryota; kingdom Metazoa; phylum Platyhelminthes; class Trematoda; order Strigeidida; family Schistosomatidae; genus Trichobilharzia; species Trichobilharzia szidati. The sequence continues at coordinate 74,793,458 of OX235272.1, forward strand.
GACACTGCACAAATGAGGTTTATTTATTATACTTTTTATTTTTAATGTTCCTAATATAGTGCCTTATTTTAGACAAATCCTGTGTTTCCGAATTTTACGTGGTTTTTAATAGTCGTTAGATTTTGGTCCTGAATTTCTTTTTCAAGGAATTCACACTAAGTGAGATAAATTTCAATAGCGAGCAATAGTTATGGCTACTGAGTGAAAACATAGTAAGCCAAATATAGACTCATACTACTCGCTAGTGGTAAGTAGTATAAATATGAACACAAAGGAAACAGAAATAAAGGATAGACAAGAAAGGAATTAACAATCATTATCTTGATTTACTTCACAGCTTTCTGTTTAACACATCGATCGATGACTATAGGCATATATGAATCGGAAAACTGATACTTTATTTGAATAGCTAATTAGTAAGTAGAGACGGAGACAAATGAATGCAGGATGGAATTACGTTTTTCAGTGCTGTGCTGATTTGTATCTAACCCTACGTTTAATTTCAATGTACATTTCAAGACGAACCAACGCCAGTTTAAAACATCTGAAAACGAGGGGACACTGAACAGCTGCTTCGTCCTAATTTGGAACTCCTCAGCCCTGATTTAGGTCAGCACTATATCACAAACTGACAGAAGTTAGGATTCACGAGTCATTAAATTCCCACGCAAGTAGATGAATCCTCAACGAGCTTAGCCTTGTAACCTGAAGGTCCTGCATACAACCCCTGGTGGCGTCGTGGGTGAACGCTCCTGAAGAGTCCCAAACTAAGAAAAAATGGCCGTCTCGTGATCCTCGTTTATCATTGGGATCCCTAAATAGCTTTAGTTCATGGTGAAATCCTTACTGAAGTTGTTACTTTCTTTAATTCTGTGTATCCGGATGTGTCTGTGGGACATAAAACGTCAGAAACATTACGGTTTTAGTTAAGGCTTGCCTGTTTGCTGTCTGGATTTCGGTTACTGTGATGACAGAAAAAATTACAACCGTAATCAATGATGTGTAATACTCTTCATTCATTTACGATTACCAGATCTGAAATCGGGATCATACATTAAAGCCTAATTATATTTTCAACTCCCTGGCTGCAAAATTCCACCTACAGCTACCTTTGGTAGTTCAGTAATAGACATGAGATGGCTGGTCAGAAAGAATCAGCTACATGGAACTCTGTCAGGCAAGGAATGTTGATGGACTGGACACACACTGACGAGACCGTAGAGTGACATCGCACGCAAGGCCCTCGAGTGTAACCCAAACAGCAAATGACAAATTTGGCTTGAGTTAGAAAGTGACGTAAAGGAGATGGGTGATAGTGGAGTCAGATAAAAAAGGGACAAGAAAGAACAGGGTGGGATGGAGCTGTACTGCTGAAGCCATATGTTTAACTCGCAATCCGAAAGAATAATAATGATAGTAAATTTTCACTTCATGTCAATCCAAACCTGAAATCTGTCCGCCTGAAATAGTTTATTAGATGTGACAGATGGACAGTAAGAAGACTGCCATTTCTCCCTCCCTCTCTCTGTATTCCATCAAACTTTAATTCCATTAAAATTTTCTATTGAACTGTCCGGCATTCTGAAAGATCAATCTTTTATCCAAAGTATACTTCACTCCAAAGATAATTAACCAATCTCTTCGACTTTAGAATGTTTACAACTTTCCCTAATAAGGACGTACATTATACTTCCTCAAGGAATAAACTTGTACATTTAACAGGTGAATTGTGTGAAAACATTTATTTCCTGATTTGAATGAACACTTTTTTCAAATTCAACACTACCGTCTAGATACAGTTCCAAATTGTACAACTCTTTGACGACTCTCTGTAACACCTGACTCACTTTCAGAAGCATCAGTTTTCGTTAACTCTTCTTCGCTGCTGTCTTCGTCACTATCGTCATCATCATCATCATCAACGTCATCATTGTCATTGTCTTCTGTCTTACTATCTTTCTCCTGACTACTTGATTCTTGTAGAGTTTCCGATTTCACATCAACATTGTCATCTGAACTATCACTGGATTTATGATGATATACTGACTCTGTTGATTCACTTTCTGATGTCTCAGTGTCATGTCTGCCTTTCGATTGACTTGCTGACATTTCTGTATAGGAGGAATCAAATGAAGTCACTTCATTTTCAGTGAACTTCCTAACAGATGATTTCGATTTTTCAATTGGAATTTGTGAAAACTGTTTCCCTGTTAGATGTTGATTTTGACTTTTAACATCCATACGAATTTTTTGATTTTGTCGTTCATTTTGGAGGTGAGTTTCGTCTCCTAAATCTTCTTCATCCCTATCATCGTCATCATCAATATCCGCGTCTTTATCTTCTCCTTCTTGACTTAACTCATCAACATTCTGGTCACCGACTTCATCTTTTGTCGTCTTTTTAGATGAATATAAACTATGGGTTTCATCATAGCGAATAGTTGAAGAGTTGTCATCATGATTCACTGTTCTACTCTTATTTTTATTCAACAATCGATTTGTATTATTCGAAGATTGACCTTTACTAGCATTAGTTGTATTCTCATCATTGTCTGTACTTTCACTTCGTATACTTTCAGTGATCGACATCAAATCTAAGTGTTGACGTGATCTAGTCTTTTCAATCTGTTCATTCAATTCATGGATTAGATCAGCTCTGATATCTTCTGGTGTATTTTCTGTTCTTTGCTTTAACTGTATCCTTAATTGATCTAGTTTTCTTTCATGCTGATTTACTAGTGCGGTTTGTTTCACTAAACTGTCATACAGAAGATTTAATTTTGTCAATAAGAATTTCTGTTCTTCTTTTAAATCTTTATTCATACGCTTTAGCACTGATAAACTCGGCTCATTTCGATCATCGCCTGACTGACTAGTTGGAATCGCAGAGATTGTATCATGTGTAAGTAGACGCCAGGCACCCAACTCTCCAGTATTCCATTCAGCTTGATATTTACCTAAACGACAGACAGGTATCGGTAGAGGATCGTCGATATCAACTGTTGTCGGCAGTGTAAAACCTAAGAATCCTGAATGTGCTGATGAACTTGTTGATGTCGTTTTAATTGAACTTGTATCAATTTCATTTAATTCTATATTATTATTAATGTTAGTATTACTCCCGCTGCTAAAGCCATCAGATGAATCACCACGTCGACGTGATAATAAAGTGGTATGGCTTGTTTTTAATACGGGTGATTCAATTCGACCACGTAGATGATTGATAAATTCTGTTGTTTTATGCGTAACTTTAGATAAGAATGCTGGAGGGGTAATACGACCTCTAGAGCGAAAATTACGCCGTGGATATAAAGAACTGTCCATATTCTTTAATTATTATTATTATTTTTTATTTAGTAAAGTATGCTGTATAAAATATTTAATTTACTTACTGAAAAGAACTAACCATTGCTTTTATCGATTAATTTAAGTCACGTGATTTTCAAATATCAGTATAAAACAATGTGTTATATACACAAAGTACATTTAAAACTTATGAATGATCATAAATTGTTCACTGAATTCAACAATTTTTTATTTCGATAGAGAAAGAAAAACCAGATTTGCAGTATAAAATCATGCCATCATTCTATTTCACAGGTTCTCATCAGCTGCAAACTACCTGAAATTACAATGGTTATAAATAATAACATTTCATACTTCATTGTTTGAAAGGTAATAGAGAAGACATTATAAGATAAACGCATCCGGAATATAAGGATTAAAATTTTGTAGTTTAAGTTACCATCAATTTATATATTATCAAACTATGGAAAAGGAAGAAAAAAGGGGGGGTGAGAGAAGACAGAAACCAGAAAAATCTAATAAACAGTTTCTATAGTTAGTTTGTAATAACAGTGTCAACATGGCAACTCAACAAGGTCATAGTTCATCCATTTGAAAACTTGCTTAGTGAGTTGAACTCACTAGTGTCTATGAGTAATCAGTGTAATGAAAGTGATATGGTTACCAAGGGAGTGAGAGATTGACTACACTCTCTTTCTGTGTGCATAAGTTTGGTCTGAGATGTTTGATTGCAATTGCTTCAGCAAATCGTAGTAGGTTGGCTGTCCTTTGTATGTTCAATATTTTGAAGGATTTGGAAATCTCAACAAAATGGCCCGTATCCACAAGGTGTCTGGTAATTGCACTTTGTAAATATTTGCTTCCTTTTAAGCATAAGTTTCTCGGAATATGCTCTGAAAACCGGATAGAAGCCCTTCTTTCTGTCCTTCCGATGTACTTGCTGCCGCAGGTGCACGTAAATTTATAAATGCAGTTGGAGGTAACATCAGCAGGGTACTTATCCAGTTTCGATTGGCTTATAGAGCATGTAGTACTGTATAGTGTCACTAGATTGGCTGCAGGGAAGCATCTCTTGATTGCTCCTTTCATCCTTTTTTCAATCTTTCGCGATACTGTTTCTCCTTTGTATGGGAGGCAAATGAACACTTTCTTCTTTTCAACTACTGGATCCTTCTCTTTCTCATCTCTTTCTTTGCTGTACTTTAGGATAAATCCTTTTGGATACCCGTTTTCCTTAAGGCATTTTTCAACAAAGCTTAATTCTTCTTCTATCTTGTTGGGCGAACATAACTTCCTAGCCCTGTCGTACAGTGTCCTTACTAATCCCCGCTTATAGCTCATAGGGCAGAAGCTGTTGTAGTGAAGGTATTGTCCGGTCCAAGTTTCTTTTCGGTAGATGGACTTTTCGACCGTTTCATCGTCTCTTCTTTTTACATTTAGATCTAGGAAATTGAACTCATCGTTGTGTTCGTATTCCATGGTGAATTTAATGTTTGGGTGGACCTCATTTAGGCGGTCAAATAATACGGATGCCTGACTCATGTCATTACAAACAACAAAAGTATCATCAACGTATCGACGATAGTATGTTGTTTCATTGATAGCGTCACTCAGTCGCGTCTGTTCGAGATAGCCCATGAAGATGCCTGCTAGAATGGGTTGCAGGATTTCATCATTAGTTGACATCAGTTAGAGAACCATTTGAAAACCACCTGGGAGTACTGGATAGCTGTCTCGTCAGCCCAGTTCGGGACTTATGAGCAGTATGCGCCCCCCACCAAGGTTCGAACCCAGACCATTCTGGTTATTAGGCCAGCGAGCTTGTAGACCATTAAGCCACTGGGATCCACTCCAAGAGCCAATCAATTCTAACCAGTAGGGTACAGCGGGTTGAAAGTGAGGATAGCTACTCATCAAAGAAGATATTGAGCAGTGGTCACGCTATGTCGTGGATTGGCAGAAGCTAGAATCAGTGGGCCATTGGATCGGATCCTAGTGGCTTATTGGTCTACGGGCTAGCTTGCCTTGTAACTAGAAGGCCATGGGTCCGAACCCCAGTGGGTGCGTTCTACTGGAGAGTCCCGAACTGGGCTGACGAAACAGCTATCCAGTACTTCCAGATTGTTTTCCAATGGTTCTCTAACCAATGTCAGCTCATGATGAAATCCTGTAACCAATCAATAAAATCCCTACAAACTAATACTTGAAAACTGTTATTTATTTATTCGATATATCTCACTATAAATCACTGGATAACGTTCCAAACATTATTAATAATAGTATTCCCATTGGTTTTTAATGGAATATAGGGCTTAAGCAGCATATTGCCGTCTCACTTTGCCCCCTGAAGTCTTCTATAACTGACTCCAAGATTGTCTATAAGATTTCATTGTGACCCCTCGAGATCTCCACTGTGTCAGCCTTAGATTCACGTCTAACTCATCGTTCCTACTGAGTTTCCAATGGAGGGTCTGACTCAGTGTCCTCTTTATCGTATGTCCAATGCATCTCCATTTTCTTCTGCACATTTGTTGAGCAGTAGGTCCCTAATTGGTTCTTTTCCAAAGTTTTATGTTGCTAATTCTTACTAGCAAATACGAAACTTGATTTTTATAGCTATCGTCTCCTTTCTTAGTTTTCATATAGATGGTACAACTTTAGAGAAGTCCAGGATGGGTGTTGAGTCACTTTTGTTGCATGTATTCTCAGTTGTTTTGATAAATAAAGATTGAGTTGTGAGTTTATCTCCCTCCAATCTCTTAGCGACTGGATCTTCATTTATGGAATCATCTGGAAATGCATGCAATGGAAATTATTCGACACCTTTCCTGGACATCTTGAAAACCATACTACCTTTATGATGAGTGAGAAGGAAAACCATGAACTATAAAAATCAGGTTTCAAAGTTGTGTAATTATTACTCACATGATTGTGAACAATAAAATATATTCCAAACGTCATCCAATCAATAATAAAGTTTCATACTCTGGTATATTCAATGAAGAAATTAATATGAAATTACACGCTACCATTGATTGAGTGACTTTACACACCAGGCCTTTGAGTTGTAGCCATATGGTAAGTGACATGTTTGGAGCCCAATGGTGACATGGAGAAAATCATGTTGTGGCATATGTTACTGATAAGGATTATCAGTTATAAATAGAGAGATGTTCATCGGTATGAAAATATCGAATAGCAGGGAGATAGATTTCATGTCAGAGAAAGCAAATGATACATAGTTGAGGAGACACATGGGAGATGTGAAAGGAACACAAAGAAACACAATATGAAGGAAGGCGAGAAGCAGCATAGCACGTAAGATCTGTGCAAAGGGTACACTGAAGATAAGGTGCACATAATTTGGAGATATAGAAATACCAAGTCATTCGTCTTACACCGTTAAAATATCAAGAAAATGTAAAGGCTAGTGAGGAGTCTCAGAGATTCGAGTGCAATGAAGATGTCCCCCTTAACCTTAATATTTCATTCGGATTGTACGGAATGAATAACAGTCATTATAGTAAATCATAGAAAAATTGAATTGTTACGATGTTTTAAAAGTAAAACAAGTTGTCTCAAATATCCGAGTGACTTCCGAACTCGAATCGAATAACAAACTCGGTTTCTTGGATATTACTATGACCAGGAGAGATGATGGAACGGTTCAACGATCTATTTTTCGTCACAGTAAAGAAAGGCCACATCTCGGAAAGACAGCTTCTGTACCAAAGAAAGCTATCTTTATTAGCCTACCATTTAAGGGTGAACAAATTATGCAGTTGACAGCTCAAAGACTTAAGTCAGCCATCAAAAGCACATTCTATGCCGCATCTCTTTTCCTCACTTGCCGAACATTTTCGATTCCTGTACCTAAGATTGAAGGACGAAATTCTGTGGACTTTACTTCAAACTGTATCTACAAGTTCATCTACAGCTGCGGTGACACCTATATAGGTAGAACCAATAGAATGTTCCAATGTCGTCGAAAAGAACATGTTCCAAAATGGCTACAAAATCATACAGAAAATCCCAATGCGAGTAATCTGAATAGACATCCAGCATCATCCATTGCAAAACACTTTTTAATGTCAGGTCAAAAAATCAATATTAATGACTGTTTCACAATTATTTCACATAACTCTAATTCAAGGTTGGGTATCCAAGGTGATGGAAGCACTTTTGGGGATTAATCACATACAGCCTAAACTGTGTGTACAAAAAACAATAAACTTCAACCTTCGCCTACCATGGACAACATGACCTATGTACTTTTGTTTTTTATTTAACTGAGTAATTGTCATAAGCTTTATTTTATTATTGTTAACCATGTTAGTTGTAAAGCGGTTGTAAAGAAACTACGAAATGATATCATTTCGCGAAATTTGTCTTCTTAATGCCTTATTCAAATTTATCAAAGGGACGAATTGTTTTAAATTTCTTTTCAGTAAGAAGTTAAACAAACGGCTTGCATCACACTTTTTATTGGACATTGATTGATTACTGGAAAGGGAAAAAAACTAAGAAGACAAAACATGACAAGATCATTCATCCCCAAGTAAAGTTTAAAGTTTGTACAAATTTTATGAATGTAAATGCTTCCACTTAAAACAAGAAACACATTTATTTTTATTGAACTGATCTTTCTCTGTATTCACTTTTTGGCGCTCTTCTTCTTCGCAGTACTTCCAGGTGTCGGCTTCTTTGACTGTGGACGTGGATAAGCATCAACCAGTTTTTTCAGAAATTCTAATAGGGAATTGATGTAATGCAGAAAAATGAAAATAAATTACTGGAAATACTTTTATAACATTTGGTTAAATGTTCAAATCTCCATTTTATAAAGACGCACACACACCCATAGGTGGTTGAAAGCAATCAACGGCAAGAAGCCCTCAGCCTATGTTTCGTACCTACTGCCACTCGTCAGTAGGAGATATCTACAAACATTACAGGAAGTAATATCCTCTCAGTTGTTGTTAGGACCCTTCTCACCCAGTGCTACAATTGGTGGCATTATCACTGGGTTTTTCAGGTTGACAACTGACCTTCTGCTGGATTGTAATGGATGCATCAATCCAAAATGCACTGTATCGGTAAATCATCTAGCTTAGTGAACATATTCGAAGCTTGACTGATGAAATCTAGTCAGCAGCAACAGTAAGAATTAGAAACATGACATTAATTGCTTCTTAGAGATCAGTTAATGTATGCATTATTGACCTACATAGGCATTATATCCTTTGAGCTTGTGGATGTACTTTACTGAAAAGTCTCAATAAGCACGAAACCTTGGTCAGAGGGCTTCTAGGTGATTGCACCCCACCGCCTATTGACAGCGATTTCAATTACATAAGCTCAATCATTTTGAAAGTCAGATTTAGTGAAGAATAGTCATTTCGATATTTTCTTCATCAGGTTCTACACTCACATATACATGTATAATTGGTTGGAGGGTTTCATCATGAGCTGACATCAGTTAGAGAACCATTGGAAAAACTAGCTGGGAGTACTGCACGGCTGTTTTGTCAGCTTAGTTTGGGACTCTCCAGAAGTACGCACCCACGCCACGGGCTTCGAACCCATGGCCTTCTGGTTACAAGGCGAGATCGTAGACTATTAAGCCAGTGGGGCCCCATCCAGTGGCTAGCCCATGAATTCCAACTTCTGCCAACTCATTACATAGCGCGACCACTAGCCAATGTCTTCGGCGAGTACTTCTCCTCACTCCCGACCTGCTGTGCCCCACCGGTAATGGATTTCCACTAGAACCTCAGGTAACAACCTACCTGAAAAGGGCCAGTCGCTATTGAGCATCTCACTGATAACCGATGTCAGCTCATGATGAAATCCTGCAACCAATCAATCAAATCCCTACAAATCAATACTTGGACATGTATAGTATTTAAAGATTAATTTTTATTGGCAATATTGATGGTTTTTGTTAATAGTATTGAGTTGATAAGATCAACAGAAATACAGTTTGAAAGCATGTATGAGTAATCTGCTCTAATGACTCTCTTAATGAAGAACTCAAGATTATCAGAAGAAAAAAATACTGATTAAGGATAGATATACAGAAACGTTTATTGATAAAATTGTGAATTTAACTCTAAGGAAAGCTATTATATTAACATCACTAAGAAACAGTTGTTCTTAAAACTGTATTCCTTTGATGATACCACAAGTAAAATAAAGCTTAGAGAATACAATAAAAAGAGCGCTTAATGCATCCGAATCTCCCTGTCTCTTCACAGCTACTCCAGTCTGACGTTCGAAAATCATCTTCACTGGTTAAGCAAGGGACAAACAAGGTCTATTCGTAGACCTAATAAACACAAAGTCGATGTTAACAAGGCATTTAAAGTTATTTATCGAATTACGACTAGGTGATGACTTCGTCGAAAAGAAAATTTTCTTCTCTGCAACCGTCTTTTTATTATTCTCAGTTATACCTTATGAGTTCACCTTGTACAGACAGTTAATGCCATCAGAATCTACCTGAAGAAGCCAAATTTATGTGTTCATTCAGCCACTTTCCTTACTTCGGTCATCATTACCTGATTGTTAAAAATGAGCAATATCCCCTTCCTGCTAAGTCTTTTATAAGTTATTAGTATGGCTTTAACCCTCTTTAATTGTCACATGAATTTTCTCCTTAATTTAATCTGATATTCAACTTAGTATTATATTTTTATTCATACTGTCACTGACACATGCTTTTGAACTAGAAGTTAATTGGTGGATGGATGGAATCCAGGATGCACATTTCGTGCTATTTGGGACTCATTAACTGGATTTACCTGCATTTCACAGTGGGTGATGTTGTTCCCCCTGAGTTACATGCCCAGACATCGTCGAAGCATCTGCACAGGAAGCCGAGATGTCAACCTGAAACCGAGCACTTCGGTCCAATCAATCGACAGGAAAATCTAGAATTCAGTTAAATAATTAATATGACCCGTTGCACAAGAGGTGGCTATCGTGGTCCAAGTGGTCTAGTGGATGGCGCTTTGGCATTGGGAAACTGCGGACGCCAGTTTCGAGCCTCGGTGGGAACACCATCCCTCACTGTTGAATGCATGTACATCCAGTTGACGAGTCCCAAATAGGACGAAATGCGCATCGTAGATTCCACTGCTAGTCACCATCCATTCTAGGAATTTTCAATATTTTGAAAGCTAACAAAATACTCAGAAATTTTTTAAACTTAACATTTCTCAATATATATATTGAATGTGAGTGCTACATGAATACATACTTTTATTTTAGATTTGTAGAAGTTCGCTTATTCACACAGTAAACCTCATAGACTGGCTATACAACTATAAAAGCAGTAAGACTCAAGTTTTATTGGGTAGATAGTTTGTTCCTGTTTTTGTAGCATTGCTCAAACTATAATCTACTCAGGTATCTCAATGACTACAGTCAATTCCTTTTAAACAAGACACAATGATGGAATCCGGTAACCTATGTATTATATTTTCTGTCAGTTTGTACACAACCGCCGAAGACAGGGAAACCTGGATATAGGTTTCGTGATCGTCAACAGGGCATATCTACGACCTTAAAGAAAGTGATGTCCACTAGACATTTCGAATCTGCGTCTTCCTCTGCTGTATTCAGAAATGTTACTAATGTGTTGCTCGATCCCAAAGAAATCGTATATTCGATAGTATAATGAAGTACGTTGAATCCTAGAGTTCTCCATACACATTCTTTTCAAAGCTCTGAAACACTGATCAGTTGTTTAAGTTGTTTCTCAATCAACAAGTTCACGAAGTGTTTCATTATTCAAAATGAATATATATCGGCAGTCAAAAAGAGAACCTTTAGAAAGCATACATCGCCTAGATAGAATATGTTCTGCATAGTGGATAGTCATCTCAAAAACCATGATGATCACAAACACCTCCCGTCTAACGTCATAATTCATCAGCCAGGAATTAAAGATAGATTGTCTGTACATGATTAGGTTTGAAAAGAGCCAAACTGAAAAATGTCATCATTCCATGAAGTCTTTGACAGTTGGTTTTAGCCACGTGAAAAGGTGTAAGCTGTATGGTTGGAATCCTTGAGATTCTAAAAATAAGTGTCTGAAGACTATTGATGACAAAATGGCTTTCGTTGGCCCATATCCAATCATTTTTTTGTTATCTCCTAGATCAACTAAATCCCCATCTTTTTCCATGTTACCATCTTTTCTCCTGTGCATTTCTGCTCACACGGGATGCAAATTAATGAAACAAATGTCTCCTCCTAACCTGACAGTACCAGCTACCGTCAGTAGTTTATCGTTAGTGGTTTCCATTGAAGCTAATGACACGCATGCTTCTCACTTCATCTTTAATTATCTTTATTATTATTTTTCAGTTAGCTAGTCAGTCAGCCAACCTGTCAGTTAGTTAGTTAGTTAGTTGGTTAGTTAGTTAGTTAGTTAGTTAGTTAGTTAGTTAGTTAGTTAAGTATTTGTTATGCACTATAATTTCACATCAGAAGTAAGTGAGGACAACCTACCATCATATGGCCATTTTCCATCTGATCCAGGCGCAGCTTCTTTAAAAAATTCATTACACTCCTTGTCTGTTAAGCAGTCACCAACCGTTAACAGCATAGTTCTCATTGGCTCTGTGTCCACGACACCAGATTCAAGTTTATCAAAATACTAAATGAAACGGAGGGAAAGGGTAGGCGTATTAACAATGAAGAAATAAAAAGGTATTAGATAAATATTGGTAATAGTAATAATATTAATAATAATGACATTATTGCATAAATAAATTCATATTAAATTTACTCACAAGAAATGCATTATTTATCTGATTCCAGCGTTCATCTCTTGTACGTGAATATGTTTTAATTATCTCAGTGAAGTCTTCTAAATCCAATAGGATTGTTTCTATAAATTGAAATTAGAAATATTAATAAGTGCTGATAAGCGAGGTGAATAGGAAACAGGAAATTTACACGTCTGTCAAAAATTCTCGTTGATAGTCTAAAAATATTGTTTAAATAAGTAAGTACAATTGACTGGCATTAATTATCAAGTCTAAATAATTCTCATATATTTAGTGCCACTAGTATCTTAATAAAAAGTTTAAGAACAATAATCTTTTGAACAAAGAATATAAGGAACAACTGAACTAACTGAGAAGTAGCCCGGACTACGTGCGTGGTTGGCGTGCATTCTGCCCCAGAATCACCGACCCACGCAGATATAGTTTCAGTGGATAGAAAACTCTACGTTGACAAGATGTTGGCAATACTTAGAAACAAAAATAAGTTCCCTGCTTCTAATGAAGAGAAGGATAAAACCGTGAGCTTGGTGAAACTCAATTCACAAAAATATTGAGAAGGCTAAAAAATGATGAGTTAATCACAGAGGATGTCTGCAAATACATTTGGTCAAACGGTTCAATAAAACTGCACTTGTTTGGGTTTTCGAAAACATATAAAGGCGGACTACCTTTGGGCACAGTTCTGGATATGTCTGCATCCGCTTGCCATTCAGTTGTGAAATGGCTAGCAGAACTTCTACAGGCTTTTAGAGAATGAATTTCGACGTACTCTCTTTTGGACGCATTTTAATTCATCAAGTGCGTTGAAGAAGTGAGAGTAGGCGAGAAATGCATGATATCACTTAACGTCGAGTCACTCTTCACTCCCCTGTGCAAATACTTGGAAGATAAAGACTTGAATGTTGGAATGTCAACTTCCAGGTTGAAAGAACTTCTACTTCTATGCCTTTGCAACGTTCAGTTTACTTTCAATAGTTTAATTAGCGCAAAATAAGACGGCGGAGACTTAAGGTCACATTTAAGTTCGTTACGTGCAGACAATTGCATGGAAACATTGATAAACGACCTGATAAAATGAGGTGTATCGACCGCTTTTTCTATTCAGAACGTAAGTTGATTATACGTTTATCATTTGTTATAATAAATATGACATAATTGTCTTCCTACAGATTTCCAGTATTAGCTAACTATCCATCAAATTCAGAAGTGATGTAGAAACGAGACATATAATTTCCTTTCTGGATGTCAGACTGACCAACAAGCTTCATTTGACATTGATGAGATCAGTGTATAGAATACCCAAGTTGAATGACCCGGTTAAAGATTTCTGCAGTTGCGTACTCATAAGTCGCTAAAGAAATCTGATAATACCTCTTAAGTATCTGATCCAAAGATGTCATACGTGAATGCAGCCTTTGAAGGTGACTTTTCGGCCGACACTCTAAAGTGGAAAGTGTCAAACGTTCTGAAAAGATCGTCCTTTGCATCTACACTAAGAGTGGTATTCTCATTTCATGGTAGAAACTTTGTTGATTTTTGATGACTTCATTTTGTTTGTTTGCCTATTTATTTAATTGCTTATAATTCTTGTATTCATTTAAAACTCTTACGTAATTTCGTATTCTCTACTTTGTTTCTGTTTGCATCCTGAGTACAACTCAATCATCACATTATTGCATAGCTCCTTTTTAACAACTGTTTATGATAACTCATCACCTTTGTTACTACCCTAGTTTCATTAACACCCAATTTTCTTGACTGTTTTGTATTATGTAATTCCATCCAAAACTCACAAATTCCCACCCGTTTAGTTAAAATAACCATAACCAGCAGTATTTTTATTTAATTCAATTTTAGATTTTCCCGTCAACCGATTGGACCAAAGTGCTCAGTACATCCAGTGATGAGTCCCAAATAGGACGAAATAAGCATACTGAATTCCATTGCTAGTTACCATCCACCAGTTAACTTCCAATCGTATTTTGCGTTTGATAAACTTAATGTACACATGAATATGGATTGGAAGAAAGGATACTTATTTAAACTACCAAAGAAAGGAGACCTAAGTCAATGCGAGAACTGGCGCAGAATTATGCTCCTATCCATCCCAAGCAAAATACTAAGCCGCATCATCCTGGAGAGAATCAAACATGCCAACCTGGATGAAAAACTTCGACCGGAACAGGCTGGATTCAGGAGAAACAAGTCATGCATTGATTAGATCGCCACATTACGGATCATCATTGAACAGAGCTTGGAATGGCAGTCACCTCTCTATGTTAACTTCATCGACTTTGAAAAGGCCTTTGACAGCGTCAATCGAGAGGTGATTTGGAAACTACTTCCCTACTACGGGGTGACACCGACAATTATACATCTCATCCAACAGCTGTACGACAATGCTGCATGTCAAGTAATCTTTTTATTTTTTTTATTTTGATTACAGCTTAATTCCACACCGTATTTTCAGTACAAGTATGGAATTTTCAGCATGGATATCGGTAGCCCAAATTTCAGGCCGACCATAGATATCGGGTGTGCGTCGGTAGGGGATCGAACCCCGGACCATGTGCATGGTCGGCGAGAGTCCTAACCACTGTGCCACCAACGCACAACGAGAAACTTACGGAATTCTTCGAAGTGAGGACAGGAGTAAGACAAGCTGGCTGCCTACTATCGCCAATGATTTTCCTGATTGCAGTAGACTGGATAATGCGACAAGTAGTGGGCAGTGAGGAAACAGGCATAAAATGGACTCATACAAAATACTTGGAGGATCTGACTTCGCCGATGATATATGTCTGGAAGATATGCAAGCGAAAAGCAACAAGTTAGCAGAAGAAACATCAAAGATAGGACTTCAGGTGAACATAGATAAGACAGAGGTGATGAAGATTCCTGAGCAACACCACCAACAGCAACAACAACAACAGACAACAATCAGCATAAATGGAAGGAACCTGAAAGAAACAACCTCCTTCACCTACCTTGGAAGCATCGTTTCAACTACAGGCGGAACTGACGAGGATATCAAAGCAAGAGTCGGAAAAGCAAGACAAGCTTTCATTACTCTCAAGTCTGTGTGGAGATCAACAACACTCAGCATCAAAAATAAGATCCGGATTTTCAACTCCAATGTGAAGTCAGTGCTACTATACGGATGAGAGACTTGCACTTCGCGTCATAAAGAGCATCTCAAACAGACTACAGACCTTCATTAACAGTTGTCTTCGCTCAATACTCAAGATCAGATGGCCGGCCAGAAAAGATCAGCAACAGGGAGGGATCTCTGGGAGCGGAACAACCAGGAACCGATTGTGAAACAAATAGGCAGGAAGAAATGGAGATGGATTGGCTGGTCATACTCTGAGGAAACCATCAAGTGACATCACTAGACAAGCCATTGCTCGAGTGGAACCGGAAAGGGAAGCGGCGATTTGGTCGTCTAAGGGTGACTTGGAGAAGGTCATGTGAAGAGGAGATGAAGGTGTGTGGGTAGACTTGGAGTCAGGTGAAAATGTTGGCAGAGAACCGAACGCAATGGAGACGTGTGGCTGAAGCCCTATGTTCCTGTAGGAATTGAAGGATACAACAACAACAACAACAACACATGAATATAAAATAACCCATATATATTTGCGATTGTACAACTAAGAAGGATGAATTCTGCGAAAAGTTACTCTTCTCTGAATTACGTGTGTTGGTTTCACACAATATTCTGTAATAACTAGAAATGTAAGTTATCTCATTGGAACTCTTCTGTGTGCATCCACCAAAATCACTTGTTCCTGTTTAGCGACATATACATATATATGTAGGTTACTCACTGCATGTTTCATTTGAATGAGTCAAGGAATATTATCCAGCAGGGCTGCTGTGATGCAGGGTGCTATAATCAAACACATATTCAACACTGTTGAATTAAACTCTAGGGTAAACTCATCCAAATGTATCTACAAAGTCTAAGTAAGTCTCTCTAAAACGTTATGTTTCCGTATTCTTTGGATTACTGAGGCTCTTGCCATTCATGTGGAAAACCTTGAAACTTTTCCACCGATCTCTTCTAATTTAGAATTAATTTCATACTCAACTGTTATCCGAATTTTTCTATCCCTACTGTATTTTTTTTATTATTTTTTGTCTTGTATTTCTGGTATTACAATAAGCTAACTATTTTGTTCACCTGTTACGTAATATACTTCTCCCTATGCTCTTTTCTATTAACAGCCAACTTTTCCAAACGTTATTTTTTCGTATTACGCAAGTTTTAGTCTAAACTCATTAATCTTCACACCTATAGTTAGAGAGATTGAGTACTCTTCACTGTTTCAAAATAATTTAATAACATAGACAGTATTCCAAACACTAATTCATTTCTGTCTTTCTGTTTGTTATATTTGACAAACTGAATGTACACACAAACACACACAAAGATGATTACATATAACTCTGACTACGCAGTCACGTGAACGAATTCATCCTGAAAATAAGTCACATAGCTGAAGTGTTTTATGCTTCCTTTAAGCCTCTTCTGTACCCTCCCTATGTACTCCTAGTTCAGTCTTTTTCAATCAAATAAATCCTAAAATTCTTCTTGAAAAAATGCCTTCAGATTTTCAGTTTTTCTTAACAATGAAACTGGATTTAATTCTGTCTTCAAATTGAGCTTTCTTTTTTGATTCGCTTCAGTATTTAATACAGAGTCACTATCAAATCGAATTCACAATTTGACGTTTGTATAGTACAAGATAAAATTTCACCACAGTACCCTTTCCGAACCGATCTCCTTGATACTATAAATGGAAATCAAGAAACTAAGCATAAACTACTAATTGTTTGACATGAGTGCGTCGGTGGCATAGCGGTTAGAACGCTCACCGACCTTATGGTAGTTGAATATCACTCATATCAGCCAGTAATACTTGCTAGGCAACCAGATCGAAGTGACTTAAACACCTAATTACCAAATCATCCATTTCAGGATTAGATCATCAGCGGTGTCTTCCTGTTTGACTGAAATCATAGAGCTGCATCAGCTGAAACCCCTGCAATTTCTATCTACCTGCTCAGGCGAATCGGTGAAATACGTTGAGAATCGAATTCGCAATTTGCAATTCATGCAGTTTTGAGGTGAAATTTCACCATATAGTCTCCTTCATATATCTCTAGCTTTTCAACAAGTTGAGGCTCGACTGCTGTATGCAATAAATATATTCAAAAATTAAGAGTATTTAATCATCAAGAATTACTTATGTTTTTTTTACCTAAACAAATAAACTATTATTCAAACAAATGAATAGTAGTTGAAAAAATAAAAAAGACTGAAAAGAGAAACAAACGAATTTTTAAAAGAAATTGTCATAATTTATGATGAAGAAAAACGGTTTTTAAAATGAAAATTCCACATAAATCATTTTGATGTAAATGAGCTCACGCACATGAGCGCGAGCGCACGCACACACTCACATACATAGACATCGACATATACTACTTAAATAAGAGTAAACTGGAACATCCATATATTACTGTTCTGCTCTCCTAAATACACACAATCATGAACGAATGTATTAGCCCAGACGAAGTCATTCCTTATTAATATTATTATTACTAGCATTAGTAGTAGTTGTTGTTGTACTATTCGTAATGATCAACATAACTCTAATAATTATGTCAGTTCCACTCTCCCCTTCGATTCCTTAAGAAGCATAATGACGTGTCCTCAGTAATGGAATATTTCCGATTCATAATTTATGATTATTTTGTGTGTGTTTGTAATGTTAATTTACCATTCAAGTCAATTCTACTAAGGTATATATTGTGTTTCACCATGCTCATAGTGTAACAACAGAAGACAAGACACGGAATTCAAGGTATATTTTCAGGTGATCAAACCGCTATTTATATGGGTACAGTTTTATATTCTCCAACCAATCATTGAGCGTGTGATTTTGGCTTACATTAAACGACATGAAATAGAATGTTCAAATATACATATAGCATTCTGTTGCTAATGCAGTAGTGAACTGTGAGAAAGCAAAAAACAGTATGTTCAAATAGATATGATGGAGAAGATTTGTAGCTCAGGTGGATGATTTTGATGTAGTTGTGTTCTCTGAGCTGGGTAGTTAATTTGAGAGGCTTTCATCACCCTACTAGGTGATGTCTTCAGCGCATACTTCAGTGTGAAGTGTGCTTTTAGATTTCCCCACGAGTTTATTAGTCATCTCTCCTGGTGGGTAACCTTGAACGTGATTGGTTATTTTCGTGTGTTTTCACACGTTCTAGGCTACTTGTATTGCTATTGGTGTTGATTTTTTCCTTGACCTGAAGTCTGATCCTTTGTCTGTGAGATTTCCTTCTTATCGGCTGGCATATTTTGTATATGTTGATGTGTCTATTGATTGATGATTCACTGGAATACCAGGCTTCTGAAAATCCCCTAGCACTCTCGGTGCTTCCTCTGTCTAATATTTGAGCGTTGGTTGTCCCAGTCGAATTGATGTCCGTGGTTGTCTGTTTGCAGCAATATGAAGGAGTGGATGTCATGTCTTTTGACGGCTAGCTTATGTTCGTGTATACGAAGACGAAAGGGACGTCCACTTTGGCCAATGTAGTATTTTTCACAGTTGTTACAATTTATTTTATAGATGATGTTGGTTTTATCTTCTTTCGCTGTTGAATCTTTTGGTTTACATAGAGCCAGCTGAGTAAAGTGATTTTGTTGGTTTGTGTGCCACGTCAATTCCTACAGGTTTAAAAAGTTTTGCAGTGTTTTCTGAGATGTCCATTATATATGGTAGGGTGATTTTCTTTGTGCTTTCCTTGGGAGCCTTCGATTTAATAGGTTGACTTGAGGGTTTATGTTCAAAGAGATATATCGTAATCTATTGCTAATTCTGTATTGAACTGTGGGAATATGTGGGGATCATATTCCGTTGGAGCTCATTGTTTGTATTACACCACCACAATAGTATAGTTTCATCAATTTTACGAAATGCTATTATTCTATAGTAATTTTACTCAGTAAAATATGAATAATCATGAAAATTAATCGGTATTCTCCTAAGTTTGACTTTTTGATCGAATTTAAAACCACTAATAACATTAATTCTCTCCCAAGTTTTGGTTGTGGTTATTACGGTATCTAAGATAGGAGGAATGAATTGCAAAGTGCTCAAATTATCCTTCTCAACAACATCTTCAGTAGTGAATTTCTGAGTACATTGTCTAGAAGGATAATGAAAAATTTTCAGTTAAACCATCCTAACGGATAGAACACACAATAATCTTTAAAACACCATCACCTAAACTGCAAGCCATCTCTACCACGAACCTATTAGATCCTATGCTAAGCAGCTAGTGCATTATTTAATTCAATTTTACATTTTCCTATCGACTGATTGAATTGAAGTGCTCGGTCTCAGGTTGACATGTCGGCTTCTTGTGCTGATGCTTCAACTATGTCTGAGCATGTAATTAGAAGTTAATTAGTGGATGGTGACTAGCAGTGGAATCCAGGATTCGCATTTCATCCTATTCGGGACTCGTCCTCTGGATGTACCTGCATTCCCCATTGAGTGATGATGTTCTCACCGAAGCTCGAACCCAGTGCCCATAGTTTCAAACTCCAAAGCGCTATCTATTAGACCACTTGGGCCACGAGAGCCACTCCTTGTGCCTCGAGCCTCGGTGGGAACATCATCACTCACTGAGGAGTGCAGGTGCATCCGGTTGACGAGTCCCAAATAGGACGAAATTTGCATCCTGGATTCCACTGCTAGTCACCATCCACCAACTAACAGCTAATGCATTATTTATAAACTCAAAATCCATCTCAAATAGTCTGAAAGTCAACTGTAAAATAAATTATTGCCATTTATTTACCTGGTAATGAAATGAAATAACAATAATAAGAGGAAAATATTACTGTAACATGGCTAGTTGATACCTTCTCGTAAAAACGTATACAAGTATGCTTACCTGGTTTAGCCTCTTCCATATCATCAGGTGTATAATCAGAATAAATTTTATTTAAATCAGCCTGTGTTGGACACTGATTTAACATTTGCAGACAACGACATATCTGACTTAGAGTGACTTTCCTACTTCTTGCGGATGCTGTTGAATCGTAAATACCTTCAAAGGAATAGATAAAATAATAATATGGGTTACCGCATCAGAGAGAAATGTCACTTGCAAAATGGATAAACAAAATGAATGCTGTTTGAAACGTGAAATGTATTTACGAAACACATTTCAGACATTCTGATCACACACGTTCTTGTCATACGCAGTTTATATTGGAAGGCAAGAAGACATGAATAATTACAATAGAGGTCAGATTGTGTACAGATCAAGGTCACAAATTATGGTTGGGGAAACTCAAAGGTCTGAGTAAGAAACATAAAAAGAGAAAAAAATAAGGCAAAGAAGGGGTTGAAAATATTATGAAGTAAATGGATCCTTGGTTCTAAATTGGATTACCAAGGCAGATTTAAAGTAATAACAAATAACTTTTGGACACATAAGACAGGTTTAAGTCTTTTTATGGTTTAGGCTTCAAAGAATTTAAATATGTGACCCAACTTTTTTTTTATGCGGGCTTATAGGCATTGTTAAAATCAACCTTATGACCAGTCTCTATCCTGTGCTTCCCTATGGATGATGTTGGACATCTATTTCCCGGATCAATTGTGTCTGGCGATTTTATTTGTTGTTGCAGCAACTTCGGAACGTGTTCTATATCACTGTGTATTATAAAAAGACTTATCTAAAACCAAACCATAAGTTCTACCACAGTTCCCGAATTCTACATTTACACTGAACTTTACAGTTCGTCTGAAAACATTCATTTTGCTTTGATTGGACACTAGTAACTAGTGCGATGTGTCGAGTCCTTTCTTTGGTGCAGACTGAATTCTATCAGTCAGTCAAGTTTGTAATGTGGCCACCATGCCACTAGGTAGCTCGCCATCACGGTGCACATATTGATTTGATGATATTAGATGGTTGGAGGCAATTGGCAGGAAGCCCAGCCTGACCTAGGTTTCATGCTAGTTGGCACTCGTCAGTATGGCGTATCCACAACCCTGAAGGAATTCATGTCCCTTCTGGGATTCAAACCTGCGTCACCCAGTGCTGCAGTTGCAGGCGTCACTAATAAACGATTCGGGCTCGCAACCGACCTCCTGTAGGACTGTACTGGATAGTTTTGGTTGCTGACGATTGCCAACTAGCATGAAACCTAGGTCAGGCTGGGCTTCCTGCCAATTGCCTCCAACCATCTAATATCATCAAATCAATATGTGCACCGTGATGGCGAGCTACCTAGTGGCATGGTGGCCACATTACAAACTTGACTGACTGATAGAATTCAGTCTGCACCAAAGAAAGGACTCGACACATCGCACTAGTTACTAGTGTCCAATCAAAGCAAAATGAATGTTTTCAGACGAACAGTAAAGTTCAGTGAAAATGCAGAATTCGGGAACTGTAGTAGAATAGATAGTTCTGTATTAGATAAGTTCTTTTTATAATAAGCAGTGATATAGTATTGATTACTGGATGACAATTCAGATATCATTTATTGCTAATAATCATATCAAAGCTTTACCATACATGTTCATGTCTTCTCCGTGTAACAGATTTCGACTTCATGCTATTGAAATAATAGAGAAGATTTGTAGCTCACGTGGATGATTTGCAATTGATAGTGTTCTCTGAGCTGGTTGGTTTAGTTGCGAAGCCAAGTCAATAGAAAATGGTCAATACATATGTAAAGATAGCTACCAGGAGAGGCAATTATATCACTCATGAAAAAATTTAAATCATTTCACTTTGTGCTAAATATGGCGCTGAAAATGTTGTCCAGAAGGACGACGAAAGCTTTGCAACTAAACCAACCAGCTCAGAGAACACTATCAATTGCAAACTTCATGCTATTCTCACATCAGCAATGTACTCGATTTTATAAAAATTCTTTCCCTTGATAAACATGAACAAAGGAGGAATAGCAGATTGAACCGGATAATATAACACCATTTTATTTCATTGGATCTTACCAACTGCATACAATCTAAAATACTTTCAGTATGTGTTTGCAAATACTCACATACTATAGTATATGAAAGGACTAATGATGCCATTAAGTCTGTTGGTGGAAGTTAGAAAAGTTACAGGAATAATCTAGAGTCGGGCACAGAAGTTGAATATCAATTTCGGGTGACTGTGTATCCAAGAAAATTCCAAGAAAGCCGTCACTAAATAGTATAATCCCTCATCTCCTGGTATGTCAGGCCCATGTTGACGCTATCGTTGAGTGGAATCACGTTGCAGGCTCTCGAGTGAAACATGAATGAGAAACGACGGCTTGGGTTTCAGAAGAAATCATTTGACTAGGAGATGAGTTCTCAGATGTAGTCGTGGCGCCTGCTAAAGAGGACTGCAGAGAACAGGATGAAACGAATATATGTTGTTGAAACCCTGTGTTCCAGGTTTAATTAAATTGCCCGAGGGAACTGCTGAATCATACTGAGAATTCATGTCTATCTTATAGTGTTTAATTATTCAAATTATTATTATTAAAAACGTATTTATATCATAATGGTATTATTAAAATAACTGCAACTACTCACATAATTAAGTAGTATAAAATTTTATCTTAAAAATATTTAACAAAAGGTTCCACCGATATTATTTCACTTAGTTAAATGAAATGAGAAATATATAAATATTATACCTCACTGATGGTGACCAGCGGTGGAGGGACATATGTTTCGGCTTTTGTTTTTGCATCCCACTAAGCCATATTGTTCCAGCTGATACGCCCTCTGGTTCGAACGGCAAAATGTTGTACGGTAGTGTAGTGAGCCGCGCTAGCCATCTTTAATGCAATCAGTATGAATTGAAATTTTCTATCTATACTTCTGACTGCCCACGTTTGTGTATCCGCACTTATTCATTTTGGTACCGGCACTTCTTTAACAGAGGCTTTTAATGAATAATTACTTGACGTTACTTGTTCAGTGATGGCTTAAAGTAGAATCCAGGAAGTATATTCCATGCTATTTAGAACCTATAAGCTGGATGTTACTGCTTTCCACTGAGTGGTGGTGTTTCTACTAAGACTTGAACTGAGAACCCATCTTACTAAATGACAGATAGAATACTGAGTCACAAGAACTACGTCATTCGCAGTGGATATCAGTTTTATTAAATAATCACAAATAAATACGCATAACTGATCAAATATGCCCATTAGAAATCTCAAAAGACTGATTACTGAACAAAGAGTATTCATTTCGATAACTTCTTGACCAGGTTCTATAGTTAGATATCCATAATAGTTAGAGAATCACTGCCACCGACGACGTAAACAACGTAGATTCAAAGAACTGTTAGTGGTGGTAAAGTGCCAGTCATATTTTCCACACGACCACTTCTGATTCCTCAACTGAGAACTGAAGTACCTAGGCTAGCTACCTCTAATTTTATCTACCAATTTAATTGCGTTTGTGGAGTCAGTTATATTGGCTGTTACTCTAGGAACACCTAACATTGTGGTTGGATAAGGTGTATTGAAAATTACCAACAGTTCAATATTAGATCATCTGATCCAAATAGGCCATAAAGCCAGCAGTGAAGAATCTTTCTCCATCATCTATCGAGTACCAGATAGATTGCCGAAACCGAATAATCCAAACAGAAGAGGTTACGGCAATTCGTGTAAGACAGCCATTACTGCTAACCTGGCCCACTATGGAATCTATAAATTCATAAATATTGTATTACATCGGCCTTTTAGGCGTGACTTTCCATCCTGTGTACATAAATTCGCCTACATAAAAAAAACCTTTTGCTTTCTCATTCAAACTTAACTTGACATATACATAAAACCTTCTACCCCATTTTCTCTCCCTGTTTTGATATTATCACTCATCCATATGAGGTTTACAATCAATATGAACACTAGTCATGAGCATTTATTACTATACATTCGTTATTAATGATGATCATTTACTTTGGAATACTGGTGTCCCATTTATGCATAAATCACATACACATGTTTTAAAGGATTATCGATGTAAACAACACATTTAAGCGAACAATATTGTTGTCAATTAGATCTCAACAGGCTTAACATACATAACTTCGCAAATAAAATTTAAATATAAACCAGTCACGTTATTTTGCCAATAGGATAATTTAAATTGTGAAATTAGTCATAATAATAGTAATGATAATAATAACGCTTCAACGAGTTGGACACGAATTGATGTCAGTTAGAGAACCATTGAAAACCAGTAACGACTACTGGACAGCTGTTTCATCCTAGTTTTGGGAATCATCGGCTGCACGCACTCATTCACAGGGTTCGAACCCAGAACCTTCCCGTTACAAGGCAAACTCGTATGCCTTCCAGTCACTGGGACTCTATCCAATGGCACATTATTTCTGACTTCTACCAATTCGTGATTTACCGCGACCACTAGAATTAAACAGCTGTTCAGTACTCCCTGATGGGTTTTCAATGCTTCTCTAACTGATATCAATCCGCGATCAACTCGTAAAAACAAAGCTAATCCTTACAAACCAACCATAGAAAAATAACGATTCTGTCTAAAATATAGATGAAAAAGTGAGGTGATCTATGATAACAACAATAACTAAAAGCAGCTTAATTAAAGAAACAAATGTTCAGGTAGAAGTAGTCGATGAAGGCTAATAAAAACAAAATGGACCGATTGCGTAATGCTAGATTGTAAGGGAAGTATATGAATGCGTTTTAATGAAGATGTGATAAGATTAAGGGATGATAAGAGAGGGGTCGCAAACATAAGTAAGGGGTGGTGGAGAAGTCACCAGTTGGTTAGGTCATAATAGAGGAAGGAAGGGATAGTGGCTGTACGAACTTCTTTTGAATGCATAGTGTAGGTTTAATAGTTCAAATGCCTATAGCCTCAGCTGTGTGCAGTAGACGAATACGAAGTCTATTGGAAAATTTCTGTGGGACGCGATGAATTACCTTGAAGCCTTTCGTTTTATCCACTATATGACCACTGCCAACTAAATGTGACAAAATGGAGCTATAGATTATTTTTGTCTGTCCCTTGCCAAACCACGATGGGAGATGTTCACTAACACTCTGGCTAGGCTGTCTAGTAGTACGCCCGATATAACTGTCACCGCAGGTGCAGTTGAACTGATAAATACACAAAGATTTGGCAGAACTATCTAGCTTATCCTTCTTTTATTGCATAGAACGTTCTTCGTATACTCCAAGAAAGTCTCTGGAATAAAATTTCACTTGACAAGTCACCATTAAATTATCTATTAACAGTCTGTTTGTATATAACTTTTGAAATTTGATGCCAATGATTCGATGCCAACAAGAATGTCGTCAGTAATGATAATAATTTTTATAGTGGCGAACTACACGTATTATTCTCTACACTACTGATGGTGGCACCTCGACTGAAAGATGAAGTACCCAGACTAGCCACTTCAAATTGTATTTATCAATTCAACTGCGCTTGTGGAGCGAGTTATGTTGGCCGTTGCTCTAGGAACTTGATTTTTCGTGCTCGAGAACATATCCCACTATGGCTAAGTAAAGGTGTAGTTAAAACTATTAACAGCTCGATATTAGACCATCTGGTGCAAACTGGTCACAAAGCCAGCGTAGAAGAATCCTTCTATATAATATACCGGGTGCCTAACAAACTACCAAAATCGTCGAAGCACTGCATGCTCCAAACAGCAAAGGCTATTGTAATTCGCCTCAAACAACCAGTGTCCAAAAGAAACAAGTCGAGCCGCTACTACCGCCCTGGCCCTCAGTAGAGACTATAAACTCATGAATTTGTACTATTTTCTTTCCTAATTTTGCTGACATTTTGCTTATGTTATGTTGATGCTGTTCAGCTGTAATCTATCAATATTATTGATTCGGTGTTATTTAAACATTAATGTTGTTCATTACACTAATCCCATAGTTATTATTAGGTATATATAACTGTAAAGCCTGATAAAGTTATCGCAAAGAATATTCTTTGTTCAGTAATCAGTCTTTTGAAATATACATAAGACAAAAATGAAAGGAGATATATAAAAAGTAGCATACTTTTGATGACAGTATCTTTCAGCTCTTGACTATTCTGTCTACTAACAGGTTTTTCTTCCTCGCCTTCTTTTTTCTCAACAGTATCCTCCTGACAACAGTAACAACAACAACAAAAATGTTAAGTACGGAGAAAATCGTTTACTAACAACAATCGTTCTAAATGATGAATGTGCTAAGTACTTCAGACAGACAGATAGTTAACAGGATGCTGAACACAAGGCCTTAAATAATTTTTATACACAGTTGTGTCTACTTTTTTGTCATTTCACATTTGGGAATCATTGGCAGTACGCACTCACTGGGTTTCGAACCCAGGACCATGAATTGGGCTACTGAACCGGGTCCCAGTGTCTGAATGGTAGACGGCCTTGCCTTATACCACATACCGCCCATTTCACATTTCTCAAAAATGGTATTAGGAATGATCGGTCTTAAATACAGAAACAGAGAGATCAATACTATTATCATTATTCCTTTGGGTTCCAAGTGGAACAAAGGGATTCAGCAGAACATATCTATTTCATCCTGTTCCCCGTGGTCTTCTTCAGCTGGGTTTACGATAGCCCATAGGCTTTCATCTCCCTCTCACACGATCTCCGCCATGTTTACCTTCGGACCACAGCCCAACTTGTCGTTTTATTAAAAAATTCACATTTGACTGTATTCTTATGAATAATATACTTGAAATTAATAATACATTTTTGTCTTAAATTCAAAACGACCTCTAATCTTTTGAAGAAATTGAACATTTACCAGTGTAAGATGTAATATGGAGTCTAGAAATCCCACGACTCTTCAAATGGCAATTACAAAATATGTAGAAAGATAAAATTTAATCAGGACAGAATCAGAACTGTGACATGACTCATTTTCACGGTTCATCAGGCCACAACAATCACCCCAGTCTCTCATTAGTCAATTGACTAGCCTATTTAAACTAGTCACACAAGATTTTGCTTTTCAATTGAATATCTTAGATGTAGACAGTTCATAAACCAGGTAATGATGGATTTCACTGAAACGTTTTAATATAAATAATATATATAAACAGGCTATTCGGGGAATTCTAAAGCCTGTCTTTGAGTCAGTGATTCAGTTCAATTCCCAGAACCAACGAAAGAGAATGTGAGGTAAGCAACCCTACCTCCTCCCGTAAAAAGGACACCATGGCTACTGAAACTTCAAAGTTCAAGCTTGAAGCCCTATGCCCTTCTCGAAACGTAAAAAAATGAAAAAAGGACTGCCTTTACTCTATAACACACTAAGCTTCTTTCTAATTACACTAGAATTGCTGTCATCAGTGAATCAACCTAGACATTATCGTATGAAAAATGTATACAGGACAGATTCGTAAACACATTTACTTATTTTCTATAGTTGGTTTCTAAGGATTAGTTTTGGTCTTACGAGTTGATCACGGATTGATATCAGTTAGAGAACCATTGAAAGCAGGGAGTACTGGACAGCTGTTTCATCCTAGTTTGGGAATTATCGGCAGTACGCACCCAGTGAGGTCCATCCAGTCAAGTGTGAGGATGGATTTCCTGCCGATGACATTGGTTGGTGTCGCGCTAAATCACGAATTGGTAGAAGTTAGAATTCATGTGCTTGTCACTGGGGAGTCGGGTCCCAGCGGCTGAATGGTATACGAGCTTGAATTGTAACCAGAAGGTCCTGGGTTCGAACCCTGGTGGTAGGTGCGTACTGCCAATGATCCCCAAACTTGGATGAAACAGCTGTCCAGCACTCCCAACTGGTTTTCAATGGTTCTCTAACTGATATCAATCCGTGATCAACTCGAAAGAACACTTACTTATTGCTGGAATTTAATTAAATATGGAAGCAATATACTCATATTAACAGAAATGACTTACCATAATATAATCGGAATTGCCGGGTCAGTCAGTTGGTTAAAAGTTGATAAGATTTCTTCACTTCCAACTAATATTTTACTAAAATTATATAGTACATATCATGACAGTGTTATTATGTTAGTTAAGAAGGTAACTGAAGCAACTGCATCCAAAACTTTTATCCGCATATTTCGGGATACTCAAAGAATACATTTCATAAAGAATCAAATCAGTTAAGAAACAAATAATTCTGAAAAGATTTTTCGTCTTAGTCTGAAGCTCATCTTAAATACTTATATCCTAACTAGTTAGAATTCCTGACTAGCGGTACCAAACACACATGTACTCACCCCTTGTTTTAATCGATTCTTCAAGTTGACACTGGCTAATGACGACACTAAGATGCTTAGAAAATATAAGAATTTATAGATCAGTAAAGCTATCCAGCGAAAATGATTTGACTAATAAAGGCAGGATTCAGAAAGAAAGACGAGCGTTCATTCACCTGAAATTCGTGTGGAAATCTGCTGTAGTCAGCATAAAGAACAAGATCCAAATTGGCAGAATTCGGAATTCATGGGCCACTTTGATCGGGTCCCAGTGGCTGAATGGTCTACGAGCTCGTCTTGTAACCAGAAGGTCCTGAATTCGAACCCTGGTGGCGGGTGGTGCTTACGGATGAAGAGTCCCAAGCTAGGATGAAACAGCTTTCAGTACTCCAAGGTTTTCCAATGGCTCTCTAACTGATGTCAGCTCATGATGAAATCCTGTAAACAAGATCCAAATTCTGTTCACCGCTAATGTTAAGTCAGTGCTTCTCTATGGTTCACGGACTTGGTGCTAGTGTCACGAATAGTAAATTCCAACAGCCTATTGCGGACTTTCATCAACAGTTGCCTTCACTAACTCCATACTGAACATCAGATGACCAGCCATCAAGGATAAGCAATAAAGAACTCTGGGAACAAACGAAACCAACAACCTATCACTCAACAAATATGCAGAAGCAAATGAATATTGATCGGATATATTCTGAGGAGATAGTTGAGTGACATTACCCGTCAAGCCCACGAGTGGAACTCGAATTCCGAACGATGAGTTGGGCTCTGGTCTCAGAGTGAAATAGAGCTAACTCTCAAAAAGAAAACGCTGCAGAGAACACAGTGAAATAAAGATCTGCTATCCAAGCCCTATGTCCCACTTAGAACCCATGCGAATAATAATGATGGAGTTCAGTTCATGTAGTTCAATCTCAAATAATCCATATTCATGAAAAAAATAACTAGATAAAATAAAAGACTTTCATTCAATCGTATGCTGTCAAGGTTACTCGAATACACAAATCCACAGACTTAATAAAAACAAAATATCAATGCTATAGTTACTATAGTTACATGAGTACATACATGTGTAGAGAATCATTAAAAATGCCTTCACTTACAATTTGCGCTTTTTCAACAATATAACTTATTTGAAACATTTAAACAAAATTTATGGTGTAATCCTTCATTCGCCTCCTCCTTTTCTCGCAATATGAAGGTGTCTGTATGTGCGTGTGTGTGTGCGTGTCTAAGACAAACGGAGAATGGCTAAGTGATATATGTACAGAGAATCAATGAATAATTGACAAATATATGTATCGAAATTTTACTCAACTAATTTTGATTGGTTCAATCAACAACTATTTACTACTTTTATGACATTCATTAATAGGCAAATTCACATTAAAAGTGCAGATTTTATATATTTGTCAACAACAAAAACAAAAGAACATTCTTTATTTTCCAGTTGAATTTGAGGTGTTTATTTACGTGTTTGCGTGTTTCTTTTTGAGTACTTTATTTACCTTCTCTATTCATTCATTTCGTCCTTTCTTAGAATTGCTAAGATATTCTTTATTTACCTATTCAAATGTTAAAGTACTTGTTATTCTTTTCTTAATTAAGTAAACTAATTTGAAAATTCTGTTTAAGTGAATTTTGTACTTCCCATTGATTGATTATATTAGACAGAAACGTCCAGTTTCTGTTGTCGTTTCATCTCCTAGTACGGAAACTTCAATGCTCTATGAGGATTTACATGATATCATATGGTGAACAGTGACTTACACAGTGTTCCAGAATGCGCATTTCTCCCTATTTTTGAAACAAGTCAGCTGGATCCGCCTACAATCCCCATCCAGTAACTGACACTACTCCCACAGAGACTAGAATCCCTCACCCTTCATTTCAAACACCAAACGGTTGTCTACTAGGCTACTTGGGACACGAGAGCCACCTGTTGTTCAAGAGGTACCAAGTGATGGTCTAGAGTCTCAATGGGAACACTGCAACTCAACAGGTTGGGATTGCAGGTACATCCAGTTGTCGGGTCCCTAGTAGGACAAAATGCGCATCCTGAATGCCAATGGTAATCACTAACTGTCGAATAGTTTCAAAATTGACTAATCAGACACTCAAAGGTGCAAAAAAGGTAAACACTCTACTTAGACGATGAATCTTGGAAATAGATTTTGACACTTGTTCTACGGAGTGACTAGCATTAAGATCGAGCACGTCTTCTCATCTGGAATGAATCTTTTAATTTGCTTAGAGTTGGCATACCAAAATGAGGTTTAACAATTCAGTCTGGATAATACCAATGGTAAATTGTGTGATTAAGGAACTGGCACTCAGTAGGATGGTTAGTTTACGCTATCATGTTGATATTGCTGTGTAATGTTAAGCATAATGAAGTTACTTTTACACGACTGGAGACTCTAAGTCGATAACCGATATGATTTCAATAAAATGACGTAGGAAGTTACAAGGTGACTAAGCACTGCATATAAAAATAGTGTTCACACACACAAAGAGACTGATGGATAGATCTATACATCTAATAACCGAGAATTTCCCGTCAGATATCTTGTTTTCATAACCACAGCGGAAAAGTATATATTTTTAAAAACGCACTGTGGTGCTACAGTAAACAGATGACAGTGAATAAGTTTAGGATAAACACGTCGCCGTTTCACTGTCTTTCCTGCAGTCGTTTTCTGCTGGCTCCACTATTGCTCATAGGCTAACATCTCCTCCCTCCTCACACGATCACCTCCATATCATACTCGAACCGATGCCCAACTTAACGTTTTCCACTAGGTTTCCACTCGATGGCCTGGAATGTGATTTCACTCAACGGTCTTCTCGTCGTTTATCCAATCCGCCTTCATTTTCTTCTGAAAAATGTGTTCTTCAATTGGTTCTCGGTTGTTTTGTTACCAGACTTACTCTATGTGTGATCAGAATGACGGCTGCAACTCTTAAAACTCTCTAGAAGTTAATATATCTCCGAATATGCACGTTGAATAACATTGTGGTAAATCACTGAATTCCAGTTTTGAAAGCTTCAAATGGTAAACATTAACACTATATAAGTGATACTGACAGTAATAATGTCATGGATTATCAGAATTTAAAATTCGTTTGGTAATTAAATCCCATGGATGCATTGATAGTTCAGCGGTAGGAAGGTCGCCGACCATGAATGTGGTCTGGGGTTTGATTCCCGGTAGGCGCCGGTTGTAAGCTCGACAAAGATAGAGGAGGCTGGCCATGAGGCTGACAACAACGCCTTGTAAAAAACATCACTGCTACTGAAACTTTAAAGCTCGAGCCTGAAGCCCTGTGTTCCACTGGGAACGCAAAGGAATAAAAATAAATCAAATCCCATGATGTTATTCACTACTTACTGATATCAGTAGTTAGTAATCACTCGAAATAGTAATTTGAAAATTGAGAATTCGTAACCATTTAAATTCCGAATCATTAGATGAAAAATTTAGTGTTGGTCTGCTACCATGAATCGATTCCGTTCAGTTTCTAATGTGGTCTTGGATGTGTGCTATGAAAGGGCCTTGAATGAAGCTATTGTCTACTGCTTCTTGTATTTTAACAGTCTATCAGAAGACGTTGGTTTGTAGAGGAATTCACGTTAACATTCATGAATTTTTATGCATGAATCCAGGACTTTTCTTCATTACTATTTTTCTTAAATTTTTTATTTAAATTTTGAATCAAATATAAAGAGATCCTGTGACAGCAAAATAACCGCCATCCTAATGCAAAATCATTGTTCATGTAATGACATAAAGGGAAATGAAATAAACAGAATGAGAGCACCATTTTATGAATTCTTTTGTTGATTATGGAGTATTGATGGTAAATTAATGAAATGCGAACGTTTTAACTAGTTTGTACATAAAGTCCTGACTTCATGTAGACTGATGAAGTGTTAAAGCTTCCACTAGGCAAAGCAAGTGTGCTCTTGTCATCTTTTGACCGATTTATCTTGGCTTTGTTAACAGTATTGAAACATGATTCAGAAGCTACATTTTTTAATTCTTTCGAGTTTCGAGTGGAATATTTGGCTTCACGCTTTAAGCTTTTAGGTTTCAGTAGCAGCAGTTTTACTTTTACTGGGTGGGGTTACTAGTCTCATGCTTAACTTTCTATCTTTACCAGGCTTACTACTTGCAGGGAATCAAACCCAGGACCAAGTGCGTAACTGGCCAGTTATTTTACCACCGGATGATCAACACGGAAGCTGTATAGTTCATGGTTAATTACATATTGTAAAGTAGATGAGTCACTAAGCTTACACTGAATTCTGTCCAGTTAAACCATAATATGTCGTCGAAAGATATAGGAAGTTCTTCATGATGAATACCTTATGTGCTTAGCTATGCACTAGCGTCTGAACATAAAAGGATATACAGAACTGAATAATTTCCGTGAGAACTTCCGTAGGATCAGAATGCATCAGTAAATGAATGACATAGCCTATTTTTAGAGTAGACCTCTAAAGTGTTTTACTTAGTGATATATTCTAAAGGCCTTAAAGAACGTCACAACCAGTATCACCTTGAATTGCAGGTTTATGTGTCACTCTTTCTTCAATAATCTGGTATATTTTGTACGAATTATCTATTTTCAATCTTCATAAGGACCCAAACAAGTCAATGTTAGCATCTGTGACTGCTGCACTGGATGATGTGGGCTCGAATCTCAGAGGGGAAATGAGTTCCTTGAAGATTACATGTACGCCTTGCTGACAACTACCAACAATCCTAAAACCTAGGTCCAGGGCTTTCTGCCAACTGCACATGCTGATTACCTTGTAAACCTGACTGACAGAATTCAGTCTGGGTAAACATCAAGGATTAAACGAACAGTATTAGTTACACCCTAGTTCCCAATCAGTGTATCCATCACAATCCTCCAGGAGTTCAGTCGTAAGCTGGAGTAGCTCAATAATAAAGTCTGTGATTGTAGCACTGGTTGACACGGGTTGAGATCTCAGGGGACATGAGCTCCTTTAAATGTGCATCGATGTATTAGGGGTGGAATGCTTATCAGACATGCACCTGGTCCGGGTTCGATTCCCGACCAACACACTCCTATACCTCTCCGAGTCTACTAGCTGGTAGTTAGCCAAAGATAGAGGGAAGATTGGTCATGAGGTCAACAATCTCATCCAGTAAAAACAAAATCAGTCCTACTGAAACTTCAAAGCTTAAACTTAAATCCTTTTGTTCCATTTACAACACAATGGAATGTGTAAAACTGCACAAATTGTGTTTTCACCACAGATTTCAATCAAGCATGTTTACAGGAAGTGAATTTCATCTCATTATTCCCAACCAATAACAAAGGAAGAAATGTTGTGAAGACTGATTAACTCTGCATTCCATCTAATAATTCTCTTATTTTATGATTGACATATCCCTTAAAGAGAGATTGCAAAATATATTTTTTCTCTTCCACAGTGAAATGAAAGCATAGAAGGAAAACAATCAATACAGGTCAGTTATAAGAATGTTCTACAAATCATATTAGATATGATGAAACAAAAGTGATATTTTTGTTTGAAAACAGCTAGAACAAAGCTATAATCACTAGAAAGAAATCAGCCAATAATTGATCGAGTAATGATGAGGTTATTAAAGGTGATGTAAGCAATTTATATACAGGATAGTAATCTATATACAAAGTGTACAAGTCTATGTAATTATTGTATATGTAGAGAAGAATGTTTCATTTGGTGAATATCATTACTTTTTCATAGTAATCTTAACTAGAATAACCATGAGTTGTTCAATAGACGTTTGGAAAATCTGTCACCGACACAGTGGTCGACTGCGATCATTTAAGGTAGATAAAGTCATCACAAAATTCCACAGAGTCGGCTGAAATCGCCTCTAGGTAGCTCTATTCTAATAAATTCGCCAGTTCCTTTGAGGGTCAGGATATAACTGCGTGTATCAACTCTGTCATTCATTATTTATTTTATTTTGTTTCTGTATGTTCCAGGTGGAACGTAGAGCTTCGGGCTAGAGCTTTGTAGCCTCAGTACTAGGGTGGTTTATTTTTACGGGATGGGGTTGCTAGTCCCATTCCCAACCTTCCCTCTTTACCAGTCTTATTAGTGGCTTAGCGAGGTAAAGGATGAGTGCGTAGGCCTGGGATCGAACTCCAGACCACATCCGTGGTTGGCGAGCGTTCTACCTCTGTGCCATCGGTGCCATCTCCACCGTACTATAATATGTATATATATTTCTATTTATATATATATTATATTTCAGCGTCTAAAGGTTTGTACCTGGATATACACAACTTAATCTCTGAGAAAAGCATATGATTACTGACAGGATCAACCAATTCATTCAGATAATGGTACACACATTGGCTGGATACATTGGTTTTCATGAAACCCAGTCTTTATAAGACCAGAACTACACGCGGCTATTCTTTCCGTAAATGGACCATTCGCATCACTATTACATTCTATTATGTCGGGAGAATCATAGTTACTCTGAACAATTATCTTATCGGTCAGTTTTATATTAAATCGGCAAACTCAGTTTGACTTATCTCGTACTCAAGACTACCCAATCAAGTTATTATAATCAACGATAGCAAGCAATGCAAAGCTGTAGTGGCACAAGACCAAACCACCGAAGTCAGCACCCACGTGGTGAAACCAAATCGTTAGCCCTATCAATCATTTTAGCATATATAAATAGCTTCAATACGTCTACCAAAACTAGTGAAAACTATCCACCATTGTAATAGTGAACTATGAGAATGGCTGGGACTCATGACCAATTCTTCAACTTAGCTCCTGCTGTAGCTGCTACAGGACATATGCTCAGTAAGCAAGACAGCCCGAATAATCTTATAAACTGTGATCACAAGCCTTAATACCATAATCTTGTATTCCTCAGTCGTTTAGGAGCATTTTACAAATTTCCACTTTTCTTTCCAACTTTTTGGACCCTGATCTAGGGGTAGTATCCTTCACTCATAATGGCTGAAGGCTAAACAAAAATCCAGACATAGTCAGGCCTCAAACCAATAGTCTACAGAAAAGTAGCCTGATGGTTTAATGGCTGAGCTACAGAATTCAACTACTAACCAGGTCATCGTATCACTCCGGTCATTACTCATTACATCAACACATGGTCTATCAAATGAAAGCCATTCCAGATAGCCTATGCATCTCCTTCGAATTCAGTATAATTAGGATTGAAAGAATAGACATAACTGGGCAACTAGTGTAAGGATAAAGTGACGGTTAGATATCATTCATTCATCTGATAGCTAGGCATAACCCATGATAACTTGAGTGGAATGATGATTTCACTGACAGTTCAGTGTCATAAATCAACTACTTCCACAACTTTTAATGATCACTTCACATTAATTTGATTTTAGATATCACCAAAATTATTATTATCATATTATTTATTATTTCCTTTAGTTCCTAGAGGAACATAGGGCTTCAGCCACACGTCTCCATTGCGTTCGGTTCTCTGCTAGAGTCTTCACTTGGGAGTCTTCACCTGGCTCCACACATGCCCACACGTTTTCATCTACTCTTCACATGACCTCCTCCAAGTCACCCTTGCACTGACGACCAACTCGCCGCTTCCCTTTCGGGTTCCACTCGAGCAATGGCTTGTCCAGTGATGTCACTTGATGGTTTCCTCAGAGTATGGCCAATCCACCTACCTCCATTTCTTCCTGCCTATTTGTTTCACAATTGGATCCTGGTTGGTTCGCTCCCAGAGACCCCTATTGCTGATCTTTTCTGGCTGGCCATCTGATCTTGAGTATTGAGCGAAGACAACTGTTAATGAAGGTCTGCAGTTTGTTTGAGATGCTCTTCATGACGCGCAGTGCAAGTCTCTGATCCGTATAGCAGCACTGACTGACTTTACATTGGAGTTGGAAATCCGGATCTTATTTTTGATACTGAGTGCTGTTGACCTCCACACAGACTTGAGAGTAGTGAAAGCTTGTCTTGCTTTTCCGATTCTTGCTTTGATATCCTCGTCAGTTCCGCCTGTAGTTGAAATATAAATATCATCAAAATGGAATGTTTTTTATAACTCAAAAAAGCTTTATTAAAGAATAAGATCAAAATAGGATGAATGACAATCAGAGGATGGAATATGGCTTAACCTACATTTTTTCACACACACCCTTCGTCAGAATGACATTATCAATCTATGTGTTTGCATTAGAGGAATAAACACACGTATGCACTTATCTAATTTGTTGTTCTGTAGATGTGTGTTCTCTTTATCTTTGTTTCATTATCCACTTTTTATGATCCAGAATATTCTATGCAAAAGTATTTGTATAATGTGGAGTTAATTATGATTTACTACTACTAACACTACTGTGACGTGTGCTACTCAGATATAGATTGATAGGAAGTGGTAAATAACTGAAATCAACATTTTAAGTCAATGGCTGCAGGAGTAGAAGTGTTTATTCCTCGAATCTGAATCTAGTTTACATTGTTAATGTGAAACAACCTCATTGGACAACTTGTCGTCCATTTGTTTAACCATTGGACCAATCGCCAGCCAATCAGAACAGTTTATTGTCCACTGACCTAGCCAACTTTTAATCTGGTTAAAAATGTATAAAAATATTGCTTTTTCTCCTTAATAAAAAAGTCCGTTACCTATTCTCTTATCTTCTGGTGTTACACTACAGCTACTAATGTAACGACAGAAGACAAGGGCCAAGCAACAGATCATTTATTGAGAAAATCAAGAGGTATTTATAGATTTTTATGTACATTATTATTAGCGTTATTGTTAGAGTTAGAGAAGTTGCTTCTCTGATGAAGGTTATTCTGTACTGCTTGTGACCGTTTCTTAGAAAGTCAGGCCATATATCTGCGAATCGTATTTGCACACGTTAAGTCTTCTGTGATTGGTTGGTGAGTTCCTCAAGGTTAAGCTTTGCTTTTGTTTTTTTCTCATGACCCCGATTCGGGACGTAAACGTTGACGTAAATTGTTGTCTACAATTTTGGCTTGCAGACAGCTCTCATCACACTAATACTGCATTTATACAACTGCTACGTATTAAAGAATAATTAAAAAGAAGGAAAACAACACTTCGTCGTTTTTCCCTCATTCATTAGGTACTACAAGTCTTTAAATCATTATGAATAGTATTCATCCAATGTCTGTATAGTTTTTCGCTAACAAATAACTGCTAACTTCGTTTAGACAATCAAAAGTTTAATGAGTCTATACCTTAACATCCACTCTTCTCTATTTTTCTGCTCTCAAATAACTAAATAAAAATCGATATTTTTAGGTTAATGTTGCGTTTTCCCATTGAGTAATTACGTTGAATCTCCATGCCATATAATTTACTAATTTCATGACATTAGATATTACTGAGTGATGTAAGTAGTTTGAAGCCGACCCCCTCCCCGCCAACCAGTGGCACTTACTAGCTAGATCCGAATGATTGTTTTACTCTTTTAGTGACGAATTTATCCTCAACTCACTGAGCTGAATTGATTCCAGTTGTCAATAGCTGTGTTGAGCGGACTGGTTATGTGTAGAATCGAATTTCGCTTTGCATCAATATCAGTAGTAGTTGAAAATTATTACTATATTTCTGCAGATTATACGTCATTTTCAAGTATTGGTTTTGTAGGGATTTTGTTTGATTGCATGGAGGATTTCATCATGAGCTGACATTAAGGCAAAGGCTATAGACTCAATTGACGGAGTACCTGTGTTTACCCATGTCCCAGTTTACAACATTGTCAATTTCTATAGTTGGTTTGTAAGGATTAGATTTGTTTCTACGCATTGGTCACGGATTGATATCAGTTAGAGAACCACTGGAAAACCTGCGAGTACTGGACAGCTGTTTCGTCCTAGTTGGGGACTCTTCATCAGCACTCACCCACCCGGATTCTAACCCAGGACCTTCTGGTTACAAGGCGAGCTCGTAGACCATTGAGTCACTGGGACCCAATCCAATGGTCCTTGAATTCTGACTTCTTCCAATTCACGACATAGCGCGACCATTTCGCAAGGTTGAAGATGACATGTACGTCATTTGTTTGTTGTTTTCAAGTTTTTGATAGTGTTCACTTAAACTAAAGTCCTGTCATTTAATTGATTCCCACTGCATTAGAGCTTTGTCTGCCACTGGTGACAACATGATAGCCACTCACTGCCTCAGTGTGCTTTTGGTTGCCGGTTGGGTGACCGGAGTAGATTACTGACCCTCCAGTTAAAAATCTGAAGATCCTAGTTCCATTTAAGAAATGCTTTTGCTCCTACCATCTACAAGCCTGTTCAGCTTCTTGTCAAGATGCAAAATAGGACGAAATGCGCATGCTGGATTCCACTGCCAGCCACCATCCATCAAATTAGACTCCTGTCAGCTTACATTAACATAGTGCGCATTCATTTAAGAACTTTTATCGACCAACAAGGAACAGTTTCACGCCTAAAGTATGTTCTTCGAATTCAAACTACTTTCAAAGGTAAGGTTATTCATAACATATACTAGAAAATTAATTAACCCTACAGAACTAGTATACTACTGTTTCAAAAATAAGTAGTTAAACATTTTAGTACATGTCTAAAAAAGTCGATATAAAACTTAGTTATTCCAATGCATTTGAAATATCATTGAGTTCATTCTCTTGCGTTATCTAATTGTTCGCCTGATCAGTTACACTAAGTATATTGGTGAATTAATGCATATAAAATCCAATCGAAAATCTCTTCAACAGAAAAAAATCACACTCAAATGAATATGCAATCTAAGGTATCAATTAATACGAATAATTTGAGACCATCCTTTATATTAAGGAGAGTCTACGATAATCTATCCTAAACTTCCTACTTCGCATAATACATGATACTTTCGCTCACAATTTCACCTTCTACCTGTCTCTCACAACTTTATAATTATTACACCAACACTCGATGTCACCGAACCAATTTGAAGTAATTCTGAGGTAGATTTCTCAATGGATCATCATCATCTGGCTAATTATTGCATATCAGAAAGAAAAATACAAGGTTTTCGTCCTAATTTAGAACTCCTCAGCCATTCATATGCACAAACTGGTACCATGAAAGTTTCTGAAGTGCATATTTCATGTTAACTGATAAATTCTGTCACCTCACAAGTGCAAAACAAAAGTTTGAATCACCTCTACCATCTGGAAGAAAACTTTGTAATTTCCAAGGGTTCTACTGATGGAAACATTCTATAAATCAGTGTACTCAAAAAGATGTGATACGTTAAAATATATATTGGCTTCTGAATGTTTGAATTCCTTATATTTAAATGCTCAAAAAGAATGTCCTTATTATGTGAATGGACTGAGTAAGCCAATTTTCATCTTAGTTTAGCAGTCAAAACAATGAACTATAATAAAGTCCCACCTAAAATTTACGGAGTTCAGTTAAATGTAAAGTTATAAATTCGTAGTGACACCATGTACGCCTGTCGTTCATCATTCAACCTGATTGAGATCGATTTTAGATGAATACCATTATTATATAATATGTACACAAGAACATATTCCAGTTGCTTTTAATTATTATTCTTTTGGGTTCCGAGCGGGACATACGGGTTCAACAACGCATCTATGCTTTCTTCTGTTTTCTGCCACCCTCTTCAGCTGGGTCCACAACTGACCATAATCTCTCATCTCCTCCTCCCCACACGATCTCCTCCATGTCACCCTCGCACCGATGACCCACTCGTCGCTTCCCATTTGGATTCCACTCGAACAATGGCCTGCATTGTACGCGATGTCATTCGACGGCCTCCTAGACGTATGCCTGATCCATCTCCATTTGTTCAGCGATCAGCTCTTGTTTGGTTTGCTCCCACCCAGAGTTTCTTGTTGCTGATTCTTTCTGGCCGGCCATTTGATCTTCACTATGGAGCCAGTTGTTTATAAAAGTCGGCATCTCGCTGTTGGAAATCTTCACCTTGACACGCAGTACAAGTTTCTGACCCGTATAGTGGAGCTGACTGACTGACTTCACATTGCTGTTGAAAATCCGAATATTGTTCTTGA
Source organism: Trichobilharzia szidati (assembly GCA_944472155.2). Taxonomy (NCBI): domain Eukaryota; kingdom Metazoa; phylum Platyhelminthes; class Trematoda; order Strigeidida; family Schistosomatidae; genus Trichobilharzia; species Trichobilharzia szidati. Next base: position 74,833,947 of record OX235272.1, read on the forward strand.
TGCTGGCTGAGTGAAGTAGAAGATTTCCAAACTAGTTCCAGATTGATGAAGGCTTATCTTGCCTTTCCGATTCTTGCTCTCACATTTTCATACGTGCCACAGTGTGCGGTTGAAATCGTTCTTCCTAGCCAGATAAGTGAAGGAAGTAACCTTTGATAAATCTCCCCCGTTGATGGTGATTGGTGCTAGCTCTTGCTGTGCGTTGGTTACTTTCATCACTTCCGTGTTCTCTATGTGCACCTGGTGTCCTGTCTTCGCCGCCTGCCTCTTCAACAGGTTTGTTTGTTTTCGCCTGTAAGTCTTCGAGTTTGTTTAACACTAAACATAAATCATCTGCGAAATCCAGATCTTCTAGAGTCTTCTTATCGGTGGTTCAGAGTATTCCTGTCTCCTCCCTGCCCAAGGTATGACGCATAACACAGTCCACCTCGCCTAGTTAATTAGCTTGTTAATTTTCTAGCCGGTTCCAAGCCTGGATAAAGAGGGAGGGTTGGGCGTGGGGCTAACGACCCTAAATCACAAAAGCTATCAAACTACTAGAGAAACTACAACGCACAAAATGTATTTTAAAAATACTAAAAAAACTTCCAATATGGTTGTCGAAAGGAGAAGTTAGACAAACCAGTAGGTCAATTCTTGAACACCTGGTTCTTGCAAAGCAGTCCACATCAATAGAAAAAATCTTTCAAAGTGTTATATAAGGTAAGAACAAATCGTTCGAAAGGTTTCCGGCTACATTTTCTGTCTACAAGAGAATCTCCTGTTATAGACAAAGAAAACCCTGAACTGTTTATCCAATCGCTATCACTACCGAGGCATTAATCTTCTCTTTGTTTTTAACCCATACGATAACTTGGTATATTTACCATATTCATTCGGTTTTTGTCTTTGTTTTATCCTCTCCTTTCAAACTCTTAACTTTAAAATACACTTTAGATATATTCTGAATCCTTTACTCTTGTGAACGATATTTCTGTTTGTAAGTACCTGCAGTTTTAGTGATAAATATGTCTGAGAGATATTCATCACTAAATGCTTTTAGATTACGTGTAAAACTACTTAACTAAGTTTCGTAATTTATTTATTACTTCTCCTTGAATGTGATTTCAAATTTTTGTTGTCAGCCGGTATTAACAACTGATCTCGATAGGCGTTCCCATGACCTTTTCTGAATACTATATAACTGTACAATTTTGAAGTGGAGTTTGCTGACTTTTACTTTTTTAATGTATTCAACTGTTGGTTTCCAGAGATTTGATTAGTTTCAGGATTTCATCACGAACTGACATTGGTTAGAGGACCAATGGAAGACCTCAAAGTACTGGATAGCTGTTTTGTCAGCCTTATTTGGGACTCTCCATCAGTAAGCATTCACTGAGGTTCGAACCCACGACCTTCTGGTTACAAGGCCAGAGAGCTTGTAGATCATTAAGCCATTGGCCAGTCCATGAATTCCAACTTCTGCCAATTCATAATATGTCGCAGCCATTACCGAATGTCATCGGCGAATATTTGTCCTCACACCCGACCTGCTGTGCCCCAATGGTCACAAATTCCTACTAAAACCCAGATAACTACCTACCTGAATAGGACCAGTCACTAATGAGCATCAGATTGATAATCAATTGTTGGTTTGCAGGGCTCTGATTGGTTTCATATCATGAATTGGCAGAAGTTGGAATTTATGGACTGGCCATTGGATCGCTTGGGTACCAGTGGCCTAATGTTCTACGATCTCGCCTTCTAACCAGTAGGTCTTGGGTTTGAATCTCAGTGGGAGCTTACTGATGAAAACCCCCAAAACTAAGGACGAAACAGCTGACCAGTACTCCCAGCTAGTTTCCTAATGGTCCTCTAACCGATGCCAGTTCATGACGAAATTTTTAATGTATCTCAGATGGGTATTTTTCTTGCCTTGAATATTATCTTCAAATCTAATGATCTTCTTTATATTACCCAACTGTATAGCTAGAAATTTAACATCTAATCTTATGTCATATAGATTTAAATAACAGTATTCTGAAGTGTGCTACTTATAAACCAATATAAGTAGTATATACAGTAAACAATGTGGGAATAACAGTTAGCGTTTAAAGGAAAAACCTTTGGAGAAGAAAGCCGAGAAAAGTATTTTGAAAAACAGTCAACAAAGAACCACATATATATAATACAGAATACGGGATATTATTTGCAAATAGTGAAATTGATGTAACTGTTATCGCTTTCTTAATGTCCTTTGTGCTTTGTCCTAAATAAACATTCGATTTGCTGTTACTGACCTTGTTTTCTTCAGTTTTTAATGAAGGGCGACGATAATTCACTCAAACCTATACCTTAAAATAAACATGAGAATCACTTATATCAAAATTAGTTTTATATACAATGAATAAACTTCCTGATCACCATGTTTAGCCAGGTTGTTAGATAATACAGTAATCCATGAAGTTACTGATTGTTGAAATTACAGGTTACTATTTACAGAGTTTGTTTTCTCACTCACTGATTAATAAATATGAATAGTAACGAGCTGGACTGTTATACTGTAATGTAAGTTAGATTGTTCTGGGGATACAGGCTATTGCACACTAGGTCAAACGAGTTATGGTCCTTTTGATTTGACACTAATAACTAGTGTGATGTGTCTAGTCCTCTCTTTGGTGCAGACTGAATTCTATCAGTCAGGTTGTAATGTGGCCACCATTCTAGGTAGCACCCCATCACGGTGGACATTGTTTGTGATGATATTAGATGGTTGGAGGCAATCGGCAGGAAGCCTTAAACCTAGGTTTCGTGCTAGTTGGCACTCGTCAGCAAGGCGTATCTGCAACCTTGAAGGAACTCAAGTCCCTTCTGATTCTCATGAGTTCCTTCAAGGTTGCACATACGCCTTGCTGATGAGTGCCAACTAGCACGAAACCTACGTGCAAGGCTTCCTGCCGATTGCCTCCAACCATCTAATGAGTTATGGTCTGCCTATTTTCAAGGTAGATTTCGTCATGAACTGAAATCAGTTAGAAAACTGTTGAAAACTAAGGAGCATTAGATATTCGTCTTGCCCCAGGATGAACCAACAAACACTTTGGCTATTCATCCACTAAGTTGCATTTAAGCAACCTGTAAATTCTAATTTTTGTCGATTCCGCATATAGCTCCACCACAACATCCAGCGCCAATCACCATCAACGGGAGGGATTTGAAAGAGGTTACTTCATTCACTTATCTAGGGAGCATTGTCTCAAATACAGGAGGAACGGACGAGGATGTCAAGTCGAGAATCGGGAAGGCGAGAAACACATTCATCAACCTGAAACCAATCTGGAAATCTTCGTCACTCAGCATCAACAACAAAATACAGATTTTCAATACAAACGTCAAGTCAGTTTTGCTGTACGGATCAGAAACTTGGCGGGTCACCAAGAGTATTTCAAACAGCCTGTTGCAAACCTTTATCAACAACTGTCTTCGTTCTATACTCAATATCAGATGGCCGGAAAGAATCACAAACAAGAAATTATGGGAACAAACAAAACAAGAACCAATCGCTCAACAAATATGCAGGAGAAAGTGGAGATGGATTGGACACTCGCTGAGGAGGCCTCTGGGTGACATCGCGCGTCAGGCCAACGCTCGAGTGGAACCCGAAAGGGAAGCGGCGAGTGGGACGTCGAAGGGTGACATGGAGGAGATCGTGTGAGGAGGAGCCAAAACAGTATGGAATAAAATGGATGTAGGTGAAAAGTACAGCATAAGACAGAAGCAAGTGGAGACGTGTAGTTGAAGCCCTATGTTCCACGAGGAACCCAAGAGAACAATAATAATAATAAAATTCTAATTTTTGTCGATTCCGCATATAGCTCCACCGCAATCCAATTTCATCAGCAACTCTATAGGTCATGACTTTTTATCTCATCAAAATTCTGGGAAGATGTTGCTCGCGCCTATCTGCGTTATGCTTCAGCATCAAATGTCAGTCTTTTAAGTAAAGTTGAATTTGTGTTATAAATAAACTTAGCACAGATTAATCTAAATGCCAAACCACTGAATTACGTATTACTTTACTTACAAATTGCACACATTCAGTAAAATCTACTGAGATTCCCATACTGGATTATATTATTATTATTACTGTTCTCTTGGGTTCCGAGTGGAACATAGGACTTCAACAAAACAGCACCACTTTGTTCTATTTTCTTCTGTCCTCTCCAGCTGGGTCCAAACAAAGATACTATTATTGTTGTAATTACTTTGTCCATTTTTCATTTCTGCAGTCACTTCAACCATCTTAACTGGGTACTTCAGGAACACACTGGCTGGCTTCACCGTCAAAAGGTATTTTCTCCTTTACAAATTATAGAAAATAGCCATCAAGACAATGAAGAGAACTGATATATATATTTGCGTCGGTAGCACAGTGGTTAGGACTCCCGCCGACCATGCACATGGTCCGGGGTTCGATTACCTGCCGACGCACACCCGATATCTATGGTCGGCCTGTAAAATTTGGGCTACCGATATCCATGCTGAAAATTCCATACTTCTACCAAAAGTACTGTGTGGAATCAAGCTGTAAACGAAAATATAAAAAAATGTCTCCATTTTCATACCTTTGTGTTCTAAGCAGAACATAGGATTTCAGGCTTCAAACTTTGAAGTTTCTATAGCGCTTGTGGTGTTTTTTTAAGAGGTGGGGTTACTGGCCTCACGCCTAGACTTCCCTCTTTTCCCAACTTACTGCCGAACAGGCGAGGTTTTGGAGAGTGTCAGCAGGGGATCGAACCCCGGAACACGTACGTGGTCAGTGAACCTTCTACCATTGAGACACTGACGTATAAAGTCTCTCAGTACCTATAAATTTGTAATGTCACAAGAAGAAGACGTAAACAGCGAAGAAAATTTTCTTTTCGACGACTCATTTTCATAAGCTGTACAATCAACGGAATTATATTTAACAAAGAAATCATAAGACCAATTGGTTACTGGTAAAATTTGTCCTCGAAAAGTGTATTACGTAATGTAAGGTGTAGTCTAGACGGGTGACTAACTGGATATTAGAAATGCAATGTATCCCATCATCCAAGAGTCAGTGCTCTCACTTTGTTTTACTAGTAATTCCGATTGTAAATTCTGTGAAAATAAAGGTTTCTCTAAGGTGCTTTGTCTTGCTGAAGTAATCCCAAGTTACGATTTATGATTTCAATCTATCGAGCTAGACACTGTCCATGTCTTTAACTAAATAAACATTGAATGCACTTAAAGTCAGAAGTGATTCTGGAATTTAAATTATGGGTATTTTATAAGCTACCTACTTACTTGGTATAAGAGGAAGAGAAAGAGTATACAGACAGACTGTTTCCAGTTCATTTGCTCTATTAATCACTAAGTGACTGACTGTTTGACTGAGTGAATGTTGAGTAGGAATATCATATTTGATTTTCCGAAAATAATCAAAGATCACTACTTGAATTTCTGTGAATGAACCTTTTTTATACGCCTAATTTTTCCTAAACATTCAACTACTAGCTTTGTTTTCAATACCGCAGTGTTTGTATTTCCACAATTTACGGTGCCTGAAGTGAGCGTCTGTCAAAGTCATTTAAGACTTTTTGTGTAAATGCGGAATTGCTGTCAAGCTTTTCCACCGTTAATTTGACACAATAAAAGATCTCTTGTCAACTATCTGTCTTTCTTTTTTTATTGCTTCGTCTGTCGGTTATGTCATCTCGTGGTGGTTATCATTGTGAATACTGATTAGAATAGTAGGCTCACAAATCTACTAGGTAGAAAGGTTCGTTAGCACAAGAGACTAGTAAACTACTAGATTGTAATGACAGCCGCATCAGTAACAATAAAGCGTATGGTGTCAACTGGAACCAAACTTTTCTAAAATCTTTGAATACGTTTTAGAAAAGCGGAATTCCAGTTTTGTTTGAAGCTTATTATAATAATATTAATTATTCCCTTGGGTTCCGACTGGAACATAGGGCTTCAACGGCACATTTCCATTTTATGCTGTTGTCTGCAGTCATTTTTTAGCTAGCTTTTGTTTCCACTTCATACGATGTCCTCTACGCCACCCTCAGGACCCACGTCCAACTCGTTTCCCACTCACCATCCACTCGAAGGCCTGGTGTGTCATGCCACTCAACGGTTTCCACAATGTTTGTCCAACCCAAACACCATTTTCTCCTGCTTCTTTTTCGAACAGTAGGTTCTTGGTTGGTTCACTTCGCGCTAGAGGTCCTTGTTGTTTATCCTTTCTGGCAGGTCATCTGATCTTCAGTAGGGAATCAGCGAAGGCAGCTGTTGACGAAAGTCTGCAGTAACTTACTCGAAACTCTATTCGCTAGGCACGCGTCAAGTTTCTAAATCATATAGAAGAACTGATCTGACATTAATGTTGAAAATCTAAATATTGTTCTGTATGACTAGTGCAGTAAATTTCCACACCGATTTCAGAGTAATTAAGGTCTCTCTTGCTTTTCCTATTCTAAAAAGGCTTTAACATTCTCATACTTGCCGTCTGTAGCTGAAACGATGTTACCAACGAATACGAAATGCATGACCTCCTTCACAATTTTTCTGTCGTTGTTAGTAACTGATGCTTGTTGTTGTTTTGGTCACTGGGTATCTTCACCATTTCTGTATTCTCTATATTCCCTTGAAGTCTCGTCTACTTCCTATAAATGAAAGACTCGCTCGCATACAGTCCATTTGTTGAGTATAGTAAATTGTTTTTTCAAGTTATATCCAAATATCACACATCGAAAATCCATCTCACCTGATATGAATGATTATATACTGGTTGACCGAAAATACACGTGCACATTATGATAAGACAAGGCTGCCTACTACCGCCAATGAGTTTCCTGATTGCAGTAGACTGGATAATGCGACAAACAGCGAGCGGCAATGAGGAAACAGGCATAAAATGGACACACACAAAAAACTTGGAGAATCCGGACTTCGCCGATGATATATGTCTGATTTCCCACAAACTGGAAGATATGCAAGCGAAAAGCAGCAAGTTGGCAGAAGAAGTATCAAAGGTAGGACTTCAGGTGAACCTAGAGAAAACAGAGGTGATGAAGATTCCTGGACAACAACGACAACAACAGACAACGATCAGCATAAATGGGAGGAACCTGAAAGAAACAACCTCTTTTACCTACCTGGGAAGCATCGTTTCAACTACAGGCAGACGGAACTGACGAGGATATCAAAGCAAGGATCGGAAAAGCAAGACAAGCTTTCACTACTCTCAAGTCTGTTTGGAGGTCAACAACACTCAGCATCAAAAACAAGATCCGGATTTTCAACTCCAATGTGAAGTCAGTGATACTATACGGATCAGAGACTTGGCCAGCGCGTCATAAAGGGCATCTCAAACAAATGAAAGACCTTCATCAAAAGCTGCCTTCACTCAATACTCAAGACAAGATGACTAGAAAAGATCAGCAACAGAGATCTCTGGAATGAGCTAACCAACCAGGAACCGATTGTGAAACAAATATGCAGGAAGAAATGGAAATGGATTGGCTGGCCATACTCTAAGGAAACCATCCAGTGACATCACTAGACAAGCCATTGCTCGAGTGGAACCCGAAAGGGAAGTGGCGAGTTGGTCGTCAGTGCCAGGGTGACTTGGAGGAGGTCATGTGAAGAGGAGATGAAAACGTGTGGACAGACTTGGAGCCAGGTGAAGACTATAGCAGAGAACCGAACGCAATGGAGACGTGTGGCTGAATCCCTATGTTCCTCTAGGAATTAAAGGAAACAATAATAATAATGATACATTATGATAACAGCTTAACAGGAGATTTTGTAGCATTAACTTCATGTTTCCATATTAGATCAGTTTATTTGATATAAATAACAATACTAATGACTCATTAACGCCAATCACTATATATTATGCCAAATAAACCTATTTAATATGAAGTTACATTCTGTCATGATACCGAATTTCTACTCTTACATTAACTTTTTACTTCATTATATCTTCCCTTTGAATCATACTACTTATACATTTCAGTAATAAGTCGTGTTATGCGAACACATTATGGTGTTATTTAGACAGGACAAATTGTAGTGTCACCTAATGAGTGTTTATAGCATGAATTGTGTTGGAAAACTATGTACACATGTATCAGAAATCTCAAAATGGACAAGATCAACTGGTCAGCAAGTCAAAACAATGAGGATTGATGTAGTTGTTGTTGTTGTTCCGTTCTCTAAGCTGAACTAGTTAACTTGTAAAAGTGACCGGATTATGCAGTTGACAGCTCAAAGACTTCGGTCAGCCATCAAACGCACATTCTACGCCGCCCATCTCTTTTTCTCACTTGCCGAAACATTTTCGATCCCTGTACCCACGATTAAAGGACGAAATTCTGTGGACTCTACTTCAAACTGTATCTACAAGTTCACCTGCAGCTGCGGTGACACATATATAGGTAGAACCAACAGAATGTTCCAATGTCGTCGAAAAGAACATGTTCCAAAATGGCTACAAAATCATTTAGAAAATCCCAATGCCAGTAATCTGAATAGAAATCCAGCATCATCCATTGCAAAACACTTATTAATGCCAGGTCACAAAATCAATATTAATGACTGTTTCACAATTATTTCACATAACTCTAATTCAAAGTTGGGTATCCAAGGTGATGGAAGCACTTTGGATTAATCACATACAGCCTAAACTGTGTGTACAAAAAACAATAGACTTCAATCTTCGCCTACCACGGACTTCTTGACGTATTTAAATATGATTAGTCATTAGAATGTACTTTTGTTTTTTATATAACTGAGTCATGAACTCTATTTTTTTTTTAATAAAAAGAACTCCGAAATGAAATCATCTCGCGAAATTTGTCTTCTTAATGCCTTATTCAAATTTATCAAAGGGACTAATTGTTTTAAAAGTGTTTGTGTTCTCCTAGACTAAATCTTCTTGCCTTGACTCAAATGAGGAGAGATTCTGAAATTCTCTAAGTAAGATAAAGACGAATTACAAAAATCACCCTTCATTTTCCATTTAGCGCTAAAGATAATGCCCAGAAAGACAATATTGGTTTCACACTTAAACCACTCTATTTTCAGAAGGCGTAATAGCATTAGAAATATCCTTGCAAGCTAAAATAAATTTAGATAGTTAACGAGAATAGTTGAAAAATTATGTGTAACAATAGACTAGCTCTATAGTCTATCAGACAGAATTTTAAATTGTACAAATATTGATTATCTATACATTAATAAGATAAACAGCCAATCATATCTCGCCACATTAAATAGATGCCCACTACTCGGCCTAGTTCTGTATCATAATTACTTCTGTGATACTTTCTTTTATACGAAAAAAAACGTAAACAGCGAAGAAAATTTTCTTTTCGACGACTCATTTTCGTAAGCCGTACAATCATCGTAATTATATTTAACAACTGAATCATAAGACCAATTGGTTACTGGTAAAATTTGTCCTCTAAAATCGTATTACATAATACAAAGTGCAGTCTAGACGGGCTGACTAACTGGAAGTAGGAAAAGAGTCAGAAGTTGGGATTACGTGGTTAGTATGACAAAACGACCAATCAATAAGCTTCTGTAGAATGGACAGGAACTAGTGGAAAGATGATAAATTGTTTTTATATAAAATCTCTTTGAAAACGCAATGTTATTCCTAAACGGTAATAGAGTGATAATAAAATATGAAGGATGAAAATAATGATGATAATAAAATAATAATAACAAAATAATAGTAAACTTACATTAAACAAGTAAAATTATAGTAAGAACGTTACTCTGGCTACGGTAGGGCGAATGAATGTATGTAGCGCTTTTGAATGCAGAGGTCCGGTTTCAGATCCCGAATAGCCAATGATTCAGCTACGTACAAATGGCGTATTCGAAGTCCCTTTGTACGATATTGAGGGATTCTGTGCAGTACTGTGAAGCATTCATGAGAAGGTGCTCAGTGTTCACAGTTGACAAGGCATTCAAGGATGGAGCTGCTACTATTCTTCCTTTCTCCTATGCCTAAGACAGCCAGACAATGTTCCAGAATACGTTTGTGGGATTGACGTTGCGTACTGCTGATATACTTTGCTCCACACTAGCAGGTAAACTGATAAATACACACTGAGATGGCCAAAAGCGGTATCTTATCCTTAACGTTAGACTGGATTAACTGTCTACTGGAGAATGTGATGCGTAAGGTGGCTGCTTGAAATGTCTTCTTCAGATATTTAGAAAGGCGGTTTGTAGGAATTTCCGCTTCGATGTCACCTTTGATTTCCAGGTTCCTGAAGAGAGCCCTCTTAGGAACAATTGTGATTTTTGGCGACAGAGGCTTTTCTTTCATGTTTTCGTTGATGAATCTTGGTGGATACCCGTTCTCTAGTAGGGTTTCACGTAATAAATTTAATTCTTTCTCTATCGTGTCTTCCAAACAGATTTTTCTAATCCTTGAACTTAATATACGCACCAGGTTTTGCTTTCGAATCAGTGGAACGAAGCTCTGGAAGTTGATAAACTGTCCCATCCATATTGGCTTGAGATATATTGATCTGTAGATCGTACAGTCTTGTCTTCCTTTATCTCTCTATTGTAATCGGATATTTTTGTAAGTACATTAGGTCGCACTCATTCGTTTGGAAACACACATTACAATATTAGTGTATGAATCTTCTTAAAAGGATCATTTTGGGTCAGGGAAAATCTACTAGGAAATTGTCAAGTGTTCATTATTGTTCACCTCAATTGGGTGAAGATTCAACAACCATAATAAAAAACTTAATTCCAAAAAACAAGAAGTTAGGCAGAAAGGCCATTGCAAAGGGTGTTTGCCAGTGTCCTTATATTTAAACAGTGACCTAAATAAAAGCAAACCACACATACATACATACATACATACATACATACATACATACATACATGAAGGACAGTAATATCGAATTTCAGCTTACTAGTAGTTGTGTGGTACTTTGATACTATAATATTTCAACAATTCTTACCACATTTCGTCCCTCATTCTCATCAGTATGTAATAAATTGCTTTGTGCATCCAAATCGTATCGGTTTACACACTTAAACTCGTTTAGTTTGCCAAGAGGATATTGAGCATTGGAAAAGAGTGTAGGTTAAGCATATGGCTAAAAATGTACCGCTTAAACAAAGGCTACAGCACCGCTACTTAGACTTCAAAGCTTGAAGCTCTATGTTCCACTGAAAGCATAAGGAATGAAGAAAATAGTCAAAAATCGCATGAAATCTTGTTGCCTTAATGAAAAAAGAAAAAACCCTAATATGCCTTGGTTTTTTAAAATTTCTTTGTGTAAGTTTCTATAGTGAATATTGACTACACAAAGACGTTTGCTAACTGGACATCATACTGTACAGTTGTAATTATTTTGTCGAAAAATAGCTTCAATAGAAATACAAATAAAGATAAGAGTTTTCTATAGTTTGGTTTGTAAGCGTTAGTTTTGTTTTTACGAGTTGATCACAGACTGATATCAGTTAGAGAACCATTGAAACCAGGGAGTACTGGACAGCTTTTCAATTCATCGACAGTAATCACCCACTGCGGTTCGAACCCGTGATCAACTCGTAAAAACAAAACTAACCCTTACAAACCAAACTATAGAAAACTAATCTGATGCTCGCTAGTGACTTGCTACAGGATGGAGTTTCCTGGAGTTCTAGTGAGAAGTCGTGACCAGTAAGGTCTATCCAGATGTCACGTGTGAGGATGGATGTCCCACCTACGACATTGGTTGGGGTCGCGCTAAATCACGAATTGGTAGAAGTTAGAATTCATGCACTGGCCATTTAATCGGATCCCAGTGGCTGAGTAATGGTATACGAGCTTCCTTGCTTGTAACCGGAAGGTCCTGGGTTCGAACCCCAGTGGGTGCGTACTGCTGATGATTCCCAAACTTGGATGAAACAGCTGTCCAGTACTCCCTGGTTTCAATGGTTCTCTAACTGATATCAATCTGTGATCAACTCGTAAAAAGATAAGAATAATTCAACTGATCAGTATACTACGGGGGCTGGTAACTTGACTTTGTATTTTACGAATACAAAAGCATACTTCAGGATAATTTTAGAAAGAGGAAAGGAATGTTGGGTGAACTTTAACGCTAAAACACTTGATCGACTTCCATCAATCAAACCAATCCTGACAATGGATAGAAGATTATTATTTTTCTACAGAATTCAAGCAAATCTGTCGGGTTTCTTTCGTTTCCAGGTTCATGACAATTTATATAGTGAAGTCAGACATCTGTGTACAAAACAAGTAGCTACAATCCCTCTTTTCATCTTGGCTTTAGAATAGGAGGGAGAGAGAGGGAGGTGAAAGCATTTTTTCGCTTTGTTAATTCAATCAACTATTATTATTATTATCTTCACTCTGAATAGTTTCCGGTGTTATTTAACATTTCCTTTTCGATAGTTTAATTTTAGTTTACAATAAACAGTACTACACTACCCAGCCTTGTTATGCAATACTTTATTCGTCTGGTAAATTTACTTATTTTACAACCCTAAGATTTTATATCGCCTGATTTGTAACTACGACCACAATCACATAATTTAATTTCCCAGGATTAACATTATTGTTAATAATGTCACACAAACTCAAAAACTTACAGGCGAAAACCAACAAAATGGCTGAAGGAGCAGCGAAGACAGGACCTTAGATGAACGTAGAGAAGACGGAGGTGATGAAGATAACCAACCACCACCAACAACAGCAATAAAAACAACCAGCACCAATCACCATCAACGGGAGATATTTAAAGGAAGTTACCTCCTTCACTTGTCTAGGTAGCCAGCGTCGTTTCAATGACAGGTGGCAAAACGGATGAAGATGTCAAAGCCAGTGAGAATCGGAAAGGCCAGATACGCCATCATCAACCTGAAACCAGTTTGGAAATCTTCTGCACTGACTCAACCAGCATAAATAACGAGATTCCGAGTTTCAACACAAATGTGAAGTCAGTCAATCAGTTCTTCCATACGCGGGCAACGAAGAGGATTTCCAACAAGTTACGGACTTTTATCAACAGTTGCCACCTTCGCTAGCTCCATAGTGAAGATCGAATGGCTGACTGGCCAGCCAGAAAGAATTAGTAACAAGAAACTCTGGTTGGGAACAAACTAACCAATAGCCGACTGCCCAGCAAATATGCAGAAAAAGTGGAGATGGATAGGGCACACGTTGAGGAGACCATCGAATGACAATGCGCGCAATGCAGGCCATCACTCAAGTGTAATCCAAATGGGTCGTCGGTGTGAGGGTAACATGGAGGAGATCATGTCGTAAGGAGGAGATGAGAGATTATGGTCAATTGTGGACCCAGCTGAAGAGGGTGGCAGAAAACAGAAGTATCGATGTGTTGGTGCAGCCCTATTTTCCTCTTGGAACCCAAGAAAATAATAATATCACAAGTATTGACAATTAGCGTATAGATTTCCCTGCTGAACATATTCTGTATTTGAACTGACCTCTAGATGACAGTCAACTGAAAATGTGTACTCATAAACGCTGGTGAAAACGATTTACTTGATATATAATACGACCTATATACGAAGCGACACTAATTAATACTATGTTGAACAGTAATTCACCATCGAATATTAGGAGAAAACAGCAGGTATCGCTTTCTATTAACTTAGTCCTTTGAATATCCAAGAATACTCTGTGTTAGTTGTGTAAAATCTTTAAACTGTATGCAATGATAACAATAAATCACTTCAAGCCATTGATATGTGGGATAACAAAAGAAGATTAAAGAATCCATATGATAAAAAAGGAGTATGAGGTAGAATGTAATCCTCAAGTGTTTGTTTGCAGGGATTTTATTGTTTTTAAGATTGATCGCGAAGTGAATTCATTTGGAAAGCCATTTAAAACCAGCAGTGAGCACTTAACAGCGGTTTCACCCACCTACACCATGACCCAACCAGGCATCAGACCGAGAACCTTCAGTTAGAAGGGGGAGTTTGTGGACTATTCAGCTACTGGAATGGAATCCAATGGTCTCTCAGTACTAATTTCTAGCCCGATCGCCAGCCAATGTTACCAGTGGTTCTTACACTCAAAAATGTAACCTGTTGATGTAGAGAATATATCAATAAATTTTATCTTTCAATTCATCTAAAACATCACAGTGAGTATGAGGACACAGAGAATTATATTCTAGTGGCACGACATGCGCGCAAACACATTACCGTATTGACATAGTAATAACCCATTTAACAATTTTATATATTATTAGACAAGCTCAGGAAATGTAGTTTGGTTCAGGTACACACTGGATAAAATATCTCTCTACTAAAGCCTACCAAAACGTTGTGACTCATTTCAGTTTCACCACCTCTCAGACAAGCACCATTGCTTGAATCGGTGGCACAGTGGTTAGGACCCTCGCCGACCATGCATATGGTCCGAGGTTCGATCCCCTGCCGACGCACACCTGATACAATGGTCGGTCTGCAAAATTTGGGCTACCGATATCACATGCTGAAAATTCCATATTTGTACCAAAAATACTGTGTGGTGTCAAGCTATAATCAAAATCACTGAATGTATACGAAGATGATATCTGTTTCTTTATTAAGTCGTTTTCTCCGATAGGATGCTATAATTATCATCCTAAATGCGGTCTCATTTAAACAACAAGATCCTACGAAATAAAATAGACATACACCTCTATACATTGTTCTCGTCATCACCATGTCCACAAACATCTATCAAAACAAAAGTTATTATATTCCAACAAAACAAAACTCTGAATAAATCAAAGATCAGAAAATTATTCATACTACCCATGTCCAGTCACCCAAGTAAACAATATATTATTATATAAGATACACAAATAAATATATATGCAAATCAGACGAGTGGTGTCATGACGACTTCATCACTAAAGTAACTTTTTTGATAAACAAAAGTTTTCGGCGGTTTGCTTAAAACTTCAGCTACCAAAAACCTCATTCACTATATTGCATATTAATTCCTCTTGTTAACTTTGTTTTAATCTGTTAAAATATAACCTCTAGTAGTGTTTTCTACTCTCGCAAGTATTTAAAATGTCTACAACCTACTGATTCGCAAATTTATACTAAACGTGAGAAAAACACCATAATCGTGGTCGGCAACTTATCCTAACACATGAGATGACTATCCATGATTTCTGTCGTTGGGTCTTAAAATGTACCCCTGCGCCTCTTTTAACTGGCTTTCAACCAAATGTCGTGCATTTCTCCAAAGAGGCAAAGAAGAAATATCATCATGGATTGCTTTGCACTTCAAGCCATATACCATTATGTCACATGATCTCCTGACAAATAATAATGTCTAAATTTATATAATTGATATAATAATTAATTAATATAATAAATTAATATAAATAAATGTAATAAATTATATATTTATGTATAAATATATATTATATATATAATAAATAAATTATAATAAATTAGTATAAATTAATATAATAATAATTAATAATTTCAGTGCTACTATACGGATCAGAGACTTGCACTGCGCGTCATTAGAGCATCTCAAACAAACTACAGACCTTCATTAACAGTTGTCTTCACTCAATACTCAAGATCAGATGGCCGGCCAGAAAAGATCAGCAAAAGAGATCTCTGGCAATTAGCGAACCAACCAGGAACCGATTGTGAAACAAATAGGCAGGAAGAAATGGAGATGGATTGGCTGGCCATACTCTGAGGAAACCATCAAGTGACATCACTAGACAAGCCATCACTCGAGTGGAACCCGAAAGGGAATTGGCGAGTTGGTCGTCAGTGCAAGGGTGACTTGGTGGAGGTCATGTGAAGAGGAGATGAAAACGTGTGGGTAGACTTGGAGCCAGGTGAAGACTGTAGCAGAGAACCGAACGCAATGGAGACGCACAGCTGAAGCCCTATGTTCTTCTAGGAATTAAAGAAAACAATAATAATATAATAAATTAATATTTGATTTGAAGATCCTGGCCGAAGAGAAAATATCATGCAATAAACTCCACTAAAAATTCTGTACATTATCTAAACACTGTTCAGAATAAAGATACTATTATTAAAAATATATTTGTAGTTTCATACAACAAATTCAAAGGAATATAATTATTTTGTGTTTCTATATTGGATTGTTAGGAAGTGCATACATTTCAAGGGTTGAGGAGGAGATTCCTCATTTCGGTGTTTGAAGACCTAAGATTCATGCTTTCCTGGCACTTATCAGCAAGAAATATCTTTGACCTCAAAGATAATGATGTCACCACAGAGACTCAAAATCTTATCACCTAATATTGCAGTCAGTGACAATATCACTGAGCTGTTTGGGCTTACAGCTGATCCCTTGTAGGACTGTAGCTGATATATTAACTGGTCACTGAGGAGTAATCAGTGTTAGTGACTGAATGCTACTAGTTAATTTTGCAATGTAGTCAGCCGAGTGGATAACTCGTCCCCTCATTGTAACTTAAATTAATTAAAGGTACTAATTGGAAGAAACTAGCGTAAACCTTTGACCTAGGTTCCACCTTTCTTGATAATCATCAGCAAGATGTATCTCTATCGTTAGTATCAGATGTCTACTTCTCTTAGAATCTTTTATTCGTAAGTTTCTATGTTGTACTGCTTAGTGCAAAATATCTTTTTTGAGTTATTCAACTGCTACAAGCCAACAGACTAAGATCAACATCTAAATACACTTCAAAGATAACTTGAATTAAATCTTATGGCTACAAATACCGAAATGCCTATCATAAACGTTTCCAATCACTATCGATTCGTCACTGGCTTTCTGTATATGCAAGCTATGCTTTCTATTGTGAAGAGAGAGGTCCACTTATAGGATAAGTCATTAATGACGAAATCCTAAACATCTGAACTACTCCACTGACTTTATGAAGAATAAGAAATGTGAAGAGTTTGTAGCGACAGGTCATCCCCTAGAATCATTAGCGACAGAATTCATCATTGAACGTTGGATGTTACCCCTCGCTGTTTAAGTTGACTTGTTGAGCTGGAGGCTCATGGTCAAGCATCCACGCCATTTGTCACACCGTCGTGTTACGTTCGTTCGTTCACGAACCCTGGCTGGTTAAGCAGTCAACCTCACATTACAATTTGGTCCCAAAATATACTTTGTAATTTAGGCGATCAATTTTAGTGTTTTGCTTTGTCTATCCATGAATGTCAACAACCTCAGCCTCTAAAAGTTTAGGCTTGTATAAGAAAAGAGACATCCCTACTTTGACCCTTGAAATGTATACACTTCCATGCGATTAAACAAAGAAACACAAAAATAATTCCAGTCATTTGAATCGGTCGTGTAAAAAAAACACAAA
This sequence comes from Trichobilharzia szidati, assembly GCA_944472155.2. Lineage (NCBI taxonomy): Eukaryota > Metazoa > Platyhelminthes > Trematoda > Strigeidida > Schistosomatidae > Trichobilharzia > Trichobilharzia szidati. Next base: position 74,851,319 of record OX235272.1, read on the forward strand.
TATTTCAGATATTTTGTTTATCAGACAAGTTACTTTAGAGACGAAGTTGTCATGACACCATTCGTCTAATTTATACATAAATTCATTTGTGTATCATTATGTAATATTTTGTTTACCTAGAAATGACTGGATATGGGTAATATGAATAACTTTCTGATCTATGATTTATGCAGACTTATATTTTTTGGTGGATGGTGGTTGTTTGTGGACATGGTGATGTCAAGAATATGTAGGGGTGTAAAATCACTATATTTCATAGAATCTCGTTGAGTGAATGAAACCGCGTTCAGTTTGATAGTATATATTTTATTTTATTGTTCCATTGGGTTCCCAGTGGAACATAGGGCTTCAACTGCACGTCTCCACTTGTTTCTGTCTTCTGCTATACTTTTCACCTGCATCCATAATAATCCATACTGTTTCAAATCTTCTTCACACGATCTCCTGAATGTCACCCTTGGACGTCACGCTCACCACTTCCCTTTCAGGTTCCACTCGAGCTATGGCCTGACGAGCGATGTCACCCAGCGGCCTCCTCAGCATGTGTCCAATCTATCTCCAATTTCTCCTCCATATTTGTTGGGCGACTGGTTCTTGTTTTGTTTGTTCACATAGCTTCTTGTTGGTGATTCTTTCCGGCCATCTGATCTTGAGTATAGAACGAAGAAGGCTGTTGATTAACGTCTGCAACCTGTTGGAGATATTCTTTGTGACCCACCAAGTTTCTGATCCGTATAGCATAACTGAGTTGACGTTTGTATTGAAAATCCGAATTTTGTTGTTGATGGTGAGTTGAGTGACGAAGATATCCAGATTGGTTTCAGGTTGATGAATGTGTTTCTTGCCTTCCCGTTTCTCGATTTGAAATCCTCATTCGTTCCTCCTGTAGTTGAGACAATGCTCCCAATATAAGTGAATGAAGAAACTTCTTTCAAGTCCCTCCCGTTGATGGTGATTGGCGCTGGATGTTGCTGCTCCTGTTGTTGCTGTTGTTGGTTGGTTAGTTTCATAACCTCCGTCTTGTCTATGTTCACCTGGAGTCCTGTCTTCTCTGGCTGCTTCTTCGACCAGTTTGTCAGTTTTCGCTTGTACGTCTTCAATTTTGGGTGACATCAAACATAAATCATCTGCGAAATCCAGGTCTTCTGGGTTCTTTATGTCGGTCTAGGATATCCTTGTCTTCTCGTTTCCCACTGTCTGATGCATTATCCAGTCCACCACAATTAGGAATATCATTGGTGATAATAAGCACTCTTGTCTGACTCCTGTGTTTACTCCAAACGCCTCGCTGAGTTTTCCGTTAAGGATCACTTGAAATGTGCTGTTGTCGTACAGCTGTTGAATAAGGTTAATGAATATTTGGGGTACGCCATAGTACTCGAGTAGTCTCCAAATTACTTCGCGGTCAACGCTGTCAAAAGCCTCAGTTTGATAGTGATCAGATCTTATTTGGAAAGATGACTTAATAAAGAGATAGTTTTAACCTCCGTATTAATTCAGTAATTCATGCAATGGTGCTTATTCCTGAAGACATGAAATTGAAATCAGCTACAATGTTTTGGTATGTTTTAGCAGCGAGAAAATATAACCTCTGATACTTAACGTGATCCCTGTTACATTTCCTCATTTTTACATTAAGGTACAAGTTTGTTGCACAGAAGCTTTCTGCGCACACAGCCTTTTCACTTCAGTTCACAGAGCTTCACTGGTATCAATTTATTTCCAGTTGTCTATAATACTCAACAGAATTTATGATGCAGGGGAAACCACTATTCTAAAACGGGGATTTTATGAATAGTATATGTTGTGGGACCACCATTTTTCCATGTTAATACCTTGACGTGTTTGCGTGCATATTGTGCTTCTAGAATACAATCCTTTGTATTATTATGTTAAGTGTGATTATTTTGTGAGATGAAGTGAAAGATAAAATTTATTGATATTACTTGTATTCAATACATCCTCCTTTAAGCAAGAGATTATATTCTGCTGATGCGAGCAATGCCTAGAAGTGTATAATTGTTTGATTTCATCGGATCTTGTTAGGGGGAACGAAGCGGCTTTTAAAATGAAATCTAACAACAGAAGTAAGAGTGTCCACAACTTAGACTAAGTGGAATGTCATTGGAAGTATTTCTATGCATTAAAGATAAAATCAGACCATCAAACTACCTAACACCCATCAAAGATACACTGCAAAAAGAAAGTCACTTTGCCTGCTGACCGCAGCACAGTTTTGACCAATAAAATTTGATGAGTAACAACATTAAAGTTTTAACACAATATCGAGTATTCTTTTGTGGCCAACTATTGTATGGGGAGTTTCCCATTATACTGACTATGTTGACGTACATAAAAATATATCTTTTTACCGATATGGTGTTATGTAGTGACTTGACTAAAGAAATGGAGATGGATTGGCCACACTCTGAGGAAACCATCAAGTGACATCACCAGACAAGCCATTGCTCGAGTGGAACCCGAAAGGGAAGCGGTGAGTTGGTCGTCAGTGCGAGGGTGACTTGGAGGAGGTCATGTGAAGAGGAGATGAAAACGTGTGGGCAGACATGGAGCCAGGTGAAGACTCTATCAGAGAACAGAACGCAATGGAGACGTGTGGCTGAAGCCCTATGTTCCTGTAGGAATTAAAGGATACAATAATAATAATAATGACTAAAGGTGTTGGGTTTACAATATACTGTTCAATTTATCCATCAGGATATGAAAAGTAGTGTTTACGGTTGTACCTCTGTCCCATTTGTGATCTCATGTGAAATATTGTTGAAAGCTTTTAGAAATGGCTGTATAAATCTCTTTATGTGTATGTGTTTTTTCCTGTACTACAGCGCCGTAATTCTACTTTTACATTAATTATACTTATGATCTTCCTGTTCGGAAACTAATTAGCAGACTTAAACGACTGTCACAGACAGAAGGACAGCTCATAAATCATAGTATTTTTCATAATTGTCTCAAGTTTTCCTTTAGAATATCTGCCGGTATATAGTTTTATTTTTCACATCTATTTTTATGCATGAAATTGGGTATAACTTGAATTTATGTCTAAAACAGAACCATAGTTAATTAATGGTATGGCGTCAATTCGAAAGACAGTATGCACTGACTTGATGCTATACAATTAAGCATTTTACGCTACAGAGGTTTCTGTTTTCATCAGCGACTAATTACATACGACTCATCCTTCCTTTCGTGAACAGTACAGAAGTCTCAATCCTTATGTAATTATTGGTGTTGAAATAATAAAGTATCTGAATGTAATTCCAGTTGCCACTGAAATCTATCTCTTCAACATTTTGACAGATGTTGTAACTTATAAACTTCAGAATCTGCCAATGTGCAGATGAAATTCTTTCATGACATTAAAACAAAACTTAAATAAATATCCAAGTGAACATCAATTCCTATGAGATCATGTGGACTCAATGCTGACGACTAGGTAAAGGGCTCCCTACCGACTGCTTCGAACCAATTAATTTCATTTCACAATGAAAATCTCCTAGCATGAAATAAGAACACACGTCTCCCTTCTTTTTCACATTAAGTGTCAAATATTTATTTATTTTTATTGTAGCTTGATTCCACACAGTATTTTTGCTACAACTATGGAATCTTCAGCATGTGATATCAGTAGCCCAAATTTAATAGGCCGACCATTGATATCAGTTGTGCGTCGGCCGGGGAACGAACCCATGACCGTGTGTATGGTTGGCGAGCGTCCTAACCGCTGTGGTACCGACGGCTAGTGAGACGACAGTGCTTCGGCGAATCAGTAGCCAAATCTGACCCGCGGGTTGTCAGAATTCAATTTCCGGCATGCGCACTAATAAACCTCGGCTAGCAGATAATAAGTGTAAGGGTAAGTGTGAGGCCAGTGAAATCCATCCCGGTAAAAAACACCAACAGCTCTATTTAAGTTCTATATCTTACTAGGAACTCGAAGAATGGGAAAAAAAGGCAGCGGCCTGCCTAAGTAATGAAACGAACCTTTTGATTCTGAAATGGAAGACGAATAGAGCTGCATGAAGTGTACTGGACCAAAACGGAACGATTTATCATATCATGTGGTTTCAAGCTTGCGATTTCAAGTTTCATTAGTGGTAGTGTCTTCTTACGGAGTGGGATTACTAGCCTCTTTCCCGATCTTCCCTCTTTGTTGGGCTTACAGCAGGCTAAAAGAAGTTAAGTTACTTACCAGCTGGGAATCGAACGCCGAACCAAATGCATGGTTGGCTGTTATGCTACCGCTGAACCACTGATGAACTCATGATTTATCAAGTCAGGCTAAAAGAGCAAGTATGGAATTTAGATGAAAAGATATTCTTTTAGAAAACTGATTAATACAGAGCACCATGTTTCTTACTAAACGGCAATAAAAGATCAAATCACTCCTACCATTCCACTGATGACTACTGAAGCTTCTTCCCGTGAATAAACAACTTGCTGTATCACAAAAATATCTTAATGAATACCGTGCTAATATTTACACATCATTTTAGATAGCTGAATCAAAAAGTTTAATGCCTGATTAATTTCAAAGTCACTTCTTTTGTGAATTTTAATATCGAATAGATTAGATTTCATAAGCACGTTCCAGTTGCTATTAGTACAATTTCTTATACCGGAGAGGAACAAAACTGTGAAAATATGCACAGAAACATTGGGATCCCAGAAGAAATCCTCAAAGAGTAGTTACTAAAGTGTACCATGGATGTGAATTTTAAATTTAATAGTGAAATTTACAGAGAGATGGATGGAGTAGCAATGGGCTCTCCATTTGGTCCTATATCAACAGATTTCTTTCTGAATAAACTACAAAATGATCCTTTAGACAACCTTATCGGAATATTCTCATTTTATTACCGATATATGGATGAAACCTTCTTCCTTTATGGAAATAATTTGAACAGGAATACAATAATATCTCAATTCAACGAAGTACATTCGGTTATCAGATTGATGTGTGAAGAAGAATCCCAAAGTAAAATCAGCTTTTTAGACATCCTACTGACAAGTGAACCAGATGGTAGTGTGAAAAGGAATTTGCATAAGAAAAGTACCTCAACAAGTAAATAGACACATTTTCACAGATTTGTTCCTTTCCAGTATAAAGGAAATATGGTAAAAACCCTTAGATATAGGGTCACAGCTATTTGTTCAGACGATGTGATTGGAGACGAATTTAAAGTGGTATATGACACATCAGCTGAAAACAGCTACCCTGAAAACTTCACTAGACACAAGGCCAAGAGGGAAGGAAAGAATTCTTCTGTATCTGATAACAAGAAGACTCTGTATATACGACTACAATTCATATTCAATATACCAAGTGAAATAATAACCAATAAGTTGAGAAAATCGATTCAAAAAACATCTAACACTGATAAGCTGCAGCTTATATTTTCCAAACAGCCGGTTGTGGTACCTCAAATAAAAGATGACGTGGCTAGGCTAGACACTTCTAAATCTGTCTACCAATCTATCAACTTCTCCTGTGGATCCAGTTACATTGGCCGTCACTCTATGAAAATAATTTCTCGTGCTCGGTAACACCTACTAGTGTTCTCAAATAAAGGTTTTCTTAAAAAACTGTTAGCACGTCTATATTGAACCACCTCGTCCAAACCTGTCACAAAGCTTACATTTAACAATCTTTCCCATCTATTGGATATCAAATCAATTACCAAACAGCAGAGGCTTTAGCAATTCGCCTAAGCCAACCGGAGCTTTGAGTACAAAAGGAACAGGTTCAGCTATAATTGCTACGCCAACCAACTGTCGAACCCATAAATTCATGAAACGTATCATCAAACACTTATCCTCATGGTTTTGTAAAGGAGGAAAAAGGTCTCCTGAAACTCTGTTTTGGATCACTTGATCAAATCAAGACACCAAGCAAACCCACTAAATAACTTCAAAGTTATCTACAGAATACGTGGGAATCTTGTTAAAAGAGTACGAATCAAAATTCTTCAAACCGTCGAAGCAATGGCAATTCACATATTAAAACCTGAACTCTGCATACAAAAGAAGTTTGTTCAGTCATTAAATCTACAGTATTCCTGACCTATCTTCACACTAAATATGTAATTTTTGTTTCATCTTTCTCTTGATTGTTTGTTTCTTAATTTTATAATATTTTCTTCCCCCACCCCTTATTAATACTGTTGTTAACTTGACTATTGTTCAATTTTAATTATAGTTGAACTCTACTCAACCTCGTCAATTAGATTACGTCACTCAACTTGTTTCCATATTAGTTTGTTTATTAGGTATACCACACAGTGAAACAGTATTATTTACTGGATGACGTTTCGAACAAAATTTATTGTTCATAATCATATCAATTGTAATCACACGACTTTGACACTTGAGTTTTATAGTTTTCTTTGTTCTCTCCTATTCGTCGTATGGGTAGTAGAATTTTCCAAATATCGGGGACAGGTGATGAATCATTCCTATTACATGTATTTGTAGTTGATTCGATAAAGAAAGCTTCTGTTATCAATCTCTCCCTATACCCTGTGAAATTAGATTTTAAAACTGTCGTCCTATCCCATCCTATTGTATGGTTGTGTGTAACTGCATGTAGTGCTATAGCTGAACTATTCTCTAGATTTCTCATCTTATTCGAGTCAACCGACCTGGATTTTGCTAAGTTTTTATGTTCAGCCAGTCTGACTGCCCCTGTTCTACTAGTTTGACCTATGTATTTGACCTGACAATCATTGCAGGGTATTAGATAAACTAAACTTCCAATCATCCCATCCTATGTCAGTAAAAATAGGATTGGTGAAATGTTTAAATGACAGAGCACAAAAATTAAGTAGTACCAAAGAAAATCTAAACCAAGAACTAGTACATATAAAAGAAGCCTTGAAACTTAATAATTACCCGGATAAATTAGTCAGGAAATATGTAAGGAAATGTAAAAATAAAATAAATAAGGATAATAGTGATAGTAATAATAACAATAATAATGATAATGATAATAGTGACAATAATAATAATATTGATGACGACACCAACAATAAAGAGTCTAAATCATCAGTAGTAATTCCATACAAAGAAGGAACCTCGGAAGCCTTACGCAGAATTCTCAACAAGGCAGGAATAAAAACGGCATTCAAACCCACAAACTCAATTAGAAACAAGCTTTGTCGGTTAAAGGATCCTGTAGAGCCTTTAAAACAAAACAATTCAGTTTATCTAATATCCTGCCTGCAATGATTGTCAGGTCAAATACATAGGTCAAACTAGTAGAACAGGGGCAGTCAGACTGGCTGAACATAAAAACTTAGCAAAATCCAGGTCGGTTGACCCGAATAATATGAGAAATCTAGAGAATAGTTCAGCTATAGCACTACATGCAGTCACACACAACCATACAATAGGATGGGATAGGATGACAGTTTTAAAATCTAATTTCACAGGGTATAGGGAGAGATTGATAACAGAAGCTTTCTTTATCGAATCAACTACAAATACATGTAATAGGAATGATTCATCACCTGTCCCCGATATTTGGAAAATTCTACTACCCATACGACGAATAGGAGAGAACAAAGAAAACTATAAAACTCAAGTGTCAAAGTCGTGTGATTACAATTGATATGATTATGAACAATAAATTTTGTTCGAAACGTCATCCAGTAAATAATACTGTTTCACTGTGTGGTATACCTAATAAACAAACTAATATGGAATTACTTACTACCTCAGTGCCCAAGTTTTACACATATACTCAACTTGTTTATTTTGTCTCATTTTGGTTTCTAACCCAGTAAGGAAATGTGCTATCTAAAATTTACAACTCTAATGATATAACCTTGGAAATATTCCTTTTGTTGCTAAGATAATTTACTGCATATATATGCGATTGTGCAGCTTAAGAATGACATCGCCGAAAAGAGTAAGTCTTTGCTGAATGTCTTTTCTTTTATAATTCATGAATTCTCTAATAATTTCCTTTTAATCTATCTGATATTTATTTTAGTGTTATATCAATACATATCATCTCTCTCTTACTGATGCTTTTGAAATGCGATCCGTTGATTCCGTGTAATTTAAAAAACTTTAATGTTGTTAATTACTGTGATATAAATAAATGTGGAACCTGATGACGAATTTATCAGATATGTGAATGTTCTTTGTTCATTAATGAGGCTTTTAAAAAGGAATTGATTAATTTTATCTACATTGAGTAACTGTCGCCGATGGCATCCAGTCAGGCAGGTATGAACGTAAAATCGTGAATTGATAGAATTAACACGTTCTATTTCCCCGTGTTAAGTGGTATAATAAGGTGAACAATATTGAGGCTAGGCTTTGGTTGAGTGCTAAGTAAGGAGGGTAAATCAATCGACGAGGTTGGGAAGTTACATCGATTGAGATAGTGAGGACATATGTACCATCGTCTTCCTAGATGGGCAATGCCAGCTGACATAGGATAAGGGTGGAAAAGAGCTAGTGATGGTGCTCGAACCAAAACACGGCCTCATTAGTCAATGAAATCCACAACAGTTAGTTTAAGCCAGCCACGTAGGGATGTGTAGAGCGTATTATTGGTTGAGGTTCTCAGGATTATAAGAACCAAGGACTGGAGGTGACAATTGGTTATATGGTACAAAATAATTCTCAGTGGCATGGACGCGTTCACTGTGTGACTTAAATCACCCGGAGGTCTGTGTGCAAGAGAAACAGGTCCAGCCAGCCACTATTGCTGCCCTCCTGGCCTGATGTTGAACCTATATATTCGTGAATTCTCTACTACTTTCCTTTTAATTTATCCGATATTTAGTTCAGTGTTATATTTATGCATATTATCTCTCTTTTACTGATGCTTTTGAAATATGATCTGTCGATACTATTGATTCGATGTAATTCAAATGTTGTTAATAACAATATTCCCTTAGTTATTACTACCCTGCTGCAGAATCTTATGATGAATTTGTCCAGAAGAATATTCTTTCTTTATTAATTAGTCATTTTAATTTTTAATGGACATCTTCAATGAAACGAAAAAAAATATTATCACTAGATGAAAGTTCCTCTTTTCTGAAAGTAATATATGAGTGATTATACCCAATTAAAATATAATTGTGAGGTAAATTGTGTATGAAATATCTGTCTAATTCGATTATTTTGATCTGTTAGTGTATTGAGGAACTGGAGAAGTAAAGTAGAGGTAAATTAATTGTGAATATGGCAATTGAAATCACCGTGATCGTATTAGAGAAGAGAAGAAAAAGCCAATCGATATCAGTTCGTAACGAAACCTATCATTAAATCAAATTAGTCTGACGACGATTGCAGAGATGGCAGATCAACCTAACAAAATCCAGCAACGGAAATAATGATCATAACAAAAAGATGCCAGATCAATAATTACAGATGAATTATCAAAGATAAATTTAACCAGAATATTATATTATCATTATTATTATTCCATTAGGTTTCGAGTGGAGCAAAGAGTTTCAACAGCACATCATTGAATTCTTTTATTTCTGGCTCTGTGATTGTTCATAAGCTTTGATCCCCTCCATATCACATTCAGATCAAGCTCAACTCATCGTTTCCCATTAAGGTTCCACTGTTTCCTTATTCAGCCGTTACCTGAAAGAATAGATTGGGTTATTCAACGAACAGTATGACGTGGTAAAATTAAACATGCTCTCAATCATTCAGCATCTGTCAGTATGTAATAAATTAGTAGATGAGATTTGAAAGATCTCGTGCCTCGGGGGCTCAAAACTTAGTGAGCATCACTGCAGGAGAAGTGGTTATTTATTGTAAAATTACTTTGAATTTCCTGTAAATTGAATATATTGAAACGGAATGCTTATTATTATAATTATTTTCAAAATTATTATACTTTTATCCCTTTGTTTTCCTAGTGTACTATGGAGCTTCAGTGACACCTATCCATCTCACCCTGTCATCTGCAGTCTGGGATCATTGTTTAGCTCGTCGTTTCCCATTCTGGTCCCATTTGAAGGTCTAGCAGGCGAGGTAACTCAATGGTATTCTCAGCATATGTTCAATCCACCTGCATTTCCGTCGGCATGTTTATTGGGAAGTAAGGTTCTTGGTTGGTTCTTCAGTGCTTTTACTTTCTGGCCATCTGGTCTTCAGTGTGGAGCCAACGAAGGCACCTGTAAAGAAAAGTCTTCATCAGCTTGTTGGAAATGTTTTTGGTAACTCCCTAATTGTCTGAACCACATAGAAGTATTGATTGACCTAACATTAGTTTTGAAAATCCGAATCTTGTTACTTATGCTGAGTGCAGAAGAATTCCACACTGATTTCACATTAATGAAGGTCTCTCTTGCTTTTCCGATCCTGCCTGTCTTTGACATCTTCATCCTTGCAGTTGAAACTTAGCTGCCTAGATGAGTGAAAGAGGTGATCTCGTTCAAATATCTTTCACTGATAGTGATTGGTACTTCTTGTTGTATGTTAACGTTTACTAGTGGGTTCTAAACCCAGAGAAAGAGAGGTGGTTGGGCGAGGAGTTAGTGACCCTACCACATAAAATCAATTCAGCTGTTGCAGAAACTTGAAACAATAACAAAATTCAAATCTGATCAAATATTTATTTTATATCCAATTAATTAGAACTTCTGTATACATTCCCACATCATGTTAGTTTCCAGAAAGATATTTCATCTGGCGTTCTACGTAAGGAAGTTAAGACAATCTGATATCATTCCGTTTCTACTGTTATCGTTTGTTAATTCTTGCATTCTACCTATACTTCTTTACTGCTCCCCTTTAATCTTTCCTGGGCTACTGAATAGGGACTTTGTTATACTGCTAAGGGCACCAAAAGTGGGGTGTTGCTAAACAAACTCGTTAGTACTGTTTTAGACAGACACATGGACCCCTGCAAGAAATTGGCAAATATTATCTTGTCTGACCCTGAGCACCCATCTCCATTGTCGTCCACATATTTGTTGAGCGATTGGCTCTTGCTTGGTTTGTTCCGAACCAGAGTTTCTTGTTACTTATTATTTCTGGCCATTTGATCATCATTATGGAGCCAGCGAAGGTGACAGATGTTGATAAAAGTCAGCATCAGCCTATTGGAAATCTTCTTCGTGATGAGCAGTGCAAGTTTCTGACCCATATAGAAGGACCGACTTGACATTGGTGTTGAAAATCCGAATCTTGTTATTTATGCTGGCTGAGTGAGTGCAGAAGATCTCTTAACTGGTTTCAGGTTGATGAAGGCGTATCTCGCTTTTCCGATCCTGGCTGAGTGGCTTTGACATAGTCATCCTTTCCGAGCGTCGGTGGCACAGTGGTTAGGATGCTCGCCGACCATACACATGGTCCGGGGTTCGATCCCCTGCCGACGCACACCTGATATCAATGGTCGGCCTGCAAAATTTGGGCTACCGAAATCACATGCTGAAAATTCCATACTTGTACCAAAAGTACTGCCTAGAATGAAGCTATTATTATTTATATTATTATTAAAAATACACCAAATCAAGTTCTTCACTATGAAACAACACTGATAATAATGCATAGGCTGATACTATCAAAGAAAATCTCCACAATAAGAACAATGAAACTGATAGAATTTCAAAACTGTAATTGTATTAACTTAAAAGTTGGTTTTTTTCTCTAAAACCATATTACACTTAATGTGATTTGGTTTCATTTTCACAGAGATCATCAAACTTAACACATTGTTACATTTTAAATTATTCTATGCAGTTATAAACTAGCTAGCCATCTTAAAGAATATGTTCAGTCTATTCTCTATCATAATTTTAATTAATTTAATAAGGAAACAAATGTATACTAATAATAGTACGGCTAACATAAGTCAGTTATCTATAAATATTTAAATTCTCATCAGTATTCAATCGATAATTCACAGCATACAAACAAAAGACATTAAGCAGTCTCATTCACATTAGATGTTATATTAGTGCATAATATAGAATTAATGAGATATAATGTTTAATAAAATTCGATTTAATCAATTAAAATAAATCGATAAATAAATAATACATGATAACTACAATGATACACCTACTAAATTAAATCGATAAATGTTTAAAAAGAATCGATTTACTGAAATAATCATGTGACTAATTCATGTGATGAGATATAAAAATTAGGAAATAAAATGTCTACAAATGATGAAGTTAAAAAAAAGATTGAGCAAAGAATATTCATTCCGATAACTCCCTCATCTAGCTATTGCAGTTATAAATATACATAATATTTAAAAAGTAACTAATATTGACAGCATTGATGTTTTTTAAATAATGCCAAGTTGTTAGGATAAATGGAATACAGTTCAAAAGCATGTGTAAATAATAATATGCATAAAAATATAATACTAAACTGAATATAGCATAAATTTAATAAAATTTAGCTGGCAATTAGTTGAAACAATAAGAGTTTATAAAAAGCTTAAACGGAAGGGGAGCCTGTCAGACTTTTACAATCAAGTAGTGATGGCCAAGATAAGGAAAACGGGTGTATGAACTCCTTCTAAACAAATAAGTTTGATTTCTTCAGGTATATTTTTATGGCTTGGGCCGTATGTGAGAGAATAACTCATAAAGCTAAATTAAGATTATTAGAATACGGTGAATAACTTTGAATGTTTTATTGACATTGTGATATAATGATCGATGTCCAGTCTAGAAATAAACCAATCAGAATTTGGTCAACGTCAAATAACATCCAATGTTATTGGTCTTGATTACAGACTAATTGACATATTAAAACAGTTAGTCCCTTTGATTAATTTGAATTTCGTGAGATGATATCATTTCATAGTTTCTTTACAACCGTTTTACAACTAGCATGGTTCACAATTATAAAATAAAAGGCATGACAATTACTCAGTTATATAAAACAGAAGTAAATACTAACGACCAATCATATTTCAATAAGTCAAGTAGTCCATGGTAGGCGAAGGTTGAAGTCTATTGTTTTGACTGTACACATAGTTTAGGATGTGTATGATTAATCCGAAGTGCTTCCATCACTAGTTTGTTTATTTAATATATCACACAGTGAAACAGTATTATTTACTGGATGACGTTTCGAACAAAATTTATTGTTGTTCATAATCATATCAGTTATAATCACACGACTTTGAAACTTGAGTTTTATAGTTTTCTTTGTTCTCTCCTATTTGTCGTAGGGGTAGTAGAATTTTCCAGATATCGGGGACAGGTGATGAATCATTCCTATTACATGTATTTGCAGTTGATTCGATAAACAAAGCTTCTGTTATCAATCTCTCCCTATACCCTGTGACATTAGATTTTAAAACTGTCATCCTATCCCATCCTATTGTATGGTTGTGTGTGACTGCATGTAGTGCTATAGCTGAACTATTCTCTAGATTTCTTATCTTATTTGGATCAACCAATCTAGATTTTGCCAAGTTTTTATGTTCAGCTAGTCTGACTGCCCCTGTTCTACTAGTTTGACCTATGTATTTGACCTGACAATCATTGCAGGGTATTAGATAAACTAAATTGTTTTGTTTTAAAGGCTCTACAGGATCCTTTAACCGACAAAGCTTGTTTCTAATTGAGTTTGTGGGTTTGAATGCCGTTTTTATTCCTGCCTTGTTAAGAATTCTGCGTAAGGCTTCCGAGGTTCCTTCCTTGTATGGAATCACTACTGATGATTTAGATTCTTTATTGTTGGTGTCGTCATTATTATTATTATTATTATTATCACTATTATTATTATCATTATTATTGTTATTATCACAATCGCTACTATCATTATTTATTTTATTTTTACATTTCCTTACATATTTCCTGACTAATTTATCCGGGTAATTATTAAGTTTCAAGGCTTCTTTCATGTGTATCAGTTCCTGTTTTAGATTTTCTTTGGTACTACTTAGTTTTTGTGCTCTGTCATTTAAACTTTTCACTAATGCTATTTTTACTGACATAGGATGGGATGATCGGAAGTCTAAATATCTGTATGAGTGTGTGGGTTTCCTGTAAACACTAGTGTTTAACTTCCCATCTTCTTTCCTCTTTACGTTGCAATCTAACATTGGGAGCTCCCCTTCCTGATTTTCCGATTCATAAGTGAATTGAATTGCTTCAACCTTCGAGTTTATGTGTTCGAAAAACCTATCTTTATCTTGTGTTCTAAGTACAGTGAATGTGTCATCTACGTACCTCCACCATACTTTTGGGGTGGGGGTGAACGTTTCAATCGCTATGTTTTCCCACTTATCCATGAATATATCTGCTACCACTAGGGATATTGGTGATCCCATGGCAACTCCTTCAGGTTTTTTGTATATTTTCCCTTGAAATTTAAATACTGTGGAAGTCAGGCATAGCTGTACTCCCTGCGTTATGTCCTCAAGTGGCACTTTTGTCCTAAGTTCGAGTTCTTGGTCAGAAATGAGTTCGTTTCTGACTGCCTCCATAGCCACATTTATCGGTATACGTGTGCATAAACTGACAATGTCAAAACTAATCATTTTCTCCTCATTATCTAATTTTAAATTATCTAATCTATGTTTCAGTTCATAAGAATTTGTTAGTTTATATTTTGAGTATCTTTTAAGGGGATTTAATACCATGGCTAAATATTTAGATAATTCATATGTAGGTGAATTTCTAAAATCAACTATAGGCCTCATTGGGTATCCTGACTTATGAACTTTAACATTCTATTTATCATTCTATCATTTTATCATTCTATTGGTTCTACCACAGCTGCAGGTGAACTTGTAGATACAATCTGAAATAGAGTCCACAGAACTTTGTCCTTTAATCGCAGGTACGGGGATCTAAAATATTCGAGATATGAGGGAAAGAGATGCGGAGTAGAATGTGCGTTTGATGGTTGATCGAAGTCTTTGAGCTGTCAGCTGCATAATTTGATCACCCTTGAATGGTAGGTTAATAAAGATAGCTTTCTTTGGTACAGAAGCTATCTTTTCTAGATGTGGTCTATCCTTACTGCGACAACTGATAAAGTTTTCTGGATAATTAATAGCTAGTAAAACTGAATGTATCTGTCGAAGCTCATCCATCAATGTGTCGCTCGCCACCATCATCCATTGCAAAGCACTTATAAATGACTGTTTCACAATTATTTCACACAACTCTAATTCAAGGTTGGTTATTAAAGGTGGTGGAAGCAATTTGGATTAATCACACACACACATCCTAAACTATGTGTACAGTCAAAACAATATATTGCTGCAAGAATTCTTGTGTTAACTAATCAATTATCTTAACTTGACAAACCTCATGTACACACACACACACACACAAATATTTATATATAAATGTGATTGTACAGCTATGTGAATGAATTCGCCGAAAAGAGTCTCTTCGCTGAATGTCTTCTCTTTTTCATATGACTCAATGGGGATTTTCAATATTGCTGCAAGTCAAACAGAATGTTGGGCTGTTAACTGGCTACACTCTTATTTCTCAGAAAAAAAAGCAGTACACCGTGTATAAAGGGACATCTCCCACTTCGTTGCCTACTGAAGCTGGTGTCCCTCAAGGCGCTGTCCTTTGTCCTTTTCTTTTTTCTTTCTTCTTACATGACTTGCCTCAGTCTGATGAAATAAACTTTGTGAAGTACGCTGATGACTTAACTGTTTCAATGGCTGTTAACTCCCAGCTAGATTGTACCAAAATAAATAGCTTTCTGTCGGGAGTCAGTAAATGGTCTGAGTCTAATGGTCTTAAACTGAATCCTTCTAAATGTCAAACTGTTAATTTCAGCTTAAGATGTGAACGACAGTTAAAAGAAGCCGTCGATTCTCATGACAGTTGTAAGATTGATGACAATGATATAGGAATCAAATCAGAAATTAAGTATCTTGAACTTATTCTCTCTTCTGATCTCTCCTGGTCTACCCATGTCTTAGCGACCTCCAGCAAAATATTCCGCCTGACATTTCAAATTAAGAAGTTTAGGCACTGAGGTATAACTCAACCGTAACTCTTACAGTTCATAAACACTTGCACCCTACCTATTCTTCTTTATTGTTCACCCTTATTCTTTCCTGGTTTGCTTAAAAAGGACTTTGTCACAATTCGTAGAATGCTGAAGACTGTCAGTAGGATGAGTGGTGTCCCAGTGGACTACATAGTTAACGTCGTTGTCGATAGGCATTTGACTTCGTGCAGTAAATTTGCTACAGGGATTTTGTCTTACATGGAGCATCCACTTCACCCTCAGCTTTCACCTTGCATCTCCTCAGTTAGAACAAGAAGTAACTTCAGAAAACTGTATGCTCGCACGTTTAAGCATAAAAATTCTATGATACCATACTTGGCACGTATTTTATGTGATGAAAATAGCGTCAGGCAAGAATTGACTAACCTTTTTTCATCTAGTAAATAAACAATCTCCTCCATCCATCTTTATATACCTTCAAGTTTTACTTTTATTATTTCTATTATATTCATGGTCCTGTTGATTCTTTGTTTTTACTTTCATAACTGCAAACACCAACTTATCTCTATGACTGCTGTAATCTTTGTTTTTTCCCTCACCATATCATGTAAAGAGAACATGATATTCAATATTTTTAATCATGCAAGGATTTGTATGCCGCATCGACAATACTGTGTGAAACAAGCCCACGACAATTTCCACTTGTATTATTATCATTACCTTAGCTGCTATCACTATTATTATTTCCATTTTATATGCTGCATATTTTTGACATTACCCCTATTGTAAATGTAGAAAAATTTTCTGTGTGATTAATTTTATTTATAATTTGAGGAAATTAGATGCAATATTGTGATTAATGCTGAAAATTCCATTCTGTATCACAAGTACTGTTTTTGGAATAAAGTAAATCATTATTATTATTATTATTATTATTAAAACATGTAGATGTCGTATAATGTTGTTAGCGTAGACAAGCGGTATTCGTGATCAGCGTGTCTGTGTTCAACTTCGGCATTCCTTTTTCAGTCACAACTATAGGTTCCACATCTACAAAGTGAGCTAGAACAGAACTACAAATACACCTTCTTTGTCCCTTGATAAACCATGCAGGATGAAGTTCATAAATCCGATAAGGCATACATATTTAAACTTGAAAACTTTATATTTATACCAATAAGTGAAACTGAGACGTGGCTGATGATAATGATGAAGATGATGACGGTCTAATGACTCAGTATAATTTTTCGGATGAAACATGGATTAAAACAGTGTTAGTCGGGAAAGAGTACTTTTATCAAAGTTATACAGTTGAATAATGTTTCTGGAAGATTATGGGAAATGCTAATACAGGTTAAATAATAATGTTAATCCGTAATAAAATATACCATACCATATCGTATATCACAGAAGAAAAAGGTAAATTGACTAACTAGTTTACATATTGTAAAATATCTAATGATGATGAACAGCCCCTAGAAATGGTTATTATAAATATAAGCACATAGAAAGAGGATTATTGTTCATAAAAGAGAGAAATTCAGAATGTCTATAAAGTATTTTTTTGAAAGTTTAGAGAATAAAAACAAAAGGAGAGAGATTACATACAAAATTAAGGTTTGGTCACGGATTAATGTCAGTTACAGAACCACTGTAGTTGTCTGTAGAAGGCCTCCTTCTTCTCTTGTTCTGAGACGTTTGTAGGCGCATAGCATTGAATGATTGTAACCTTCCTTCCTTTTGAGTTGAACCTGGCTGTCATTATCCTGGAGGAGATTGGTTCCCACTGCATGAGAGCTTTGGCTGCTGTTGGTGACATCATGATGGCTACTCCCTCGGTGTGGTCGTGATCGTCCTATCGGTGACCGGAGTAGATTATTGTCTCTCCAGTTGATAGTTAGCACCTTTCGCATCCGTTCCATCTGCTCTCGCAGATTCCCAACACTTCCATTTTATATCTCCTCATTTCTGCGTCTACCTGGGCAGTCTTTCCAGCTTCGTACATTGTACGAATATTCCACGTCCCCATCCTTATTTTTGCTTTCATCGAAAGAAGGCACATCGGCTGATTGGCTTCCCGAAGGCTTTCACCAGCCCGCGTCATTTCACTTCTCCGATTCCAGCGAAAAATAAGGTTATTGTTTATGTTTTTAGAATTTTTAATATATTTGTGCGTTGAAGTTTCTGTAGCGGTTTGGTTAAGTTTTGGGGTTGGAGTTGCTAGCACCACGTCTCAACCCTCCCTCTTTATCCCGCCTTGGGACCAGCTAGAAAGCTAGTGAGCTATTAATCTAGGCGAGGTAGTATTGAACACCTGTTTCATCCTAGTTTGTGACTCTTTGACTGTACCCTCACACCGGAGTTCGAACTTTGGACCTTTGGGATACAAGACAAGCCCACAAGTAGTTCATCCACTGAAACCCTATCCAATGGCCCATGGATTCCAACTTTTACTTATTCGTAATTTCCATGGAACCACCAGCCAATGTCACACCCGACCTGGTGGAACCCACTGGTCACGAATTCTCACCAGAGCTTCAGGCAACTTCGTCTTCTAACCAGTCACAAGTAAGCATCAGTTTAATTCTCATGAGTTAGTTTTTTGGGATTCGATTTGTTTTAGGTCTGACCATGGATTGATGATGGTTAGAGAACTATTGGAAACTAGCAGGGAGTACTGGACCGCTATTTCTCTAAGTGATATCAATCCGTGATCAAACTTGGAACGAATCAAATCTCAACAAAGTAACTGTTGATAACATACAACATACAACATCTTTGCCTATCAAATGTCAAAGCGACTGCTCTAAACTTAATGGCTTTCTGTCAGAAATCAACCAGTGGTCCAAGGAAAATGGTCTTACTCTAAACCCTTCCAAATGCCAAACAGTCAATTTCACCTTTAGGCATAAATCCGACCTAAACAAACTGTTTGGCTCTCACGAGGTATGCAAAATAGACGGCACTGAAATAGAAACTAAATCGGAAATTAAATACCTAGGTGTCATTCTATCTGCTGATCTCTCCTGGTCGTCTCATATCTTAGCAATTTCTAAGAAAATATTCCGTCTTGCCTTCTACATTAAGAAGTTAAAACATTCTGGTATTACCCAACCCCCACTCCTACAATTCGTTAATTCTCGCATCCTGCCTATTATTCTCTATTGTTCCCCCTTAGTTTTTCCTGGGCTACTGAAGAAAGACTATAACATATTACGCAGGATGTTAAATGTTGTCAGCAGAGTAAGCAGCGTGCCACTTAACCAGCTTGTTAATATTTTGGTTGACAGGCACATGGACTCATGTGAAAAATGGGCCAAGTCCATTTTATCTAACTCACACCACCCTCTTCACTCACAACTCTCCCCTTGCATCTCATCAGGTAAAACAAGAAGCCAATACAGAAAACTATATGCTCGCACCAGCAAGTACAAAAACTCAACCATACCCTACTTAGCTCGCGTTCTGTGTGATAAAGAAAGCATTAGGCGTGACACCTATAATTCATTAAATAGTCATTAGTACAACTGGATCTCATCTTTCCAACCCACTTCATCAATAGGTTCAACATTTCCTTTCTTTCTGTTCCTTTTCTCTCTCTTCTTTTTCCGTTATGTGCTGCTTTGTCTCTTTCTTTCGCTTACGCCAGTTAATAAGACAGCTCCCACTTTTCTAACACCTTCAAACACTGTTTCAGCTTTACCTTTGCTACTGAACATGCCAATGTATTGTTGTAATAATGAACTGTGGTTTCCTCAATCTATGTAGAATTCTATTTATTGACAATGTACTAACTGGATGCAATACTGTAGTAAAAATGCTGAGAATTCCATTCTGTATCACAAGTACTGTTTTGGAATAAAGCAAATTATTATTATTATTATTATTAACATTATTGTACTACAGGTCTAAAAAGGATCAGAGTCACAGTACTAACAGTGACTGGACAAATGGCTTCTATATTGCAAACTTCAGAATTTCCCTTACGTATGGCAGAAGCTTAGACTGTATACAAAAAATATAGCTGAAAACCCATTGAAAAAACTTACCTCACCCTATATAATCATTTCTGAAAGCTACTTCGCATCTAACACCTGAAATTACGTAAAACTATTAGACAAAGTTACAGAATTGATCAGTTTCTTGCCTGACACAGAATTCAGTATGTTTTGTTATGCGTTGACACTGACATTTGACCTCTACTAACATTTTCCATCACTTTTCACAGACGGTTTCTAACTGTGAAACGTTAAGGATACATTATGACAGGGATGAACCAACCAAGAGCCTATTGCTCAACAAATATTTAGAAAGTGTATATGTCCAAACCAAGTTCACTTTTAATGGTTTGAAAAAATTTGGGCATTGGGTATATGATATTCATTTTGTTATATATATGCTGAGATTTTGTAAAATCCGGTTTTATAATACTTTGATAAAGCTATTAGCATTAAATAGCGAAACGTCAGTAAAAACAATATCGTTTTGTTTTTCATTCATTGGGAAATACAGAAACCTTTATTATAATAAATATTTAGAAAAACTGGAGGTAGATTGGACACACACTGAGGAGACCGTCGAGTGACATCAGGCACGAAGCCCTCGAGCGGAGACCGGATGAAGAACGACGACCGGGGCATCCGGAGGAGACCTCAGACGGAGGAGATTGAGGCTTATAGGCAGTCATGAGACCAGCTAGAGAGAGCCTCAGAGAATAGGACAGAGTGCAGATATGCTGCTGAAACCCTGAATTCCACTTGGAACCTAAAGGAACAATAATTATATGAAAAGTACTATTTTTGACTTGTGTATTTCTAACTTTGAAATGTTAAAATCCACTATTTATTCTGCTGTTCGAATGAACTTGTATAGGATACTTATCATTAGGTGGTTGGAGGCAGTTGACAGGAATCCCTAAAACTGGGTTTCATACATCTTGGTTTTCATCAGAAAGGCGTAACTCCATACTCGAAGGGAATGATAACTTTTCGTCTCCCGTTGTTGCAGTCAGAGACTTCAACACCAAGCTATGCAGGCTCAGGACTGACCACCCTTAGGATTGTAATGGATACCTTGGTCGGCCACTTGGGAGTCGCCAATATGTGCGAAGTCCTCGGTGCTAGTGCTGAGCGAATTGTGTCAGTCATTGTCGTGGTGAAAATGATCGCTCCTCTATAATTTCCAGTTGGCTAGGACAGCAACAAGCATAAATTATACTCTTTACTTTACGGCATTAGATGGTTACTTGTTTTCCTAATATTCCTAATTAATTCTGATTATTCAAATATGCCCATTAGAAATTTTAAAAGACTCATTACTTAACAAAGAATATTCTTTTCGATAACTTCTAATTAAACAAGGTAAAATATTTGTGAGGTGAAATAGAGGCGTTTGGTGCTCTCTCTCTGTGTCATCATTAACACCACCTTACGCCTTCTAACTAGAGTGTTAGTCAGTTTTTACTAAACATGGAAGCATTCTACAGATTTATATGAAACCCGTGCACAAAAATATATTCCTAGTCAAAACTCTCTAATGTCGAATTTTTAAAAAAAGAAGAACCATATAGATTCATTTTTTCCCTTTGTTTCTTTCGTTTTGCTTTTCTTTTACATATCATGTATGGTTTTAACTGATAAGATACCGAATGAAAGAAGATAATATCAGCTGACCAGGCAACAAGAATAAGAAGAAATAATCACTGAACCAAGTAGACATGTTTCGAGATTTTCATCTGTCAAATGTGTCAGATAGGATAACGCAGTGTGAGTGTGTCTAGTATCGAATTTTTCAAAAAAAAGGCCTTAATAATTGAAGTAGACTGTTTATCCCGTGATGACGATGATGATCATGATGATGGGAAGGATTTATGCTTCCTTTCTCCTAAGTGTTATCGGTTCTGCTAAACATAAGATCAGCAATTCAGTGTGGTCTACAAATCAATCAACCAAAGGCTAAAGGATCCTATAGAGCCTTTAAAACAAAACAATTTAGTTTATCTAATACCCTGCCTGTAATGATTGTCAGGTCAAATACATAGGTCAAACTAGTAGAACAGGGGCAGTCAGACTAGCTGAACATAAAAACTTAGCAAAATCTAGATTGGTTGACCCGAATAAAATAAGAAATCTAGAGAATAGTTCCATATTAGTTTGTTTACTTACCACTTTACTTTACTTACTACCACAGTGCCCAAGTTTTACACATATATTAATAGAGAATAGTTCAGCTATAGCACTACATGCAGTCACACACAACCATACAATAGGATGGGATAGGATGACAGTTTTAAAATCTAATGTCACAGGGTATAGGGAGAGATTGATAACAGAAGCTTTGTTTATCGAATCAACTGCAAATACATGTAATAGGAATGATTCATCACCTGTCCCCGATATCTGGAAAATTCTACTCCCCCTACGACAAATAGGAGAAAACAAAGAAAGCTATAAAACTCAAGTGTCAAAGTCGTGTGATCACAACTGATATGATTATGAACAATAAATTTTGTTCGAAACGTCATCCAGTAAATAATACTGTTTCACTGTGTGATATACCTAATAAACAAACTAATATGGAACGTAAATGAGTCAAAACGGTCATCTATTGTTTAGTGTTTTCGAACTGGCTAGCGAATGCAATCGGTCGTATGCAGCTACTCATCCCCAATCAATCAGTAGTATATAGTGTTTTGGAAATATTTCATCCCTTTGGATCAAACTCCCTAATGTTTTGGAATTTAACTTCCTAACTATTGATTTACTATGTCGAATAAGAAATATATGTATTGATATATATTTTCAAGTATTGGTTTTGTAGGGATTTTTGTTTGATTGCATGGAAGAATTCCTCATGAGCTGACATCACTTAGAGAACCACTGGGAAACCTTAGAGTACTGGACAGTTGTTTCGTCCTAGTTTGGGACTCTTCATCAGCACGAAACCACTGGGGTTCGAACCTAGGACCTTCTGGTTACAAGGCGAGCTCGTAGACCATTGAGGCACTGGGACCCGATCCAATGATCCTTAAATTCTAACTTCTGCCAATTCACGACACAGTGAGTCCATTTCGCAACGTCTTCTTTGATGAGTTACTGCCTCATCTCCCAGGTTTTCCAGTGGTTCTCTAACTGATGTCAGCACATGATGAAATCTTCCATGCAATATATATATATGAACTTTCCAAAATACTATCTAGTGAACAAAGAATGTTATTTTTGCTAACTTCTTCATCAGGTTTTACACTTTTATGTCGAAATGAGTAAACTAATCGTTGTTATTGGCAACATTGATGTGTTTTTTTGTAATAACATTAAAACATCATGATTAGGTTACGATTCAATGTTATACGTATGTGATAAAATGCATAACTATAGTATCAAATTTAACTTCAAATATCAGAGTAACTGATCATAAAGGAACATGATTATAGGTAATAGGAGTGGTGAATGCTCATGAATAGTGTTCAGTGTGTATTGCACATCCTGACACATGCACATAACCTTCAACTGCATTTTCCTACTATCTATCTCCCTCTAATGTTAACATTCATGAGTGAAATTCAGTGTGAACACTAAGTCAAGGGTACTGTGCATGTGAATTGTTCTTTGAGATCATTTGTTTTGATACCTCAAGTTAATTTGAATACCAGATATATGCATATTATCACGTACACACTTATCGATTTGAACTGTAACCTAGTAACAAATAATCTGCACAAACCTCTCGAGGCGTTCTTATCTTAGTGTATGGGCGTAATTTAGACGAAAAAAACATAAATGTTATCAATATCAATAATTCCTTAACTCATATGGATATTTTTCAAGTTTGACCACGGATTGATATCAGTTACAGAACCACTGGGAATCATCATCAGTAAGCACCCACTCACAGGGTTCGAACCCAGGACATTCAGGTTACAAAGCAAGCTCGTAAACCATTCAAACACTGGGACCAGATTCAATGGGGAGCCCATCAATTCTAACTTCTATCAATTCGTGATTTTAACGTGACCACCACCCAATGTCATCGGCGGGAACTACATCCTCCCTCACAAGTGGATGCATACTGCCGATGAGTCCCAAACTGTGGCGAAACAGCTGTCCAGTGCTGCGTAGCTTTCAATTATTCTCTAGCTGCTTTCAATCCGTCGTCTAGCCTAAAGCAAATGGAATCCTTACAGACTAATTTTTGAAGATTATGAATAACAACGAATAAGTAGTAATGAATGCTCATAAGTAATATTCAAATTGAATTCTATTCATATTGAGGATAAACTTCATATGGATGAATGATAATCTGAAGGATGGGGTGATAAACTGGTGTGGAAGGTTATGTGCCTTGTGTGTGTGTGTGCCAGTGCATAAGTTAATAACCTTGTTTAAATAAGAAAACAAAAGGTTAATTTACGCAGGTGTTTTAATCGGAATAAAGGGCAAGGGAATTAATATATACAGGATGGCAGGCCATACTTAAAAGGCCGACATAATACAGTATTGATGAATTTGTAGATTCCATAGCAGGTTAGGATATCAATATTGGCTGCACCTGTTTCTTTTGCACACAGAGCACTAGTCGTTTTAAGTGAATTTGACGAAGAAGTTACACTGCCTCCAAAAAGTTGCATTCCCTATAGATTTTATGGATTACCAACATTAAACAAACCAGATATTCCATCAAGTCCAGTTATGGATTTTACTAATTCTCCAACCTACAAACTCTCCGAATACATTTCACGAGAAATGAAAGTGGAATACAGACTGAAGAATTTGCATGAATTTAAGAGAAAAATCAACACGATTTATATTGAGGAGGATGAGATAATGGCAAGTTTTCATGTTTATTCATTATTCACGAATGTTCCCATTAAAGGTGCTTTAGGTGTTATCTATTATTTACTTCGTTTTAACAATGAACTCAGTTTCCGTTGTCCTTTAAATTCAGATGAAATTATAAAGGCATTGGAACTGTGTCTACGCTCCACTCTATTTACATTTTGAGAGGTTCTTTACAGTCAGAAAGAAGGCATTGCTATGGGAGAGCCAGTTTCTCCGTTAGTAGCCAATCTGTTTACGCGCACATTAGAAACAAATGCAATTATGAGATGCCTTAATTCTCCAAGAATGTGGTTAAGGTATGTGGATGATGCCTTCGTCATAACCAAACGCAGTCTGTTGAATGAACTTTATCATTTGATAAACAATATGTCAAAGACCACTAAGTTTTCAAAAGAGGTTGCATCAAAACGCAAATAATTGGCTTTTCTGGACTATTTCGTTGACAAACAACCAGATGGTTAACTTAAAATAAACATCTTCAGAAAGCCAACACATATGGACACATACCTATATTACAATTTAGTACATCACATTTCCGCCAAAATAACTGTGGCCAGGAATCTGGTTAAGAGAGCAAAACGTCTAGTTACTGAGGAGGAAGAGATCAATAGGGAGCTAAATTTGGTTCGGTCTACTCCTGACCCAAATAATTACCGGAAAGCCTATACAAAAAGATATTTAAAGGGTGAAGATAAGAATGAATTGGAAACCGTTGCCAAAACTCAGGTGATTACAGTGGTAATTCCTTATCTTAAAGAAACGTCAGATTAAATAAAGCGAATCCTTAACAAACATGATATGAGTGTGTTTTTGTACAAAGGACACCTTACTCTCATCATTGGTGAAGGCTAAGGATATAATAGAAGATAACGAACGAGATCGTGTGTTCCAGATAAATTGTAGGGATTGTGACGCTGTACATGTAAAGAGAAACTTCCAGATAGGTGTATGTAAGGGAAAATGAGCTTAAACAATGTCTAAAGGTGATTCCAAAGATCTCTGCAGACTTGAAAAACCTAGAAAACAGATCCGCGGTTGCAACACACTCGATAGAAACGGGACACAAGATCGACTTTGATAGGATCAAGCTTCAGCAGAAATCTTTTGGTTCGTTTAAGGAAACACCAACTGCAGAAGCCCTACATAAATGGGTGGATCCCGAAAGCTTGAACAGGCGTGAAGGTGTTACGTTAGCTTATGCACGGTAAGTCCTGATTAATAAATAAAAAACGGATATGTACCACTAATCATACATACCTAATCTAAATTCCCGATTGTCTATATCTTCTTATGAAGAGGCTAGCAAATTATTTGAAACTGTTCCTTCACATACTCACACACCACTGTATGTCACATATAAATATGTTTTACATATACAGTTACCTATGACCATAAACTTTAGCCGAACATAATCATTAAACATTGAACTCAAAAGTACACACTGTTTACAGTGTTTAGCAATAGTAGACTAATGTTTGTAAGTCTGTGGTCAAATTTTGATCACAACTCATACAGTTTTGTTTATTATATTTTGATATCTTTTCATGACTGATATGATTGGACAAGGTTTTCAAAGACTTGTGCTTTATGTGTATATATATATATATGTTTATATATATACTTTTCTTATTTGAATTTTGATTAATTTCCCTGAAGAAGTTCGAACCAGTTTGCCGAACTAAACGTTGAAATTCCTCAGTTTCAATTTCGCTGAGATTTTACGAATGTAATTTTTACCTGTGTCTGCCGTTCACTCAGGTTCAATTATTTAGGAACCATTCGGTCAAATCTTGATCACAGTTCATATGAAGAATATTCTTTCTTCAGTAATCAGTCTTTTGAGATATCCATATGAGTTTATTTGTAAGTATTATATTTGTCTTTCGAGTTTGCTCACGGATTGAAAGCAGCTAGAGAACCATTGAAAGCCAGGCAGCACTGGACAGCTCTGTTTAGCCCCAGTTTGGGACTCATCGGCAGTATGCATCCACTTGTGAGGGAGGATGTAGTTCCCGCCGATGACATTGGGTGGTGGTCACGTTAAAATCACGAATTGATAGAAGTTAGAATTGATGGGCTCCCCATTGAATCTGGTCTCAGGGGTTGAATGGTTTACAAGCTTGCCTTGTTATTCAGAATCATTTACTTTGGAATATTGGTGTTTACTTGAGTGTTATAATTATGCATATTACCACATACGTGTGTTTTGGACTACAAACTGTTTGCAAATGACTTTGAGTATTATAATGTCAATGATTCGATGTTACTTAGAAATAAAATTCCTGTTGTCAGTTACAACAATTCTTCAATTATTTTGGATATCTAACTTTACAGTGTCATGATAATATTACCGAATAATCAGTCTCTTGAGCTTTCCAATGGACAGCTTTGATCAGTTAAGATATATATATCAGAATTGAACCTGAAGAAGTTATCAGAAAGGATATTCGTTAATCACTAATTAATGTTTTGAAATTTATAACAGTCATGTACTGGCTTGCAAGGATTTAATTGGTTATAGGATTGATAACGAGCTGACATCAGTTACAAAACCATCGTAAAACCTGGGAACTCTAGACAGCCGTTTTGTCCTAGTTTGGGACTCTTCACCAGTACGCACCCTTCACACCCCCTGGCATCTTTAAACATTTCATCTTGTATTGATTAATCAGACTGTGAATTTCGTTATTAAATTTTCTTACATGTAAAGATGCACAGACATGACAACACTCATCCTGGTTATTCCACACCTGACTAGGAACTGATTTTATTTAGGGAATCATTGAAAACCAGGGAGCAATGGGCAGTTGTTTCGTTCTAGTTTTTGACTCTTCGTCGGTACACACTTACAACCCTACTGAGGATCAAACCCAGGACCTTCAAGTTACGAAGCGGACCACTTGGACAGAATCCACGGATTTCGACCACTGTAAATTCATGGTATGTAGCGCAATCAACCACCATTATCATAGGCTTTTTTATTTTGGTTTAGCCAACTGAACTGAACCTTTGAGTCTTAGAATCACCAAACTGCATTGTTACAATTCAAAGGTTTCATTCACTCAAATCACTGTTGATTTATTAGTTTTATCTATTTTCTGTGTACATTGACGTATTGCGAAAACCTCTACTGGTATTGGTCGAAAGTGTTATTAGAATTTCGTGTAACTTGAGTGGTTTTCAGCATCAATTCATTTCAATCAGTATTATGTATAGCATTGTACCAATTTTTCTGATTTATTTTTTTTGGTACAATCTACTATATCCAACAGGTGGCAGTCTAGTGACATAATAATCTACTGTTCACTACTGTAACTGACTATCCCTTTGTAACTGAATGTTTGTTTTGTTTATCTTATTATGGAGTGATTGGTTACTTATGATCTGTTGTCAGATATCCAGACCGCAGAGATCCCGGAGTTATGGCTGGTTTCAGAAGACTAAGCCTAATTCACAGAATACTATGCACTGTAACCGTCACAAATCAACAGAAAACGGTTGAGCAACACTATTGTTTGTTATGGAACCGATAACGAAGCAGATTTATAATGGTTAAAACCAGTGCCGAGGTCTGTAGATAAACGTTAATATAATGTACAAGAATACTTCTGATCATATTTCTCAAATCTTCTACCAGCCAGTACATGATCGAGCAGTGGCAGTCGTCTTGTCCCCCACCAATGGAAACCGGTTCGAATGGATAAACTATTCAGTGTTCACCAGCACTGACATCTGTAGAATTCAACTTTTTCTGAAGACGAACGTTCTATAAACTTCACAGTTACCTCTTTTTTGCTTTATATTGTGCTTGAATACACGTGAGAAACCTGAGTATCCAGTACGATTTACTTGCACATCACTAAAATCAGATAGAAAGCATACAAACATGGTGTATGCCGAATATTTTAGCCCGCCCTCCCCCCCCCCCAGAAAGAACTCCGGTGAGATTTTTACATGAATTGTATATTTTGTAACGAAGTAATTACAACACTGGATTATGCTTTGGACCTTTGGGAGCGAGAAAACAGAAATACGTTGAACCAGTAAGGAGACTGTAGACTCGATCTGGACTTCGAGGATGATTTATGCCTAATGTCACATAGATTTGAAGAGTTACAGGCAAAAACCAAAATGCTGTTGGAAGAAACAGCAAAGACAGGACTTCCAGTATACACAGCTAATATAGAGCTGATAAAGATAACCAATCAACCAACAACAACATGAACCAATCACCATCATCGCAGGAAATTTGAAAGAGGTCACTTCCTTCACTTATCTAGGCAGAATCGCCTTAGTTATAGGTGAAAGACGTGAAAGAGGTGTAAAAACCACAAATCGGAAAGGCAAGACAGACTTTCATCACTCTGAAATCAGTTTGGAAATCTGTCACACTCAGCATGAAGAATAATATTCGATTTTTCAACACCAATGTTAAGTCGTTTCTGTTATACTGGTCAGAAGCCTGGAGCGTAGTTCAAGAAAAGCATTTCTTATAGGCTACAGACTTTTAACAGCAGATACCGCCGTTCAGTATTGAAAATTGAATGGTCAGAAGGAAGTGGCATTATGAAACTCTGGGAACGAACCAATCAAGAACCTACTTCTTAACAAATAAGCAGGAGGAAATAGAAATGGATCGGAACCACATCAAGGAGGCTTTACAGTGACAACACGCATCAGGCCTTCGAGAGGAACTCAATTATGAAACAAAGACTTGGGCCTTCGAGGGTGATATGCATGAAATTGAGTAAGGAGGCAATGAGAGAATAGGATAAAGTGAAAATGTGCTTATGAAGCCCTATGTTCCACTCAGAACTAAGGAGAATAATATTAGATAATAGTAATTAAAAAACACTGCGAACTTTTCTTTCATACACTAGCATAGATAGCATATATATATCTATCTTGTAATAAATCTAGGACTTACACTTCTAAGTTAGTCATTAATAAGCCATGGACTAAATCTTAAGAGGATATGACAGAATATTTATACCTGCAATTCAATGAAGCTCAGTAGTTTAGAATACGACCAGAAGCACTATTGCTGAAAAATCTAAAGTTTGGTCAAAGCAAACATTTAACTATGTTTTAGTTGAATTTTAGATTTTCCCATCGATTGATTGGATTGAAGTGCTCGGTCTCAGGTTGACATGTCGGCTTCTTGAGAAGATGCTTCGACGATGTCTGGGCATTTAATTAGTATTTAATTGGTGGATGGTGACTAGCAGTGGAATCCAGGATGCGCATTTCACCCTATTTGGGACTCGTACCTATGGGGACATCATCTCTGACTGAGAAATGCAGGTACATCCAGATGACGAGCCCCAAATAGGACGAAGCGCGCATCCTGGATTCCACTGCTAGTCACCATCCACCAATTAAATTTAACTATGTGGCTAGTAAAATTACAAAATATTTCTTTAGAAAACTATTCCCAAAGCCATTTATTTGTTTTAAATCTAAAATTATTATATTATTGGATGAAGGATTTCATCATGGGCTGACATCAGTTAGAGAACCACTGGAAAACCTGGAAGTACTGGACAGCTGTTATATATTATTATTATTCCCTTGGATTCTGAGTGGAACATGGGGCTTCAACAACATATCTCCACTTTGTCCTATTTTCTGCACTCCTCTTTAGCTGGCTCCACGATTGCCCATAGTCTATGATCTCCTCCATGTCACCTTCAAATTTGACCACCCCCCTCCTATCGTCGCTTCCCATTCGGCTCCCACTCGAGTGATGGTTTATCGTGCGATGTCGTTCGACAGTCTCCTCACTTCCACTTTCCTCTACATATTTGTTGAGAAATAGGTTCTTGGTTGGCCTGTAAATCTAAAATATTACACGGATATTTTGTGTTTTTTCTATTCCTATCATTATTACTACCGTACTTGTCTATAGAACTGACATTATAACAAAAAGACCACAGTTACCTGAAATCTAATTAATCTTATTTAGTCTGATAATACAAGGTGAATTCAGTCAATCCCTTTATGACCCAGAAGTTTTCAAACTTTATTATTACTGCCAGTAATTACCCTTGAAAATGGTTTCCCAATATCCTGAAGGTGGCAAAATGTACGTTTATAAAATACAACCAATGCATCTTTTTTAATCTGCATGTATATTATCCATCAACTGCATACAAACTGAAGGTAAACACTTACAAAATAATTATTCTAATACTACCACAAGTTAGTGGATAAAATATATTTAAAGTATTAGTTCTATTTCATGAATAATACCCATGCAGGTATAAATGAAAACAAAACACGTAGTTCACCGAAGAGTCTCTTTTCGGCGAATTCATTTTCTTAGCTGTACAATCGCAAATATGTATGAATGATTTTATATGTATGTGAACATTAAGTTTGTCAAACAAATATACACTTGGTAATGGTTATGTCAACTAAACAGGTGAAAATTAGTAAGTTTTGAGTGGAGTTACGCAATACAAAAATGGTTAAGGAAACTGGGTGTTAATGAAACTAGTGTAGTTAAAAAGGTGATGAGTTGTCACAAACAATTGTTAAAAAGGAGTCGCGTAATCACACAAATAGTTTGATGATTGAGTTGTACTCAGGATACACATAAAAACTAAGTAGAGAATACAAAATTACGTAGGAGTACTATATGAATACAAGAATTATAAGCAATTTAAGAAACATGCGAACAAATAAAATTAAGTCATCAAAAATCAACAAAGTTATTAACATGATAGTAGGAGCGGTTGAGTAATTCTCTTTTGTATACACAGCTCTGGTTTTTCTATGTAAATGGTCAGAGATTCAGCCATACAAAGAAGACGAAACCGTATTGCCTTTGGTAGGTTATTCTTTACTCTGTAGATTACTTTGAAACTGGAGGCGTTTGTTGAGATGGAATGACCAGTGTTAACAAGGTGTTCAATTATCGCACTCCTTATAGCAACACTACTGCCTTTTCGCAATCTCGAATCCTCTTGGACAGAAGGCGCGTCGAATGACCGATGTACCTGGCTGTTTCCACAGCAGCAGGTGAACTGATAAATGCACATAGAAGTGGTCAGACGCGGGATCTTGTCCTTAAGGCTTCTGCAGATCAGTGGGTGACTGGGGAACACTATTCTTAGCGTTACTATAAAGAATGTTCTTCTCAGAGATGATGCTATCCTTCTCTTGAGAATACCGCTTGTCAAACCTCCCCTAAAATCCAGGTTCATGTAGAGTTTCTTTTACGGCACAGGTGAAGTTTCATTTCTCCAAATTCTTGATTTGATATTTTTGTCAATGAATCTTGGTGGGTATCCATTTCTCTCAAAAGAACTAATTGTGTTTCTAGAACATCTGGACTACAGATGCGTCGGATCCGTTACAGGAATAGTGAGAGACAGACAGCACTAGCCAGCTGTTTCCACCTAGTTCTAGAATGTTCATTATTGCGCATCTGGTAACCTAAAGAACCCAAGGTTATCAATGGTTCTCCAAATGACTATGATGGTGCTGATTTATTTTACATTCTATTAAATACAACTTTGAGTTAACTTACTATTCCCCTAACATTTATGCTCAAATTACGTCATTCCAATCTCCTAATAGCTTAAAATAGTCTGTGGGAGACATGCAATCGTAGAAGTTAATATCATTTCATCCTAAAATTCTAGTTTTTGTTTCCTAGATGACGGAAAAGAAAAATGCAATACAATCACGGTAGCAGTCATTACACAATAAGCACTTATATGTCATAAGACCAACTCGTTCATCCATAGTTTTTAAATGTAATTACTTCACAATACATCAGTTATCATTATATTATAATGATTCTTAGAGAAGCTTCATGAACAACTCACCTACTGGTGTGTATGTCAGACACAGACAAAAAAATGAGTAGCTATCAAACAATATAGATAATGACGTCAACACTGCAACAGATATAAAGATGCTATAAGCCAGTTTAATGAATACACCTTCAAGACATCACGTACTTCTTTTTTTCTCCCATATATATTCATCAATGAAACTTTAGGTAGACATTTTGGACATGCCTCTAATTTTAGCAACCAAAGACAAAAATGAGAATAAAAGAGGAGTTCTGATGAGTGAAATGAAATTAATGAATGATAATGTAATTTTTTGCCTATCATTTTCATTACCTTCTCTTCCTCCACAAATTAGACATCTAACAAAAGCCTAATGAGGTGAATGAAACGATAAATACATATATATATTACTTATATACTAATATACGTCAGAAATATTAAATAGCCAGTCAACCAAAATGACAGTTAGGTAATTACTTGTGCACGCGACTCCTGTCAAGTGAAATATGATAATTTCAGCTCTTCATTTTTTTGTTGTCTTTAATTATTTTTAAGTACACAACACTAATTAATTATGGAAAGTCATTTATCAGAGAAGTTCTGCTTGGGTTAGCATGGTATACTGATCTCATCATCTGTCAAGGAACTTAATCCTAAGATCCAATTATTTCCGAAGACGCTCCGAATCAGAAACCACTAAGCATTACTATTATTATTACTGTTTCCTTTAGTACCTAATGGAATATAGGGCTTCAGCCACACGTCTCCATTGCGTCTGGTTCTCGGTCAACGTTTTCACCTGGCTCCACGTCTGCCCACACGCTTTCATCTCCCCTTCACATGACCTCCTCCATGTCACCCTTGCACTAATGACCAACTCGTCACTTCCCATTCAGGTTCCACTCAAGAGAGAGCCTAGGGTGTGATGTCACTTGATGGTTTTCTCAGAGGATGGTCAATCCACCTCCATTTCTTCCTGCATATTTGCTGCACAATCGGTTCCTGGTGGTTTGGTTCGCTCATTGCCAAAAATCCCTGTTGCTGATCTTTTCTGGCCGGCCATCTGATCTTGAGTGGTATTGAGCGAAGACGGCTGTTGACGAAAGTTTGTAGTTTGTTTGAGGTGCTCTTCATGACGCACCAAGTCTCTGATCTGCATAGTAGCACTGACTTTACATTAGAGTTGGAAATCCAGATCTTATTTTTCATGATGAGTGCCGTTGACCTCCACGCACACTTCAGAGTAATGAAAGCTTGCCTTACTTTCCCTATTCTCGCCTTGAAATCCTCATCAGTTCCGTCCGCCTATAGTTGAAACGATGATTCCCAGTTAGGTGGGTAGGAGGTTACTTATTTCAGGTTCCTCCCACTTTGCTGATTGTTGTTGCTGTTGCTGCTGGCTAGGAATCCTGGTCACCTCTGTTTTCCCTATGTTCACATGAAGTCCTATCTTTGATGCGTCTTCTGGCAACCTGTTGCTGCTTTTCACTTGCATGTCTTCCAGTTTGTGCGAAATCAGACATATACCATCGGAGAAATGCAGATCCTCCGAGTTTTCTGTGCGGGTTCATTTTGTGCCTTCCTCCTCGCTGCCCGCTCTCTGTGTGTCGCATTATCCAGTTTACCGCACTGAGGAAAGTAACTTATTATGACTATAGAAACACTCGTCTTATTCCCCATCTAATTGTAATTGATCAATAACATTCATATTATTATTTCTGAATGTACACTATCCTATACTGATTTTTATTCAAATATCTAATCAGTTGCACACATGTATATGAATGAAGGAAAAATTTGTGTGAGTAACTTGATATGATTATGAGTGGCAATAATTAGTGCTCGAAACGTCATCAGTTAATATTACTGTGCAACACTGTGTAACTTATCAAAATAAAATATCATCCATAATGGTGTTATACTCTACCACATTGCCTAAGTTTTATACTTATACCAAGACCTACAGTTTACGGAGTTTTCATTGTCCTTCAAGAAAACATCTTCAATTTGGACTGCAATACGAAGTGAACTTATTTGAATTCTCCATGAATGATAGAATTGTATCCCTTGGCAACCTCTGTCGTTACTGGTTGTTAATCTGCATCAGTATTCATAGTTTATAGAGACTTGGACTTTGACTTCATTTTGCACGTGGCTTACTCCTTATTAGCTGATAAATTCGATCCATAGTAATGTATGTGTGTAATAATAGCCGATTTGTTTGAGTATTGAGTTTCTAGGGATTTCCTGGCATTTTGGTCTCCTTTCGTCATCACACTATTCACCAAGCTAAGTTTTCTTCTATCAATCCTCGGCAGTTTGAATTAGAAGGATAGGAGCAGATTTTTAATTAGTGGTGAGACTATCTAACCTCAGTTAACAGACAGTTAATCAGTTACCAAAAAGACGTGTTATAAGTGATGATTAAAAGTGAAACGGGAATCCGGGTTGCTGCAGGATTTGAATCATGTTCCACTTGAAGTGATTCATCAGTTTCATATTTATTGACCTCCTATTAATGCATCGGTAGTTCAGTGTAGAACGCTCGCCAACCACACACGTAGTCCGGGGTTCAACTCCTGGTCAAGGCCGATAAAGACGAAGGGCTGATTGGGAGGCTAGCGATCCCACCCCGTAAAAATAAAAGCACTGTTACCGAATATTCAACGATCTAGCTTGAAGCCCTATGTTCCACTCGGAACGTAAAGGAATAAAATAAATAAATAGATAAAAAAGATCTATCAGAAAAGTTCTAGATCTTATACTTAATATTATCTCCTGTTAAGTATCCTGTTGACAGGTGCCAGAAAATCAGAAATTTTCTCCCTAACATCATCACCATAACTTTGCTAGCAATGTTTGAGCTACTTTCGTGGTGGTGTGATACAGACAATGGGTTCCAATGGAATATTATTCTCACAGTAAAATTCATTGTATTTGTTGGTGTTAACGTCTGAATACTATTCCCACAGATTAATACTGCATTAGCAACAGAGTATTATATGTGTATTTGAACATTTTATTTCATGTCGTTCAATGTAAACTAAAATCACACGCTCAGTGATTGGTGAAAGACTATAAGGTGTATAGATATAAATAGCAGTTCCATCACTTGAAAATACACCTTGACTTCCATGTCTTGCTTTCTTCTGTTACATTTTGACTGCAGTAAATCACAGTGATTTAGATACTGAAAACCCTTGAACTTTCTTCAACTGTTTTTAAAACTTTGTGATATATAAGTTCTAAGCAAAGTATCTGTCTGCATCTTTGTAGACTTAATTGTTGCAACGTCCATCAGTATCATTGGTAAATTCAGTTTTAATGAATAAAAACCCTGGTATTTAGGTCTGAAAACAAGAAACCAGTTGCTGCGTTCTTCTGTACTGCTTGTCAAACTCCGCTAGTTATTCAGTCTAAAACTTGTGTTCGAAAAATATTAAAAGACAATTTGATAATATGGAATCTGTAACCTCCAATAATGCTCTCAAGCTGCTATGCAGTTCTAAACTATCACAAGTATAGAATGCTTACTTAGAATCAGTAAGGATATTTCTGACAATCATTATAATAAAGGTCTTTTATATTTCCCAATGAATAAAAATCAGAACGATATCGCTGTTTCTATTGACGTTTCATTATTTAATGCTGCTAAAAACTTTATCAAAGTGATATTATTAATCTACAATTTACAAAATCTCAGTTTATATATGACAACTTAATTATTGTTCCTCAGCATTTGTTAATTTTCGCGTTGTCAAGTTGGCCAATTGGTAAAGATAACAAAATCAGGTGTAGATTGTCAGATTTGAGAAGCGTATAAAATTATAAAAGCAGCGTGCCTTTACATAATAAAATTGCTTATCACATTTGTGTTGATTTTTGTCACTGCTTTAGTCCATCATTCCTATTCAGGCAATTTCGATTCCATTTGATATGAAGTGCTTCTGATATTAGACGTTCTTCGTGATTTCTGAAGTTTTTCTGGATTATTGCAATATTGTCAAAATCAAATTTGTGGCCTGATTCTATAGCGTGTAGACCACCAGTGACTGATGATTTTTCAAGCTTTTCTAGTTCACTTACTGGATTTCTTGGTGGTCGAACAGATGGTCTACGGTGTTCATTTCTTCGGAAATTGATTTCTCGAGATGTTTGTCCGATGTGTATCGCATCACATTCCAAGCATTTTATTTTGTATGCTCAATTAGATAGAGAATCCTTAGGGATTTGGTCTTTTCTATGGATAAGATTGTTTTGTAATATGTCTGATGTTTTGAAGAAAAATCCGGTGTTGTGCTTATTGAGTACTCTTCTCATATTGTAGTGCAAAAAAACCTTCATTATAATAAATATCATATATCCAGTGCCCAAGTTTTTCAAACTGTTAAAAGTGAACTTGGTTTGGACATATACTTCTGGCAAGCTGGGATTAAAACTCTATCTTCAAGAATCAAGTAGTACAAAAACGCGTTTCCTGTAGACACTTCGTAGTCAATACTCGAAGCTCTGTTCCCTCGGGAACTCAGAGTAATTAAATAATAAATATCGAAATAAGAAACGTCTCCCTGTGGACAGTATGTACAAACAAATCTAATGTAATACTTAATCTCAGATTTTATTTTAAGCTTTCTATGGAAAATATGAGCGTAAATGGAAACAGTCGACCAAATTCATAAGATTCATTCTCTAACAACATTATTTTAATTGTCATATCAGTTGATGAGACTGACATTATAAAAAATGTTGTTACGCCCTTAAAAAGACATTGATTATTGTTGTGCCCAGCCTGGTGTACATGTCTTTTAACGTAAACTAAAACAAACGTAAACGAAACATTGCAATCGGCCTAGAAAGTTTATGTTTTATATATATATATATATATATATATATATTTACACATGTATATATTTGAGTTCACCGCAGATAACCAGTTACTTATTTAAACCTTTGTCACTAAGTAGATAACAGCATACGGCACGCTGCCGGTACTGAGAAGACGGATACATGCTGGACCGACAAAAGACCGCAGAAGATCTCGATTCCGCGGAAGACTTATACCCACGTATCATGAATTTGAAGATATCTAGGCGAAAATCAATAAGTTGACAGAAAAAACCGAGAAGAGAGGACTTCAAGTAAACGCAGAGAAGTGACAATTGATGAAGATAATTAACCAACAATATCAATCGCTAATTACCATCAATCAGAGAAATTCTCTAGGAGTCGTCTCCTTTACTTACCTGGGTAGCATCATTTCAGCTGCAGTCGACAAGGATGAGGAAGTCAAAAGTAGGACTGTGAAAGCTAGACAGGTATTAATTTTTCTGAAATCAGAGTGGAGGTTTACACCACACAGTATAAGAAACAAAATCGAAATTTTCGACACTTACATCAAATCAGTGATTCCATATAGTTCAGTGACATGATGCATGCATCACAAAAAACATTCCCAACAGACCACTACAGACTTTCATCAACAGCTGCCTTATTCTCTCGATAATGAAGATCAGAAGGTAACAAGGAACCCTAGCAATCAACCAACCAAGAGCCTATAGATCAACAAAAGAAATGGAGATAGACAGATTGGACATATGCTGAGGAGATTACTGACTGACACCACAGGTATGACTGAGCTTAGAGTAGAGTGTGAATAGGAAACGATAAGCTGCGACTGGATTTGAAGATGACACTGAGGAGATCATGCGAGGAGGAAATGAGAGTTTATGGGCAATTGTGTGAGCAGCTGAAAAGGACAGTACAGAGCGGGATGAAATGTAGCTGTGTTACTGAATTTCAGATACGAATAATAATAATAATTACCATTATATGGACTCTAAGGGTTATCAGATCTAGGATCCTCATGATTTCAGAGACGAACTCTGAAAACTAAATCAGAATCCAATGACGAAACTTTCCAAAATACTTACAGTACAACTTTCTTCAACTTCTTCCCCAACTGTGATTATTTACAATTCGATGACGAAAAAGTTTACTCCTCAACATTAATTACTAAAAAATAAGAAAATGTTTTGTTTTTGATTTCCCTTTTTTGTTATTTACATTAATGCAAAGAGTTTTCTTTTCATAATTAACATCTATACACAATTTATGATCACATGATGATGTGGAGATTGAAGAGAGGAGAGTAGAGAATAGATCTCCATTCTTCAAAATGAATAATTAATCCAATTAAGTAGTTTGTTGTGCTTAACTAGTAGTTTATTCTACAATAACAAAAATGAAGGCTAATAATTACAATAATAACAACAATATTATCATTGTTATTATTAATATTATTATTAAGTAGAAGGATTGAGAGCCTCTACCATGTGACAATGACTACAGTGCATTGAAGTGGAAAACTCGATATAATGAGAAGGCATCCTGCGCATATTTGGTTGAGTTTTCCATTACAAGCAGGGTAAGAGATCAGTGACTGCCTATGATATTGTCTGTTCGTTGCCTTATATGACTTGCCTCAGTCTGATGAAATAAACTTTGTGAAGTACGCTGATGATTTAAGAGTTTCAATGGCTGTTAACTCCCAGCTAGATTGTACCAAAATAAATAGCTTTCTGTCGGGAGTCAGTAAATGGTCTGAGTCTAACGGTCTTAAACTGAATCCTTCTAAATGTCAATCTGTTAATTTCAGCTTAAGATGCAAACGACAGTTAAAAGACGCCGTCCATTCTCATGACAGTTGTAAGATTGATGAAAATTATATAGGAATTGAATCAGAAATTAAGTATCTTGGACTTGTTCTCTCTTCTGATCTCTCCTGGTCTTTCCATGTCTTAGCGATCTCCAGTAAAATATTCCGCCTGATATTTTACATTGAGAAGTTAAGGCACTCAGGTATAACTCAACCCCTTCTCTCACAGTTCATAAACTCTTGCATCCTACCTATTCTTCTTTATTGTTCACCCTTATTCTTTCCTGGTTTGCTTAAAAGGGACTTTGTCACAATTCATAGAATGCTGAAGACTGTCAGTAGGATGAGTGGTGTCCCAGTGGACTACATGGTCAACGTCGTTGTCGATAGGCACTTGACCTCGTGCAGTAAATTTGCTAAAGGGATTTTGTCTGACATGGAGCATCCACTTCACCCTTAGCTTTCACCTTGCATCTCCTCAGGTAGAACAAGAAGTAACTTCAGAAAACTGTATGGTCGCACATCTAAGTATAAAAATTCTATGATACCATACTTGGCACGTATTTTATGTGATGAAAATAGCGTCAGGCGAGAATTGACTAACCTTTTTTCATCTAGTAAATAAACAATCTCCTCCATCCAACCTTATATACCTTCAAGTTTTACTTTTATTATTTCTATTATATTTATGGTCCTGTTGTTTCTTTGTTTTTACTTTCATAACTGCAAACACCAACTTATCTCTATGACTGCTGTAATCTTTGTTTTTTCCCTCACCATATCATGTAAAGAGAACATCATATTCAATATTTTTAATCATGCAAGGATTTGTATACCGCATCGACAATACTGTGTGAAACAAGCCCACGGCAATTTCCACTTGTATTATTATCATTACCTTAGCTGCTATCATGTTTATTATTTCCATTTAAATGCTGCATGTTTTCTATTTTTCATTATATTAACCCTACTGTAAATGTAGAAAAATTTTCTGTGTGATTAATTTTATTTATAATATGAGGAAATTAGATGCAATATTGTGATTAATGCTGAAAATTCCATTCTGTATCACAAGTACTGTTTTTGGAATAAAGTAAATCATTATTATTATTATATATAGTAAGAATGGGCTGGCCATCGGTTCGGGTCCCGGTATCTGAGTGGTCTACGAGCTTGCCTCGTGATCGAAGGTCCTGTACTCATGCCCAGTTGAGTGTGTACTGCTCAAAACAACCAAACTAGTCCGACGAAACAGCTGTTCAGTACTCCAAGTTGGTTTTCCAATGATTCTGCAACTGATATCCACTCTTGATGAAACCTGTAGCCAATCATATCCCTGCCAACTAACACTTGGTACCTGATTAAAGGCAAGGAAAACAGCTTACAGTTCTCATTATAAAATACAACAACCACATATTGAATCGTATGTTATTTGGATAACTTTTTATTGTACAAGTTAGACACTGTGATATTATGTAATCCTGTATTAATAATGTGTTTATTTTACTCTCAGCTAAAGTGATTATGAACAATAAATTATGTTCACAAACGTTATCAGGTAAGTAGCACTGTTTAACTGTGTGTTTATGTGATACATCCAAATAAACAAATGAAATTACCTGAATTAAATTTTTTCACTTCGATTATATAATTTCTAGCAACTAATTTCAATATACTTTGACTGATGATGATAAACTATGATATGAATGCTAACTGCTAAATATGGAAATGAAAACACAGTTTAACTGATTTGAAGCTCAATGTTATAATGCTGAATTCGGGCATATATTACAGAATTCATATAGAGCCTAACTTAGAACAAACTACAGGCCTTCATCAACAGCTGCCTTCGGTCAATACTCAAGATCAGATGGCCAGAAAAGACCAGCAACAGGGATCTCTGGCAATGAGCGAACCAACTCAGCAGGAACCGACTGGGCAACAAACACGCAGGAAAAAAAGGAGGTGGATTGGTCATATTCTGAGAAAACCATCAAGTGAGTAAAATCACACGCCAGGCTATAGCTCGAGTGGAACCTGAGTCGGGAGCAGCAAGTTGGTCGTCCGTGAGACGGTGACATGTAGGAGGTCGTGTAAATGGGAGATGTGGGCAGACATGGAGCCAGGTGAAAACACTGACAGAAAACCGAACGCAATAAAGACGTGTTGCTGAAGCCCTATGTTCCTTTAGGAATTAAAGGAAACAATAATAACGCATATATAGCGTATTCTTAGGGAGTTTAACATAATAAAACAGTAGTGGAGTGTATGTTATGTAAAAGTGTTCAAAGGTTATCAAAGCAAAGTCATAGTTAGTAGAAAAAACAGGAAGTTGTAACCAGAAATAACTGAGATCAGCGTACTATACAAGTAAAGTATTATTGGTAAATGATATATATATATATATATATGTACGTATATATATTTTCGCAGAATAGGTGATCTAAAAATCAGGGCATGAACAATCTATATGCAATAGTGACAATTATTCAAATACATATTTCAACAAATTTTGTAATTACTACAAGACATTTTTTCTGACATTTGCATACCTCCTTTTGGATGAGTTCTTATTATTTCATAGAACAAAACCTATGCAGACGTAAATATAAGGACAAAAAATCTCAGCTAAGAGTCTCTTTTCAACGAATTCATTCACTTCGCTACACAATCGCATTTATACATAATTATTTTGTGTCTGTGTGTGTACGTTGGGATTTCAATATAGCAAAAAATATTCATTCAGACATCTATAAAACACAAAATAATCAAGCAAAGAATATTCTTTTAGATAAATTCCTCTTCCAGGCTCTACAATTATGTATATGTTTATATACACAGAATATTTTAAATTAGTAGTTAATAACAATGTTAGTGTCTTTTAAATAATATCGATTTGTAAAGTATGGTCAATGCTTTTGCAGTTCATTAAAGATGCTTAAATAATAATAAAGATATAATAGCGAATAGAATATCAACTGAAATTAGTGAAAGTTCACAAAAATTCTGGATTATTCAAACCTGGATGGCCAAGGTAATGATAATGTCTGAACCAACTTCTTTTGGATGCATAAATTAGGCTTGTTAATATGGATCCCCACAGCCTCAGCAATATTTAGTAGTCGAACTCTTAAAGCAAAACTGAGATTCGTAGGTATGCGGTAAATGACCCTGAAAGCATGATTAACGTCAATCTTGTGTTCCGTCTCCACAAGATGAGCCAGAATAGCGCTGCAAATAGATTTTGTTTGACCTTTGCTTAACCAGGCAGGGTGATGTTCGGAAGTTCGACGAGAAACACGCCTAATTGTACGACCTATGTAACTGGCTCCATAGGAGCAGTTAAATTGGTAGATACACATGGAAGAGGCGAAATTAGGCGGTTTGTCTTTTATTCCCGAACGCAGAAGAGGAGTGGTTTTAAAGATACAGCGTAATTGAGCAGCAGGGAATGCTCTTTTTACCGCATTTCTAAGGCGATGTGTTAGTATCTCACTGGTGTTGTCTCCTAGGAACTGCATCTGTAAGAACAAAGCTTTCTTTAGAACTGTTGGTAACTTGGACTGTTTTGGTTTTAGATTCATATTCTTATCAATAAACTTTTCAGGATAACCATTCTCACTTAGCAACCGTTTAATATTGTTAAGCTCCTCGTCAAGACATTCATCCGAGCAAATCCTTCTTGCTCTGTGGACCAAGCACTTTATTAGATTGCGTTTGTATTTCAAGGGCACAAAGCTGAGAAAATGTGTGTACTGGCCCGTTGATGTA
Organism: Trichobilharzia szidati; assembly: GCA_944472155.2. Lineage (NCBI taxonomy): Eukaryota > Metazoa > Platyhelminthes > Trematoda > Strigeidida > Schistosomatidae > Trichobilharzia > Trichobilharzia szidati. The sequence goes on from OX235272.1 coordinate 74,894,338, forward strand.
GGTTTTCTATAAACACTTCTTCTCATTGTGCCATCCTCTTTACTGGTCATAAGGATGTCTAAAAATGAAATACTAGAGTCTTTTTCTTTCTCAATAGTAAAATTTATTGCAGGATGTACCTCATTAAATTTATCCAGGATGTTCTTTACCTCCTTTTAATTCTTCATAATCAAAAAAGTATCATCTATGTACCGACAATAAAATTCGAGTTCATTAATAACATCCTTCAAAGGCCCATTTTCTAGTTTCGCCAGGAAACTGTCAGCTAGAATGGGTCCTAGTGGCGACCCCATTGCCACACCGTCGATTTGTCTATACAGTTCCTTATTAAATAAAATGTGGACATTCATTGTACATTTCAAGAGAAGCTCCTTTATGAAAGATATAGGAATGCGAAACCTCGATGTTTCGTCTTTGGAGTTCTTCGCATATAAAGTCCACTGTTTCCATGATAGGTACATTGGTGAATAAAGAAGATACGTCAAATGATATCATGAATTTATTATCAACATTTAAATCTCTTATCCTTTCAACGAATTCAAAAGTATCCTTTACACTATGTTTCACCAACTCAGTATGAAGGGGCTGTAAGAGTTCAACTAACTATTTGGCTGCCGGTGGGAAGGTGAATTTAGCATATCTAATACTGGTCGTAGCGGTACACCATTTTTGTGCACTTTAGGCGAGCCATATAGTCTTGGTGTGAACGTTCCGGTGGGTTTAAGTGACGTGTACTGACTCTGTGAGATGAAGCCTTGTTGTTTCAGTCTTTTCAGTGTTTCCGCTATGATATATACACAGGTGACTCATTAATATTCATTATTTATTTCCCACACTTGCATAATCATTGATTTCCCGCATCTGCGTGATTATTGATTTTAATTACTGAATTCCCAGGGTTTGTTAATATTTTTAAAATGTGACATTGATTTTCCTAACTGTACAAATACGGAGTTTTTGTTTAACATTTTCGACTGCTGTTAGAGACAGTAAAAGCTCTCGTATCAACGTCCAGTCTTCTTTCTTTGCCTTGCGTGCCTGGCGGTATTGTTGTTGTTGTTCACGTGCGATTAGGACAGATTAGCCAGCGCATTAAGTAGATTCGCTCGTAGTCTACAAGGTCCTAATGTCTCATACATAACACGCTAACTGCATCTCTATCTTTTCAATCGGATCCAGAGAAGAGGAGATTTTTTTGGAATTTTGAATTATCATTAAGAATAGTATTCATCTTCTCAAAGTGATCCGCTTTGTTCAAGATAACCACTCCTGAGCCCTTATCCGGTCTTATTATTATTATGTTGTCATTTTTGCGGAGAACATCCAGAGCTTCTCTATGTTTTTTGCTTAAGATACTATCTGAATTGCGTTTACTGTTCATGTAATAATAGCAACAGTCAACCAGCGTTGATTTAAGTCTTTCAACATCTTCAGTTGATGAGGGTGTTAGGCCTTCCGTTTGGGTGTAGAGACTTTCGAACTGAATTTGTGCATCCATTTTGTTAATTTTTACATAGCTATCACAAAATTTAGGGCCAAGCGATAAAACCTGTAGATCCACTTCTCTAAGTATTACATCTGAAAAATTAAACACAAAACGATTTGGGTTCGGTGGAAATCTTGTTTTAGGTGTCTTGTTCTCTAAGCTCTGTACCAGCTTCAGGCGTTTCTTTTCTTTCCTATTACTTACAATTGCATCCACATAATCTAAAAATAGTTTCTTTAAGTTTTCTGGTAATTCGTTGACCTTATAGAACCTTTCTGTCACATTCTTAGATAATTCAGTAATGTACAATTGAATTGAGTCAATTTGGTTACGTGCATTGCGTTTGAGTGTCTTTTCACTTATTCCATATGAGCAAGGAAATCGTCAAATACACATAAAAGCGAGCGACAACAGCATGATCTCACTCAATGTCAAATCTCTCTTCACAAATGTCCTGATCACGGAGATGATTTGTTTATTATGCAAGTATTTGGAAGACAATGACTTGAATATCGGAATACCTACACTCAAGCTAAAAGAACTTCCACTTATTTGCACTCTGAACGTTCAGTTCACATTCAGTAGTAATATTTTATAGACAGCAGGATAGTGTAGCTATGGGTTCACCTTTAGGCCCGAGTGGAGCGAGAAATATAGGTTATTCGATGAGTATTTTATCTAAGAGTGTGTAAGAATATAATCCCGCTTGCCTACGAAAAGGTAACAGTGGATCAATAAAGAGTGCTATAATTGATCAAATATTCAACAATGGTCACTCAATAGCTGAGGGGAATTCATTCAAAGTCATCTACAAAGTCGAAAGAAGCCTCCCGAAAACGGTAGGCTTCCGTATCCTTTGCATTGCAGAGGCCTTAACGATCCGGATAAAAATCACCGACTTATGTACACAGAAGAAAATTCTCCACCCCCTCTTTCTACCTTGGGTATTATTCCAAGTTCGACTACTTTGTTCATAGTGCTTTTTTGACTTTTTTCAAATTTCTAAAATTTTTGTATAACATCTTGGCAACACTATCTTTCTAACCAACTCTTTATTTACACTTTCTACCTATTAAATAAGTTATTTTTGGACACTTGTCTCCATTAACACCCAATTTTATATTACGCAACCCTTGTCAATGCTTACCAATCTTCACCCCAGCACCCTAGTTACAATTTTGATTATTCATCACATTTTTGAAACATTTCGATGACGTGAACAGTCACCCTAACTAATTTTTATTTTATTTTTGTTTGACAATCCTAACGTACACACACACACAAACACGAAATAATTATATATAAATGGGATTATACATGTAAGTGAATGAATTCGTTGAAAAGAGACTCTTCGCTGAACTTTGTCGCTCTTATATTCTCATTATTTCTCTTTGTTTTTTGGTTAATCCCTATTTTCGTTAATGCTTCACTTTATTGTCGTATGATATTGGATTGTTGACAGTAATGAGCTGTTTTACAATTGCAGTGGAGTGATTACGTGATTTGACCGAAACGTCTTTAGTTCTGTTTGACTTTTACAGATTGAGTTATGACCCAACCTTGTTAGGAATATTCTTCTAATTGATTTTCAGGTAATTTACAATTGCCTTGAGAGAAACCTGAGAAACATTTGGACTGTCTAGTTGCTAGACGGTATTGTACAGATAGGTATTATTTTTGACATTAGGTAACGTTTTTCAACAGAACCATAGATTATACCAAGCTAAAATATATTTTGATATTGTTGGAATGTAAATTTTGGAATTTGAGTGACTCGGAGAAGCTTGACAGGCAGTAGAGAAGAAGAAAGCATCGATTACTTTCCGGACATATCGAGCCACCGTTGTGTTACCAGGATAAGGAATAACGCTAGTAGATCAGATCGAAATACGGCACCCATCTGTGAAGTCTTTAACTGTTGATTTCAGTTAAACAGATTGATGTAAACTATTTAATTAGGGACATTGGGATGCTAAAAATTAATAGTTGGAGAGTGTTACGGATACTGGCTCAAAATGATTCACCATGGTTTAGATACATATTCACTCTTTATGTTGTCATTCAGATTCTGAAAATTTACATTAATTTGAAAATCCCCATTCAGTCATAGAAAAGAAAAGGCGTTCAGCAAAGAGTTACTCTTTTCGGCGATATCATTCTCAAGCTGTACAAACCGCAAATTTATAGTAATTTTTCTTGGCAACAAAAGGAATATTTCCGAAGATGTGTTAATGCAATTGTTAATTTTTGACAACAAATTACGTAATTTAGAAGGCGTTAATCAGTTAGAAACTAAAATAAAGTTACAAAAGTAGGTTGGGTGACATTAATTACATTAATTTCCATCTAATTACTCGCTGCCACTGTACATCGTCCATTAAAATTTCCTCACATTACTTTTGCTCCTATTTATTTTTCCATTTTCAGAAGTATGGCAACTTGAAATGATACAATTTCGCATAAAGTTAAGATTCCAAATTCCATAACTTAATTCGGTAAATCAAAATAGAAGATAATTATATTTTCGGTAAATCTGAGAACAGATAACCAGAGAAGTAAATGTTGACGTATAAGACTCTATGAATGTGTGCATGCGAGTTCACTGGCTGTCGTGTATCCAAGCACTTTAATCTTATTATCCTTTCACTTTTCAGGCAACCTCATACGCATTACTCAGTTTGTTAAATTCACCGTTAAATACGTCAGTTAAACTTTTAACACATGGCTCCTCTTAAAACCACATTCAGAGTTCAAAACAAAATTATACTAAGTCATTTGAAACGAATAAGAATAAAGCATTTATGTGCAATTAAATTATAGAAAAAACTATTATTACCACTTGTATTCCCTTGGATTTATAGTGCAATATAATGCTTCAACAGCACATCGTCACTTCATGCAATTCGCTGCAATCCCTTCTAAGTGAGTCCATGATTGCCCATAAACCTTCACTTGCTTCCCCTACAGTCTTCTCTGCGTCACTTTTGAGTTCCCGATTCGTCATTTCCTATTCGGGTTCTATTCAAGGGCGCAATGTGTGATGTCCCTCAAAGGTCTCCGTATCGTTTGTCTGATCTATCTCCAATTCCATAGGTATATTTATTTGGAGAGACTCTGTTGATTATTTCGTTGGCTTCTCATCAGCTGCTTACAGGCCAAGGTCATTATACTTAATAATTACTTTGGCCTGTAAGCAGCTGATGAGAGGCTAGCGAAATAAATGCTGGTACCATTTTATTCTGCGCAAACCACTGTGTCAAAATTGTTTCTGCAGATATATTCCTTTTCAGTTAATTCCTCATCATCCGCTGTACCTACTCTAATATATAGTTTTTAACATCAACATTTTTTTACCAATCAGGTGGTTATTTAGCTAATCAGTTTTAGGTATAGAAGGGGGTGAATTTAAGAGGTTAAAGGTCATCAGAACAATTAACTAATATATGTCAGCAACAAGAAATCTAAGGTTCAAAAGAGGGGTGAAAATTAATTACGGAATTCAAGATAAGGTCATTCTTAGACGTTAGCAACAAGTTATTGCATAATCAAGAAATTTTTAAACTAATAATGGTGACTAAGAAGAATAAGGTGACTCAGAAAAATTACGTAAAATACAAACAAGTTAATAGAACTAGCTAGAATTGTAAAAATCGTAAAAATTAACAAAATCAAAAGATGGTTACAAAGGGAGAGAAAATCTTTTTAGAAACTTAATGCATATTTTGTAGTAAGCCATGGCAAGTCCAGTGGTTTGTCGAAAATGCCTCCTATATTATGTCAAGCCTCTACACCATATATAAGTGTGAGGCAAGTGATCCTACCCCAGAAAATCAGTCCAATTACTACAGAAAATTCAAAGCATAGAAAGATACATATAAAATAGACAAGACTTAGTTCTGTTTATAAAAAACCCCAATGATTTCAGATATAATACTGATTGGTACCCTTTACAACAGTCTATCTAAATATGACTTCGAAGAAATTAGTACTTTTATGAATTCTAAAGTAATTTTCAGCAATATAAAGCTGTTTCACCTATTTGACAACCAAAGATGTAAATATGACTAAACCTATTCTAGTTATATTACTTTTCTCCCTACTTCATGCATATTTTCTTAGGAAAATTTGTATTGACTTAATGACTAGCTGTCACAGTGTGTAGAATGAAGCCGAGTGGAGGACAAAAGCAGACAAAGATAACAAAACTCAAAAACACTAGGCAAGAATTGAAGGTCACCAGAGTGTACATCACATTATTTTTCTACTGTCCTATTAAATAGAAACAAAACTGTAAGTTAATAAGTTGACAGTCTGACTCATTCATTACCGTGCTTCAAAACAATATGAATTTTGAAAAAAATTAATTAGCGTAAATTAGTTGAGGCATCACAGTTACTGTAGCGATTGGATTGTCTTTCCGGGATAAGGTTTCCAGCCCCATACCCAACCTGTCCTATTCCCGTGACATAGGTCCGTTAGTAAAATATTGAACCAAGAATATATTGCCCAACAAAAATGCAGAAAAGAATGGTGACGGCTTGTACGCACACTGAGGAGACCGATAAGTGAAATCACGCGCCAATTCCTAGAATGGAACTCAAACGGGAGCAGAGAAGTTGGATTGCAGTCCAAGTGTAACGTGGAGGAGATCGAGTGAGAAGAAAATGGGAGGTTGTGGGCAGTTGTGGAGCCAATCTGAAGAGACTGTAGAAAACAGGGTGAAATGGAGATGTTCCACTGAAGGCCTTTGTTTCACTAGGAAACCAAGGGAATAATAATAACAATCAATTGTAACCTCGAAAGAAAAATTGTTCATTTTGCTTACTCATTCCATTTCACAAAATAAGTTGTAGGATCTTAGAAAGATCCAATAAATCCTGACAACTATTTAAAGCTTATGCATTTTTCCACTGTAGATTTCCTTATGAACCAATATCATTCAGAGAGATAAACGGAAATCAAGGAGCACTGAATAACTGTTCACCTTAGCTTAAGACTCATCCACGATTTCACCAGGGATCGAATCCGGAACTTTCAGATGACGTGGTCAATCTCAGTGGACATTCAGATACTTAAGTAGAATTCTAACTTCTGTCACTTCGTTGATGCCTAACACTATCGTCGGTGAGCATCCATTTCACTTTTAACGTGGTAGACCTTACTGCCCACAACTTCTCAGTACAACTTTAGGAAATCCATTTACTAGCCCCTAATAAGCTGTAGACTGACGTTCATATTTCGGATTTTGTAAGGATTTCAACTCATTTCACCTAAGATTTCAATCATTCTCTAACGGATATTGGTTCACGACGAAATCCAGATGCTTAAAAACATCCATAATCTAATAGTTTATGGTTGATACCTGACGTGATATCAGAATGAATGCGTTATATACCGATAGTGTAAGATATAATGCTAAGTTATTAAAGATGTATAAGATTATGAGTATGAAGTAAAATTTGAACACGCTTATTCTAATATATCTGAACAGCTTTGGAACATGTCTTTGACCAATTTTGCAACATCAGTAATTAGTTGGGTAACAAGTGAACACTACTTACGAATTTTCAATAGAATCGCTAAGATAATGAATGCTTGCGCTATATAAACAATCATGTGCTCAAGAATCCTCTGATTCTATATACTACTGATTGATTTATAATAGTAGTTGTACACCACTCATATCAACCAGTAGTGTTTGTTAACCAACCGTATCGAGATGATCTGAACACCGGATGGCCAATTCGCTCGTTTGGCCCCAGCTGATCTGTGATGCTACTCGGGTTGACTCGGCTCAAGGAGCCGGATCACTTCAAACCATCCAGTTTCTGGATGGCTATTTGGTCGAACTGGCTATACCTCAAATCAAATTCACAACCTGCAATCAGTCGGCTATTTGCAATCTACACAATTTGAGTGGTGAAATTTCACCTTAGTTTCCTTTGGGAACCCAGTTATCCAGATAGTAGTATACGATCTGTTTGATACCAAAAATAGTAATCAAGAAAGCAAGTATATTTGCATAAACTATATATACTACTGATTGATTGAGATGAGTAGTTGTATACCACTCCTATCAACCAGTAGTGCCTGCTAGCCAGATTGAGGTGATCGACAAGATTTCCAAAAAGAAATACAGTGGAATACATCACTCAAAATGTGTAGATTGCAAACTCTGAATTTGACTTATGTCTCTGATTCCTTAATAAAGAGAGTAATCTTCTGATTGACAACACCATTGAACAACTGTTGAACATAATCTCCACAAATGTAGTAGCTAGAATGTTATACTGATCACCTAGCACTCGATAGCTCAACATGTAATAGGTTCTTTTTTTATACTTGTTGGTTGATTTTTAGATAACCTTCATCTCTCAGCAAACATCAGATAGGCAGTACTCAGTAGCTGTTTAGAATTCTTCTGACATGTCTGTCGCCACTACTTACCCACGATGTGATATAGAAATTTTACAATTTTCGTATTTCACAACAATTAAATTTGCTAATGACAACTGACTGTAGAGTATCAGCTATATGTCCAGCAGATATCAGTGTAGATGAGCTACCGACTGCATGTAATACGCTGGTTAAATTCATAAGAGTGCATGTAGCTACTATAAAAGTAGAAAAGAAATATGTTGAGTCTCCGAACAAGATCTTTCATTCTTTGCAATCTACATAGAGCTTCAAACTTTAAACTCTGAAGTTTCAGTAGCCTTGATGATATTGATTTTATGGAATGGGGTTTCTAGCCTCACACCTAACCTTGCCTATTTACTGGGCTCACTACCGGCTAGGCGGGAGTTAGGCATGAGTTGGCCAGCAACTAAACCCCGACCATATGCATGGTTGGAAAGCCTTCTACTAATGAATCACCAACGCACCTTCTGAAAACAAGACGCCACACTACATGCGATCACAGTTTAGAGTTGACTTATCGAAATACTAACTAACTGGCCTAGGAAATGATTTCAGAGACATTTTAATGCCGGTAAATTCCAACCCCTTTCTTCTAAATTGCTGGGTTACTATAGTGAATTCCGAAAAAAAAACGCCTAGGCTATCTACTTCTTCCTGTGTCCAGTAATTTAACTGCCCCTATGGAGACAGTCACATTGGCTGTTGCTCTAAGAACTTAATTTTTGATGCTTGAGAACACTTACCAATGTGGCTTAATAAAACTGCAATAAAAACCCTTTGTAGTTTGATATTAGCATACTTGACCCAAACAGATAAGAAGGCAAGTTTAAAGGAATCATTTTTCATTGTCTATCGTGTAGCTAATAAATTACCAAAAGCCAACACTTACCCAAATGCACCAAAGAGCCGGAACTGTGTATACTAAATAATCAAGTCTAGCTACACTATTGCTAACCTAATCTGTAGTACAATCTGCAAATTCCAAAATATTGTAATACGTCATACCCTGTAGGTGTAAATTTCCTCCAGTATGTACATATTCCCTCCATCCTTTATTTAAATTACTTTTCAGTAATGTTCACCTGATTCCTATAGCCTTGAGTTTTTCATTTTCTTAATTTACCTTTAGTTATTTAAGTCTGATCAGGGATCAATATCAGTTAGAGAACCACTGAAAACCGAGATGTACCGGGCAGCTATTTCGCCTTTGTTTGAGACTTTACACTAGTACCTATCCATGACCCCGCTGGTGATCGAACCCAGGACCTTCAGGTTATGAGACGACCTCATTGACCATTAAGCCACTGGGACTTGACTTAATCACACATCAATTCTAACTTCTGCCAATTCGTGATTTCAGTACGATCACCAGCCAATGGCATTGGCTCGCTAGTGACTGCTTGCATGAAGGAGTTGCCTGGAGTCCTAGTGAGAAACCGTGATCACTGGGGTCAATCCGGTTGAGAGTGGGGAGATTGCGCAAAATTCACGCGTTGGTTGAAGTTCAAATTAAAAGACAGTCTGAACGAAGAATATTCTTTTCAATAATTTCTCTTCAGGTTCTTACAATTATAAAATATAATATTTATTGTCGTTACAATTATAGCCAGTTATGTGGCGGATACATTTTTTAACGTAGAATAACAGATTATTTATGGGGTGTCAAGATTAAATAGTCGTATTTGTGTGACAAACTTGCTAGGCTGAAATCAATTACAAAATATTGTAAAACGGGAGACAATGGTGGTGATTAGTCATAATAGATTTGTAGAGTGTGGGGTAGGAAAATTGACAAGTCAGTTTGTCCAAGGTTATAAAAGGTGTCAGGTGAATGGCTAGTAAAAAGTGGTCTGCATTGAACAGGAGATAGTAAGACTGCAATGAGAGGTTCATAATGAAATAACGAATGTGTGAAATGAAACAAGTGGAGGCATATATTGAGAAAAGAGATAAATCACTAATAATAAGTCCGGATAGTATAAATGGAAAATTCGATAGTATTGAGAGAATGTTTGCATGAAGGACATAAATTATGACGAATAATAATAATTGTAATAATAAGCAAAGGGAAGAAAAACCAAGAGGGTTATGGGGAAGAAGCACTCTTGGTGAGAAGAAGAATCATCAATCCAAGTTTGGACGTGTTTGGACGTGTTCTTTTTGGATACAAAGTTCCGGTTTAGTCGATCTTATTGCAACAGCTTCAGCTACGTGTAGGAGACGTAAGTGAACTGTACGTGATAACGACTTTGGAATTTGGTATATAACCCTGAAAGCTGTGTTGACATCGATGCGATGTGCAGTATCGACCAAGTGTAACAAGATCGAGCTTTTTATGCATCCTTCATGATTTGGGAATATTTCACACTACTAAATGTTAGAGTTCATGGAGCATGGAATCGGGTCCCAGTGGCTGAATGTTCTACCAGCCTGACTTGTAATCGGAAGGTCATGAGTTCAGCCCCAGTCGAAGAGTCTCAAACTGGGACGAAACCACTGTCCAGTAATCCCTCGTTTTCAGTGGTTCTATCACCGATATCGATTTGTGAACAAACTTGAAACAAATCAAATCCCTACAAACTAACTCTTGAAAATTTAGTTATTCACTAGACACACTGATACCCACAAAGAAGGGCATAACTTTCCCTTTGTCCCATTTTCTCTTCATTTTATGATGGTAACATTCATGTAAGTAGTGTAGTATAATATATTTTAAACATCATTTACGAGCATTCACCTTCTCTGTCATTCATGATAAGTTACCTCGATCTCCGCATATAATCATATACACACACTTTAAATTACTATCTAGTAACAATTTACTCACATACACCGCTCAAATTCTTTTGGTTGTAATGACTCCATTTCACCAAACAAATATTAATGCTATCAATAATAATTATTCCTTGACTAATATGGGAAAAAGCTATCACACGACTCCTCCGAAGATTCTAGTTGAACAACGTAAAATTGCCACCATACCACACTGAAAATGCCGGTTCTCGTCCGATCAAATAAGTTAAGCAACGTTGCACCCGGTTAGTTCTTGTATGTCTGGCCGCCCAGAAATACTGGGTGTTGCCTGTTTTTATGCGTCGATGGTTCAGTGTAACAGTATTCGCCAACCCTGCCACACGCAGTCTAGGTTCGCTCCCCGGCCAATGTACTCCTAAACTTCGTTTAGCTTGTAGTAAACCCGACAACAAGAGAAAGCTGGGTTTGAGGCTAGCAATCCCATCCCATAAAAATTAAAAGCTACTTCTACTGAAATCCAGATCTCAAGCTTAACATCCTATATTCCACATTTGGAACGCAAAGAAATCAAATACAAAAAATAATTTGAAAACACGACAAAAATAGCGTCACTTTAGAATCTGGGTCTAACGTCTCAATCACTTGAATACTTAGCCAAGTAGTAATCTAGTGTCTGGTTCTAATTCTACAGGGATCCGAATTGTATTCATTTCACTTCCTATCATCATTTATTAGGGAAAAGTTTTATACTCCCTGCCTGTGGTGTAATATGCATTCAATCTTTGGTTTATTGTCTACTAAAATGACGCAGAATAGGCTAGGAAGAAAACACTTTCAATACTCTTCACCCACATATATCATTTTCTTTAGTCCACTAAATATAATGAAGTATGAATTTCATTCTGAACCAACAGAATGCTATTACTTACAAGTAGTTTTAATAGGCTATGTAGAATTTTTCTGATTATGTCTGAGTTATTATTTAATCACCAACCTGAATTCGAAAGATACAAGGAATATTTAACAGATACAAGCGAACCAGAAGTTATTATTATTATTTCCTTTAATTCCTAGAGGAACATAGGGCTTCAGCTGCACGTCTCCATTGCGTCCGGTTCTCTGCTAACTTTTTCAAGGCTCACGTTGCCTATTGCTGATCTTTTCTGGTCATCTGATCTTGAGTGGTATTGAGCGAAGACAGCTGTTGATGAAGGTCTGTAGTTTGTTCGAGGTGCTCTTTATGACGCACCAAGTCTCTGATCCGTATAGTAGCACTGATTTCACATTGGAGTTGAAAATCCGGATCTTATTTTTGATGCTGAGTGCTGTTGACCTCCACACAGACTTGAGAGAAATGAAAGCTTGTCTTGCTTTCCTGATCCTTGCTTTGATATCCTCGTCAGTTCCACCCGCCTGTAGTTGAAACGATGCTTCCCAGGTAGGTAGGTAAAAGAGGTTGTTTCTTTCAGGTTCCTCCCATTTATGCTGATTGTTGTCTGTTGTTGTTGTCGTTGCTGTTGTTGGTGTTGCCCAGGAATCTTCATCAACTCTGTTTTCTCTATGTTCACCTGAAGTCCTATCTTATCTGGATGCTTCTTCTGCCAACTTGTTGCTTTTCGCTTGCATATCTTCCAGTTTGTGGGAAATCAGACATATATCATCGGCGAAGTCCAGATCCTCCAAGTTTTTCGTGAGGGTTCATTTTATGCCTGTTTCCTCGCTGCCCATTGTCTGTTGCATTATCCAATCTACCGCAATCAGAAAAATCATTGGCAATAGTAGGTAGCCTTGTCTTACTCCCGTCTTTACTTCGAAGGATTCCATAAGTTTCTCGTTGTGGACTACTTGGCATGCAACATTGAAACCAGGAGTTAATCGACTCTATTCTATTCGGTTGAGTCCCAAGTGAAACACAGGGGTTCAAGTTTGACCTTTGAAGTTTCAGTAGCATTGGGTGTTTTACAGGATGGAGTTGCTAGCCTTACGTTCAACCTTTCATCTTTACCATGCCTGTTCCCGGCTAAGCAAGGTTTAGGAGTGTGTCGGCTGGCAGTAGAACTATACACCATGTGAGTGGTTGGCGAATATTTGACCACTGAACTACTTACGCACGAAAATCAATTAGAAGCATACTAAAATAATCTAAAGCATTCAGTTCCCTTTATGAACTATGATAAACCATATCCAGTATCTCTATGCAACAAATTTCAAATATAATGATCACAATGTGATCATATATGGTTATATGAAACTTTACTTTTTTAGTAATTTGCATCTCAAGTAAGGCACAGGGCTTCAAGGTTTGAACTTTCACTAGCGATTCCGTTGTCTATACGGGGCGCAATTTCTAGTCTCATGTCCAGTCTCCCCTATTTATCGACTTACAACTGACTAAGTGAGCTCAGGAATAGAGCCTGGACTACAGGTTTAGATGATGAGCAATCGACCACTGAACTACCACTAGGTCACGAGAGCCATTCTCGAGCCTGTCAGGATAAGAAGCTGGAATCTTTTGAGTACATAAAGGGTCACTATCAGAGATAGAAGAAAAGAAAGCATATTACTGCTTACATCGCCAATGATTTTAAAATTGGATTACTATCAGAAGCTCAATAAATTTTTGAGCACATAAGATGGCCTACAATAAATTCAATCCTGTCCCTCAATGATATTATTTATACAAATTTAAAAGAAATCTTAAAAACGAACACTTAACTCGCCTCACTAATGTGTTTTGGGATAGATTGCAACGGAATAAATGTTCGGAAAATCCCTGCTGAACCATATTATTAAAAGATTTATACTTATTCGGATATTTCTAGCTTTGTAATTATTACACGTTGGTGGTCCATTGGTAGAATGCTTGCCAATCACACTTGTCTTCCAGAGTTCGATTGTCGGCTGACGCGCTCCTCAACTGAGCCAAACTGTTAATAAGGCCAGTAAAGAGGAAAGGCTGGGAGTGGGGTTGGCAACCCTGCGTCGTAAAACTAAAACCACTGCTGCAGAAGCTTCAAAGCTCTAGTCTGAAGCTCTAAGTTTTACTGGGAAGGTAAGGAAATATTGTTTTTGTTATTGTTTGCAATTATTATCCTTTTTTCCCTAGACTGTATGTCATCGCTCTGACATTTGCATATCATATATTGACTTAATCCTAATTATTTATCTTTGTCTCTGTATAATTCCTAATTTTAATGCTTCTATTTATGGTTGTGTCATACACTGATGTGTTGTTTAGCGACTGCGATTTTGTCTGAGTGAAATCCGGGTCATTAGGACCTTAGACTGCCTACGGGAAGTATTGTTGTGTGGTTCTTGTAGACAGTTTTTGATCCCATCTTTCTGGGAATATTCTACTTGATTCGAAGTACTTTTGTTGTAGTTTGAAAATAACTGTATGGCTGCTTAATGGCACTTGAGGTAATTTGGAGTTTTTGATGTTATTATCGTTGTTGAATGGAACAATAGATCCATCGGTGAACAATCGTCTCTTTGCTTTTTTGCAATGTTTTGTGAACATGTCTCTCAAAAACGTTTCCCGTAGCTGTAACAACAGAAGACAAGGGTCAGGTAACAGATCGTTTATTAAGGAAAATCAACACATATTTATAGATTTTAATGTACATTATTGTAGATTATTGTTAGTAGAAAATACAGTCTTTTGATTGGTTGTTTCTCACAGAAAGTTAAACTTGCATCTCTTTGTGGCTGTGTCAGATCATCCATTTGCTAACTGTATCCACCTACGCAAAGCCTTTGTTCTCATTTTCTCACCACCAATATTGGGGACTAAACATTGGAGTCAATTACTGTCTACCAACTTTGGTTAGCAGCCAGCTCTCACCACATAGCTATGCAGTGGAATGCGAAGATAGGTTGTCTACGCTCAGACCACAACGAGTCGATTTTGGTCGCTCTACAGGCTGCATAAAAGATGTCTCAGAAGCCAATAACCGATTTCTTCGTAAACCTGGGATTGAAATGGCACATAAACTGGTAAAATCACTTTAGAATTTCCTCAGGTTGCCAAAATAAATGTAATTCATAAAGCCAATGTTAGCGATTTTCAAAAAAGCTAAACTAAGTGATTCTGTCACCGCAATGCCCAAAGAATTCATAAATACCAACTAGCAGTCAGGAGGCACTATACGTCAATAATGATCCCATCGCGAATAGACAATTATATGAGCAACTTTGACAGAGGATATATTTTCATATTACTTCGTGTTATTCAATAAATAGACATGCGGACACAGGTTCAGACTACTTACTATTTAGGAAGGAAAACTTCCATATCTCAACCAATTACAAATTTAGAGTAGAGGGCACAACAACCTACTCCAAAGAGAAATTACCTGCATGGGACGTCAGACCCACACCCAAGTCGTTGTCTTCCACCGAGGCTCCAACTAAGGGACTCCTCTTCGTGTGACGTCCTTCAACAGTATCCCCAGAGTAATTCCAGTCCACCTTTATTTCCATCGGCACGTTTGTTAGTCGACAGATTCTTGGATAGTTCACCGCGTACCAGATTTCATTGTTGCTTATCCTTTCTGTTTGGCCATCTGAGCCTAAGTATGGAGACAGCGAAAGCAGCTGCTGACAAAAGTCTCAAGTCTGTTCAAAATGCTTCTCAAGACTGACCAATTATCTGAACCACATAGAAGCAACAACTTAACATTAGTACTGAAGATCTGGATCTTGCTCTTTATGCTGAATGCAGCAAATGTTCACATTGATTTCAGACTTATAAAAGTCTGTTTTGCTTTCCCGATTCTGCCTTTAACATCCTCATCCATACCGCCTCTAACTGAAACGACATTGCTTAGTCAAGTAAGTGAAAGAGGTGACCTCCTTCAAAACTTCTCTCATTGATGAATATTGCTGCTTGTTATTTTCCTTGTTGTTGGTTAGGTATATTCATCACTCCCGTCTTCTCTGTGTTCAGTTGAAGTCCTGTCTTCGCTGTCTACTACTTCTTTCTACTTGCTGGTTTTCACCTGTATGTGTTTGTATTTGTGTGAAAGACATCCCAGCGTCTTCTCATCGATCTAGTGTATGCCTGTCCTCTCGTTACCCACCGTTTGTTTCATAGTACAGTCCACCACAATTAGGAATATTGTCGGTGACAGTAGACAGCCTCGTCCTACTCCTGTATTCACTTTAAAGCTTTCTCTGAGTTTTCCATTATGAATTATCTGACAAATGGCATAATCACATAGCTGCTGGACAAGGTTGATAAAGGTTTAAGGCACTTCATAATGAGTTCATCTGGAATTAGTAAATATGCATCAACTAGTTGAACTTGAACTGAAATGTTACAGAAAATCAATTACAACGGTGAACACTTGCAATGAAATGAAGTTACTTTCAAGACATAATGTGAAAATATAATAGTACAACATGACCTTGAAAAGGCGAAATTTAACTAGATAGTCAATGGAAAATATTATTACTTAATTCATTAATTAATTAATGAAATTCAGTGAATATTATTGATTTACTGTATGTAAATCTGTTATTCCTGAATTTCACTTTTTTCTCACACTGCATAAGAAAGTGAAGTCAATGAGCAAATTATGGAAGATATTACCATTGATCTAATAATACTACTCTGTCATTATTACTCTAAATATTAATTTGCAGTTGTTGTCAGACCATGCAGACACCATTTTGTCCACGATGCATTGTCAATAACAGATAGTCAGGATAGCAGTGTAATGGTAGAAGACAAGAAACTTGGTAACGGAATGTTTATTTGAAATTTGGTATCTTTATATAGCCAAATTATGTACGACTGGTATAAAACCATCATTTGCACAGATCTTCTGTGTTGTACTACTTCTTACCCCTATACTGCGATTCTTTGTCACCTCTACGTGTTTCCCATATCTTACCGCAACACTGGTTCATTTTCTGTCTCTAACGTCAACTCTATCCCTCCGCTGTTTGATATTTTTGTGCCAGTGAAGGTCTCCCTATATATTACTGATAAATTGTATCAGTAGCACACAACACAGTAGTATATCAAGACTCTGGTGGAGTACAGCTCTATTTTTGACTACTATATTCGATTTGGGACACAGTGACAGAGTTTTGCCAACTGAATGATGTTTGTGGAGTACAGCTTCTTCTGTTTCTTAAGCTATTAAAGTTATCTCACGATTCTTTTTCGATCTGAATTAAATGATTTCATGATAATCTCACCTAATTTTTTCCACTTAATTGATACTCACCTTAAATCATGACTATTGCATTTTTGGGAGAGATTTATTCTCACGAAGAGAAATTTAATTGTAGTAACGGTTATGCCCCATTTGTTTTCGTTCAAATTTTTATGCCTTACTAGTCAGTTCTTATAAATAATACTGTATCATTGTGTTTTATGTATTTAAACAAATTGATATAAATATGAAAGGCATTCGCAATTTCTTTTTCTAAAGAAATTTCTTTTCTTGTCCATAGAGTAAGCTAAATACAAAATTATCCAGGAGACAATATGACGTTATATGATTTACTATAATCTATCGAAAAAGGTTACTGATGTTAGATGTCTGAAAGCAATTGGTAGGAATACTTATCCTAAGGTGTCATGCCTATTTCCACGCGTTAGAATAGAGTATCCGCAATCTAGAAGGCATTTTTCACAGGGGTCTGCTTAAATCACTGAGCTAACTAAATTTTCACCCAGTGTAATTCCTAAACTACTCTCCAGCTTTTATTATTTTAGTCATCTACATGAGTTGGCGTGCATCGAAAGCAAAGCGGTAGAATGTTCGCCGACCACGTATGTGGTTCGGGTCCTGTCCATAGCCAACACACTCCTAAACCTCGCTAGGCCAGCAATAAGAATGGTGAGGAGGGAAGGTTGGGCGTGAGACTAGCAACTCCATCCCGTAAAAATGAACACAACTGCTACCGAAATTTCAGGCCTCTAGCTTGAAGCCTTATATTCCACTGGGAACGTAAAGGAATTTAAAAAACATGAAATGGCGCACATTTTCAGTTTGCAGAGCACTTCTCAAAAATGAAATGAGGGTAAAATGTCTTAGAGGATTGGATATCGCTTCAGATGGAATGTATTGCCAAATACTGTTCTACTTGGAAATTCTATATGAAAAGTAGACATTTTTGGAATTTAAGTACGCTGAAAGTTATGTACTATTCATTAGGATATTGTTAATTGAAGTCCTTCAGGTGACTGAAACTACGTTCATCCAGTAATCTTGCAAAAACTGGGTTTCGACTGTCTTCTTGTAAGAATGTAACAGAAAGCGGCTGCTAGTCATTGGAATACTACATAATAATAATAATAATAATAACAAAAGCAGCCTTATTCAGCACAAAATGTTTACACAATATACAGAATTTTCAGAGTTATATATTGCATATTTTTTTCTTCATTCATAATCTTGAAGTAAAACATCAACCTGTAGTATCCCATTTGATGCAGTGCTGTTCGATCTGAAGAATAAGATGATCCCGTACCGTAATTTTCTTTCGTCACTGAGAAATCCAACTAAAAATGCGCATGAATACATTTGATGACCCATAGACATAGCTGAATGGTTAGAACAAAGGGGGAAAGCGAAAATTTAATGCGTTGTGTTTCGATGGAAATTCAGGTAGTCCAGTGATTCAAACAGGCATCCGTTAAGCAACACTTTACTTCAATGACGATTCATATTTTTTGATTATTTTGCCCACCGTGTGGAATATAGGGCTTCAAGCTTGAGATCTAGAGTTTTCAGTAACGGTGATGCTTTGTTTACGGGGTAAGACTGCTAGCCTCGAATCTGACCTCTCCCTTCTACCTGACGTGCTACTGGCTAAGTGAGTGTTAGGAGTGTGTCGGCCGGGAACCTAACCCGGATCACTCATGACATGGCTGGTAAACATCCTAACATTGGAGCCCCAACAGTTGATGTGAATATAACTTGTTCAAGTAATTTAAACATTATCCATCACTTTTGTGTAGCGATAAAAGAGAATCAAACATGCCCTGGATGAAAAACTTCGACCGTAACAGGCTGGATTCAGGAGAAACAAGTCATGCATTGATCAGATCACCACATTACGGATCATCATTGAACAGAGCTTGGAATGGCAGTCACCTCTCTATCTCAAATTCATCGATTTTGAAAAGGCCTTCGACAGCGACGATCGAGAGGTGCTTTGGCAACTACTTCGCTACTATGGGGTGCCACCGATAATTATGCAGTTCACCCAACAGCTGTACGACAATGCTGCATGCCAAGTAATCCACAGCGGGAAACTTATGGTTTCCTTCGAAGTGAGGACAGGAGTAAGACAAGGCTGCCTACTATCGCCAAAGATTTTCCTGATTGCGGTAGATTGAGTAATGCGACAGACAACGGGCAGCGAGGAAACAGGCATAAAATGGACTCACACAAAAAACCTGGAGGATCTTGACTTCGACGATGATATATGTCTGATTTCCCACAAACTGGAAGATATGCAAACGAAAAGAAACAAGTTGGCAGAGGAAGCAACCGGAGAAGATAGGACTTCTGGTGAACATAGAGAGGAAGACAGAGGTGATGAAGATTCCTGAACAACAACAACAGACAGCAATCAGAATAAATGGGAGGAACCTGAAAGAAACAACCTCCTTTACCTACCTACCTACCAGGGAAGCATCGTTTCAACTGCAGGCGGAACTGACGAGGATATCAAAGCAAGAATCCGAAAAGCAAGACAAGCTTTCACTACTCTCAAGTTTGTGTGGAGGTCAACAGCACTCAGCATGAAATATAATACGATCTGGATTTTCAACTCCAATGTGAAGTCAGTGCTACTCAACATACGGATCACAGACTTGGCGCGTCATAAAGAACATCTCAAGCAAACTACATACCTTCATTAACTGCTGTCTTCGCTCAATACTCAAGATGAAATGGCCAGAAAAGATCAGCAATAGTGAGGGATCTCTGGGAGCAAACCAAGCAGGAACCGATTGTGCAACAAATAAGCAGGAAGAAATGGAGGTGGATTGGCCATACTCTGAGGAAACCATCAAGTGACATCACTAGACAAGCCATTGCTCGAGTGGAACCCGAAAGGGAAGCGGCGAGTTGGTCGTCAGTGCAAGGGTGACATGGTGGAGGTGATGTGAAGAGGAGATGAAAACGTGTGGGCAGATTTGGAGTCTGGTGAAGACTCTAGCAGAGAACCGAAAGCAATGGAGACGCATGGCTGAAGCCCTATGTTCCTCTAGGAATTAAAGGAAACAATAATAATAATAAAAAAAAGTGCTTGGGTAAACTGTCACCTCATGTACACCTTCTATTAGCGGACATATTACTAAACTGTTTTTAAAAGTTAAACTACCTAAAATTTAAATATATTTATCCCAGTATATTATAAATACCATAGTGACAGACAGTAATATCCCTTTTGTCTAAATTGTATCAATACATCTTAATCTCTTGTTCATATATAATATGTATATGACATATTGTGGTAAGGTAGTCATGACAATAGTGAAAATTTGCTATAACTGAAAAGGATATTTTTTAGTAATCCTAATAATTAATTTTTATCAGGCTTCATAACTGAAATACTCATTACACTTGGTCACAATAGACCAATATTTTAAGTAGGCACACAAACCTGAAAGATAAGCAATACAATGATAACGACAGTATCCTTCACGTAAATATAAGGATTAAAATAACGTACCAAGCCTGTATGTTAATGTGTGTATTATAAAACACTGTACTTCCATTTTATCATAACCAGTTATATGTCTACCATGTACCTGACAAATAAAACACAATATTTACCTATAAGGACAAAAATAGAAAATATGAATAATTGTTTAACTAACAATGATGAAAAAAACAGTTAAACTGAAGAGAATAAAGAGATGAGAACACAGCTCCATAGAACTTTACCATTATTATTAAAGTGTATGACGTTACCAATTGTGCGATTTCAATGCTTCAATTATTACTTATTTAATATGCCATAGATAATTAATCGATAATGGTAAATTTAAAAGCAAAAAAATCGATATTTCACATAATAACATTCACCAAATGAAAATGAAGCACCTAGATTATCCTTGAGTAAGGTCATTCCGCCATTGTCGACCTTGACAAATGACCAGTCATAATCCTCAAAGTTTGCTATTATGTTGCAGGTGACAAACTATTTGGGGAAACAATTAAAATTGTGTGAAATTTATTTTTAGTATTTTCCTAGTGAACAGAACCACGGCTGGTGAGGGCTGATTCACTGTTTATTGGGAATAATACAATGACCTGTGAATTTTTACTTTTGTGTATTTACGATATCGTGTCGCTGTTAACTAATGTCATGAACGAGCAACCACCTCACATCTGCCATGATAGACCCTATTTGCTTCCGTTTAGAACTTCAGAACATTCATAGTGTAACCATACTAAGAGACAGAAGATTCCGTCCTCAGTGTGGTGTTTGGTGCGCGCTAATAAAATGTCCCAAACTCGAAGGACTCAGTAATGCAGTTTCTTCTTTAGTTCTCACTGAATTTCTAGTTGATGTTGCCTCATGACAAAATATGCATTAAACAAATGACATCAATCAACAATCTCTTTCTTGTGTGTCTGATGAATTTCCATTTCTTTCTGCATATTTGTTGGGTAATGGATTCTTGCCAGAATTCCTCATCTCTCATCCATTCTGACCTAACTTTGGATCCTCAGTATGGAACCAGTGAAGGGAACAGCTGTTGATAAAAGTCTGAAGCCTTTCCAAAATGCTTTTCGTGACACAAGCGTCAGGACTCTAATTGAAAATCTGAATCTTGCTCTTTATGCTGAGTGCTGCAGGCGTCCACATTAATTTCAAGGTTATGATGGACAGTTATGCCTTTCCAATTCTGGCTTTGACATCTTCATTTGTGCCAACACTAGTTGAAACGAGGCTGTCCAGTCAGGTAAATGAAAGATGTGACCGCCTTCAAATTTCTCCCACTGATGGGTATTGGTACTTGTTGTTGTCAGTCGTTAGGTGTCTTCATCGCTTTTGTCTTCTCAGTGTTTATCGATAACCAGGTATTCATTTCACAGTAGTCACAGCGTCTATTATAGGGCATATATAGATATACGTATTTCGAGAAGCTTTCACAATACTCCTCTGTTAATTACTCACCTCTGGTATCGATATATTGTGGTATAATCACAACGACAGAACAAAGTAATACTTGGTAACAAAATAATGTAAAGTTACGGCAAAATGCATAGACCACACATTGGAATCCGCATATTTTTCATTTTGTGCTTCTTTTGTCTTCCTTTTACTTTTTTTTATTCCTTTATGTTTCCAGTGGAATATAGGGCCACTTCAAGCTAGAGGCTTGAAGTTTCTGTAGCAGTGGTGATTATTTCTACAGGATGGGGTTGCTAGCCTCATGCCCAACCTTCCCTCTCTACCAGTCTTACTACTGACTTAGCGAGGTAAAGGAGTGCGTCTGTGGCCGGGGATCGAACTCCGAATCATCTGCGTGGTCAGCGAGCACTCTGCCGCTGTGACACCGACGCCCCTTCCTTTTGAGCTTTCTAATATTGTTTCGCAAGAATCTCTCATTTCTTTCTTTCGTAACTTGATCCATCACACCTCTATTCACTATTTTTGCACAAGATGCCACTCACAATATGCTGCTTACTGATTCTCGTCTGTAGCGCACGCTAAATAATCAAATAAATTACTACCTAACGACATAAATGCCTTAATTTGTTGAATACATATTTTCAAGTGTTGGTTTTCAGGGATCTGATTGGTTACAGGAGTGATAACGAGCTGACATCAGTAACAGAACCACTGGAAAACTCAGGAGTACTGAACAGCTTTTTCCGCCCTGACTCTGGGACTCTTCAGCAGTACACACCCACCGCCAGGTTTCGAGCCTAGTACTTTCCAGTTACACAGTGAACTCGTAGACCATTCAGCCATTAGGGACCCGACCCAATTGTCCATTAATTCCAATTTCTGGAAATTCGTGATACATGTAACGCAACCGCTAGCTAATGTCACACGCGAGTAACTGACTAACGAAATCAGGAAATAGGACATTTACTCGCCCGTGGTTGATCTGAGTACATATTTATCGCTTAAATCTTGTGATCACTGTATTGAGAATGAAACCACTCTATCGCCACAGGAAATATAGAGCTATTGGAATAAAGCCACCATTCTTATTATTAAATACGACTATTCATATTCCTAATAATAATAATAATACCTGTAAGTATTTTAAATCATTCTATCATTACATCCCTGTGTAAATCCAACTTTTATCTATGATACAATATTATCAGCTGACTGGCTGTTGTTTTCCGCTTGTTTTTACCTTATTTTCGGAATGGGAGGAATCCTATTTCCTATGCTTCATTTAATGAGTACACACTTGAAACAATCCCTACTTCCTTTTTCTTTCTAATTTCCTGGTGACAGATTTGGATGGTATTATGATTTTTGGTATGGTTACAGTATGAACCACCTACCAACTATTTACTACTTTTCATTTCTGCTTTCCTTCTATTCTCAACTGATTAAGATGCTGACTGATTGATGAAAATTACAGGAGAATTAAAATTCTACCAATTATAACTTTATGTGAGTAGTACATACTATAGAAGTACCTAAATCAATGACCAGTGCAATTCATACTCATAACCAGAATCAAATATTATAAAAGTATATTCGTAGCCGCTATTTAGGGTCTTTTCCACTGCTGCTTGCAGTTAGCTGTTGAAGTCTTCTTCTCCGTCTTCTTTTGAACTGCATTGTTTGTAGGTGAGTAGCACTTTTTGAGTTCAATCTTGCTATCACGATCCTGAGAGAGTAGATTGGTTCCCACTGAATAAGAGCTTTGGGTGCTGTTGGTGATATCATGATAGCCACTCCCTCAATGTGTTCATATCCCAAGCACTTATTTACCATATCTTTTCATTTCTTCTGCAGTCTGAGCAGCCTTCTCAACATCAAACATTATACGAAAATTCCATATACCCATGCTTACTTATGCTTTCATTGACAGAAGACATATTGGCTGACTGGTTTCCTGAAGGTTTTTACCAACCCGTGTCACTTCATCTCTCCAATTCCAGAGAAGAATAAGTTTGTTCTTTTATGTTTTCTTGGGCTTTGAAGTTCCTTCAGCGAATCAGTTTGTTTTCGGGGGATAGGGGTCTCCAGCTCAACACCTAACCTTCCTTCATTTTCCAGGCCTAGTGTAGGCTGGAATAAAGTGATTATTATTATTATTATAGTAAGCTGGGAGCGGAACCAGAAAGAAAAACTGAAGAAGACACAGTAAAGCGGATGTTTATTTCCGAAGCCCTTTGTTCCACTAGTAACTCAAAGGAATGCTAATAATGTTCACAGTGAACATAAGAGTAAACATAAATGTGTATTCATAGTATTAAGACAGGCTTATCAGCTGAATTTCTCATATCAATGAAAGAGGAGATCGGAAATCCCAATCACGAACTGCTTCTCACTGAACACTATATGACTATTATAACTTAACTGTCTAGGATATGTTTTTAAGACCAAGATTTATCCCCTTCAAAGGTTGGATTATTTATGTAAACATATGTTTGGATTTTAGGTGCCTAACCTACTGACTAAGCTTTAGGTTTCTTTTGTAATGTATAAAGCCTACCCAGGTAGAGAATCCGTACTTCCTCAGGTGACTAAGCTATCATGCCTAGAATTTCGCGAATAGTCCCATCAATACTTTACTGTGTGTCAGCCATACTTACAGAGCACTGGAATGTAGTCATGATTACTTAACAGAGTATGTAGCGTATCCGAATTTCATAGAATAATATGCTTTGTACATAAATGGAAAAGTCCCCTACTTACACATCCTAGAAACACAAACTTGGTACATTATAGGCACCAAGAAATGTGTCACACAAAATTCCATGGTTTGTGTGAGGACTGAGATACTGCTCAGGCACCCACGTCGAAGCAGATAGTTGTAGTGAGGAACCACTCCCTGAGCCTTCGACTTGAATTCTGGTCTACGGGAAGTGAAGCACCTTCAGCAGCTCTATTCTCATGATTATCGGTGACCAAAACAGGTCCATACGCCATTTGATGCCCTCAGATTCTCTAAGCCATGTACTCCTAATTACAACCTTTCAATATTCAAGTAGTTTAAGAATTTTAATAGCAGAAAGAATCGACATAGCACAAATGAAACTGATGACGAATGAAAGGTAGAATTTGTATTTCATCTATTACTAGAGTCAATAGCTTCAATTTTATAGATGACAGTGAGTGTTTCTGAGTTCTCTGGAGTTAAACTCCAAAGGCTAGTAAAAAACAACATAAAGACAGTATTAAGAGACTTCATTCAACATAATCCTTCTCTTTCAACTACTAATTGTTTGAAAGACTAACATCAATCAATAATGGTATTTAACATATTACCGTAGATGACTTTGTCCTGTTACAGCAAATATTTGATTAGTAGTAGAATCCAGTGTGTGCCCAGTGTTCTAATGAATAACACTTTTGTGAGTCGGTCGTTCAGTTGTGGAATGCTCGCCAACCACATGCATGGTTCGGGTTCGATTCCTGGCCGACCCACTCCCGTACCTCACTTAGTCAGTAGTAAGTTCGATAAAGACAGGAGTTTGGGAGTGAGGTTAGTGATCCCATCCCAAAACTACCGCTACTACATCTTCAAAGTTCAAGGCTGAGCCACTGTGCTCCAATCAAGACGAAAAGGATTCAAAAAAGAATTAAATAAACTCATGGTGTTGTGCGATGTAACCGTTTCATTTACAAGTATCCCAGTGATGGAAACGATTGACAGGATTGGTTAGCGAATAGATCTGCTTCCACTAACCGAAACAGAGATAAAGAGACTACTGATTCTTTGCATAAAAAGACATTCAGTTCAAATTTAACAACCAGATGTACCAAGAAATTAATGGGGCTGCGATAGGGACCTGCTCTGGCCGATATCTTCATAGGTTATCTCGAACAGACACGGCTGAGTTCTTCAATCCCTAGAACAACCTCCTACCGCAGATACCTCTGTGATACGTTTTTTTGTTTGTAATGTTGCATCTGTATTATCTGACCGTCTCAATGAATCCGTCCTAACATTAAATTCACCATGGAATACGAACAGATTCAATGATCTAGATCCTAATATGAGAAGAAGAAACGATGATAATGTCAAAAACCTCATTCATAGAAGAAAAGGAACTTGAACTGGGCAGTATCTTCACGATAACAGCTTCTTTCTTGTCAGCTATAAGCGCGAATTAGTGAGGGCACTCAATGATAGAATCAGCAAGCTCTATTTACTCCAAAAGATGAAACAGGAATTAGGCTTTGTTGCGAAATGCTTTAGAGAGGATAGATATCCTTAAGAGACTCATCCTGAAAAGTGGTAAAGAAAAAGATGAGAAAATGAAAAACTCACTTGTGGAGAAGAAAAAGATTTTTATTCGTCTTCCATTCAAAGGAGAAGCAGTAACCAAAAAGACTGAAAAATAATAAAAACAGCAGTATGAAGATGTTTCTCTGCAGCTATGATCGTGTCGTTAAATGGCACCACATGTTCAGTAAACCAATCTAAAGTCGACGAGTGCCCCCAACTGCATTTATAAATTCACATGAAACTGTAGTAAACAGTTTACTGAATGGGCAAAAGAAGGGCTTCTCTCCGTTTTCCTGAGCATACTTCAATAATTTTATTCTTCAAGGAAAACAGATATTCACAAAGTGTAACTAGGAGACACCTTGGGGATATAATAATAATAATAATAATGGCTTTATTCCAAACAGTATTTGTGGTACAGGTATGGAATTTTCAGCGTTCATTACAATATTGCATCTAATTACCTCATAAATTTTATAAGGATTTAGAAATATAAAGCAATAACAACAAAAAGAAAAAGAGAAATAAAAGAAATAAAATAAAAAAAGAACAGCATTGCATTCACATATTTAAACAGTGCACCACAGGATACGATATATAAAATTAGTCTGTAATAGAATATATGAGCAGCAATATAATAGTAACAAAGAAAGGAGAACAAAAGCTAATGGGAACTATTTGTTAGAGTGCCGCAGTAAATTGATCATGTCATGCCTAACAGTTTTCTCATCACATAACAGCTGTGCCAGATAAGGTATTGTGGAGTTTTTATACTTGGTAGTCCTGGCATATAGCTTCCTATAGTTACTTCTAGTTCTACCAGATGATATGCAAGGAGAGAGCTGTGTATAGAGAGGATGCTCAGGGTCTGACAATATAGTATTCGCTAGTTTCTTACATGACATTATATGTCTATCCACTATGGTGTTAACTAGTTGGTTTAACGATATCCCACTTGCCCTACTAACAGCTTTTAGTGCCCTACGCAGCGAAGCAAAGTCTTTCTTAAGTAGTCCTGGAAAGATTAATGGGGAGCAGTAAAGAGGGATGGGTAGAATACAGGAATTGACAAACTGAGAAAGTAAAGACTGCTTTATACCAGACTGCCTAAACTTCCTAAGGTAGAACGTTAAGCGAAACATCTTTCTAGTCACTAGCAAGATGTGAGAGGACCAGGAAAGATCGGAGGAAATACTCAGTCCAAGGTACTTGACATCTGATGTAGTTTCAACCTCTATGCCGTCAATGATAGTGGGACCATGTGAGCTAGCTAGTTGTTGAAGGTCACTTTTTCGTCTGAAAGTAAAATTTACTACCTGACATTTAGACGGATTCAGCTTAAGACCGTTTGAAGAGGACCACTGACTAATTTCCGAGAGAAAGTTATTTAATATGGAACAGTCTGACTGAGAGTTGACAGGCATGGAGACAGAGAGGTCATCAGCATACTTGACAAAAGTGGCTACATCAGAATGGGGCAAGTCATGTAAGAAAAAAGAAAACAGAAAAGGAGAAAGAACGGCACCTTGAGGAACACCAGCTAAAGTAAGTGAGGTAGAGGAGGACTTTCCATTGTAGACAGTGTACTGCTTCCTATCAGAAAAGTAGGAATACAACCACTTATTTATCCAGCTCTCACTCTGTGTTGCAGCAAGCTTACTTAACAAGAGAGACCTAGGTACAGAGTCAAATGCAGATGTGTAATCAAGGAAGGCACACCGAACATATTTGGCTCCTCTATCTAAACTAGAGACTATATTATGATATAGAACTACAGCGGCATCTAGGGTACACCTACTATGTTTATAGGCAAACTGGTTGGGGTCGTTAAAAGGCTTTAAAGAGGGTTCAAGATTAAGTAAAATAAGTCTTTCCATAACTTTTAAAAAAGGTGAGGTAATAGCAATGGGTCTAAACTTGACAGTAGGTCCACTTGTTGATTTGGGCACTGGAACAACCTTGATATTTTTCCATGAGTCAGGAATAAAACTTTTGGAAAAAGATTCATTGAAAATGTCAGTTAATGGGTAACATAAGATGTCAGCACACTTCTTAAGGATAACAGCAGGAACTCCATCAGGACCAAGTGACTGGGTAGGTTTGAGAGATTGAAGACACTTGAGGACATCATTCGTGTTAAAACATGAAAAGCAGTCATTATTTATACTATTAGATTTGGGAATCATAACATCTGCAGGGATACATATGAAGGATTTATTTAGCATATCAACATCGACAGAAGTATCATTCATTATTTGCTTACCACCGGTGATTTCCTTTAATAGCTTCCACATATTAGATGAGGATTTACATGAAAGAAACTTCTGGTTATAGAGAGCATTTAATCTTTGTAATTCGGCTTTAATCAAAGTGTTTATTCTCTTAACACCAGATTTATTTTTCATTTTGTATAACCTCTCTTTTTGACGGCGAAGCTTTTTGAGTTGAGATGACGCGAAACGGTCTAACTTTAAGAAGATTGTCTCTTTAGGACAACAAACATCAAGACAGAAATTGAGATAATGTGTTATGTTACTAATTGTGTTGTCAAGAGCTTGTTCAGTAAACAGGTCCCAGTTTGTGTCTTTTAACATTGTCCTTAGATTCTGTATGTTATCATGTGAATAGCATCTGTGTTGTGTTTTCTTTCCAAGGTGGGAGAAGACCCTTTTGTGCAGCTTTCCATATACCTTGGGCAATACTCTTATGATGCAGTGATCAGAGTTAAGTAGTGGGGCTCTTTTCCGAGCTTCAAATATTCCTATGTCATTTGTGAACACAAGATCTAGGATATTATC
The DNA here is from genome assembly GCA_944472155.2 of Trichobilharzia szidati. NCBI lineage: Eukaryota > Metazoa > Platyhelminthes > Trematoda > Strigeidida > Schistosomatidae > Trichobilharzia > Trichobilharzia szidati. Next base: position 74,923,208 of record OX235272.1, read on the forward strand.
CATTCGAGTCGGGAAGTTGACAATGTTATCATGACCAAGTGAAATAAGGAAATTGTGATCACTAGAATTGAAATCTCCAGTAACAATAGACAACGAGTTTCCGAAGGAGGTGGCAGCAAAGGAGGTAAATTCATCAGCAAATAAAGGCAATTAAGTGGAATTGCATCCAGGTGCAATATAAATGTTCGAGATGTATATGTAGTTATATTTTGACAAATGCTTAGGTCGACATTTGACGGTGAGGCAGTCAATGTTGTCACTAGAGAATTTGAAACATACTTTATTAGATGTACACCATTGTGAATTTATGAAGATGGCGACACCTCCACCACGTTTCTTCCTAGAACTGCATCGATCTTGTCTGAACAGTTTGAAATCATTTAGATACACTAGATTGTCATCGTACAGATCATGTAGCCATGAAACATTTTGTCGAGATCTCCAAATATTTCAAGATATTAAATGTACGAATAATACTACATTCACTTCGATTCACCCAGGTGATTCCAATCAAAATGTTTTCAACCAAACTTATGAATACAGAAAGAGGGTGTGACCAATTTCCTACTCCTTTGGTAACTTTAGTAGAATAATTCTCTGGAAAATCCTTCCTCAAAGATCCAGTTACGATATTTATATTTATTTGGGATGTTTCAGCTAACTTTGTAATCGTTATCCTTTTTTTCTCTTGGATTGTATATCATCGTTCCTACGTTTGCATATCATATGTTGACCTAATCCGTATTATTTCTTTTTTTTCCTATTCATTCTTCAATTGTACTGCTTATCTCTGTAATTGTACAATACATTGATAATGTGTTGTCTTACGATGCGATTTCGTCTGAGTGAGTCAAGGTCTTTCTGACCTTTAACTGCGAAAATTGTTTGGTGTATGATTCTTGCTGATACAGGTTTGATCCCACCTTATTTTTACCATAACGGCATTGTTGAGGTAATTTTAAGTTTTGATATGTTATCATCGTTAAATAGTACACTAGACTTTATCGCAAATAACTGCCTTTTTGCTGTCGTTGGGGTTTTTTGTAACTGCCCGTAACTCATGGAAGTTCGGGTCAACTATGCAGTAGAATGCAAAGATTGACTTGCAACGTTCAGACCACAACATGTCAGTTTCGGCTGTTTTAATTCTCGTTACATTGACTGCACATCAGTGATTTCAACTCAGTGAATTAATTTCAGTCTAATGGACTACAATTTTCTTGAGTTACTGTGTAACACTATAAGTGAACAGTGTTCACCCGTTCCATTATGGAAAAATCTACTTGATAAAGTCTCGCAGTGTTATACAGTACTATTTACTGATGACGTTTCGAATGCAATGATTGCTCACAATCATATCAACTTGATAACTTGGAATTCTACTCTACCACACTGCCCACGTTCTATTCTTATATCACTGTCCATACGTCTTTTCTGTCTACTTCGCTCCCCTCCTCGTTTTCTACTTTCCAATGACGTTAACATGTGATATCGTGATATTTACGTTTTGAACGCCTTTATTTACAACATTTTCTTGTGATATTATTTCATCACTGAAGTGTGTCATGTAGATTCTTTTATATTATCATTGTAATTTCAGGGAGTCGGCAGCTGATAGGAAACCATGAGGTAAAAATAACATAATTTTATGCTGCAAATTTGGTTTCTCTTGATTTATAGAAGTTATTTATCATGGGGACTACATGTGTATGAAATGTAGATTATTTCTAAGACCATCTGAAATAAACATACCACACAAGCCGAAACAATCATTTCATTCAGTATTCTGCAGACCAAACAATCCAACAGAAAAAGAAGATAAGATCAATACCATTTACAAAATCAATTACTTGAACTGTGACAAACACTACATTGGTCAAAGTGGGTGTCCCCTTCGAATCAGAATCTAAGAACATAAATTATCTGTGAAAAGATATAATATATATATTCTTTCATATCTATGCATGTAGGTAATTATGGATACCAGTTTGACTGGGATAATGTAGAAATTTAAAATAGAGGAAACACCAAAATTGCAAGGAAATTTCAAGAAACCCGGTATTCAGCTGAATCAGCGATTAACAAACACATTACCATAGATTAAATTTACCAACTAATAAAGAATGAATCACATGACAAGAATTTCAAATTTCAAGTCAATAAAAATGATGAAAAGAGATGTAAATAAACAACCAATCACGACAATGGTTGTCAGGAGATACAATTATTTCATTCATGGGGAATTCAAACTAGTTCACTTCATACTAAAGCCTGCACTGAAGACGTTGTCTCGACGAACAACCAGCTCAGAGAACACAACAAAATCGTTACTCTCATGTTCATTAGTGAAGAATTCAAATCAGTTAGCCAGCTAACTAATATCAACGATATCATGAAAAGAATGATATCACAGTCCCTGAAAAGAACATTCCCTGCTGCATCTTTGAGAATAGCCTTTACCAGTCGACCATTACTGTTCAATAACCTGAAGGACAAGATCCCACTGTTGACCAACTCTGTGTGCGTTTATCAATTCACCTGCTCGTGTGGAGCTAGGTATATCGGTCGTTCGACTCGAGTTTTGTCCAAGAGGGTGCAAGAACACTATCCCGCATGGTAATGAAGAGGTGGAAGTGAAGCAATAAGAAGCGCGATCATTGAACATCTGATCGATAATGATCACCCTATATCTATAGCCTCCTCCTTTAAAGTCATCTAAAAGGCAAAACGTAATCTACCCAAATCACTACGTACCCGACTCATCTGTATTACTGAGGCTTTGTCTATCGAAACATAAAAGCCAGATCTCTGTGTACAGAAAAAGTTCGTTAAACCCCTCCAACTTTTACAGTGTTAATCCCTTTTTGCTAAATAATGGTAATCCCTAAACATATCTTTGCTCTACCATTTTTTACATTTTGCCTATTCAATTTGTATACTCTCCCTTTATTATGTCAACTGTTACTATTACTATTCTCACTTTGAACTGTTCCTGGTATTATTTCACTTGTTCCACTTGTCATTCTAAATCAGTTCTTTTTTTTGCAACGTAAAATTCTATGCTATCAAATTTCACACAATATTACGTATCGTTTTTATTTCATTCGATTTGCCTACTAATCCTACAATTGCATACCCTTTCCAAGTTCTATCCATCCTATGAATTATTCTACATATGACATAATTGTTTTGCCACTTGACATCTAGCTATGAATATAATCACAAATAGTTTAATTGCATTTCATACTATTATTATTATTTTATGCATTCACACCTATGATTCAATTCCCTCATTATAAATAATTTCTTAAGAACCACATATATACGATTGTACAGCTTGATAATAAATTCGTTGTTGAAAATAGTCTCTTCGCTGAATCACTTGTTTTGATTTCCAAATAATAATGCACATCATATTCCAACAGTGGTGTGAACGCGGGCAGTAATTTTGCTCGAAATATTACCAATAACAAAACTTATCATTGTGTGTAAACTATTGAAATATAATTATGCTTTATCTCATCATATTAATTCACCAAAAACAAATTTGTATACAAAAATACGTGATCTTTATTTGGCATCATTTAAACTGGCGGTCATATTTCTTTTCAAGTAGGCCAATGACTGCGTCCATAAAGAGTTGAACTGCCCTACAAGCTGACCTAGATAATATTTATTACATTTATGGTAACACATGATTGATTAGTACTCAAAGTTCAAGTTAAAATTATTGAATAGTTCTCCATTTTTGTCAAATAATGATCTGTTCCTCTGAAATATTTGTTATTCTGACAATTTAAGACATTCTTTCATTACTTTACATACTAATTATTACATATAATTAAGGAACTGAACCTTGCTAAAATATGCAATAACCTTGGCACAGATGGTCTGATTCAAAACCGTGAGAAATAGAAATAAACAAATTGATATGAGAACTTAGTAAAGAAACAAATATATTTCCAAGTATTGGTTTTGTAGGGATTTTGTTTGATTGGTTAAAAGATTTCATCATGAACTGACATCGGTTAGAGAACCATTGGAAAACCAGCTGGGAGTACTGGACAGCTGTTTCGCTCTAGTTTAGGGCTCCTCAGCGGTATGAACTCAACTCTAGGGTTCGAAACTAGCATCTCCTGGTTACAAGGCGAGCTAGCTCGTAGACAATTAAGCCATTGGGACCCACTCCAATGGCCAGTTAGTGAATTCTAAATTCTGCCAATTCACTACATAGTGCGACCACTTTGTAATGTCTTCTTTGAGGAGCGACTGCCCTCACCTTCAACCTGATGTCCAGTACTTCCAGGTTTTCTAATGGTTCTCTATGTGATGTCAGCTCATAATGAAATCCTCCAACCAATCAAATATATTTCCATTGTTAGATTTTCGTCACGAACCGACATCAGTTACAGAGATCACTGAAAACCTAGGAGCTCTGGACAGCTATTTCGTCCTGTTTTGAGACTTTTCATCGGTGTCCACCCATGACCCCACCAGGGATCAAAACCGTACCTTCAGCTTATGAGACCGAATTCGTCGACGACCAATCAGCCACTTAGGCTGGAATTCAATCCCTAGCGGGGTTGTAGGTGTACACTACTGAAGATTCTCAAAATACGAAGAAATGGCTGTCCAGTTCTCCCTGGTTTTCAAAGATCTCTCTGACTCATGTTGTTGGTTTGTGACGAAAACATAACAGTTGAAATTAATCCAAAATCCCCACAAATCATATTTTTTTTCCTTCACGTTCCTCAGTGGAACATAGGGCTTCAAGCTAGTGGCTTGAAGTTTCTGTAGCATTTTGTGTTTATTTTACAGGATGGGGTCGCTAGCCTCATGCACAACCTTTCCTCTTCACCAGCATTATTTCTGGCTCAGCGAGGTAAAGGAGTGCGTCGGCCGGGGATCGAGCTCCGGACCATGTGCATGGTCGGCGAGCGTCCTAAGCGCTATACCACCGACGCACCCACAAATCATATGATCTAAATATATTCCCTATTGTTCAACACTGATTACGCTGTAAATCATAAGCTTTCATAATTAATAATCATATTCGCATCAAAGAATTTTGAAATTTAAGCTTGTTTAATAACAAAGATGTGAGATAAATTACAAATGACGCTGACAGATATTAACTGTCCTCACTATTATTATGATAGTTGAGTATTAGATTCCCTTTCATCTCCTTCCTATTGTAGGAAAAATACTCTGAGGGAGAAGCATGCATGACTATGAAGCAAGAATCAATTTTATTTCGAATGTTACTTTACTCTGCCAAAAGACTTTTCAACACCTCGAACACATGAGACTGATAGAAAACGGATAAAACCAGATATGATTAAATCAATGAGCCGAGGCAGGATACTTATTACATTGCCTTGGAAAACCTAGGAGATCCACCTTATGTAACCAATACTATTGGTTGACTGTTGGCCTAACTATCTGAGGGACGTATTATTTTGATTTGTAGGCAGATAACAATGGATTATGCTTTACTGGTGGTGATGTAGTGATCAAGGTCGGTCTGTAAATAAACCAATCAGAAGTGGCCTGCGTAAAATAATGCCCACTATTTTATCGATCCTGGTTATAGACTAATTGACATAACCTTGGAGGTTTCTTGAATAATACATGATTGTGTAAAATATACTGTAGCTGATGCTGAAATATACTTTTCAGCTAATGTCTTTGTGTGTTATCGCTTAATCAGAGCTGCCTGGAGAACAGATAGCTGTCGTATAATGGTGTTGGCGTAGTCAGGCAGTATTTGTAATCAGCACGTCGTGTCCAGATGGGCATCCCTATTTCAATCTCAGTGTTATTGAGAAATATAAAAGTGATAACATCATAATATATTTGTATATGATGTACTTTTGTATTATTTTATTCGCGTTCCGAATAGAAAATACGTGTTCAAACTTTAAAGTTTTATTAGCTGTGGTGTTTATGTTTTAAGAGGTAGCACTGATGGCTTCCAGCGAAACCTTTCCTCTTTACCTATTTTACTACAAGCTAAGCGAGGTTAAGAGGTGCATTGGTCGGGGATCAAGCCCCAGACCACTAAGTGGATGGAGAGTAATTGAACCGTTCTCATTGGCATGGGCCGATCTGTCTTCTACTTTCATTTTCGTGGGTTCTGGTGGTCAGAGGTAGTTGGTGATCAGTATTATTACATCGTCACGGGTTTAAAATATACCGTGCAAGAGATCTAACTCAGTCAAGCATATCAGTATTCAGATACTGGATACTTAACAGGCACGAACAACACCAGTGATCTAGGCATATTCAGACAGAGACAGATAGTAAAACCGGGTAAATAACACTTTATTCATGAAAACAAAGCGTTGAATGGAGAGTAATGATATTAAATAGGATATCTGGTCGGTTTTAGGTTAGGTAAGGGAAAGATTAGGGTTATGTTTAGACCAGGAAAGTGTTCAGGATAATTACGGTAATATTAGGGTTGTTTAGGCATAGATTAGAGTTAGCAGACCATATATACTTTTCAGCACAAACGCAGACGCTTGAGTGCCGAAAGCTGAACTTTGCCACATATCGTGAATACTGAACAATCATATTTTTGACTAAATGTGCAAACATTCAGCTAGAATAAGCATCAAGACTAATTATGTCCTAATTTTAGTTCATGTGTGATCCTAAATATTTGAATAAATGTCAACTACTATTATTATTATTATTATATGATGACAGAAGACAACAGACTTGATAAATAAATGTTTATTTGGAATTTGGTACCTCTGTACTTGGAAATCATGTACACCCTATCTGAGAATCGTCATTTGCACACATCCTCCATGTTGTGCTACTTCTACGCCCCATATTGTGTTTCTTTGCTTTCTTTTCGTGTCCCTCATATTTCACCTCAACGCTGGTCCATTCACTCTCTTTAACGTCAAATCTGTCTCTCCGCTGTTTGATATTTTTTGCTAATGAACTTCTCTTTATGTACTACTGATAAATCTGATCAGTAACACACGCCACCATAATATTTTGCATATTCCGATGTTAGAGGATTTGCCCACTGTATGAACATTCATTCAGTCTTTCATTCCATACTGAATCTGTCTTTCATATAGAAATTTTATTCAATAAGTATTGAATTCATTAGCATAAGTTTCCAGATTCCATATGGATTACAACAACAAAAAAGTTATGACGTTGTATGAGACCTTTTCAACTTAAATCACATGTGAGTGAATTTTGTTTTTGTTGTTGTTGGTGGTGATGATGCTACGATCATAGCTTTTTTTATTTCCGTTCATGTGACATTTTCGTCTGTCTATAGTATGCCTAATTAGTAAATTTCTCTATTCTTTTAAATATGTCCCATTTAGACAGCTTCGCACTGCAGTGTGAGTCGCATTTCACCTTGTAAACCTACAAAAAACTCAAGAGAATTGCGTTTTGACGAAACGGGTTGACGATATTTTGAATGCCCTGTAAGCTAATAGAATGTCTAGGATTCAGATGTGATCCGATAATATATTTTGAAGATCTTCACAGGATGATGAATGCTATCAGACCATGATAAGCATCGTAGAATATCCAAATGTCAAATCCCAACATACTCAAAGCGTGATAAGGAAAATTTGTAGATGAGGTACATGATTTTGGTGTAGAGTTGCGTTCTGTGAGATGGACAGTTTTATTGTAATGCTGGCATGGTCTATCTGGGCAATATCTTTAGATTAATAATAATAATGGCTTTATTCTGCATGAATGTAATAACTGTTTCCCAAGATGAACCTGAACATGACTGGTTGCCTCTGGAGGCTCCTTATCCCTTTGTTTACTTATATTGATAGTGGACATTTTGTTGACCTGATATTTGACCTTTTCTCCTTCTTTGATAAATGTGATAGCTATCATGATGTCTATTGATTGCAGATTCCTCTTATTACCAGGTTTCTAGGAACTCCTTCAGTGTTTCCTTCGCCTAAGACTTATGCAAAAGAAGTGCAGAAAAATACGATAATCATTCCTTTATATCAGTTTGCTCAGACATCTATGGACATCAGTCTGACTGGAGAATAGGAAGCACAATCTGATTCACATGTCACCTTTCTTCAGCTTGTTATTTCAAAGCCTATGACTAATATTCAGAAAGTAGTTTCTTACCATGACGTTTTGTCCATTTCAACTTTATTAGCAAATCAGAAGAACAAACTGACTGGATTACACACAATAAAATGCATTTCTGTAATTATTTCATCTGATTGTGTTAGTTTTATGTACCGATCACTGTGTTTCGTATTATCCAGACACCTTTGGATAATTTTATCTTTAAAACTATGGTATACATTTAAGGCATCCGCTTATGTTAATTTGGTTGAAGATACCTTACCTACAACAACGAGCATCAATCAATAACTACAGGAAAAATCTATAAAAAAATCATTTCTTCCATTAATGTAGGCATCTTCGTTTCAACTTCAGGCGGTAGCACGGACTAGGATGTCTGAAATTAGTGTGAAAATCTGCTGCATCGAGCATAAGAAACGAGATCCGAATCTTCAGCAGTGAACATGGACATCAATGCTTCGATATGGCTCAGAGACTCGGAGCATGTGTCATCAAAATCATTTCCAACAAGCTACTTCAGACTTTCACCAATAGATACCCTTTTCGCTTGACACTGAAGATCACATGACCAGTTAAAATGGATAATTAACCAGAAACTCTCACGACGAATCAACTAAGAACCTATCATTCCACAAATATGCAGAAGAAAATGGAGACAGATTGGACATGTGCTGAGGAGAACGTTGAGTTATGCCACAAGCTAGGACGGTTCCAAGTGAATATGATAGTTGAGCAACTTAGGGTGACATGAAGATGATTCTGTTGAGGGGGAAATGAAAGTATGTGCTCAGTCGTGGTGCTAGCTGGGAAAGAACTAGAGAAAACAGGGTGAAATGGCGATGTGCTGCTGTAGCTCTATGCTCCACTAGGAACCCACAGAAATAATAATTTAACGATACTATGTAGAATGAAATGTTTATAAATATGAATTTCACCTTAATTTGGACATTTATGGGGTCCGCAACATATCACCTTGGTATTGTAATAATAATTTTCTTTATCGTCTAACAAGTTCGAGCTAGAAATTCATTTTACTTGTTTCCTGTGATTTTTTTTCATTTAAAAGCTCTGTAAAACGTGTTCAAAATAAACATAATTATGAGTAAACATCAGTTTAATCCACTGACCAAACAAATTCCAATTAATAGCAAACAGAATAAACAATTCTTTCTTTATTAGAGCTTGATTCCACACAGCATTTGGGTACAAGTATGGAATTTTCAACATTTGATATTGGTAAGTCAAATTTAGCAGGCCGACCATTGATATGAGGTGTGCGTCGGCCAGAGATCGAACCCCGGACTATGTGCATGATCTGTGAGCGCCTTAACCACTGTGCCACCGACGCACCAATCTCTATTTGAGTATGTTTTAATGTCAAATAGGTTATGTTGGAGGAAGTGACGGTACCCAACTTTTTTAAATTTTATTTCTTCACCTGAATGGTCTCATTATGGAATACTTACTTTATGGTATCTTTAAATAACTCTACTGTTAAGCTTCCATTTATCCATACAGCCTATCGCTGGAAAGTGATAGCTCCTAAATTAAGGCGTATTACTGTATTATCTGTGATGAAAATCAGTTATTTCATTCATGTGAGTTATTTTACCATGTGAACAATTAGTTATATTGTAATATCATTGTTCCCTTTGGTTCCAGATAGAATAAAGGGCTTCACCTGCGTATCACCGTTTCAATCTCTTCACTACTGTCTATTTGAGCTGTCTCTGCAGTCGCCCGCAAGCTTTCATCTCCTCTTTACACCATCTGCTGTATGCCATACTCGAATCAAAACCCAACTCTTCGTTTCCCATTTTAGGGATGCACTCGACGGTTTTCAAATTTTACCTGTTGATGGTGATTGGGGCTAGGTATCTTAATCACCTCTGTCTTCTGTTGGTTTTTGGCGATCTGACACGCTTCAAACTGATGTTGTCATGAGACGATATCTACCCATAAAACAGTAAATGACGATTAATCTACTGCTTATTCATGACTGACTGCAGAACCAAATTGTCGGAGTTCTAATGGGAAGCCAACATCTGATTAACTATTATTATATTATTATTGTTTCCTTTAGTTCCTAGAGGAACATAGGGCTTCAACCACACGTCTCCATTGCGTTCGGTTCTCTGCCAACGTTTCAACTTGGCCCCACGTTTGCTCATATGCTTTCATCTCCTCCTCACATGGCCTCCTCCATGTCACCCTTGCACTAATGACCAACTCGCTGCTCCCCATTCAGCTTCCACTCGAGCAATGGCATGGCGTGTGATATAACTTGATGGTTTGTTCTCTCAGAGTATGGCCAATCAACGTCCAATTCTTCCTGCATCTTTGTTGCACAATCGGTTTCTGCTGGGTTGGTTCGCTCATTGCCAGAGATCCCTGTTGCTGATTTTTTCTGGCCGGTCATCTGGTCTTGAGTAGTGTTGAGAGAAGACAGTTATTGGTGAAGGCCTGTAGTTTGTTCGAAGTGCTCTTCATGATTAACTGATATTTACCAAATTTACAGATGTTCTTCTTATGACCTCATTATGCTCAAATACATACTGTATATTCGTGAGTGGACTATATTTATTAGTAATTATTAGATGTGGGACAGATGTCACATTGTTTTGTTCTTAGCACTGACCTAAATCTTTCCATCGATTTCTTTATATTGTCAGCAAACTAAGGAGCTGTCATAGTACATTCTCTAGCTGGTGTTAAAACGTTTAGAAGAAATCAAAAAATAGTCCGACATTTCGGTTTCGTACTTCTTAATACTCATTGGCAAGGTGTATCTGCAATCGCTATGAGGATGATTATCTACTAAAGGATTCGAATGACTGACACTGGATCAATCAGTGTATCTGAAAGTCTTATTGAGAAGCAGTCATCGCACCAATAGCTTAATAACAGTACTCATGAATATGTCAGAGACTGGCATGGAACTGAATTTCTGACAAGATGTCAGATTTATTGAGGCTAAAGATACGTCTTGCTGATGAGTAATACCTCGCACAAAACGCACATTCTACGTTCCTTACAGACGGTTTCCAATTAGCCCGACATTAAGGTTAATTAAAATTGAGCCTATTTAATCTCGTAGTAATAGTAGTAGTATCATCTCTCACTCACTCTCTCACAATCACACACACAAAACAGTTTCTGCCTTTCAAACTGTCTACTATCGACTGTCTACTGATTATTAAATAAATGTAATTTTTTAAAATAAATAACTAATTCGCAATTAATAGTGTTCGCTGAGCTGGTTGGTTTAGTTGCGAAGCTTTTGTCGTCCTTCTGGACAACATCTTCAGTGTCATATTTAGCACAAAGTGAAAGAATGGAAGAAAAGTACCTACAAACGGTCTTCAAAAAGAATGGTTATCCACAAAATTTCATCAAAAAGTGTTTAAAGTCGAATCAAAACACCAACAAGAAACCATCATCAAAGACCACAAGAAAATTCATTCTCTAAAGTTTGATTTGTAAGGGTTTGTTATGTTTTTACGAGTTGACCACCGACTGATATCAGTTAGAGAACCATTGAAAACAGGGAGTACTGGACAGCTGCTGCTGATTCCCAAACTAGGATGAAACAGCAGCTGTCCACTACTCCCTGGTTTTCAATGGTTCTCTGACTGATATCAGTCCGTGATCAACTCGTAAAAATTCATTCTACCATACATGAGAAATATCTCTGAAATAACACCTAGAATACTGAAACCGTTTGATATAGATATAGCACACAAGCCAGTCAAATCGCTTAATTCTATATCATGCAAACCAAAAGATCCAAGAGAAAAAGGGGATAAAATTAATACCATTTACAAAATAAATTGTATGAACTGCAATAAGCATTACATCGACCAAAGTGGGCGTCCCCTTCGAATCAGAATCCAAGAACATAAATCAGCCGTGAAAAGACGCGATATGTATTCTTTAGTATCAATGCATATAGACAATTATGGTCATCAATTTGTTTGGGATAATGTTGAAATCTTAGACAGAGGAAACACTAAAAGTGCCAGGGAATTCCGAGAAACCTGGTACTCAAACGAAAATGCAATTAACAAACACGCTAATATAGACGAAATGTACCAACTAATAAAAAGTAAATTAGGTGACCAGAAAGTTTAAAATCCAAGTCAATAGAAAATGGTCAATACATATGTAAAGATGGTTACCGGGAGACGCAATTATATCACTCATGAAGAAATTTAAATCATTTCACTTTGTGCTAAATATGGCGCTGAAGATGTTGTCCAGAAAGACAACGAAAGCTCCGCAACTAAACCAACCAGCTCAGAGAACACTTTAATTGAAAATCACCCACCTGAGCTACAAATCTTCTCTATTATTTCAAATAACTAATTCATTGAAACAGATATGAAGCTGATCAGATTATAGACTAAAAGCAATCGAGGGATAATCTTCAAACGTTCAGAAAAATGAATTATATTGTTTTCAAAAACAAATATATAGTATACAACTAACTAACAAAGTCTGATTTATTGTTTCTGATGACTGAAACTCTAAGATGAAAGCTGAACAGAACAGCTGAACGTGAAAAAAGGAACAAGAACACAAGAAAAGACTTGCAGAATGCATAAAGTGTATCATAATTAAAAAAAAACTCTTACTAGTCATTAACTTTGGCCTGGCGGAAATGATTAGCAATAAGAAACTATGGCAACATATCAGCCAAACACTTATCATTCAACAAATATCCAGAAGGAAATGGGAATGGTTTGGACACACGCTAAGAATACCGTTGAATGATGTCATACGCTAGACAGGCCTTTGATGGGAAGGTGAATGAGAAACGGTGAGTTGGGCGTCAGTCCGTGTGTGACTTGAAGGAGATCGTGTTGGGAGGAGAGGAGATGAGAGCTGATGGGTAGTCGAGGAGTCAGGTGAAAATGACTTCAGAGAACAGGACGTATTGGCAGTATGCTGTTGACGCAGTATGTTCTACCTCGAAACCAAGGGGATAATAGTGAAATTATCTGAGGCAGCCTTCAGTGGCATATAGCGGTTAGGACGCTCGCCGACCCGGGGTTCGATCCCGGGCCGACGCACTCCTTTACCTCGCTAAGCCAGAAATAATGCTGGTGAAGAGGAAAGGTTGGGCAAGAGGCTAGCAACCCCATCCTGTAAGATAAACACTGCAACATAGGGCTTCAAGCCACTAGCTTGAAGCCCTATGTTCCACTGGGGAACGTGAAGGAAAAAGCCTTCAGTTGGCAGACTTATATCAAAATGAATATTTAAGTCGCTGCAGAGTTCGAAGCAGCGGTAAACGAGTCATAATCATAACTAACAGAAGAAGGCATCGCTAGCACATCACATAGCACCAGCCTAGCATTTCCCGTATTGAAACAATGACCTTGTTGGCAGTTCACTAACCTAGCTCACCTGACAGATGACTTGGCTAGTAATCCAGAGGTCGTTGGTCCGAGTTCTACCGTGACCTAGATTTTCAGTCCACAATTAATCACTATATATATATATTTGTGTTTACCTGAAACAAATTGAAAATTCAAATACCTTTGATAAAGTAGTATGTCCAATATTAGTCAATTTCTTCTTTTTGAAGTCATAATACTTTTTATTATCCACCTAAACACATTTATTCATGTGACTTGTAGTCAAGATTACTGAGTAATTGTAAGAGAGACTTCTCTATTCGATTGCATAGAGGATTTCATCATGAGCTGACATCAGTTAGAGAACCAATGAAAAAACCGGGAGTACTGGACAGCTGTTTCGTCCTAGTTTAGGACTCTTCATCAGTACGCACACACTGGGATTCGAACCCAGGACCTTTTGGTTACAATGGTCTCAACGGCTCAATGGTCTACGGGCTCGCCTTGTAACCAGAAGGTCCTGGGATCGAATCCCGGTGTATGCGCACTGATGAAGAGTCCCAAACTAGGATGAAACAGCTGTCCAGTACTCTCAGCTGGTTTTCCAGTGGTTTTCTAACTGATATCAGCTGATGATGAAATCCTCCATGCAATCAAACAAAATCCCTACAAAACCAATACCTGAAAACTTCTCTATTCGATTAAAATCAGCTATATGTGCAAATTACACAACTCAAGCTGAAGGTTCACAGTGGTTTCTTTTCGTAGTCCAAAATATTCAAATTATGTAAGTGACAGCATATGCTACTGATGAAAATGAGTAATTGTAAACCAACCACTCACATCGATTAGTTGTCCATGCTAACTACATTGCAGTAACCTAAATATCACACGGCTGGTTTGGTCGTTTGGGATTCAGATCATCAGTGGTGTACTCAGATTAACTCAGTTCAATGAGCCAAAGCAGTTCAAACCACCAATCATTTCAGCGCGTATAATAAGTTAGGAGTTTAATTTCAATAACAAAATGAAATAAATTACTACGTATTTCATCTTTTTTGTATGCAAAGTAAGTCATGGTGATATTCTATTACGCAACAATACACCGATGACTAATCAGTCATAAAGTTCGTTGATGAATATCATTAGACATCAAAAATTGATTTTCTTCATTGAAGGTAACAAAGTTAACTGAGTAGGTAATCGATTGATTTTTTTCCAGTTTCGTCATGAACTCACTTCACTTAGAGTACCACTGAATACTAAGGAGTACAGGACAACCGTTTCGTCCTTTTTTGGTTCTCTTCATCAGTAATCAAGGCGACCGAGTTGACCATTCAGCCAACGGGACCGAGTCCAGTGATCCATCATTTCTTACTTTTGCCTATTCGCAATAAAATTTTGGAAAGGACAATGCTGCTAGTTACGTAATAGCTTAGTCACAAAATGTTGTCGGGTGAAGTCATCTTACTTCAGAGATGCACCAACCACTGCAGATGTCTCATAACTAGATGTTACATATATGGAAACAAATGAAAGGAGACTGTGTTCGTTAGGGAAGTTTTAACTTACCTCCACCATCTATCAACTGTTGTCTATGTATATTAATGGTTTGGCCTCATTTTGTGGCCACCATCTGTTTGTCTACATGTATTTTTCTGATTGCATTAGCTTAAATTCGTTGTGCAAAGACGTTAGTTGTCGAAATTGAGAAAATCCTCACATGGAAGGCAAAAGGATTGAGCGAAGAATATTCCTTACGATAACCTCCAAATCAGGTACTATATATATATTTGTCAACTTTTATAGCTACCGAATTGAGTAATCTCTTGGTTGATACGAAATTTCAGCTCCATAGTAAATGAATTGAAATCATTGAAATGTTTGAAACAATAGGTGTAGTCTCATTGCATCACCATCACTCACTGGGGGATGTCGGTACAACCAGATGACGAGTCCTAAGAACGACGAAATGGACACCTTAAATTCCATTGGCAGTAATCACCAACCAAAATAACATCATTTCCTGTCGATATAAGTCGACTGAATGGATCAACCTCACTCAGACATAGGGACGCATTGAACACGCACCTCCATATTAGCATGACTAATAATTTCAGGTTACAGGATTTCACCATGAGCTGACATTAGTTAGAGAACCAGTGGCAAACCAGCAGGGAGTACTGGACAGGTGTTTCGTCCTAGTTTGGGACTCTTAATCAGTACGCACCCACCGGCATGCTCACTGGCGACTTGTCCAATTCAGGTAGGTAGTTGCCTGGGGTTCTAGTGAGAAGTCGTGACCAGTAGGGTGCAGCAGGTCAGCTTTGAGGACAAATACTGGCCGAAGACATTGGCTAGGGGTCGTGAATTGGCAGAAGTTAGAATCCATGGGACATTGGATCGGGTCCCAGTGGCCTAATGGAATACGAGCTCGCCTTGTAACCAGAAGGTCCCGGGTTCGAATCCCGGTGGGCGCGTACTGCTGAAGAGTCCCAAACTAGGCTGACGAAACATCTGTCCAGTACTCCCAGCTAGTTTTCCAATGGTTCTCTGACTAACGTAAGCTCATGACGAAATTCTGCAACCAATCAAATCCCTACAAACCAACACTTGAATTTCAGGTTACTTGTTTCCTGATGGCTAGCGATAGAAAGCAGGATTTGCACTCTGTCCTGTTTTTGGAACTCGTCAGTAAGATATGCCTACACTTCAGTCACACATGGCTTTAAACGTCTCAGAAAGTTATCCATTAAATTAGTGCAATTGGTTCCAGTCTTATTAAGAACACTATTGCTCACGAAGGGAGCATGTGCATCCAGCTGATAAATTCCGAATAGGACGGAACTCGTGTCCTGGATTCCACTGCCAGCCATCACAAAAACAAGTAACTTCATTTAGATTATGGGATTTGTGCAGATTTGAATTAATTTCAATTGTAAGATATTCTTCACGAACACTAACATCACTTAGAGAGATCACTGAAAACCAGATTCGTGAAAAAATCTAATCCAAACCCCCACAAAACCTGCTGTCTGAATATCAATCGCCAGCTAAGTGATAACTACTGGATGGATTCCCTAAAGCTCTACTAAGAAGTGGCGACCAATGGGATCCACCATATTAAGGTGAAGTGGACGTTCACCGAAGGCATGAGGGAAGGTAGCTCCATATTATGGATTTACGGGTGATTAAATTCCGGTCCAAGTGGCCAAATGGTCGACGATCTTTGTCTCATAACGTGATTATCCCGGGTTCAATCTCTGATGGAGTTCTGGGTGAGCAATTCTGAAGAATCACAAAATAGGACGAAATAGATGTCCAGTGCTCCCTCACTGATGCTGGTTCGTGACGAAACTCTAACAATTAAGGATTACTTCGTTGTTAATAATTATTTTAATTAAATTTTTTTATATTTCAAATCCACTTATTAAGAATATATCAAAACTTCATCGGGAATCAACCAGCCACAAATGATATAGTATGTGAGTATATGGTTAAGATAAAAGCTATCGCTAGGTGTTTTCGCGGATAGTATCAGAAACGTCACAGCAGATATTTCAACTGTGTAAAAAATAAGTGGATAAAACACCTTTGAAACCATCAAACTTTTAACATCTGATACGACTACAGCATTCCTTTAAGCACATAATAAAAAATCATACAAGACCAACTACCTGGCGAAATTCAAATCACAATCAACCGCCTACATTCTATCTGTTCAATAGATATTGAAACAAAAGCGCGGTAACTCTAAATGTACATCATGACTCATGGAATAATAATCATACGATTTTTTTAAAATTATTGATTATAAATTGGAAAGCCAAATTGTGAAATAAAAAAATAAATAGCACACAATGACATGAATAAAACCACATTTAAAAAATACACTTCTAAATGTCTATTACACTTTCGATCGAAGTGGTTAACATTCGCAAAACACTCATATGATGATCTGAGATGATGATATCGATAAACAACACATTTTTCAGTGGAGGATTCTGCTAATATCTGCAATATTTTGTTAAGTTGTTTTACTGTTGTTGTTTTTTTTTCAAGCACCTTTATTTAATCACAGTTTATATTTTGTGTGTGTGTGTGTTTGTGTTTGTGTGTCTGTGAACGTAGAATTATAAAAAAACGTAAATTAAATGTTCCTTAATATAAAATAATCGAATCTCACACTAATCTATTGTGCAAATAAAAAGTTGAGGGTGTTTTTTGTTTTGTTTTGTTTTGTATACACAAAAATTGTAACATACATGCAGTAAAATCAAATGAGTTCTTTTATACCATCGATCGATACAAAACATCTCAATTCTTATTGTATTTAACTGAATAAAAACAGATTAAGTTAATTCATTGTGGTGATAAATGGTAATGATGATATTTTCGTAGGGGTTATTTTTACTATTATTAATATTATTCCCTTTAGATTCCAAGTGGAACAGAGGGCTTCAACATCACATCGTCCTTTTCTCTGAAATTCCTTCCACAGTTGGTTCCACAATTGTTCGTAAAGTCTTATTTCTTCCTCCAAACAATATTCTCCATATTACACTGGGATGCCGAACTAATCGCGCTTTACTCGGGTCGTATTCGTGGGCCTACTTAATAATAATAATAATCGCTTTATTCCACAACAATAACAATTTACAGCATGGAATTTTCAGCGTTTCTTCTACATATTGCAATGGTTTAGCTCTGTTTATAATTATACAAATGTATAAAATGTTGAAATATTGATAGTTAATAGGGAAAATAAAAACCCCAAAAAAATCACACCATTGCTAGGTCATAGTGAATAATAAATAAATAATATAACAAATAACACATGCAATAATGTGCATCATTACATTTTATAGTTTAGTTAATGATTTAAAAGTTGTAAAAGTTCTTTTCTGATATTTGTCTCTTCACACAATACTCGTGACAAATATGGTACGGTCGAATTTTTATATTTTGTAGTACGAGCATAAATGTTTATGAAATTTCTTCTGGTCTTACCCGAAGAGATACAAGGAAACAAATGTGAATAAAGAGGATGTTCACTATCAGACAAAATTACTTTAGCTAATTGTTTACAAGAATTCATATGCCTATTGACAACAGTGTCGGTTAGTTGAGTCAAAGGGATAGCACTGACCCTACTTACAGCCTTCAATGTTCTTCGTAGTATTATATGGTCTTTCTTGAGTAGCCCAGGGAAGAATAATGGAGAACAATAAAGAATGATGGGCAAAACACATGAATTAATAAATTGTATAAGAAGAGGTTGGGTTATACCTGAGTGCTTCAACTTCTTTATGTAACAAGTCAGACGGAAAACTTTCTTAGAAACTATAAGAATATGAGACGACCAGCAAAGGTTTGAAGAGAAACTAATGCCAAGATAAGAAACACTTGACTTACTCTCTATCATGGTACCATCAATATTACAACAATCATGAGATTGGATCAATCCATGCATGTCTTTTTCACTTCTCAAGCTGAAATCAACAGTATTACATTTAGTTGGATTTAGTTTAAGACCGTTTGAGCCAGACCAATCCTTAATTTCAGCTAGGAAGCCATTCATATGGGAACAATCCGATGTGGAAACTACAGGGACAGAAACGGTCAGATCATCAGCATACTTAATTAAGTTAACTTACTCAACGGTCTGCCTAGCATGTGCCTAACTCATCTGCATTTCATTCTAAATATGTTTTGAGTGATAAGTCGTGGATTGGTTCGTCGCCTGGTGGAGTTCCTCATTGATTATTCTTCCCAACCATCTGATCTTCAATGTCGGGACGACAAAGGATATATGTGTTAATGAAATTCTGAATCAGGCTGTTTGAAATGCCTTTTTGGACAAGTGCGCCAAGTCTGTGAGACACATAGGAGCACTTACTTTACATTAATGTCGAAGATTCAGATCTTATGTTCCTTATGTTGAGTCCTCAAGTAGATTTCCTCGCTGATTTCAGATTAATGTAGACCTGTCTCACTTCGCAGATCCTCGTTTTAACGTCCTAGTTCACGCTGTCGTCTGCAGTTGAATCCATGATGTCAACTCCCGTTGACAGTGATTGTTGCTTGTTTTTGTTAGTTGTGGGGTACCTTCATCGCCTCTGTCTTCTCTGTGTTCACTTGAACTTATGTCTTCCTTGCCTGCCTCTTCTGTCAGCTTGTTGGTTTTTGCCTGTACATTTTCAAGTTTGTGACATTAAGCAAATCACCCAATAAAGTCTGAAACTTCTACAGTCTCCTTGTAGGCCCAACGAATTTCTGTCTTCTTGATCCTCACCGTCTGCTGCATAGTCCAGTCCAACACAAGAAGAGATATCTTCGATAATAGTAGACAATCTTTTTGAAGGTTAGTTTTTGAAATAATAAACATATTAAACAACATATTTAAAGACATCAAATTCACAAGAGAAGAAGAATTAGATAACAAAATCCCATTTTTGGGTGTTTTAATCTGGAGAACTAACACAGGAAATTTAGAAACACAAGTGTATAGAAAATCAACGCACACAGACCAAATGCTCAATTATACTAGCAATAATCCAATTACTCACAAAAGAAACTCGTGCAGACATTATTTAAAAGAGTTCAAACGCACTGTGGCACTGTGGTGTGGAAGAGAATGGAGGAAACATACCACCTACTAACCTGACAATTTCAACCAAAATTATTTAAAATCGAGTCACAGCACCAACAAGAAACCATCATCAAAGACGACAAGAAAATTCATCCTACCATATTTAAAAAATATCTCTGAAATAACAGCTAGAATATTAAGACAGTTTGAAATAGATATAGCAGACAAACGAGCCAGCCAGCACAATCAATTCATTCGATATTGTGCAAACCAAAAGATCCAACAGAAAAAGAAGATAAAATTAATATCATTTGCAAAATAAATTGTATGAACTGTAACAGACATAACATCGGCCAAAGTGGGCGTCCCCTTCGAATCAGAATCCGAGAACACAAATTAGCTGTGAAAAGACATGAGATATATTCCCGTTTCATATCAATGCATGTAGACAGATATGGACGGCAATTTGATTGGAATAATGTCGAAATTTTAAACAGAAGAAACACCAAAAGTGCCAGAGAATTCCTAGAAGCCTGGTACTTAAGCGAATATGCGATTAACACACTTGTTAACATAGACCAAATTTACCAACTAATAAAAAGTAAATCACATGACGAGAAAGTTAGAATTCCAAACCAATAATAAAATTATCAATACAGATGTAAATCGACTACGAGTCAAGAAGATGCTTGCCAGGAGACACAATTATATCATTCATAAAGAATTTAATTGAGTTCATTTTATGCTAAAATTTGCACTGAAGATGTTGTCCAGAAGGACGACGAAATCTTCGCAATTAAACCAACCAGCTCAGAGAGTACAACTGAGGAAGGTTAGTTTGTTCTTATTACAAAAATAGTCTTATCATTTTCAAAAGTTCCCTTTAATGAAGTTGAAAAAGCATCAACATTTAAAAACAACGACAGAGAGAGAGGACAAAGTGCTTCAGATTCAATTCGATTCAGGTTCATTTCGGATAGGTTATAGACTTGTTGGTTAGGATTCCGTATTAGAATGATCCATTTTATTCCATATTGACTGCTTAAATCGGTGATGAATAATTTTTCAAAGGTATTGGTTTCAATCCTTAATATTTTTCATCAGCGATTTCAGAGGTCTAATATGAAATTTCATGATATATCGGTAGTTTTTGACAGGAGTGGATAGTCTACATGAGTGAAAAGATTTCAGGAATCAGTAAGGGAAGCAAGATGACTTTATTTAGGACGAACAAGCTTTCTTTTTTAGCCTTTAATTCACGATTTATTCCACTGACTTGCATGATAACCCGACTGAACAGTTTTTGATTTGTTTCTTTGTGGCTTCAATTCATGAGGACTCACAATGTCAAACAGCCAATCATATCTGTTTACTGAGGTTTCGTAAATACTATTTACCAAGTATTTTGTTTAGTTCATTGAAGGCGCAGAAGTCGTTGGAGAGTTCTCCATTTTCATTCATCTCTCCGAGAGCTTCTCTACCCATGATAAGTTCCCTTCCTGTGTTGTCTGGTCCCAGTTTGGCGTTCATGTCCCCCATTGGTATTTTAATGTCACCAGCTGGAGTATTGTCCATTGTTGCCTGTAGTTGTCTGTAGAATTCTTCTTTCTTTTCGAGATCTGCGTTGTTTGTAGGTGCATAGCATTCCATAACTGACACTTTCCTTCCTTTGGAGTTGAATCTGGCGGTCATTATCCTGGGCGAGATCGCCTCCCATTGCATGAAGGCCTTCATTGCCGTTGGTGAAATCATGATAGCCACACCCTCGGTGTGCATGTGGTTATCCTCTAGGTGATCGGAGTAGATCACTGACTCACCCGTTGATAATTTGAGGAAAAAAATAGGCAGGAAGAAATGGAGATGGATTGGCCATACTCTGAGGAAACAATGCATCAAGTGACATCACTAGACAAGCCATTGCTCGAGTGGAACCCGAAATGGAAGCGGCGAGTTGGTCGTCAGTGCAAGGGTGACTTGGAGGAGGTCATGTGAAGAGGAGATGAAAACGTGTGGGCAGACTTGGAGCCAGGTGAAGACTGTAGTAGAGAACCGAACGCAATGGAGACGCGTGGCTAAAGTCCTATGTTCCTCTAGGAATTAAAGGAAACAATAATAATAATTTTGTTTAGTAAGGCTTGTTGTTGTCACGGTTGACTGATTTTTGTGTCTATCTCAGTTTGGGGGATATTTTCAAGTGGTAAGTCTGTTAAAGCATCGTGTCTGGAGGTGCATTCTAGTCGAGTTAGACGAGTCCACAAATCAGTAACACTCCATCATAAAAACTTTAGACATTTATTAGAAGACTTCAAACGAGTGACTTCTCTGCAGATTTTACAACATGTCATCTTCAAATAATTCAGTAACCAAAACAACTGATGAGAACTGATGGCGTTACCTAAGAATTTTCACATATGAATTACTACTAATGCATTCGAACAGAACAATAACAACCCACAGATTAGGATAATTTCAGTTAGATTATATGATTGACGGAATTTAGGCCGGTAATTGGAAAGGAATAAAAGTGGAAGCAGTGATTAGTAACGCCGGTAAACGTGTAACAGACAACACAGAGGTATGTGGTAACAGCAGTGCTTACACAGTAGTTGGAAAATGAATAGTAGTTCTAACGACTAGTTAGACAGGAGATGATTTGATCAAGAGTATCCTTATGCTTTAAATCAACAAATGGAATGTGTACTACGAATGATTCACTTACTATAATGGATAGACAGATAATTCTATTAACACTAGAATCAATGTAGTGTAAAACTTGTGGAATTAATCATCTGTAATTATCAGACATAAATGATGATTGAAGTACTGAAGTGTTGTCTAGTGAATAAAAGTAACTGATGGTATAAGTCGTATGGCATTATTATCTCTCATGCTTTAGATATTGATTGGAATATAGGGATTCAGCAGTATATCTGCAGTCCACTCTGTTGCTTATCATCATTTTCATTTGGTTTCATGACTCATGACAAGTCGTCATTCCCTATTCATATAATAATAATAATAATAATTTGCTTTATTCCAAAAACAGTACTAATGATACAGCAAGAAATTTTCAGCATTCAGTACAATATTGCATCTAATTTACTCAAAAATGACAACAACAAAAAATAAATAAAAGAAATAATCCTTACATAATAATGATAACAAAACGTTTTTATAGCAGCTATTTAGCAAATTACTGTAAGCAGTATGGAGAAAAATACGCATAAAGTATAAAATTATAGTAATAATAGTAATAACAACTAAAATAAAAATAGCAAAGTTATAATTAAACGATAAAAAGGGTGACACCATAAAATTACAGAAAGATGAACAATGAAAGGGTCGATTCACTATGCTAATTACATAGTAACTTATATGTTTCACGTCTAACAGAGTCTTCATCACATAAAATACGGGCTAAATACGGTATTGTAGAATTTTTGTACTTAGTGGTACGAGCATATAACTTCTTATATTGACTTCTCGTTCTACCTGATGAGATACAAGGGGATAGTTGTGAATAAAGAGGGTGCAGAGGGTCTGACAGTACGGCCTTTGCCCACTTTGTGCAGGAATTTACGTGTCTCTCGACTATAGTATTGGTGAGCTCACGCAGTGGCAAACCTCAAGCCCTACTCACAGCATTTAATACCCTTCGTAATATGACATAGTCTTTTTTGAGAAGCCCGGGAAAGATTAATGGAGAGCAATAGAGTACAATATGTAAAATACTGGAGTTTAAAAATTGCAGAACTAAAGGTTGGTTGATACCTGATTGTCTTAACTTTTTAATGTAGAAGGTAAGATCATGTAACCATAGAATACCCAACTAGTTGCTTCCCATCCAGGTTCCAGTCGACGGCTTGAGGTAGGATGTCACTCAATGGTCTCCTCAGTGTTTGTCCAGTCCGTCTCCACTTCCTTTAGCAAATTTGTTGGATAATAGCCTGTAAGGTTGATTTTTTGCCTGCCAGAGTTTCTTGACGCTTAACCTTTCCGAGCGGCTATGTTATCTTCATCATCGAGAGGAGGCAGCCATTGATGAAAGTATCCAGGAGCCTATTGTAAATACTTTCAGTGACGCATGTGATACGACTCTGAATCACTTAGAAGTACTGATCTGACATTAGTTTATAGGATTTGGACCTTTTTTATACTGAGTATAGTAGATTTCCACCGGGATTTCACGGTAATGAAGACCTGTCTTACTTTTTTGATATCAGTGAAGTAGAACTGAGACAAACCTATTACAATATGTTCGAAGAGCGTATAGCGATATTCTTAGATCTTTAGCCATAAAAGTTGACCACTATCTAATGCATCAGATAGATTGTTCTTTATTTAAACTAATTGCACTAAACTTCAGTGCTTAAGTTCTATCGCATTCAGTAACTTTTGTTATAGTGAAATGATTTCCACTAATAAGCAAATCCTCTCTTAGGTTTAATCTTCATAGAGCATAACCCTGTTAGCTTGCCTCACGTTGATGTATCTAATTTACTTTTTTTCTGTGAAACTGTCCCTGTACAAACCTCTGAGTGTAGCACTTGATGGTGTCAGCTAGAATCTCATAAAGGGGACATTAGTTCATCCCAGGCTGCAGGTATACTTTCATAATTAGTACCAATAAGCATAAACTTAAGGATCCAAAGCTTCCTGTCAATTATTACCAAACATCTAACAACAATTCTACCTGTTTAGCACATAAAAAAGGTTCATAAAAATGGAAAACATGCGAAAACTAAAAAAAAGAAACTCTACACAAGGATGGAAAACTACGAAATAACAATAAAAGTTGTCTCCAAAAACAGAATAAGAGTACACAAGTATTTATATATTAGACTGCTAAAATCATTTTTGGCATAAATCACTAGAAGAGTTCACATAGCACGTTTCTCTTTAATTCAGATTCGTCATATGAAAATATTAACTTACTGGTGTAAATATCTAACTATGAAATAAAACCATTACTCAATAATTCAAATTTCATCTTACCTACCTTATTATTCAGCAGATATGAAGCGCTATATTAAACTGAAATTGTACTCTGTTGATCCGATCAGTGTGTGCAAAACTCTTGGCTTTTCTGTACTGATTTATTGAATCATGTCTACCAATGACTCGAATAGGAGTCGAGATCAGGACAGTCAAGTTATTAGGCGAGCCTACTGACTATTCAGCCACTGGGGTAGAATTCAGTGTCCAATGAGTTCTAACTTCGACCAGTCAGTGATACAACTCCACCACTATCCAGTACGGGTGGCAAGTACTTGCCCTCACACCTGTCTTGATGGCTCCTACCAAATACAGTTTATTCTGAAGAGTGCATTTAGACAAAATACAGAATTTTCAGAGAGTTTCCTAGCAAGGTATTAACTCCTTGTGCAGAATCTCCAAATGATATAATTTCCGACAATATATAATCTCAGACAATATTGTTCCACCTCAAGATAACTCCAGTACTATACCACAATTAATTTTCCTCTATTTCCTTCGGAAAATTCCTAGAGATTGGTAGAAACCTATTTGAAGCTGTCCGCGAGTATAGATTACGACTTATTATGGTAAATTAGTTGATTAAAACAATAGGAAACGAAGTAAACATGATACATTTCGACAGATACAAAATTTAGGTAACGCTTGTGATTTAAACAGACCTAAAGTCATGACTTCTCATTTGAAATTCTTTAAGTTCATCCCATAATTAGCTGATAATGACCGGTGTATTAATTTCTAACTGTTGGGTAGTAGGGATATCACTGAAGTCAGCTTGGGACGATGTCTGCCATTTATAGGATACTTACTCATATAAGAAAGCACTAACATACATCGGGTATGTCTCATATTACTGAAACCCGATAACAACGTAGTCAGTATGTTACCTTCAACTCATTCACTATGATAACTATGCCCCAATGCATTATTTATGATCAGAAGTAAACGGTAGCTAAATAAACAGTTTAACTACTTAAGAAAATACAAGTGAATTAAAATTATTACCACTAGAAGTGATTATTCTCATTATAGGTAAGATTTTATTTTGATAAGTCACAGTGTTACACAGTAATATTAACTGATGACCACATTTCGAGCACAAACTATTGCTCATAATCATATCAAGTCACTCACACAAATTTTCTCCTTCATTTATATACATGTGTGGAGTTGACCAGATATTTAAATAAAAATCACTATGAGATAATGTACATCCAGAAATAATAATATGAGTTTTATTGATCAATTACAATTAGATGAGAAATAAGACGAGTGATTTTATAGTTATAATAGGTAACTTGTTAGAATGTTGTGATGTACGTGAATTTAAATAGAATTTTATGATTATTTATTATCTTCTTCTGATTTGACTGACTGGTGTTAATAATATCCTCCATATCTCTAGTATTTGCTTTGAGTCGCTTCTATTGTATGTGCTGTGGGTAAACTAGATGAACCAGAATTCAGTAATCAATCTCTCTCTCCACCTGCATAGATTACTTCTTAGAATCTTAACCTTCTCCCACCCTATTGTGTGGTTGTGTGTTAATGCATGCAGCGCAATGTAGTGCTGAGCTTTTTTCTAAACTACTTATCTTCTCGGGGTCAACCATTCTTACCCGAGCTAAATTCTTATGTTCCGACAATCTGATTACCCTCGATCTACCAGTCTGACCTATATAATTGACGTCCCAGTCATTGCAGGGTATTTTCTACAGTATATTATTTTGTTTAGTTGGGTCCACCGACAGGGTCCTTTAGCCGACAGAGATTGTCCCTGAGTGCGTTTGTAGGTTTGAATGGCACCCTAAATCCTACTATATTAAAAATCCTACGTAGGGTCTCAGATGTCCCCTCCTTATATGGTAAAACTACTGTAGACGCCTTATGTTCTTTCTTTCTTATTTATGTTATCATTATTAGTTTCACCATTATTTTTATTTTGCTTTTCTCATCTTCGTAATGAATTTATTTTATAGGATAGTTATTCAACACGGACGCTTCTTCTGTCTGTTTCATTTCAGCGTTTAGGTCTCTTTTTGTGCAACTTAGTGCTATTGTTTGGTTTGTTAGACAGACATTTGACTAAGCCTGCCTTTACAGATGGATAACGGATTAGATGAGTTAAAGTCTAAATATTTATTAGCAGAATGCGTTGGCTTTTTATAAACGCTAGTGTGCAGTTCACCTTCTTCTGTTTGTTTCATTTTGCAATCTAACATAGCTCATTCTCCTTGTTCATTTTCCGATTTAAATGTGAATTTTATTTCCTCTACTAGTGAGTTTACATGCGTCAAGAAACTAGAAATATGTTTTTTCTAACACTGTGAAAGTGTCATCCACATATCTCCACAATATCTTTCGGGTAGGATTAATTGTATTAATATGTATGTATAATATAGGTAGATGAAGAGAGAGGTTGGTTACTGAATCCTTGTTCATCGAGTCTACACCCAACATGTGCAATAGGAATGACTCATCACTCATATCGAAAGTATGGAAAATACTACTACCAATCAAATCAAGCGATGGAAAGTAGTGGAATTATGTAAACGAAGTTAAAAAGTTGTGTGAGCAGTGCCTTGATATGATTACGGGCAGTAATAAGTTGCACTTGAAATGCCATCAGTAAATATTACTGTATGACACCGTGGTACTTTATCAAAATAAATTTTTACCCATAATGGAATTATACTCTACCACAGTGCACAAGTTTTATCGCTATATCAATGAATATTCTTATGCCGACCAGTTTTTTTTTCATTTGATATGCCTCACGAGCGGAACTTTAAAGTGTTGAGCTTTAAAGTTTCAGTGGCGATGGTCGAGTTTATTTTTACTTGCTGGTAGTGTTGCTAGTCTTACTCCCAGCCTCCATTAGTTATCAGGCTTATTACCGACTAAATGAAGTTTAGTAGTGTCTCGGTTGGGAATAAAACCTCGGACCACCTGTGACATAATTAGTGAGCATTCTACTACCAAACCACCGACACTGTTCACTAGTTAAGTGCTTAAAGTAAACTTTTTTGATTAACTTAGAGGTGTGGTCACGAAGCCTGAAAACTCGTTTCTGTGATACGCTGTAGTTTTGAATAACTGACTGGAGGAGAGAGAGAGGTAACACTGAACTTGACACTACCTGCTCTTAATTATTGAGACATCGAGTGTTGATTTACAGGGATTTGGCTGGTTACGGGTTTTATCACGAGTTGACAACAGCTAGAGTATTACTAGAAAATCTGGGAGTACTGAATAGCTATTTCGTCCTAGATCGGGACTCTTCATCAGTACGCACCCACTGGGTTTTGAACCCACAACAAAGCGAGCTCATATACCATTCAGCCACTAAGAGCACATGTAATGGCCCATGAATTCCAACTAGAATGGCACAGCTGTCCAGTTATCCCAGATTCTCAACTGGTTCTCTAACCGATATCAACTCTTAACCAAATCTACAACCAAGCAAATCCCTAAAAACCAGTTATTTTATTCGTTGGCGTTCTCAGTGGAACATAGGGCTTCAGGCTTTCGCTTTGAAGTTTCTGTAGTAGTGGTGCTTACCTTCACGCCCAACCTCCCCTCTTTATCGGGATTATAACCGGTTACGTAACGTGAAGGAGTGCGTGGGCCGGGACTTGAACCTCGGACCACATGATCGATAATTAATCTGATGGCCGGTAGTGACTGTCTCTATACATCAAGTTACCTCGATTACTAGCGGGAAGTTGTAACCAGAGTGGTTCACCGAGTCAGGTAAGAGATCAGTTACTCACCTATGACATCAGGTGACGGTTGCTCTACATACATTAGAAATTGGTATTATTATTATCATTGTTTCCTTTAATTCCTAGAGGAACATAGGCCTTCAGCCACGCGTCTCCATTGAGTTCGGTTCTCTGCTAGAGTCTTAACCTGGCTCCAAGTCTGCCCACACGCTTTCATCTCCTCTTCACATGACCTCCTCCAAGTCACCCTTGCACTGACAACCAACTCGCCGCTTCCCTTTTGGGTTCCATTCGAGCAATGGCTTGTCGAGTGATGTCACTTGATGGTTTCCTCAGAGTATGGCCAATCCATCTCCATTTCTTCCTGCCTATTTGTTTCACAATCGGTTCCTGCTCTGTTGGTTCGCCCCCAGAGATCTCTGTTGCTGATCTCTTCTGGCCATCTGATCTTGAGTATTGAGCGAAGACAACTGTTAATGAAGGTCTGTAGTTTGTTTGAGAGGCTCTTTATGACGCGCCAAGTCTCTGATGCGTATAGGAGGACTGTCTTCACATTGGAGTTGAAAATCCGGATCGTATCTTTGTTTTGATTCTGAGTGCTGTTGACCTCCACACAGACTTGAGAGTATTGAAAGCTTGTCTTGCTTTCCCGATTCTTGCTTTGATATACTCGTCAGTTGCGTCCGCCTGTAGATGGAACGATGCTTCCCAGTTGGGTAGGTAAAAGAGGTAGTTTCTTTCAAGTTCCTCCCATTTATGCTGATCGTTGTCTGTTGTTGTTGCCCAGGAATCTTCATCACCTCTATATATCTAGTATATTGATATTCTCAAATGGGCAAAACAGTAACACTTCTTACTGAATTACAAAGTGAAATATATGTTAATTTTAAAGCTTGTGATGAATCGTCTTTTACTGAAATAAGAGTTGAACATCACCGTATGATGACCTCATTCAAATTAACACCTTAGTGGTAAACATTCTGTTCAAAAAGCCTCATAAAAACAAACACAGTAAGATATCAGATAAGAGGAAGCAATGATGACTAATCATATATATATATATATACTAGTTATAACACTACAATTATTTCCAATTTTCAAAGTACACAGAATCACTGATGTGCATACATCATGCAAAGTAAAATAACAAAATAAAAATGTATGAGGTCAAATAATCAGTTGATAAATTTAATTCATAACACCACAGTTTACACATTATCCTGAAGTGACTACACAATTACCCATAGTATAGCTATTCAGGTCATTCAAGGTTTATAAACCAGGTGAACAGGTGTATCGTGAATTTTTTCAAATGTTATACCCACCCAAAAGGATATAAAAAATATTTGTGTGTAGTGTAAAAGCTTGTATAAGTCCACACGTTAGCTGGTAACTAAGTTAATATTCATCATTTGAGAATTGGTAAGCCATTTTCAGCCGTAGTTTCCTTTGGGAACCAAGTTATTCAGATCATAATATGTAATCTGCTTGATACTGTGAATGGTAATCACAAAATCAGGCATATTTGCATGTACCTAAGTACTACTGATGAATTGAGGTTAGTAGTTGGATGACACTAACATCAACTAGGTTGTCCTTGCTAGCCAGTCGAATCTAAGTGATCTAAACACCGGGCGGTCGTTTCGTTCGTTTACGGCGGTCGTTTAGTCATGGTATGACCAGTTAGCCCCAGTAGCTAGACATAAGGCCGGTACATCCAGGTGACGAGCCCCAAATGGGACGAAATGCGCATCGTGGATTCCACTGCTAGTCACCATCCACCAATTAAATCCTAATTACATGCCCAGACATCGTCGAAGCATCTGCACAAGAAGCCGAAATGTCAACTTGGGTCCGAGCACTTCGGTCCAATCAATCGACGGGAAAATTTAAAATTTAGTTAAATAATAAATATGACTCGTTGAACAAGAGGTGGCTGTCATGGCCCAAGTGGTCTAGTGGATAACGCTTTGGCGTTTGAAACTGTGGGCACTGAGTTTGAGCCTTGGTGGGAACACTATCACTCACTGCGGAATGCAGGTACATCCAGTTGGCTGACGAGTCCCAAATAGGACGAAATGTGCGTTATCCTGTATTCCACTGCTAGTCACCATGCACCAGTTAAATAAGACAGGTAGTCTGAAATGAATTAAACCAGGTACACCACTGATGAGCTTGGTCCAAAACCAACACAACAGCCGTCCGGTGTTTAAATCATCTTAATCAAGCTGGCTAGCAAGCACTACTGGTTGATATAAGTAGTTTATAGTCGGGTAGTATTCACATAAATTATTACCCATGATACAGCTAGAAATAAAAAACCCAGACTTTATTAAATCTGTACTGCATAAAAAATGGAACAATAAATGTATCGAATATTTTGATTTTCTTGATTTTGTGAACAACACCAAAACTGATACACATGTTAAGCACTGATAACAACCATATGACTACTGATAATCAAATAAAAAAAAAGGCTTTATTACAATTTTACAACTTTTTTAAATATAATACACATGTTATGTGGTTGGTGGCAATCAGTAGGCTCATGATGGACCACATGTAGCAGACTGTAATGGATACATGGACTGGTCAGTAGGGTGTACCCAATGTCTTATGCTTGAATTTTATCAAACAGATTTGTAATGTAGTTGCAAAGCTAGGTGGTTAACCATCTTGATGTAGTCTGAATTGATAGTTGTAAACTTCATAAAGAGAATTCACTGGAATTTTTATACTTAGACGTACGTGCATAAATTCTTCAGAAATGATTTCTTGTTTTACCTGAGGAGACACAAGGTTGGAGCTGCGGGTAGAGTGGGTGCTCAGAGTCTGACAAAATTCCTTTAGCAAATTTGTTGCATGACATCAAGTGCCTATCAGTGACAATGTCAACGATATAGCCCAATGGGATAGCACTCGTCCTACTGACAGTCTTCAGAGTTCTACGAAGTATGAAATAGTCTTTTTTAAGCAATCCAGGAAAGAATAAGGGTGAACAGTAAAGAAGAATAGGTAAAATACACAACATGAAAAACTGTAAGAGGAGTGGTTGGGTTATGCCTGAGTGCCTCAACTTCTTAATGTAAAAAGTCAGACGAAATATTCTTTTAGAAATCGCTAAGACATGAGAAGACCAGGATAGATCAGAAGAGAGAACTAATCCAAGATACTTAACTTCAGACTGGGTTTCTATATCAGTATCATCAATTTTGCAAGGGTCATAGGAACCAACGGCTTCATTTAACTTTCGTTTACATCGGAAACTGAAATTAACAGTCTGACATTTGGAAGGATTAAGTTTAAGGCCGTTAGACGAAGACCACTAGCTAATTCCCGATAGAAAGCTGTTTATCTTAGTATAGTCAAGTTGAGAGTTAACAGACATTGAAATAATTAGATCATCGTCATACTTAACAAAGTTCATTTCATCGGAGTGAGGCAAGTCATGCAAGAAGAAAGAAAACAGAAAAGGAGAAAGGACAACGCCTTGAGGGACACATCAGTAAGCAACGAAGTGGACTACTTTCCCTGACATGCAGTGTATTGCTTTCTTCCTGAGAAATAAGAATGGAGCCAAGAATCGGGAATGCCGAAGTGACAGAGTAAGTTGAGAAGAGAAGAAATCAAAGACCCATTGGGACGCAGCGGTTAGGATGTTCGCCGACCATGCACATGGTCCAGGGTTCGATCTCCCGACCACAGACGCACTCCTTTACCTCGCAAAACCAATAATAAAGCTGGTAAAGAGGAAAGGTTGGGCATGAGGCTAGCAACCCCATCCTGTAAAAATAATCACCACTGCTACCGAAACTTCAAGCCTTTAGCTTGAAGACCTGTGCTCCACTGGGTACGTTAAGGAATAAAAAATTGGGAAACAATATGGAAGGCAAGAAAGGATGACGAAATCAGCGCAAAACGAAGAACATGTTCAACTGGAGATCGTAATGTAAGGTTTTTGTATTTTGCTACCAAGTGCTATCGTGTTCTGCCGTTTAGCTGATGTCATCAACTTACCATTCATTCTCATTTCAGACACGTGAGTACAACTCTTAAAAGGGCAAGCTGTAAGATATGCGTAAAGTGTTTGGTCAGATGAATACACATCTTGTCAGATTTAATCATTATTTTATTCTAACTGGTATAGGGAAAGACAATACACCAAGTAACGACCAGCTTAAAAGCCTATACAGTTATATTAAGTCATCTCTTGTTGTTGTTTTTTTGAAGATCTTTTAACCATATTGAAAAAGTCTTATGGTTAGGACTTAGAAAAGTCATTCTAGCCAGAATTAATCCTTTTACAAGTATCTCGGAACTGCTGATATTGATTTACACTACCACTGTATCAGTAGGCATTCAGTCAAACATTATTTAAGTAAAACTTCTATCCTGCCAAGCCTATGTGTAACTCATGAAGTATCTATATCCTAAAGCTTTATCAGCACTCGACATCAGGCTCTGACCTTCACTGTTTAAATGGAATGTTTAAGCTGACGTCATTAAGTCAAGTACCTGTGCTGTTTGGCACCCTATCGTTTTATATTCGATTGTTTGCTTATATATATGCATCAGCGTGAGCAGCTAATTAGTAACGTTTGCGGCTGCAGCGCTGGACGATTCTGGTAAGGTTCTCCAGGGAGGAGTATTAGTTGTTAAGGAGTTACAGATACTCCTTGCTGATGAGTACCGATAATCACGAGACCTAGATCCGGGACTTCTTTCTGATCTCCTTCAGTCACCTAATAGAAAGAAATAATTCAAATGACTTAAATTAAGATAAAAATTTTGTCAAATAGTTTCATCGCGTAAACAATATGACAAACAACTTGGTGTAAATACCTAATGGATTATTCGTATCAAAACGTCGTTGGTAATTCAATAACATCCACTAATGAGTATAAAACTTGGGCACTGTGGTAGAGTATAACTCTATTATGGATGAGATTTTATTTTGATAAATCACACAGTGTTGTAAAGTAATATTTACTGATGACCGCGTTTCGAGCACGATTTATTACTGCTCATAATCATATCAAATCAATACTCACACAACTTTTTAATTCATTTATATACATGAGTGAAAAATATTGCTCTAAATGCATTTAATCCTACTCCAAAAAATGGTGGAGATATATGGATAACACTTTCACAGTGTTAATAATAGAACATATCTCTAGCATCTTGACACATATAAACTCACTAGTAGAGAGAATAAAATTCACATTTGAATCGGAAAATGAACACAGAGAATTAGCTATGTTAAACTGTAAAATAAAACGAATAGAAGAAGGTAAACTGCACTGCACACTAGCGTTTATAAAAAAACCAACGCATTCTGCTAATAAATATTTAGACTTTAATTCATCTCATCCGTTAACTGTTAAGGCAGGCTTAGTTAAGCGTCTGTCTAACAAACCGAGCAATAGTACTAAGTATCACAAAAAGACCCAAACGATGAAATGAAACCGATAGAAGAATAGTTGGTTGGAGTTAAATAACTATCCCATAAAATAAATTCATTAGGAAGATGAGAAAAGGTGAAAAACAAAATAAAAGTAGTGGTGAAACTATTAATGATAGCATAAATGAGAGAGAATATAAGGCATCTACAGTAGTTGCACCATACAAGGAGGGGACATCTGAGACCCTCCCTACGTAGGATTCTCAATCAAGGAGGAATTAGGGTGGCATTTGAACCTACAAACTCACTCAGAGACATGCTCTGTAGGCTAAACAACCCAGTGAACCCAATTAAACAAAATAATATAATTTACAAAATTCCTTTCAATGACTGTGAGTTAAGTCAACTACATAGGTCAAACTAGGAGATCGAGGGTAGTCAGAATATCGGAACATAAGAATTTAGCTAAGGTAAGAATGGTTGACCCCGAGAAGATAACAAGTAATTTAGAAAAAAGTTCAGCGATTCCACTGCATGCAGTGACACACAACCACACAATAGGGCGTATGGGATAGAGTCAAAATTCTAAAAAGTAATATAGGTAGGTGGAGAAAGAGAGAGATTAATTACTGAATCCTGGTTAATCGAATAATCTACACCCAACACATGCAACAGAAGTGACTCAATGCAAATACCAGTCAAATCAGAGGAGGATAATAAATAATCCCAAAATTCTATTTCAATTCACGTACATCATAACATTCGAACAAGTTACTTATTTTGACTATAAAAACACTCGTCTTATTTCCCATCTGATTGTATTTTACTGATAACACTAATATTATTTCTGAATGTACTTTATCTTATAGTGATTTTATTCAAATGCCTAATCAATTTCACTCATGTATATAAATGAAGTAAAAAAGTTGTGTGAGTGACTTGATATGATTATGAGCAGTAATAAATCGTGCTCGAAACGCGGTCATCAGTTAATATGACTGTATAACACTGTGTGATTTATCAAAATAACATCTTATCCATAATGGAGTTATCCACTAATAAGACTGATTTTCAGGTAATATTAAAAGCTTTGGTTTCATGAATGTACGTTTCGAATTTTATACTGTTCAATAGTGAAGGGATTAAGAAAAGTGAAAATTGTGAAGAGTAACAGATTTAGCATGATAGTACATACTACTGACCGACATAAGTAGATGGAAACCCCACATACCAAGCAGCGAGTCTTCTTAGCCCGATTTAACACTAGACAAGCAATGTCTAGGGATTTACTAAAATGCAGAAATTTTTACAATATGAGAATATTTTTCAAAACTAACTACACAGTAAAATATAATTTATGTAATCAGGAATGCATTAAGATAAAATGAAAATTTCGTCTGAGACTAGATTCGAACCAGCTGCCTGTTAATTACTAGATCAAGTTCACAATTCGCAAATTAATTCGCAGTTTATACAGTTCACCACAGTTTCCAGTGGAAATTGAATTTATTCATATCGCAATGCATGCGTGCTCTGCTCAGTAGCATAAATGGCAATCAAGAAAGCAAGCAAAAATGCACGATGCGCTATATCACTGATTCGTTGAAATGAGTAGTCGTATACCACTCACATCAACCAAACAGACAGAAGTGATGTAAATACCAGACATCTGTTTTGTTGAATTGAATTTTAGATTTTCCCGTCGACTGATTGGACCGAAGTGCTGGGTTTCAGGTTGACATGTCGGCTTCCTGTACAGATGCTTTGACGATGTCCAGGCATTTTTAATTTGTATTTAATTGGTGAATGGTGACTAGCAGTGGAATCCAGGATAACACGCATTTGTCCTATTTTGGATTCGTCAGCCAACTGGATGTACCTGCATTTCTCAGTGAGTGATCATTTGCTCACCAAGGCTCGAACCCAGTGCCCATAGTTTCAAATGCCAAAGCGTTATCGTGGCCCATGTGGTCTAGTGGGTAACGCTTTGGCATTTGAAACTATGGGCACTGGGTTCGAGCCTCGGTGGAAAAATCATCACTCACTGAGAAATGCAGGTACATCCAGTTGGCTGACGAGTCCCAAATAGGACGAAATGCGCGTTAACCCGGTGGATTCCACTGCTAGTCACCATCCATCAATTAAACACAAATCTGTTTTGTTTGCTTGGGGCCGAGTTCATGAATCATATTCCCCATTTGACTCAGATCAAATTAGTCCTACACTGATCCAAACTTTCAGTTCATCATCTTTAATCATCAAATAACATATCAGTAGAATTCAGCCAGCAAAAGGCTGTCACAGATCACCTCAATACCAACATAATTATAATAATAATGGTTTTATTCCAGTTAGTATGTTTGATACAATGTGGAATTTTCAGCATGCAATACAATAGTGCGTCTAATTTCCTTTTTACACTATATAGTAAGGGGGAAGTACTTAACAGAGCACTGATAATAATGTCAATAAGAATATGAATATAAATTACTAACGACAGTATGATAATAATAATAATAATAATGATAATAGAAGGAATGGAAAGTACCATTTAATTACTGTCTCTCAATAAGTTAGTAATATCATGTCTAACACTTTTCTCTTCATATAAAACATGTGCCGAATTAGGTATCGGTGAGTTTTTATGCTTGGTCGCCCTAGCGTAAAGTCATTTATCATTACTTCTAGTCCTAACCAATGAGATGCAAGGGAACAGTTGTGTATAAAGGGGATACTGAGAGTCTGGCAAGATGGAATCCACTAATTTCTGACATGAGTTCAAGTGTCTATCCACAACAGTAATTACAAGTTGGTTTACCGACATCCCATTCACCCTACTGATACTGTTTTTAGTGCTCTTCGCAATGTGACAAAGTTTTTCATAGGTAGTCCAGAAAAAAAAGCTGTGAAAGCAGAGACTGAGTAATACCAGATTGTCTTAACTCCATTACGTAGAGGTTTAAACAAAAGTTTAGCATGATTTCAGAAGACCAGGAACTATCCGAAGTTTTAGTTTCAACTTCAGTACATTCTATGATACAAGAATATTCAAGTATTGGTTTGTAGGGATTGGGTTGAATGGTTACAGGATTTCATCATGAGCTGACATCAGTTAGAGAACCATTGGAAAACCTGGGAGTACTGGACAGCTGTTTCGTCCTAGTTTGGGACTCTTCATCAGTACGCACTCACCGCCCGTGTTCGAACCCAGGACCTTCTGGTTACAAGGTTAGCGAGCTCGTATACCACTAAGCCACTGGGACCCGATCCAATGGCCCGTGAATTCTAACTTCTGCCAATTCACGATATAGCGCAACCGATAGCCAATGTCTTCGGCGAGTATTTGCCCTCACACCTGACCTGCTGCACCCTACTGGTCATGACTTCCCACTGGAACCCTAGGTAACTATCTACCTGAATAGGACCAGTCGCCAGTGAGCATTTCATTCATATTCAAGTATTGGTTTGTAGGGATTTGTTTGATTGGTTACAGGATTTCATCATTAGCTGACATTTGGACTGAACTAGTTCCTGTAAATCACACTTGCATCTGAAAGTGAAACCAACCCTAGATACTATTTTCGATTTGTTGTTTCAATAAATACATAAAAAAGACACTCACCAACTGACCAATATTATCATTAAAAGATAAGACGTAATTTTATACTAAAACCTACACTGAAGATGTTGTCTCGAAGGACAACAAAAGCTCTGTAATTAAGTCAGCCAGCTCAGAGAACACAATTTATTCAATATCATCCACCTTCTCCATTATTTCAAAATCTTACGAGCTTGATACGCTTCTGTCTTGTCGTAGATGGGAAGATTTTGCCCAAAGGTAACTCTCTACAGAGGTGTACTTTCTCCACCTTTATATGTAGGGGCAATAATTCAAGTAACCTTTAACAAAAGTTATATAACACTTCGCTTGTAAACAGATAAACTCTTATTGCCTTATGTCATTACAGTATAATAAACATTAAGATGCGGAAATAACTAACAAAGTTTGTTCATGTAATCACATTAACTAAGATATTAGAAGAAAATGTCAGCCAATTGTCCCAGAATCTTCTCCTTCTCATTATTATTATTATTACTATTATTATTATTATTTATCCTTCTTAACCTTCCTTTAAATCGCAGAAATGTTTACATTAATCTGTGTTATATAAACAGTTAGTAGTTGCGTTTACATTACAAAGTGGAATTGAAATTCTAGAATACAATTCATACATCTCATATAAACTACCGTTATTACTTCACACAGTGTATGCTCTATTGATTTAGTCGATGGAACATGATTCATCTTAATAACTTTAAAGTCTTTCTTATAATGGAGTTTTAATATGCTTTTTTTCCTCTTGATTACGGTTTATACGGCAATGTTAACCTATCATAGCCCCAAAGCTACAGTGGCCTTGAACGACCAATCAGAATTCAGATACGAAAAAGTCGCATAATCGTTGAAAAATACACTAAAAAAATGTTGCAAACATGATATTACACTGTAGCTTATGTTTTGCAAGAATGTCCCTCAATCACTACACCGATAATCTGTAGAGAAATTATGACACGTCCGATATATCCATTCATCTAGGTGATTGTAGGTCATGGTACTTTGATATCCACTGATATTTCTGATAATATTCTCCAACCTAATCCTAACTCTAACCATAATCCTAACGCCTAATCCTAACGTTTACCCTAAACATAACCTCAATTTTAAAAGTCAACCCTACCTAACAGTATAGATTTGCAGAAAATATACCCAGTAAATAGATAGAATACTGTATTTACCTTCTCCAAGTCCAAAAAGGCAGGCATGATTTGATTTAGAATGACATTTCATAGTATCCCCTGCGTCGGATCGCTTCTTGAAGGTCAGCTCTTGAAAGACCTTGACTTTGGCTATGATACTTTGACTTCGTCGTTTATACTGTTGACAAATTATTACTATTATTATTATTTCCTTTAATTCCTAGAGGAACATAGGGCTTCAGCTGTGCGTCTCCATTGCGTTCGGTTCTTTGCTAGAGTTTTCACCTGGCTCCAAGTCTGCCCACACGCTTTCATCTTCTCTTCACATGACCTCCTCCAGGTTACCCTTGGACGACTAACATTTTTAAAGTTCTCAAGAATTTTCATTGTTTGTTGGTAGTGGCTCAATGGTAGAACATTTGCCTACCACTCACATTATTCATGTTCGATTCCTAGGCAACTTACTCCTAAACTTCACTTAGCTTACCAGTCAGTGGCAAGCCTGGAGAGGAATGAAACTTGGGTGTTAGGCTAGAAACAACATCACCATCGCTACTGGATATTCAAAGCTCAACACTTGAGGCCCTATATTCCACTCGGGACTCAAGAAGGATGAAGTTACTAGACCAGCCACCATTTAATTGTATCAATCATTTCAGCGAATACTGGGAAGCCAGTTATATTAGCTATTGCTCTAGGAACTTAATTTTTTGTTCTCTGGGACACCTACCAATGTAGCTAAATAAAGGTGTTAACAAAACCACCAACGGTTTTATGCTAAATCACCACTTACAAACAGGCCACAAGGCTAACGTTAAAGAATCTTTCTCTATCGTCTACTGGATATCAGATAAATCACCAAAGGCCTCTAGATACCGAACACTCCAAACAGCACAGGCCATTCCTATTGTAACAGCAGAAGGTAAGACACGGGAACCCAGGTATATTTTCAAGTGATAAATCGGCTATTTTTACAAATATACAGTTTATGTTCTTTAACCAATCACTGAGCGTGTGATTTTGGTTTAAATTAAAAGACATGAAATAGAATGTTCAAATATACACAGTATTCTGTTGCTAGTACATCGGTGGCACAGCAGTAGAATGCTCTCCAACCAAGCAGGTGGTTCAGGGTTCGATCCCCAGCCAATGCCCTCCGCCTTTACCTCGCTAAGCCAGTAATAAGACTGGCAAAGAAGGAAAGTTGTGCATGAGGCTAGCAACCCCATCCCATAAAAAATAAATACGACTGCTACTGAAACTTCAAACCCCTAGCTTGAAGCCCTATGCTCCAAAGGGAATGTAAAGGAATAAAAAAAAATAATTCTGTTGCTAACGCAGTATTGAACTGTGAGAATAATATTCTGACTCCAGCAACAAACAAAATGTTGAAATATATACCGTATTCTGTTGTAATGGCGTACTGAACTGTTGGAATATGTGGGAATCATATTCCGGTTGAGCACATTGCATGTATCACACCACTAAACTATTAGCTTAAACCACCCGGAGCTATGAGTGTAAAACAAACAGGTTTAGTCACTAGTACTCCCCTTCTGGCCTGATATCGAACCCATAAATTCATAAATTCTGCGTTATTTCCTTTAATTTATCTGATATTTAGTTTAATTTTATATTAATGCATATTATATCTTAATAATGCTTTTGACTGTTAACCTGTTGATTCTACTGATTCACTGTCATTCAAAACGTCATTAGTGTTGTTAATAAAAATATTTCTTTAATTATCATGAACATACAACTGTATAATGAAAGTGGTGTTGTCCAGTCGTCTGCTGGTCTGCAGAAGCTTGGAAAACAAAGCCTAACATCTGACCGTTTCTATGTGCATATATCAGTTCACCTGTTCCAAAGGAGTCAGGTTTATTGGTCGTCCGACGCATATCTTATGTAACAGTCTTTAAGAATTCTATCCCCCACTGTTATAGAAAAGTAGCAGTGGCTGTGTTAGCAGTGAAGTAACTGAACATCTTATCAACACTGGTTATTCTACCTCAACAAACTTCTCCTTCAAATCAATTAATATAGTGAAGAACAGTCTGCGAAAAACAAGACGGTTTCGCCTCCTCTGCACTGCTGAAACTATAGATATTCAGATAGAGAAAGCACAACTCTGCATAAAAAGGGAAATTAGTCAATCACTTCTGTTATCATGGTAACAACCTCGTTTTTGCTTTCTATACCCTAGATTTCTGTTTGTTTGTTTGTTTGTCTGTTTTTCTAACTCATTAGAACATTTGTATTTCTTTAAAACTCTTACATAATTCCACATTTTCTTTCCTTTCTATGCGCACCATAATTACAACTCATCGATCAAATTATCTTTCTTT
Organism: Trichobilharzia szidati; assembly: GCA_944472155.2. Taxonomy (NCBI): domain Eukaryota; kingdom Metazoa; phylum Platyhelminthes; class Trematoda; order Strigeidida; family Schistosomatidae; genus Trichobilharzia; species Trichobilharzia szidati. The sequence goes on from OX235272.1 coordinate 74,964,496, forward strand.
ATGAAAAAACTGTCTATAAGTACCATTGTACGCCAAAAAAAATGAATTCGCCGAAAGGAGACTATTCACTGGACCACTTGTTCTGTTCTTTTCATTCATGCCCTGATGAGAATTATTCATGAAGTACCAATAATTTTACTCTTAATACTACTCAGCAACTTTGAAATGAATGTAGCCAATAACTTGCTTTCAAGTCATTATGAGATAAATGATACTATAGTAACAAGAAACGCAGCGTTGTCTAATTTACAGAAATTTTATAAACTAGTTGTGAAATATTGTACGTCGGTGATTCACTAGTCGAATGCTCATCAACCCCACATGTGGTCTTGGTTCGATTTCCACCTGACACAATTATAAACCTTGTGCAGCTTACCAGGTGTTAGTAAGCCCGAAAAGAGGGACGGTTGGGCATGAGGCCAATAAACTTGACCTTTAAGAACAACATTGCCATTACTGAAAACCCGAAGCTAAAAATTCAAGTCCTATGGAGTGAAATAAGTACAGTATATAAATCTCTTCATTGTAACTCTAATTTTCAAGAACTACTCGTCTTCTGTTTATTCTCTTCGTTTTATGCTTTTGATATTAATTCTCATTTTTCTGCCTTTCCCTATTATTTGCAAGTTGATGTATCCCTCAGCTTTATACAGTTCTAAGTAAAATAAGCTTCAGCGAAGAGTCTCTCCTCGGCGAATTCATTCACACACACATTTATAGATAATTATTTCTTGTATGTGTGTGTGTTAGTGTGTGTACATTAGGACTGTCAAACAAAAATTAAAATTAGTTACGGTTACTGTTTACGTCATCAAAATGTTTTCAAATTGTGATGAATAATCGAAATTTTAACTAGGGTGGTGAAGATTGGTAAGCATTGACAAGGGTCGCATAATATGAAATAGGATGTTAATGGAGACACGTGTCCAAAAAATAAATTATGTAATAGATAGAGTAAATAAAGGGCTGTTTAAGAAGAAGGAGTTACTAAGATGCCATACAAAAATTCAAAAAATGTCATAAAAGCATTAATTACAAAGTAGTCTAACTTGGAATTATAGCCAAGGTAGAAGGAGGAGACACTTGTTCACTACCCCCTGGTTTTCACCAGCTCTCTAAATGATGTCAATTTGTTATTAAGCTTATTTTGAAAATCATTTAGTTCATGTTTCATTCATGTTAGTGTTTCTCAGCGAAATGTTAAGTTGAAAGAGATCATTGGATGGAGGATTTCATCGTGACCTGACATCGGTTAGAGAACCATTAAAAACCAGCAACGAATACTGGACAACTGTTTCATCTACAAAGTCCAAAGAAGCCTCACGAAAAAGGTTAGCTTCCATTTACTTTGCCATATACCCAAGCCTTATCAATCCGGATAGAAAACCCAGATTTACTCACATAGAAAAAACTTCTCCATTCCCTCCTTCTACCTTGGGTATAATTCCAAGTTCTACTTCTTTGTTAATAAGGCTTTTGTGACATTTTTTGAATTTTAGTATGGCGTCGTATTAACATCTTCCTAACCAAACGTTTATTTAGTCTTTCTACCCATTACGTAATTTATTTCTTGGACGCGTTTCCCCATTTACATCCTATTTCATATTACGCAACCCTTGTCAATACTCACCAATCTTCCTTCCTCCCCACCCTAGTTACAATTTTGATTACCCATCACATTTTAGAAATTTTTTTTAATGAAGTAAACAGTAACCGTAACTAATTTTTATTTTTGTTTGACAGACCTAATGTACACACACTTACACACACACACACACACACAAAATAATTAGCTATAAATGCGACTGTACAGCTGAGTGAACGAATTCGCCGAGAAGAGACTCTTCGCTAAACTTTCTTTTTCTAATATTCATGTCTGGATAGGTATTTTCCGTGAATTTTACAATTCTTCCAATTGATCAACTTTAACAAAGTACAAACAACAAATGTGTACCAGGATAAAATGAGATCATCTCCCATTATTTCGAGGATTCCTCTTAACGGGTCACAATCTGAACAGTAGAGAAGTTGTAAATCATATTAGAGATTTTTGTCATATTAAATTCATACTATATTTTACTTATGTTTTTGAAATATGATCTGTCCATGCTATTGATTCATTGGAATTCAAAACAGCATTAATGGTGTTAATAACAATATTTCTTTAATTATTATGGTCATATAAATGCAGAATCTGATGATGAATTCAACAAGAAGAATATTCTTTGTCCATCAATAGGGCTTTTAAAAAGGAATTGATTAACTTCATCGACATTGAATGACTGCACCCAGTGGTGTCTACCAGGGCAAGTGTGAACGTCAAATCGTGAATTGACAGAAGTCAGAATTCGTAGGTCAGTGCATTTCAATCAGGTGATTGAATAGTTAACGTATTCAACCTAAGTTCAGTCGTCAGTAGGATCATAGGTCAACACTGTCGAAGAGTCCCAAACGAAGACGAAATGAAGGTGCAAATATACTGTGACGTTCATTTGTGTAACCTTTATTATGAGCCAAATCGATTCTGAGAAAAAAGATCATAATACTGAACAGACATTAAATTTTTTAAAGGGTTTATTTTGTCATGAATTCACATTAAACTGAGATCCGATGAAACTGAAGCAGCTTCTACCATCTGTTTCGTCCTAGTTTATTGATTAGAGCATATTGTGAATTCCTGGGAACTGGATTTCCTCCGATGGCTACTCTTATGAGGTATTCTTCATTTGCTTCAATGAAGTATGTTTTTCGGATATTTAATAGCCCTCTTGACAAGAATTAACACATAAAGATGTCACTGGATTTCAAACAGCCTAGATGCATATCGGATTTTCTTTTATTCCTTTACGTTCCCAGTGGAACATAGGGCTTCAAGCTAGAGGCCTGAAGTTTCTGTAGTGGTGGTATGTATTTTTACAGGATAGAGCTGCTAGCCTCATGCCCAACCTTCCCACTTTACCAGTCTTATAACTGGCTAAGCGAGGTAAAGGAGTGCGTCTGTGTCCGGCAATCGATCTCCGGACCACCTGCATTCCACTGCTGTGCCACCGGTGCATATCAGATTACAGTAATTAATTCACATAAAATACAGAAAACTGTCTTTCTATACGAACTGAGAGACTGTTATGCTGGTTATACCCTGTCGAAGGATCACGGCAAAGTTAAGTAATAAAGATCGAAGCAATGCGAACGACCAATCAGAATTAACAACGGTTGGTTTTAGAATTTAATTGGTGGATGGTGGCTAACAGTGGAATCAAAGATAACGCGCATTTCGTCCTATTTGGGACTCGTCAGACAACTGGATGTACCTGCATTCCCCCAGTGAGTGACGACGTTCCCATCACCGAGGCTCTAACCCAGTGCCCATTGTTTCAAACGCCGAAGCGTTATCCACTAGACCACTTGGGAACATCATCACTCACTGGGGAATGCAGGTACATCCAGTTGTCTGACGAGTCCCAAATAGGATGAAATGTGCATTCTGGATTCCACTGCTAGCCACCACCCACCAATTAAATTCTAATTACTTCCCCACACATGTCAACCTGAGACCGAGCACTTCTGTCCAATCAGTCAGTGGACGGGAAAATCTAAAATTCAATTAAATAACGGTTGGTTTTACATAAAAATTACCGTTTATTTACTAGAAAAATAAAGATAATAATTTAACAATATAATAACAATATGTCATCACATAGTACAGAAATTTTTCAGCGTATTTACTGCCAAACTATTTCCACTTCATTCAGAATTTACATGTTAAGTAAAATAGTAATCTGAAGTATATCATCATGTGACGTAGCCTTGTAGCACTTTTGGACCGCTATTCTGTATAATTTAAGTACAACTTTTTTGGTTCATTACTTCTTTTGCTCCAATTTATGCATTTTCAACTGAAGGGCTGTATATGATATCTCCCTGAGGTGAGTAAAAGATAATACTGACAATGCATTTATTATAACCAGTCTATGGACAACAAACAACCTTAAAATATGACTAATATACGAGCGTATTTGAAGTGAAGTAAGTGAGTCATCCAGTCTACAATGTCCTTTATGCGATTCTAATCAATAAAACAAGCCAATGAGAACACGTTTCAACATGCAATCTATCTGATATGAAGTGTTGTGTATAGTGAGTATTTATATACTTCAAAGGGAAACTATAAGACACCGATTGAAAAGAAAAAGAAAACAGATGGCCTGAACATAACTCAAAAGGCTACTGTTTTAATCTTAATGGGATTGAAATCCTTTCAAAAGATTTCTATGGTAAACATATATCAAAGTAAGTTTCAAACGTCAGTTAATCCACATACACGAGATAAATAAAATTACTAGCTTGTACTATTTTTATTTAGAGTAGACATTTGATGACATTGCTATGTAACTCCAAAACAAACAAACAAACAAGAAAATACATTTGTGAGGTTAACATTGAACATTGAATTGATTCTAAATACTGCCTTCTCATAAACTCAAGTTTCTCAAGGTACATTTCATTCCAGACATACATTTGTAAAAAGAGACATTGAGAACATTGAGAAAGCAAAATTTAATAACTACCTAAATTTTACCTGAACTTTTTAGTTAAATAATAATGACTTTATTCTGCAAAATGTGCTTATATACTATACGAAATTCTCTGACGTTCAAAGTATTTACTATTTGTCCAGGATCTTCAAACGATATAATAAACGACAATATATCAACTGAAGCGATATTCAAGTATTGGTTTGTAGGGATTTGATTGATTGGTTAAAGGATTTCATCATGAGCTGATATCGGTTAGAGGATCAATGAATAACCTACAGACAGTACTGGACAGTTGTTTCGTCCCGTTATGGGACTCTTCAGTACTACGCACACACTGACAGGCTTCGAATCCAGGACGGTGAGTTTTCATCTGAAGTGGTGACGACCAATGGCGTCCGTCAAGGATGCCCATTATCCCCATTCCTATTCAACTTCATCATAGACGTACTAATGGACTTAAACCTAACACATTTCAGCGACTCAGGGATTGACTTGCTACCAGGGAATAATCTTATTGGCTTAGAATATGCAGACAATATAGTCCTTCTAGGTGAAGATGCTGACAAAATACAGCAGAGTCTTCTGAACACCTTGAGCTGCAATCTACGAATGTTTGGCATGCGATTCGCCCCTGTAAAATGTAAGATGATGTTGCAGGATTGGACTACACCGACTCCTAGATTACAAATAGGAAGTGAAGTGGTAGAGCACGTTGACCGCTTCACTTACTTGGGAAGTACCATCAGCCCCAACGGGTTGATCTCTGACGAAATCTCAAAACGAATACAGAGGGCTAGTTTCGCATATGCCAGTTTACGCCGTCTCTGGTGTAGACGCGATATCCGACTATCGACCAAAGGGCGTGTGTACTGCTCATCAGTCCGCTCCGTCTTCCTTTATGGATGTGAGACCTGGCCATTGAGAGTGGAAGATATGAAAAGACTAGATGTCTTTGATCATAGGTGTCTGCGTTCTATCTCCCCTGTGAAGTGGTATAATAAGGTGAGCAATATTGAGGTGAGGCGTCGAGTGCTAGGTAAGGCGGGGAAATCAGTCGACGAGACTGTGAAATTACATCGACTGAGATGGTTAGGACATGTGTTACGTATGCCTAGTCATCGCCTTCCTCGACGGGCAATGTTAGCTGATATAGGGCCAGGATGGAAAAGAGATAGCGGTGGTCAAACCAAAACATGCCACCAGTCAATGAAATCCACAACAGTTAGCTTAAGCCACGTAGGAAGGTGTAGACTTCCTGGTTGGGGTCCTCGGGACGGTAAAAACCAATGGTTGGAAACAATTGGTGACATGGCTCAAAATCGTTCTCAATGATGACAGGCGCAGATGCATCCACTCCTTGTGACTTATGATTTCAAATTAAACTGTTTTGTTCTTCGTTATTACTATTCCTTTGTCTCACACCTCTGTTTACTGTCTCTAATAGGCGTTTCTCCTACTTTCTTCTCTTGCTTTGTTTGCTACATGGAGTGTGGCGACTTGAACTGCCGCACATATGTGCGAAGTTCTAAGTCGGAAACAGACAGACAGAACCTAGGACATTGTGGTTACAAGGTCAGTGAGCTTGTGGACCATTCAGCCCCTGGGACCCGCTCCAGTGGACTATGAATTCCAGCTTCTGACAATTCACAACATAGCGCGACCACTAACCATTGTCTTCGGTGAGTATTGTTTTATCCGAGGTTTGCTCCAATCATCCACAATGTTTCCCCGCCATTTCCGTCAGACAATTCGTAGCAATAGGCTGAAACCTATTTGAAAATATGCCTGTGTATACATTGCGATTCATAGACACAGCTGCATGATTAGAACAATAATGAATTGAAGTAAACAGAATGTCTTTAGGTGGAAAGAAAATTAAGATAGTCCAGTGATTTAGACAGGTCACCAAAAGTATTAGTTTGTCGGAAACTGACTAGTTTCAAAAGTTTGATCAGCAGTTGATATCATTTAGAAACCATTGAAAAACCAAGGAGTGCAGGATAGCTGTTTCGCTCTAGTTTTGGATACTACAACAAAACGCACCCATGACCCCACCATCAAGGATTGAACCCAAGATCTTCAGGTTACAAGGTAAGCTCATTGATCATTGAGTCACTAGGATGGAATTCTAAATTCTTCCAATTCATGATTGCTGGCACCACCTTCATCCTCAAATCCAACTTGGTGGATACCACTTAGTGGTTACAACTTCCCACCATCCTGTAGCCAGTCCACTAGTGACCACCAGATTCATCTTCAAGTGTTAGTTTGTAGGGATTTGATTGCTTTCAAGTGTGATCAACGAGCTCACCTTGTAACCTGAACGTCTTGGGTTCGACCCTCAGTGAGGTCGTGGGTGCATGCGACTGAAGAGTCCCAGACTAGGACGAAACTCTTCCTTAGTACCTTCCAGTTTTCACTAGTTTTTTAACTAATATCAATAGGTGATCAAACTTGAGAGATCTAGAAATCCATATAAATATAAATAGTGAATGTCAAGTTTATGTGGGAGTTAATTAACCACATACTAGATTTATTTAGGAGCTAGTGTAAGTTGGCTATGAAAAGCATTCAACAGCTGTTTTTTCCTAGTCTTTATTTCTTCATAATACAATAGCACGGTAAATGAATTTAACTGCAGTAGTTGAAAGGGAATATGTGTAGTTCAGTTACTTAAAACAACACAACTAATATACCACACATCTAGACCTCCCATTCAGCTTTAGTGTCTTGATTAATCCTAATGCTATAGATAACTAACAATGACAGCCTATCAGTTAAATGGCAGAATCGATGATATTAGATGGTTGGAGGCAATCGGCAGGAAGCTTTCAGCCTAGGTTTCGTGCTAGTCGGCGCTTCTCAGCAAGGCATATCTGCAACCTTAAAGGAACCCATGTCCATTCTGAGATTCGAAACCGCGTCGCCCAGTAAGTACTGCAGTCAGAGACGTTACCACCGAGCTATTCGAGCTGGCGATTAACCTCCTGTAGGACTGTAGCGGTTACTTTAATTGGACACCAGTAACTAGTGTGATGTGTCTGGCCCTTTAATTGGTGCAGACTGAATTTTGTCAGTCAGGTTTGCAATGTGACCACCATTCTAGGTAGCTCTCCATCACAGTGCACATTGATTTGATGATATTAGATGGTTGGAGGCAATCGGCAGGAAGCCTTGCCTGACTTAGGTTCCGTGCTAGTTGGCACTCACCAGTCACCAAGGTGTATCTACAACCTTGAAGGAACTCATTTCCCTTCGGAGCTACTTAGAATAGTGGCCACATTGCAAACCTGACTGATAGAATTCAATCTGCACCAAAGAAAGAACTAGCTACACACATCACACTAGTTACTGACTAGTGTCCAATCAAAGTAAATGTCAAATTCATTCTGTTAAATGACTTGTTAATTAATCTTGTACAAATACCCACCACCAACGTTAATACTAACCATATGTGTTTGTCATTTATTTGTCCATGTGTATTTGAATTTGAGTATGACTCATTATACATTAGTACTGCAGTGTACTTTTCTATTTTCGCTTAAAGGACAACTGTTTTATATCTATTGCTACTGTACTAATAGATATTTGTTTTTGCATATTTTAACTATGACTAAGCTAGAATTGTGTCGCTAGTATTCACCGTGATGATTAAGAAAACTTTAGACAAATTAAATCCTTCAGCTATCAAAAAGTAATGTAATTCCATTATGGGTAAATTTTATTTTGATAGAGTCTCACAGTGTTATACAGTAATATTTACTGATGACGTTTCGAGCACAATTTATTGCTCATAATCATATCAAGGTAATCACACGACTTCCTAAATTCATTTATATAGTTCCATTGTTTTCTACTTGATTTTCACTTGATTTGATTGGTAGTATTATTTTCCATATTTCGGGTATGTGTAGATGAATCATTCCTATTGCATGTGTTGGGTGTAGATTCGATGAACAAGGATTCAGTAATCAACCTCTCTCTCCACCTACCTAGATTACTTTTTAGAATTTTAACCCTCTCCCACCCTATTGTGTGGCTGTGTGTTAATGCATGCATTGCAATTGCCGAGCTTTTTTCTAAATTACTTATCTTCTTGGGGTCAACCCTTTTTACCTTAGCTAAATTCTTATGTGCTGACAATATGACTACCCCTGACCTACTAGTTTGACCTATGTAGTTGACCTCACAGTCATTGCAGGGTATTTTGTAAATTATATTATTTTGTCTAATTGGGTCCACTGAACCTTTAACTTACAGAGCTTGTCCCTGAGTGAATTTGTGGGTTTAAATGCCACCTTAATTCCTGCTTTATTTAGAATCCTACGTAGGGTCTCAGATGTCCCCTCTTTATATGGTATAACTGTAGATGACTTATATTCTCTCTTATTTTTGTTATTATTACTAGTTTCACAATTATTTTTATTTTTCTTTTGGCCTTTTTCAATCTTCCTAATGAATTTTAAAGGATAGTTATTTGTTTTATTTCATTATTTAGGTCTTTTTTTGTACTACTTAGTGCTACTGCTCGGTTTGTTAAACACTTAACTAAGCCTGCCTTAACAGTTAAAGGATGAGATGAATTAAAGTCTAAATATCTATTAGCAGAATGCGTTGGCTTTCTATAAACGCGAATAGAAGAAGGCAAACTGATCACTCATACCCGAAATATGGAAAATAATACTACCAATCAAATCAAGTGAAAATCAAGTAGAAAACAATGGAACTATATAAATGAATTTAGGAAGTCATGTGATTACCTTGATATGATTATGAGCAATAAATTGTGCTCGAAACGTCATCAGTAAATATTACTGTATAACACTGTGAGACTCCATCAAAATAAAATTTACCCATAATGGAATTACACTCTACCACAGTGCACAAGTTTTATTCTTATATCAAAAGTAGTGTAGGAAGGAGGTGAAATGTGTCAGCAGTTCAGTGATAGAATGTTCACCAACTATGCAAGTGGTCTGGGTTTTTTCTATCCCCGACTGAATCACTCCTAAAACGTCGTTAAGCCGATGGGGCAGATAAGGTGGGAAGTTTAGCTGTGAGGCTAACAATCCTACCCCGTAAAAAGGAGCACTACTGCTACCGGGACTTCAAAGCTCTAACTTGAAGCCTTGCATGCTGAAAATTCCATACCTGTACCTAAAAATACGGTGTGGCATCAAGCTGTAATAAAAAAAATTCAACTCCGAAGGTAAAGGAATAAGCAAAAAAAATAGTAAGTGATATAAAGTAGAAACTTGTAACTAAAGATTTCAAACAGACTTTACAGAGGTCATTGTATAACACAACCTTGGCAGTCCTATCCCTTTAGAACGACTTGAAATGCATTTTACCTATTAAAAAAGACTTATATTTACGATGTGTAGTCATCAATGCAACTACCAAATTAAAAGTCATTTTATGATGTTTAACATTCATGCATATTCAGAATCATCACTGATCACAGAGTAGTTATATTGTCAGAATTGTACCCATCTTCTGAATGATTACAAATTTATTTCGAGAATTCATCGTATTCGTATCAATTCGTTAGAAAGATATGAATTGTACTATTGACGAGTCTCGTAAACCATTTTTAAACTGACGTCACGGTGAATTACCTAGGATAGGGATGAAATGTTGAAACTGGTAATTTCAGTGAAGTCGGGTATAACGGCAGATCGTCAACAGTAACGATAAAGCTGAATCTTGGATTGACAAAAGTTAGGATTCATGGGGTATTTGACCACATTTCAGTGACTGAATAGTAAAACGTACTCATCTCTTAACCTCAAGTTACTCGTGGGGTCGCAGGTACGCAGTGCAGAAACGTTTAGTAGTGAAACAGAACAGTTGTTCATTGCTCTAATGTCTCCAATGGTTCCCTTGTAACAACAGAAGACAAGGGCCAGACAACAGATCGTTTATTAAGGAAATCAAAGCATATTTATATATTTTCATGTACATTATTATAGATAAGTTAAGCAAACAAACACAGTCTTCCGATTGGTTGTTTCTCACTCAAAGTTTATCTTTCATCTCTTTGTGACTGTTTCTTGAATGTCAAATCCTCTATATGTTAACTGCATCCGCCTACGCAAAGTCTGCTGTGGTCGGTTTTGAATCAATCTTTGTTCACATTTTCTCACGACAAATCTTGAGAACGTAAACATTGACGTAAATTACTGTCTACCAATTCGGCTAGTAGACAGCTCTCACCACACCCTGACTGATGCCCGTTTGTGATTAAATCTCTTATAAGATCAGTTGGATCGCCATGATCCCAACTTGTGGATTTTGTTTTATTGAGTTAGTTGTGCAAATGGATTTTAAAATCAAACCTGAGTAATGTTCAAGTGAACAATATTCACTTACTTAAACAAATGTAAGCAAAGTAAATAATAAAAACAATCAGTCACTGTGATGGAATCCAATGGTGCACCACTTCTAACCTCTACCTATTTCACGATATATAACGTACCTACCAGCCAATATCCTCACATACGTCCCAGGGGCTGAATGGTCAATAAGCTCGCCTCGTAACCTGAAAGCCCTGGGTTCAATCACTCATGAGTGTACAGCTGAAAAGTCGCAAATAAAAACGGGGGAAACACCTGCCAAGTAATCTCTGGTTTTCAGTGATTCTCTAAATGAAGTCAATTCGTGACCAAATTTTTAAAAGAATCAAATTCCTGTAAACCACATCTTAGTAACTCTTTGTTTTCTAATTTTATTAACTTATCTTTTCACTCCCTCCCCCGTCTTTATTTTTCGCTTGACTCTCTCAAGTGATAATTTTTCTTGATTTTATGAGTTCTGCTCACTGTATTACGTCATCAACTTCTTAGCTGACCTCATGTGCACCGAAATTTAGATATTCTCTTATCTAATTATGTAAATATTACTAATTTTCTTTTGTTACCACCCTAAAAACACAACTGTTAATGATTTTTTTCTCAAGAAACTTCTCTCTAACAAGATATATATGTGTCGTAACACTTTAAACACCTTGTAAATCGCGACGCCTTATTTCACCATGACGCTCTGACAATATGCTTGTTAATGGACAAAAGTTTGTTAAAATTGTACATTTTTTATTTTATTAAAGAATTCAGGTTGTACGCAGCTGCTGATGAGAACCAACGAAATAAAATGGATCCAGATTATTCTGCGCTAATGTTTCTTCTTTCTTCGTTCATTTATTTTTTGTTTATCTCTTTCCATTCTATTCCTGTCGAATACAGACCTTACGGAACAGAAATAATTGTGAATATGTTGAATATTATTCAACGTATTTGTATGTTTATCAGTAAATTGTCAGAGGTGTTAGCAGCTAAAAGGTTGCTTGACTGCTACTAATAACTGACACCATAAATATTCTTGTCCTATGTTACCATGGTACAATAGTACATATTTCACCTTAACGAAAGTTGTGGGCTTTTACAGAATATAGCGTGACTTATCAACGCTTCATTATTCACTTCACATGTAATTCGAAGTCAAATGAAACTATTAAAGGAAATTATTAGACATAATCCTGGTTAAATGTCTATTGACTCTAGTAAGCACAAACAGTTCATGAGTTTACCACGACAGATATAAAAGCAAGAACACACCGCGAGGTGAGACGGAAAGTAAAAGTAACTTTTTGAAAGGGAACAATGATATACATAGGGAACAAAAAAATAAAGAATGTATACATGGTCCATTGGTTATATCTCTGTCGTTCTATGAGACAATTGATTTTGTTTGTTTCCAGGCAACCTATCGATCCACATACTGGCTCTTCCTTTAGAAGAGACGAATTATTTGGTGTCAACCTGGAATCGCACCGTCTTTTTTCTGCATCTGGCTGACAGACGTTGAGTAAGTGGTTTGTTGTTCAGCGGAAGGTCTACAGCACCCATGGCATACTTCTTTAATTTTAATCTGAAGGTGTCCAGTAATAAAATCCAGTAGGAAAATGCTGATTCTTGTCTTTTTATCGAGCAGTGAATACCGTCGTAGTTGGTTTTTATGTCGTCTTCCAACATCGAAAGATCTTCGGTCGTCTGACGATTTAGCTACAGATAACTTAGGTGACTAAGTCTCATGTTAAATCCGTGGCATCCTTCCGATTAGTGTGTGAGGAGCACGTTTGAAAGCATCTTGTCGTTTGAGTTAGGGTAATGAAGCACATGGTAAATGTCTCTTCGGTCCGGAAACAAATGTTGTATCCTCTCAGGGATGAATTTTTATCGATGAGGTGCTGATTGGGAACGACGTCTGCAGCAACTTATCGAGGATGGCCATTGTGGGTGTCGTTATGCATGTTGCTGGCTAACACTGTCATCATGTCCAACATTCTTGCTTATACGGATAAATGACGATCGTTAAAAACTTCGCAGAACTTTTCCTATTTATTACTAAACTTTAACAAAACAAACACAACAAATGTAGCAGAATCATATGATCTCTTTTTTTTTCTGCCGTTTCACAGATTCCTTCCAACTGTCTGCAACCTGAACAATATAAAAAAACAAATTACAAGAAAGGCTTGAACATACATTCTTCACTTTGACAAGGAGTGATTGATAGAGGCTATAAATAACCCGTATCCTGAATGATCTAATCTATCAAATTATTATGTTTTAAAAGGATTATTATATAGGAGATGATAAGACGAAAGTTCTTGAAAGTAAAACAATCAGATTTCAAAACACTTCGGATAGAAAGAAAGTTTAACTAGAAGGTGTGTGTATATGTCAGTAAAATAGGTTACATATGAATAATTATGTCTTGAAACTAGTTCACTAGCCAGATAACCACATGTATTGTTACTCTTTGCCATCTATTTATATTCATAAATAATTCAGGGTTCGTAATTATTATTATTATTAGTAGTAGTATTTCCTTTAATTCCTAGAGGAACATAGGGTTTCAACCGTGCGTCTTCCTTGCGTTCGGTTCTCTGGCTCCAAGTCTGCCCACATGCTTTCACTCCTCTTCACATAACCTCCTCCAAGTCACCCACCCTCGCACTGACGACCAACTCGCCGCTTCCCTTTCGGGTTCCACTCGAGCAATGGCTTGTCTAGTGATGTCACTTGATGGTTGGTTTCCTCAGAGTATGGCCAATCCACCTCCATTTCTTCCTGCCTATTTGTTGCACAATCTGTTCCTACTGGGTCGGTTCGCTCCCAGAGGTCCCTATTGCTTATCCTTTCTGGTCATCTGATCTTGAGTATTGAGCGAAGACGACTGTTAATGAAGGTCTGTAGTTTGTTTGAGATGCTCTTTATGACGCGCAGTGTAAGTCTCTGATCCATATAGTAGCACTGACTGACTTCACATTGGAGTTGAAAATCCGAATCTTATTTTTGATGCTGAGTGCTGTTGACCTCCACACAGAATTGAGAGGGTTGGTGATACTGGACATAATACGCGGGTTCGAATCTCAGAAGGGACATGGGTTCCTTCAAGGTTGCAGATACGTCTTGATGACAAGAGCCAACAAGCAGAAACCTGGGTAGAATGCTTCCTACCGATTGCCTCCAACCATATAGTGCCAACAATTCACAGTCCACCATGATGGCAAGCCATCTAGCATGGTATCCACATCGCGAATTTGACCGATAGAATTCACTCTGTAGTAAACAGATGACTAGACACATTACACTAGTTACTGACTAGTGTCCAGTCAAAAATGAAACTTATCATGCCACGTTTTGATGTAACAGTCGTCATCAAGTGACTAAAAACCAAGTATATTTACGAAGAAAGAGACAATGGTGAATCCTGTACTACGACTGTGATCAAACTTATAAACATAGTAATACAGTTTTTCTTATTACGTCACGTATTCTCTTATATGTTGTGCTCTATTTAGAAAGTTTTATTTTGTTTTCCATTTGACGTCGCTCACCCTACTCCGTGTTTGGTATTTTCTAAAAACATATTTTCCGTAGTTACGCAACCTACTGTATTGATATACTCTTTCTAGTTAAAATTTATTTCTATCCTACAATTTTTGAACTCTCTTTTTTCAAGAATATTCGCCTATAGGGAATAAAAAGACAGTTGCAGCGAAGAAAATTTTCTTTTCGACGAAATCATCAACAAATTTCTAACCCCTAATTGCACAATATGTCAGTCTCCTCAGTAATTATGATACTACTTTGTTTGAGTTTTAACCGTCCCCCTGTTTATTATGGCATTTTAATTTCTAATTGTAATTTTGTTAATCTGACCCTTGACCAGAAATTATTCTGAAACTTTCCTACCCATTTATTATAAATACACGAATGTACAGCCTTGTTGATGATTTCGTCGAAAAGAAAATTTTCTTCGCTGCAACTGTCTTTTTATTCCCTATGATCAAATATTCGCCTAATTATCCCCTAGAAATAGTCACTTCTTTTAATTCTTAATAACTTAACAGCCTACATCATTTCAGACCAACATCACTAACAGATTCTGCCAGTTACTTCTTATCATCGCGTAAAAAGTATGTTCAGTCGCATTTGTTGCTCTTTGTATTGTTCAGGTTATAGGCAGTTGAAAAGAATCTGTGAAATGATAGAAAACCAGCTCACATCAAACAACCGGTTTCTTTTATTAATTTGAATTAAGAAAGAACGAACACATATTTACAGGATAACACGAGCTCGTTTTATTTCGTGGATTCTCTTCAACTAGTTAACCCAGTCAAAAGTAGACAAGCATCCTGCTCCGCGTGTTAACTCCAACTGCATTCACCAATTCACCTGCACATGCGGCAGCAAGTACAGAGGAAGAACTGAGAGAAGACCATCTACTAGATTCTCCAAGCATATCCCTAGAAGTCTTCGTTTGATGAAAGGCAGTAAAGCGTTCTCAAATGCGATTATCAGACATCTAATTGACACGGGACATACAGTGGAAATTAGTCAGGCTTTCAAAGTAATCAACATGCACAGCAAAAAGCATAGTTACTTCGGTTCGCGGAAGCCATTGCCATCAAAAGGCTTCAACCCAACTTATGCATTCAGAAAGGTAGTGTGACTGATCTCTCACTACCCTAGTAACCGTAACTGTTTTGTGCTGTTGCGTAACACTCCACTTAATTATGATTTTGATTTTCACTCATTGAGTCGCACTTACTATTAAGGTTTCAAATCTACTAAATTAAATTATTTCATCTGTTTTATAATTTTACTTCACTATTCACCCGAACCTCTAAGTGCGTCGGTGGCATAGAGGTTAGGACGCTCGCCGACCATGCACATGGTCCGGGGTTCGATCCCCGGCCACAGACGCACTTCTTTACCTCGCTAAGCCAGAAATAATGCTGATGAAGAGGAAAGGTTTGGCATGAGGCTACCAACCCCATCCTGTAAAATAAACACTGCTACAGAAACTTCAAGCTGGAGACTTGAAGCCCTATGTTCCACTGGGGAACGTGAAGGAAAGAAAAAATTCACCCGAACCTCACCCTCCTGAACTCTTCACCATGATATTGTATATTCAGACACTATTTTGTAACTTATAATTGATATTTATGCAGGATGTATGCAGTGCAAGTGAAAGAATCCACGTAGTAAAACGAGCGTAAAAGACTAACAAAATACACTAGGAAAAATTGGGAGGATTAATTTGATTGTACGTGCATCGTTAAATTGGCTAGAGTGATGCCAATGTATTCTTAGTAAGGTATGAAAACAGTCTAGATTTATCAAATACACTAACTAGTTACTTTTCAATGTTTAAGCAATATCATCTTGATTAGTGGTTAATGCTGACTGTCAGTTTCATTTGACAGATGTATAGTGATGATACCACATGTCTCCTGATTCACAATGGAAAAATCAGAGAAACCTTTCAAGTGAAGACAGAAGTAAGACAAGGCTAATTGCTGTCACTGATGGTATTCCTGAATGGAATGGACTGAATCCTGCAACAGACCTTGGGTGTGAAAACACTGGCATGTGTTAAGCCAACCAAAAGGCTATAGAAGACCTGGACTTCACGGATTATTCACGTCCAATGTCACACAAACTCAGAAACCTGCAGGCGAAAACCAAAAAGTTATCAGAAAAGGCGGGCAGAGGAGACAGAACATCTTGTGAACAGGGAGAAGACATAAGTGATTAAAATACCCAGCGACCGACAATAACAAGCACTAATCACCATCAATGAGGTAAATCTGGAGGAATTCATTTCTTCCACTTACTTGGCTGGACAACATCATCTCAACTGCAGACACACGGCACAGATTAGGATGTCAGAGTTAGAGTCGAAGAAGAAAGAGAGAGGTTCATTACTCTGAAATGAGTGTGAAATTCTTTTGCACCCAGTTTATTGGGAAAGATCCAGGTCTCCAATACCAGTACCAAGTCAGTACCTATATAAATGGTTCAGATACTTAACGCGTTACGAAGTCTTTTTCTAACAGGCCACTGCATGCCGTCATATGCACCTGTAGTCTTCGTCAAAAACTGAAGATCGGATAGCCGGCTGGAAAGGAGAAACAATGAGGAACTCTGACATTCGGTAACCTATTGTCTAACAAATACACACAAGGAAACGGAGATGAAATGGAAATGCTCTGAGAAAACCACTGAGTGACATCGTATTCCACGGGGGCCCTCAATTTGAATCCGAATAGGAGGCAAAGAGTTGGGCGTCTCAGGATGACATGGTAAAGATCATGTGAAGAGGAAGAGAAAGGTTATAGGCAGTCGCGGATTCAGCTCAAAAGAACAGCAGAGAACGGGGTGAAATAGTGATATGTTTTTGAAGCCCTATGTTCCACATGGAGCCCAAGGAAGCAATTTTATTATGATTGAATTTGAAATCCACTCATTTGAGAGAGCAAAAACAAAAATCACTCCATATCAAAACTAAGGTCAAAGTTCAGTTCAGATCAATAGAATTCAGCCAAACTGAGTTTTAAAACTGCTATTTCACGAAATGTAAATAGAACGAAACGGAGAGACTATCGATTAAACAGACTATGTTTCTATTTACTCATACTTGTAATTCCTTGGGTAAACTAATCAGCCTGCCTGAACGGATACCTCAACGTTACCACGATTACTAACTTGGAATTACTAACCACGATTACTAACTCATCTGGTTGTGGCTAGCAGTACGGTCT
Source organism: Trichobilharzia szidati (assembly GCA_944472155.2). Lineage (NCBI taxonomy): Eukaryota > Metazoa > Platyhelminthes > Trematoda > Strigeidida > Schistosomatidae > Trichobilharzia > Trichobilharzia szidati. Next base: position 74,982,148 of record OX235272.1, read on the forward strand.
ACAAAGTACGTTTCATTCTATTTCAGGATTGTCAGCTCGGTTTCATTCTTACTAAAAATACCGACACTCCTTTAGAATCAAATACATCCCTTTGATTGAACACTAATTAGTGTGATGTGTCTAGTCCTTTGTTTACTGTAGACTGGATTCTATAAGTCAAGTTCGTAATGTGGCCACCCTGCACTGGATGACACGGGTTCGAATCTCAGCAGGGACATGAGTCCCTTCAAGGTTGCAGATATGCATTGCTGACGAGTGCCAACTAGCACGAAACCTAAGTTGAAGGCTTCTTGTCAACTGACTCCAACCATCTAATAGCAAATACATGCCGTTGACTAGTCTCAAATAAGACAAGAAACGCGCGTCTTCCATTCCATTACTAGCCAACACATAGCAGGCTACAACAAAGTAAGTTTCTAATGATAAACTGACAAACAACCATTTTGTAATCCCTTTACTTCTTCGTAAGAGTCATTGAATTCAACTTTGTAACTGATGTGTTGCGTAGATAAAAAATACAACATCGTAAAGTAACCAGAATATTAAAAATCTTATTACTCATAAACTTCAGCATAAAACTGATTACACTCCGAAAATTCAGCTTGATACAAAGGACTGTCGGTCGAGTGGGAAAAAACCGAAACTGAAAAGTTTAAGCAGTTTTAGCTTAATGAGAAATTAAGTTATTATTACCTGAACAATATTTAGAAATTAAATTATTTATTTGTACATACGACCAACAATCAAGGTCAAGGTTAATTTTTTCAACTGAAGAAGTACCTAAATTCTAAGATAATAGATTATTGAAAACATTTCTTTTGTTGGTAAAAGTTTCATTCGGAATAACCTTAAAATTTGAATCTACTGAATAGAAACTAAGTTGAAAGTCTTGATGATAACTCAGAAAGATCCATTTGGTAAGTGAATATCATATAAAAGAAAAGAAGGCGTTCAGCGAAGAGACTCTTTTCGGCGAATTCATTCACTGAGCTGTACAATCGCATATATATACAATTTTGTTTCTGTGTGTACAATAGATTTATAAAGTTCAGATAATTACGTAATATAAGTATTATTTGGCTTGGAGACAAACGTTAAGATAAAAAATAAAATAGAATAGATTAAGTGAATTGGATGACGTAATGTAGTTGAGTAGAATTCAGAGTAGGTCAGGTTGGCAACAGTGTTAATGAGTGGTGTTTAAAATCAAATAAGGGTGGGGGTAGAGAATAAGTAAGTCAATCGGATGACGTAACATAGTTGACTAGAAATTGGACGTGGGTCGAGTTAGTAACAGTGTTAATGAGGGTAGAGATTACAAAAGGATGGGGTCGAGAATAATATAAATGAAGATGTGAAATAATAAAATACAAAAGACAAAATAATACAATTAGTAAGACTGAAATTAAGAAAGATTACGTCCATTGTAGATTTAATGAATGAACGAATTTCTTTTGTATGCAGAGTTCAGGATTTAGCAGATGAATTGCCATTGCTTCTGTGATGTGCACAAGTTTGATCCGTACACTTTTAGCAAGATTGCCTTGTATTCTGTAGATAACTTTGAAGTTTATTTCTGGTTTGACTTGGTGTCCAGAGTCGATTAAATGTTCAAGGATCGAGCTGCGGGGGCATCGGTTTTCTCCTTTATAAAACCATGCAGGTAAATGTTTTTAATTGACGCGTTTGGATAGCGAACGCTGAGTACGGCCGATATACCTGGCTCCACACGGGCAGGTGAATTGGTAGATGCACATAGATGAGGCCAACAGCGGTAGCTTATCCTTCACGTTCATACAAATCATTGGTCTCGTGGAGAACGTCAGTCGTAATTCAGCTGCAAAGAAGGTTTTCTTCAGTGAACGGCACAGGTGGTTTCTCAGTATTTCTGTAGATTGGTCTCCATTGAACTGTAGGTTCATACAGAGAAGTCTTTTTGGAGCACTGGGTGTGGGCGGCTTCTCTGGTTTGGGTTTCATTGATTTTGTGATAAACCTTTCTGGATAGCAATTTTCAAGGAGGATTTTCTTAAGAGTGTTTATTTCATCTTCTATGGCGTCCAGGCTGCAAATTCTACGTATTCTGTGGCTAAGTGAACGGATTAAGTTTCGTTTAGTATATAGAGGTACCCAACTATGGAAGTTAGTGAGCTGTCCGTTCCACGTTGGCTTTCTGTAGATGGATCTTTTTAATGTTTTAATGTTTAACAAAATTGTATAAATATGCGATTGTACAGCTCAGTGAATGAATTCGCCGAAAAGAGTCTCTTCGCTTAACGCCTTCTTTTCTTTTAAATGACTGAATGGGGATTTTCAAGTGAATATCAGTTTACCGACCCAAGGTTATCTCAGATAATCTCACCATCAATTGAAAACCTCAGGTCTAGTTATGCAGAGGCTACTGCTCCGACTCAGAATTTCATTTCGCCTAACACTCTAATAGGGGTCTGCCAAGCTAAGACTATCTCAGATACAGAGTGATGGTGTATACTATTGATTAATAATAAACAGCTGGAAAACACCCACGTCAAACAGTAGTGCTTATAAGGTAGACTGAAGTAATAGCCGAAGTCACGGTAACCTTGAACAACCAATCAGGATTCAGATGCAAAAAATACCCGCGGAATGTATTAAAAACGTTGCAAACATGATATTTAACGTGGATAGTGGTCTCTAATGTGTTGCAGAAATGTCCCACAGTCTCCCAAGGATAATCTGCCCAGAAATCGTACCATACTCGAAACGTGTATTTATTGAGGTGGCTGTAAATCACGGCACTTTAGGATCCATTGATGTTCCTGATTCTTTTATCCAATAGAGTTAGTGCGAGTGCTTTTGATTGGATCCACATGATAGAAGGAATGGTTGATGCGGTGGTGAGTATAACTCAAAGATGAAAATTGTTTATATTCCCTCCGTTCGTCACTATTTATGGCCGTTCCTGGCAATACCAAACTCTAAATAAATGGAATTAATACTCTTGATCTTCTATTGGATATTGTCTTCACAAAAGTTTGGCGTAGTAAAGTATCATATATTCCAAGTACCCACACTTGATCAGCCCGTCTTGCTCCCCTATTATACTTCCTCTTTATGAAGACAGTTTCATCAAAATGAACGATTACTCATTCTCCCCCCGAGGCAGTCTGTAATCCCATCTAAATTCGTTGGTAACTTCTCACTTCGAACTGTGCAATTCTCAAATGTCTCAAATAGTCCCATCATCTATTGGGTAATTAGTGTTGAAGTTTATCGATCGGTCATGTAGTTCAAAAAAGTTAATACATTAGTTGTGAGAGGTGAATGTTAAAAGTACTTGAATCCAGAATTAACAGTTCACTAATCGAAGTCCCTAAAATTTCAGTAATAACATTTCACCTTCAGTAGGAAACATGTCACAAATTCGAAATAGTTGCCGAATGATTGAAGACAGTTTGCAGACAATCCTACTTGAAGCAAATTTAATGCTTATTAACACCTGTCAATAGGGTTTGTCTTCAAATACAAACCCATACGACATATTTCTGCAGTTTTAATCGTGACTAGTTAACTATTTGTAGACTGCTGTATCAAATAGTCTTATTAGTTATTTCTCAAAGTGTAACTATTCTCGTGCTGTGTAGTCTTTAGTACTATCTGTAGACAAGGTGAGCTTGTCCTCTAGTTTCAGGTTCTTTTAAAGTTGGACCTCAATCTTCCTGACTGATGTAAATAAGTAAGAAACTAAAGTCCTCTTAAAAGACTTCTTTGTTTGACTATCTTAAATCATTCAAGAATTTCTGTTTATATTTACGCAGTCACTTATACTCGACATTACAAAATAAATTACCAAGTTTCTGATAACTTGAAATTTCTATAACTAACTTGTAGTCTGTTCATGGTCGATTTATATGTATACCGTATCTAAGTAATATTGATATAAGTATAAAACTTGGGCACCGTGGTAGAGTGTAACTCCATTATGGATAAGATTTTATTTTGATAAATCACACAGTGTTGTACAGTTATATTAACTGATGACCACATTTCGAGCACAAACTATTGCTCATAATCATATGAAGTTACTCACACAACTTTTTCCTTCATTTATACACATGTGTGGGATTGACCAGATACTTGAATAAAAATCAATATGGGATAATGTACATTCAGAAATAAGAATATGAGTAATATTGATCAATTACAGTTAGATGAGAAATAAGACGAGTGTTTGTTTTTATAGTCAAAATAAGTAACTTGTTAGAATGTTGTGATGTGCTTGAATTGAAATAGAATTTTAAGATTATTTATTATCCTCCTCTGATTTGACTGACTGATGGTAATAATATCTTCCATATTTCTGGTATTTGCATTGAGTCATTTCTGTTGCATGTGTTGGGTGTAGATTCAATGAAGTTACGTATCTAAGTAAGCCAGAATAGACTAGACTTGGCTCGGTTTTATTTTCTGCACAGAAACGTTATAAACGTTCATTGCAAAATCAAGATCAATGATAGTGTGTGATACTGTAATAAGATATTCAAAAAACTATGATCTCAAATGAACAATAATTCAGACATAATAATCTCAATGTATTCTAATATCTTAGCAACACTCTGACTATCACTACTGAGCTTACCAAGTGATAAGTTTGTTGAAATTTGATTGATTTTATGGGAAAATTTGTCATGAATTGATTATTTTTTAGAGAGCCATCGAAAATCACGTGTTCATCTAGTAACTTGAAGCCTATGTGGTCATGGGTGCATGTAGCTGAACAGATTCGAACTAGAATGAAGCAGAAGCACAGTACTATCTGGCTCTTAATGGTTTTCTAAATTTAAAACAAGCAATAAAGGTTAATAAAGCAGGATTTAATGAATTCATCAAATTTCGGTAGAACTCGTCAGCTAAATACTCTACATACATGGATATATATACTTTTGAAATTACATTGGAAGATATAAGACTCATAAGCAAATAGACTACATTAAATTAGTCCTGTAGAAAGACAGATGCGAATGTTTACCTGGTCATGTTCAAATAGATAAGGGGAGAGGGATTATGAGAGATTAAAATTAAGATAAAATGCATTACACTTCAATTAAATCACCTAGATAAACAATTAGTTATTAGAGAATATATCAAGAATTGCAAACAGAGTAATATCAATAGTAATAGTTATATAATAATAATAATAATGCTGGAGTTAAGACAATGATACTGATAAAAGATAGTTTTAAATGAATCAATAATAATAATAATAGGTAGAATACAGTGTTGTTAATATTAACAATAATAGTTAATAAGTAAAACGTATTACCATGGTAGATTCAGAGTGATGACCATCTCCTTTTGTACACAGAGACCTGGTTTATAAACTCAAATTGCACAAACCTCTGCAATTGCAAGCATCTTCCTGTTTCTTTGTCTGCTGACAATAGTGAATGACCTGCTCGTTAAATATTAAATAGTAAATCGTTGTAGATGTATTAGTCTCTGTAATCTTTCATATTCTTTCTATCATTACTTATTCTTTTCCACTCTTATACTTGTCAAAACTCTATTGATTCTCTTCACTGATTTTCTTGTCTACCTTTGTGTGCTATTTGGAACGTGGCAACTCGAACTGCTGCACATCGGTACCAAGTTCTATGTTGAATCCAGCCAGCCAGTGAATGACTTAACAGCGTCGATATCATGTCCATAGTCCACAACATGCTTTGCTACTGAGCATTTGAGCACTTTGAATTCAGATGTTTTCAATAACACTGACAAATGATCTATCATATGAGTAGACAATAGCCTTTATGTACGATCTATGCATTTGCTTCCAAAAACACACTCAGATTGACATGTGCAGTTTGATGTGTCGAGGACTGGTTACTGGTCTTTCTCAGATTGTTGAAGCAGTGGCTTTGTGGTGTTAAGGAAGACAAGTTTCGCAGCATAATAAGTTCTCTTGTACATCATCTCCTTTGAATGGTAAATTGATATAGACAGATTTCTTCGGAACTGTTTGGACAGTTTTACAGGGGCTCACTTCTTTAGAGTATTCATTAATGAACTTCTCAGGATATCCATTATTAGATAAAATACCCTTCAGAGCCTTTATTTCATGTTTGATTGTACTGTCAGAACAAATTTTCCGTTGTCTATTAACAGTTTCCGAATAAGTTCTTCTTATACTAGATGGGAACAAAGCTTTTAAAGTGCATATACTGTTCCGTCCTTGAAGACCTTTTCAATATGTTTCTTACTGTTGCTACACCAATCCTTTTCACTAAAGAAACATCTAGGAATTTAATGGTATCATTTTCCTCGTGTCTTATTGTGAAGTTGAGATTTGGATGGCATGAGTTGAATTTTATCAACATGTCTTCAGCATTTGATCTGCTTTCACAGACAGTAAAAATCTCATCAACATTTCTTAGGTATACGTCCGTTTGTTATGTTGTTGCAAAATGCAGGCTTCTAGGCCTGACAAGAATAAATCTGCAAAAAATGGTCCAAAAGGGCTTCCTATTGCTACACCATCAAATTGACGTAACTGACACCCATCGAATTGGAATTGCACGTTTTTAATACATAAAAGTAACAATTTCCTCAATTCCGATGTTGGAATAGGTATGTCTTCAGCTTCTCTACATATAAAGTCAATAGCCTCAACGACTGGCACATTTTTGAAGAGGGAGGTAACATCAAACATTTAGATACATTGAAATCTTTAACTTGCTTGACAAACTGAAATGAATCAGAGAATATATACGTTCCAAAACGTTTTCGCAAGGGCTGCAATAATTCACAAAGCCACTGTGCTAATTTGTGGTATGGTGAATTTATCATTGAGAGTATAGGTCTTAACGGCGCTCCTGGTTTGTGTATATTAACACGTCCATATAGATTTTGGGATGTGTGACCCAATCGGTTTGATATTCCTATGTGTATTTTTATCAGTGTATTTCTTTTTGAAGAGTTGCCGTAGATGCTGCACAATTTTCCTTTCAATCGATAATGTTTGATCTTTTGCATGATTATCCAATTTGAATTTAGATTCATCAGAGAGAATTTTATGCATTTTCTCAATACAGTTTATCTTATTCATTAGTACTACACTTTGTCCTTTATCAGATTGTAAAATAACAAGATTATTGTCTTTTTGGAGCTTGTGTAGAGATCTCCAGTGTTCCATGGTGATATACAACATTTGATTGGTCGGCATGATTCCAAATTCATGAGCAATTTCAACCAGCTTCACTTTCACTTGACGTAGCATGCAGCCCCATAATTTGGTCACAAAGATTTTCAAATTGGCATTCGATATCAAATTGGCATTATGTTTTTTTTCATGGGAACACAGAAGTTGAAACCCATTGACAGAATTTCTGCTTGTTCTTTTGACATGGTTCTCTAAATGATTTCGGCTTGTCGATAAGTCCACCTTAATATTTATTGAACTATACAATTAAGAATTTGTACAGCATAAATGCCTCCATTTTTTTTAACTTTCATATGATCTGAATGACGTAGGTACTTCCGTTGTCTTGCATAACTAACTGAATGATCAAATCGCGATGTTTATTCAGTATAATAATAATAATGCAATTATCATGTTTCGTTTTTTCATCGCCGTTGTTTGTTTTTTATCGCATACTACGTCATAAAGATTCTACTTTATTAGTTGTACAGTATCAGGAATGAATTAGTAACTTGCATTATGTAATAACTTGAATTCTGGAAGTATGTTCAATAGACATAAACATAGAAATAGTAATTACAGCATATTATCTTTTTTCTGTTACCTAACAATATGGCGAATAAGGACTATGTAACGGTTCATGTTTTCAGTCATTTCAATGAAGTTTTTATATATTGTTTTATTCTGATAAAATGGAATTATGCTTTGTAAATAATTATCCACATAAACATATGACTTTCTGATATAAATCTCATTCCCTCTCAATTTATAATCCCCTCAATTTCATGTGTAGTAAACATTTTAAAATACGACAAATAACTTTAAAAGGTCTATTAGTGTTAACTTGATGTCCTGTATCGACGAGATGAGCTAGTATTGAGCTGCGTATAGCCTGATTCAGTTGTTCGTCTAACCAAGATGTAAGGTGTTCATAAATTATGATGATGAACTTGCCTAATCATATTCTACCAAGTGTAACAAGCTCCACAGGAGTAGTTAGAGTGGTAGGTACACATGGAAGAGACTAAATTAGGCAGTTTCTCGTTATTTCGTGAACTAAGTATTGGCTGGTTGGTGATTAAGCAGAATAAATTAGCTGTGTTAAAATTCTTTTTGAAGGCCTCTACATTTCGAATCAGTAGACCACGAATATTTCTGAGATCTTCTTTAAGTATTATCATCCCAACAAATAACTCTGGCTGAATACTACCTCAGCTTGATTGGACAGTAGTAACTAGTGTGACATGTCTAGTCCTATCTTTGGTGCAGACTGAATTCTATCAGTCAGGTATTTGCAATGTGGCCACCATTCTAGGTAGCTCGCCATCACGGTGCACATTGGTTTGATGATATTAGATACACAGTCCTACAGGACGTCAATCGCGAGACCGAATAGCTCAGTGGTAACGTCTCTGACTGCAGTACTCACCAGGTGACGCGGGTTCGAATTCCAGAAGGGACATGAGTTCCTTCAAGGTTGCAGATGCGCCTTGCTGATGAGTGCCAACTAGCACGAAACCTAGGTCCAAGGCTTCCTGACGATTGCCTCCAACTATCTACTACCTCATCTTGTCAATTAAGGACATCAAGTTGACACTAATAAAGCTTTTAATAATACTAATATTAATTTGCTTTATTCCAAAACAGTGAGGAATTCTCAGCATTTGGTACAATACTGCATCTAATTTACTCAACAACAACAATAGCAAAAACAAAAAATACATATTACAGGGAATAGGTAACTAGAATTCGTTATAGCAGCTTTTTAGTATTAGCAGTGACAAATAGGGTATTGTTGAACGTCTAATATCAGAAGCACTTCATATCAAGTGGAATCCAAATTGTCTGATGAATAGGAATGATGATGGACTAAAACAGAATTTCACCTGGTTACAACACCTCCCTCCCCCATAAAGTGACAAAATCAATACGAAGGTGATAAGCAATTCCAATATGTAAACACACTCTGCTTTCTTTTTAATTTTACCCACTTATCAAATCCAACAATCTACACCTAGTTTTGTTATCTGCACCAATTAGCCAATTTGACAACGCAAAAAAAATAACCCCATGATGAGGGACGATGATTAAGTTGTTATATATAAGCTGAGATTTTGTAAATTCCGGTTTAATATCATTACTCTAATAAAGCTATTAGCGTTAGCAATTCAACTGCGCTTTTGGAGCCAGTTATGTTGGCCGTTGCTCTAGGAACTTGATTTTTCGTGCTCGAGAACATATCCCACTATGGCTAAGTAAAGGTGTAGTTAAAACTATTAACAGTTCGATATTGGACCATCTGGTGCAAACCGGCCACAAAGCCAGCCAGCGTAGAAGAATCCTTCTCTATAATATACCGGGTGCCTAACAAATTACCAAAATCGTCGAAGCACCGCATGCTTCAAACAGCAGGGGCTATTGCAATTCGCCTCAAACAACCAGTGCTCTGTGTCCAAAAGAAACAAGTCCATCCCCTACTACTGCCCTGGCCTTCAGTAGAGACCACAAAAACTCATGAATTTGTACCATTACCTTTCCTAATTCTTCTGACATTCAGTTTATTTTATGTTGATGCTGTTCAGCTGTAATTTATCAATATTATTGATTTGATGTTATTTAAACATTAATGTCGTTCATAAGACTAACTCATTCATTCATTATAATGTATATATAACTGTAGAACCTGATGATGAATTTATCGAAAAGAGTACTCTTTGTTCCGTGTCTATTCTTTTGAAAATTTTAATGGGCATTTTAAATCAGTTAAATAGTGAAACGTCAGTAAAACTAACAAAATCGTTTTGTTTTTCATTTATTGGGAAATAAAAAGAAACCTTTATTATAATGAATATCATTTTTCTAATGCCCAGATTTTTTTCAAAGGGTATTGTTAAGTTTTGGACTTGGTTGTATGAGCATATAGTCTTTTATAATGACTCCTAGACCTACCTGGTAAGATGCAACGCGGGGGAGATTTGTGAATACAGAGGGTGTTGAGTGTCAGACAACAGTAATGATCTGACTTCGTGACACATCACTTGCTCCACTGACAACCTTGAATACCCCTTGCAATGTGAGCAGCCTAGGGAAGACTAAGGGGGGACAGTAAAATACAGTACGTAAGGTGCAAGAGTTAACAAATTGTAAAAGCAGAGATTGAGTGATAACTGATTATCTTAGCCTCTTAATGTAGTATGTTAGAGGGTAGATTTTCTTAGAAATCCGGAAGATATCAGAAGACTAAGAAAGGTCAAAGAATAGAATTATTTCAAAGTATTTTATGCTTGACTTAGTTCCTGTTTAAGTACCCTCTATGCTACTAGCATCTTGTGAACGAACCAGTTGGTGTAGATCACGTTTATGCTTGAAGATGAAATTAACTGTCTGACAATTAGAGGGATTTAACTTAAGATCATTTAGCTTGAACCACTGACTGATATCTGACAAAATGCTATTAGGTTTGGAAGAGTCAGGTCGGGAAGTAACTGGCAAAGGGACGGTCAAATGATCAGCGTTTTTTAACGAAGTTTAATTCTTCCTAAAAAGGCAAGTTGTGTAAGAAGAAAGAAAAAAGAAGAGGAGAGAGAACAGTGCCTTGACGGACTCCAGTTTCAGTAAGCAAGGCACAGGAAGATTTGCCTTTACATACAGTATACTGCATTCTATTCGAGAAATAAGAATGCAACCAGTTAGCAGTTCAGGACTCGGCTCGTGACAAGGATGTTTATCGTATTTCATCTAACCTGTCATAAGGAATACGACTTTTACATACAGAAGAAGCAATTGGAATTCATCTAAACAAACTAAATCTTTGTGTTCAAATGAAATTTTTTAAATGGTTTGAAGAATTTTTGAATAACTCTATTGCAGTGCATAACAAAACTGCAATCTACAAGTTCACTCTATGAACTGGATTATTGTCTGATGACCTAACCAAACTAAAATATAAAATTAATAAAATTCAAAAACCAACAATAACTGTGACGTCATATATATATATGACGTCACAGTTACAAAACGGTTGACCGAGATCATTTAGATGATTAATGAAGCATTGACCCTGGATTTCATTTCAAATTTTGAGAAAACAATAGCTCTAAGAATGAAAAATTATTCGGAAAGAAATTCATACAGTTATTTGCCTCGATGAACTTGAATAAAGCTCAGCTTGTTGTTATTCATATTCGAAGAAACTTGATTATTAGTAAATACATACTGATCTTCAAATGTTGGTTTGCAGGAATTTGATTGGTTTCAGAATTTCATAATAAACTGACATCAGTTGGATGACCGCTGTAAAACCTACGAGTACTGGACAGTTGTTTCGTCAGCTTAATCCGTAAATCTTCAGCAGTACGCACCCACTGAGGTACGAGCCCACCGCCGTCTGGTTAAAAGGCGAACTAGTAAGCCATTTAGCCACTGGGACCCAAGCGATCTAATGGCCGGTCTATGAATTCCAACTTCTGCTAATTCATGATATGGTCTAGTACTTCCAGGTTTTCCAATGGTCCTCTAACCAATGTCAGTTTATGATGAAATCCTGAAACCAATCAGATCCCTGCAAACCAACACTTGAATATCAGTCTGTTGCTCACCAGTGACAGGCCCTATTCAGGTAGGTAGTTTTCTGGATTCTAGTGGGAAGCCGTGACCAGTAGGGTACAGCAGGTTCGGTGTGAGAACAAATACTCGACCGTGATATTCGTTAGTGGTCACGCCATATCATGAATCGGGTCCCAGTTCCTACATGGTCTACGAGCTTGTATTGTAACCAGAAGGCGCTGGGCTTGTACCTCAGTGGGTGAGTGCTGCCGATGACTCCCGAACTAGGACGAAACAACTGTTCAGTACTCGCAGGTTTTCAAATGGTCCTCACAGTTCATGATGAAATCCTGAAACATATTGATCTATATATAATCTTATTGGAAGATGAAACAAAACTATTGTCCCAATGACGCCAAAAACTAAATGAAGAATGAAATCATTTATTAAGTCTGTTCGTTAAGTTCAAATTAGTAGTGGAATCCAGGACTCCTTCGATGAATGTATCTGGAATCTAGTGAGTAGAAATGTTCCCCAGTGGAAGGGGATATCCATTCGTGATGATGATTCTACTTTTAAATAATATCAAATTCAAGTTATTGTTTCAGCATTTATTCTAGGGACTCATATTCTAACACAAACCAATAATTTCCATATAGTGAAATAAACAGAACTGTGAACTGTTAGCCTCACTATTGACATAGCAAGGGATTCAGTAATACTCAAAGCATGTAACTCGAGTTATTCAGTGTCTTCCTGTCCGACATACTGCAGCAACACTAAAAGTAGTGTTTTCCAGTCGTCCACTAGTCTGCAGAAGTTTGAAAGACAAAATTTTGAATTTGACCATTTCCATGTGCATGTATTAGTTTATCTGTTCCTGTGGGAGCCAGGTGTTCGACATATATTCTGTCTAAGAAGGTCCAAGGACATTATCCTGCGTAGTTGTAGAAAAGTAACAGTGACTGTATGAGGAGTAAGACAACTGAAAGCCTTGTCAACACTGATTATTCTCTCTGAACGATCTCCTTCTTCAAAGTAACCTACAAAGTGAAGAAGAATCTTTCAAAAGTAATACGTTTGCGTTTCCTTTGTATTTCTGAAGCTCTAGCTATTCAGAGAGAGAATCCAGAGCCCTGCATAGAAAAGAAAATTATTCAGCCACTCATAATATCATGGTAACAACTTGATGTTTTGTATGTCTGTTTTCTCAACCTTTTATATCTCTTGTGTTTCTTTCGAACTCTCACGTAATATCACGTTTTCCTTCATCTCTGTGTGTATCCTGATTACAACTCATTCATTAAATTATTCACCTTATTACGTAATCCTAACACCCCTATTTAACTCCCTTATACATTGATCAATATTAACAACTATGATTATGACAACTCATCACTTTTATTACTATCCCATTTCGTGAAAAATATGTGCATAAATTCGACTGTACAGCTAAAGAAAATGAATTCTCCGAAAGGAGCCCATTCACTGAACTACTTGTTCTGTCGTCTTCATTCATAGCTTGATGAGAATTATTCATGAAGCACCAATTATTCTACTCTTAACACTACTCAGCCACTCTGACATGAATGTAGTCAATAACTTGCTTTCAAATCATTATGAGATAAATGATAATATAGTAACTTCGGTGAATCACTGGTAGAATGCCCGCCAACGACACATGTGGTCTGGTTTCGATTCCCATCTGACACAATCATAAACCTTGTGCAGCTTACTAGGTGTTAGTAAGCCCTAAAAAGAGGGAAGGTTGAGCACGAGGCCATTAAACCTGACCTTTAAGAACAACGTCACCGCTACTGAAACTCCAAAGCTCAAGCTTCAAGCCCTATGGAATGAAATAAGTACAGTGTAAAAGACACTTTTCATTGGAACTCTAATTTTCTAGAGCTATTCGTCTTCTTTTCTATTCTCTTCGTTTTGTTCTTTTTGTATCAAATTCTCATTCTTCTACCTTTTTCTCTTATTTACAAGTAAATGTATACCTCTGCTTTATAAAATTCTAAGAACAAGAAAGTTCAGCGAAGAGACTCTTTTCGGTGAATTCATTCACACAGCTGTACAATAGCATTTATAGATAATAATGTGTGTGTGTGTGTTAGTGCGTGTACATTAGGACTATCAAACAAAAATAAAAATAAAATTAGTTAGGGTTGCTGTTTACTTCATCAAAATGTTTCTAAAATGTGATGAATAATCAAAATTGTAACTAGGGTGGGTGGTGGGGTGAATACTAGTAAGTATTGACAAGGGTTGAGTAATTTGAAACAGGATGTTAATGGAGACACGTGTCCTAAAAATGAATTACGTAATGAGTAGAAAGAGTAAATAAAGGGTTATTTAAGAAAAAGATATTACTACGATGTCATACGAATATTCAAAAACTTCAGAAAAAGTTTATAAAGAATTATTAACAAAGTAGTCTAACTTGGAATTATACCCAAGGTACAAGGAAGGGGTGGAGATATCTCTTCTGTGTACACAAATCAGGGTTTCCTATCCGGATAGCTAAGCCCTCGGCAATGCCAAGTATACGGAAGCTTACTGTTTTTGGGAGGCTTCTCTTGACTTTGTAGATGACTTTGAATGAATTCTCCTAACCTATTGAGTGATCAGTGTTGAATATTTGTTCAATTATAGCACTCTTTATTGATCGACTGTTACCTTACCGTAGCCGAGCGGGATAAAGTTCTTTGACTCTTTTAGATAAAACATGCATCGAACTACCCATGTTTCTCGTTCCACATGAGCAGGTAAATTGGTAGATACACATAGAAGTGGTCAAATGCGAAACACACACATTGTAAATGAATGAATGGGAACATTGGACGTTTGAACATTGGCCCTGGTCGCCATTGGCGGGCAACTCGAAGGCGCGAGTGATTCGATAGTGTACAAATTGGAAGAAGACGAAGGAATACAAATAAAAGTATAGTACATTCCTTGCAAAACATTTGTTTATTGACTTTGTACAGAGTATTGACTTTAACTGCTGAACAATACAACTTCTTCTAGATCCTTATGTTTTGGAATTATGGTCAATATCGCACTCAGTAATTGTCGGTTCGAGCGTCTTCGGAAATAATAGGAACTTAGGGTTAAGTTCCTTGACACACATACATTCATGCACATAGACACGTGTTTCCATTAACATTCTATTCCATATTACGCAACCGTCGTCAATACTTACTAGTATTCACCCCACCACCCACCCTAGTTACAATTTTGATTATTCATCACATTTTAGAAACATTTTGATGACGTAAACAGTAACCCTAAACAATTTTTATTTTATTTTGTAAAGCGGCTGTAAAGAAACTGTGAAATGATATCATCTCTCGAAATTTGTCTTCTAAATGCCTTATTCATATTTTATTTTGTTTGACAATCCTAACGTAAACACACACTAACACACATACACACAAATTAATTATATATAAATGCGATTGCTATGTTAATGAATTCGCCGAGAAGAGACTCTTAGCTGAACCTTGTTGTTCTTATATTCATGTCTGGATGGGTATTTTCCGTGAATTATACAATTCTTCCTGTTAATAAACTTGAACAAAGTACGAACGACAATGCGTACCAGGATAATATGAGATCATCTCTCATTATTTCGAGGATTCTTCTCGACTGGCTATATACAACCTGAACAATACAAAAGTATAAATTACACTGAAGATTTGGACATCGTTTTTCCTCGACGACAGTGAGTAATTGATGAGAACTAAAAGTAACATAATCCCGGAATGATGTAAGTTGTTGAATTATTAAGAGTTAAAGGGATTGACTGTCTATAAGATAATTAGATCAATACCCTTGAGAATAGAGTTTAAAATATTTGGGTAGAAAGAAAGTTTAACTAGAAACAGTAAACCAATATGACAGGTTACGTAACTACAGAAAATATGTTTTTATAAAATAGCAAAAAAGGGAATAGGAGGAGAAACGTTCAAGTGAAACAATAAAATTTTCTAAACAGGACAGAAAATATAGGAGAATACGTGAAGTAATAAAACTGTATACTCTATTATGTAAGTTTATCCAACAAAGTGATGCTAGATTCACCACTATTTCTTTCTGCGTACATAGATTTGATGTAGCTGTAGAAATTGGGCACTGTTGTAGAATGTAATTCCACATTAGATAAGTTTATTTTAATCATCATACAGTGATGCAGTATTTACAACTGGATGACGTTTCGAGCATAGATTATTGCTCATAATCATATCAATTTTGGTCACACGCTTTCACAATTTGTCTTATATATATTTTCTTCCTTTTTGTCTCTCCAACTCCCCTTTGTTGTGTGGCACCACTTTCCATATCTCCGGTATAGGTGTTGAGTCATTCCGATTGCACGTATTAAGTATGCGGTGTTGAATCGATAAACAAAGCTTCAGTTATTAACCTATCTCTCTCCACCTAAATATATTACTTTTTAATGCTCTCACTTTGTCCCACCCACACTGTTTTGTAATTACATGCAAGTGAATGCAGTGCAATGGCTCAGCTTTTTCTAGGTTCAAGTGTTGGTTTGTAAGGATTTGATTGGTTACAGGATTTCATCATGAGTTGACATTAGTTAGAGAACCATTGGACTTGAATATCAATGAGATGCTCACTAGCGACTAGTCCTATTCAGGTAGGTAGTTACTCGGGGTTTTAGTGAGAAGTCGTGACCAGTAGGGTGCAGCAGGTCGGGTGTAAGGACAAATACTCGCCGAAGACATTGGCTAGGGGTCGCGCTATATCGTGAATTTGTAGAAGTTAGAATTCATGGGCCATTGGATTGGGTCCCAGTAGCTTAATGGTCTACGTGGTAGCTCGCCTTGTAACTAGAAGGTCGTGTGTTTGAACCCAGGTGGTGGGTGCGTACTTTTGAAGAGTCCCAAAGAAGAAGGACGAAACAGCTGTTCAGTACTCCCAGTTTTTTCTAGGTTATTTAACTCAGCAGGGTCAATTATTCTAGGTCTAGCTAAATTTTTATGTTCCAGTAATCTAGTTGACCTTGATCTACTAGTTTGACCTATGTAATTGACCTCACTGACAGTCGTTACATGATATTTGGTAAATTATATTATTTTTCTTAATTGGATCCGTTGGGTCTTTAAGCCAACAGAGTTTATCTCTGAGAGAGCTGTTTAGTTTAAATGCCACCCTAATTCCAGAGTCATTGAGAATTCTACGTAAGGCCTCTGACGTCCCTTCTTTATACGGCAGTGTTACAGAAGCTTTGAATTTTATATTGCTTTCGTTATTCTTCATCACTTTTATTACTAGTCTTAGTTTTCCTATGATTCTTCATATTTCCTTTATTTTTTTGATTTCATTATTTAAGTCTTCTGACCTACTAGTTAGGCTCTTGACCCGATTATAAAGATATTTAACTAAACCTATCTTTACCGATGCTGGATAGGATGAATTAAAGTCTAAGTATTTATTAGAGTGCAACGGTTTCCTATAAATGCGAGTGTCTAACCACTCACCATCTTGTTTTCGTTTTATTGTGCATTCTAGCATGACCAACTCACCCTGTTCATTTTCTAACTCAGAAGTTTATATGTGTGAGAAATTGAGGGATATGTTCAGATTTCAACACGGTGAGTGTGTCATCAGCATTTCTCCACTATAACCTGGGATCAGGATTTTATGTTTGATGGCAATTGCCTCCGGAAAACCTAGCAAGCTGGCTTTTTTGCCTCATGACTATTTTGAACACTTTCAGATTATCTACAATATGACCAGTGTCTGAGAGATGGCCTATAATCGCACTGTTTAATGCATGTGGGCTCTTTAGTCCCAGGTTCTTTGGTATGTGTTCAGAAAAGCGGACAATAATCCCTTTCTCTGTTCTTCCACTGTATGTGCTTTGGCACGTACATATAAATTGTTAGACACATTTGGAGGTAACATGAGGTGTGAGTTTATCCACATTTGATTGCCTTAAACAACTGGTCGTTTGATAAACACATTCGAGCTTGGCGGCTGGATATGTTCTTTTCAGGACAGCTTTCAGTTTGCGTCTTATTCTACTAGCATAATCATCACTTTTGAAGGTGAGCAGTAGAAAGATAGACGTTTTCTCTGCTTTCCAGCAGTTCACTTTCTGAACACTACGTTTTCTATTTAGATTTTAGATTTTCCCGCCGAGGGTCGACGGGAACATCATCACTCAATGCGGAATGCAGATACATCCAGTTGGCTGACGAGTCCCAAATAGGACAAAATGCGTATCCTGGATTCCAATGCTAGTCACCATCCACTAATTAACTACGTTTTCTATGTTTGTCGCTGAACTTCTGTGGGTAATCATTATCATAAAGGTACTTTCCTACAAAGCAAAGCTTTCTTACACAATCGAACAATGTTCTCACTGTTCCTTTATAGAGCAGTAACTTTTAAAAAATTCAGATAAACTGCTCTCCATGTATATTTTCTATGAATGTAGCTTACGATTTTACCGTCTATATCATTTTGGATATCGTGGTCAAGAAAATCAAACTTGTCCCCATTTCCATATTCTGTTGTAAACTTTATATCAAGATAAGCACTATTCAGCATGTTTAATATTTCACATGCATCATTCAAACAATCACAAATGACGAATGTGTCATCGATATACCTAGCATAAAAGTCTGTCTGACCGATTGCTAAAAAAGTATATTCAAATCTTTAATATAATTTATGAGCTTTTTATTTTGTTCAGGTTGTAGTCAGTTGATGAGTATCCTTGAAATAATAAATAATGAGCTCAACTTCTGATTTTCAATACAAACGTCAAGTCAGTCAGTTTTGCTATACGGATCAGAAACTTGGCGGGTCACAAAGAATATTTCCAACAGCCTGTTGCAGACCTCTATCAACAACTGTCGTCGCTCTATACTCAAGATCAGATGGCCGGCCGGAAAGAACAAGAACCAACAAGAAACTATGGGAACAAACAAAACAAGAACGAATTTCCCAACAAATATGCAGGAGAAAGTGGAGATGGATTGGACACTCGCTGAGGAGGCCGTTGGGTGACATCACACGTCAGGTCAGTGCTCGAGTGGAACCCGAAAGGGAAGTGGCGAGTGGGACGTCAGTGCAAGGGTGACATGGAGGAGATCGTGTGAAGAGGAGTTGAAACAGTATGGACTAACATGGATGGAGGTGAAAAGTACATCAGAAGACAGAAGCAAGTGGAGACGTGTAGTTGAAGCCCTTTGTTCCACTAGGAATCCAAGGGAACAATAATGATAAATAATAATCAACTTGTCCTGGTACATTTATCTTTCTTGTGTGACTCTTTGTGTGACTCATACAGCATACTACTTACAAATTGTTGTTAGTAACGCATGCAGCATTAATTCCTTGTATTTTGTTTTTCCTTGCAAATGTCAATAATAAATCAATATATTCATATAATGGCATATTAATTACAAATGTATGATACTAGTAGACTATTAACGAAATCTGTGATTCAATTGACGTATGATATCCTTATGATTACTATTGAATTAAATATTTCACATAAGATTGAGTTACCTTAACGTACATTGTTCATTTACAACTGAGAAAATAGCCTATCACGTAGCTAAGTGAACAACAACTGGTACACCACAGAAATAAAGTTTATCTCGACAAAATACAATGTACTTGAAAGAAATCATAAAGCTTACAATGATTTCACAATTTGTTAGTGATAATGATAATTTTCAAAAGTCCCTCTGCACGGCATCTGACTGATAGCAAGTTTGACCACGAACTGACTTCATTTAGAGAACCATAAGAAACCAAGGAGCACTCAACATTGAAGTCATCTGAAGTTCTACTGAGAAGTCGTGACCAGTGGAGTTCACCAAGTTGTGCCTGTGGTCAGAGGAGGATACTGAAAGGTGGTCGCGTAATATATCACGAACTATCAGAAGTTAGGATTGACAGTCAATTGGATTCCGTTCTAGTGACTCAATGGTTGACGAGCTCACCTTGTATAACCCGAAGGTCATGCGTGCATACTTCAGAAGAGTCCCAGAAAAGGGAGGAAGAAACAACTATCTATTAGTACTCACTGTTTTTCAGTGGTTCTCTAAATGACACCAGTTCTTCATCAAACCTGATGGATGGTGGATGGTGACTAGCAGTGGAACCCAGGATGCGCATTTCATCCCAGGTTATTTAACTTAGCAGGGTTAATTATTCTAGGCCTAGCTAAATTTATATGTTCCAATAATCTAGTTGACCCTGATCTAATCAGTCGACGGGAAAATCTAAGCTTCAATTAAATAATTATTATGACCCGTTGCACAAGAGGTGGCTCTCGTGGCCCAAGTGGTCTAGTGGATAACGCTTTGGAGTTTGAAACTATGGGCACTAGACTCGAGCCTCGGTGGGAGCATTATCGCTCACTGGGGAATGCAGGTACATCCAGTCGGCTGACGAGTCCAAAATAGGACGAAATGTGCGTTAACTCGGTGGATTCCACTGCTAGTCACCATCCTCCACCAATTAAATTCTAATTACATGCCCAGACATCGTTGAAGCATCTGCACAAGAAGCCGACATATCAACTTGAGACCGAGCACTTCAGTTCAATCAGTCAGTCGATGGGGAAATCCAAACTTCAATTAAATAATAATATTTGCTTTTTCTGTATCTTATTGGACTCTTCTCGGTGTGTCCACTTTCCCTTGTTTAACTTTCACTGGTTTTTTCGCAAGTGCATGCAAATTACTGTTGCTTCTTCTAAGATGCTACTTGTTATACTAATTTGTGAGTAGCATGTAGCCCAATATCGCTTTAAAATATGCCTTATTTATTTTGAAATTTTAACGTTTTCTGATGAAAACTGATTTTGACTTCATCATCTTTTCTAATCTGACTGATAAAAATGGAGTAGCACTAAAAATCAGAGAAAAAAAGAGAATGGTTACCCTACAGAGAGTTTTAAATGTGCTCAGTTGTCATCTGAATAAATCAATGAAATAACCTCTCTAACTCCAGCATTGAACAATGTGCGTTTGATTATTTTCTTTTTTTGAATAGGCATCAATCCTTTAAAAAGTTGCTCATGCACCCTATTGATGAGAGTCAAAGAGTACGAAACCTATGTCAAGCTGAGCTTTCTTTTGATAGCTAATAACCACTTGACATCTGTTAAATAAAAAGAAAGAAAGAATCTCAACATTGTTTAAGTACTCGTTCCATTTTCAATATCAGGCAGTTTAGCGAGAATCAGCTTGTTTAAAATAAGTCAAACTCATGACGTTATACACAGAATTTGCCAATTTTAACAATCATTGGATTATCACATGGTAACCTCATTAAACGTTCAATTTTTACTCAGTTATACTAGTGTAAATTGTATGACATTGAACATTGACTTATTATTTGTTTGATGTATTTAGAGCTGTTCAGTGGATGTTAATCCTTTCAAATTAATTTATATGTTTAGTTTACATCTTTATTATTATTATTATCCCCTTAGGTTCCGAGTAGAATATAGGGCTTCAGCAGTACATCTCTGTTGCATTCTATTTTCTGCAGTTCTCTTTAGCTGGCTCAAGGATTCCCCTCTAAGTTCTCATCTCCTCCATTTCACCCTTAGACTCCCAACTCGGCATTTCCTAGTCACCATCAACCCGAGGGTCTGGCAAGGGATATTGTTTAAGGCTCTCCTCAGTATGCATCCGATCCATCTCTATTTTCTTCTGAATATGTATTGAACAGTAGGTTCTTGATTAGTTCATTGTAGAGCTTTTTTTGCTGGTTATTCTTCCAGGTTGGTGAGTCTGAACTTCAGTATGGAGCGAAGGCAGCTGTTTATAGACAGCCACAGCAGGCCGTTGGAAATGCCTTACGTGATTTGCTCACCATGTCACTGAATCATAGAGAAGTACTGACTTAACACTTGAGTTGGAAATTGGAATCCTGTTTTTTTTGCTGTGTGCAGTACACTTCCATACTGACTTCAGATTAGTCTTTATGCTAACTGTTATTTGTGCCTAATTTCGCCCAGTTTTCCCTAACATAATGACCTACCGTCTTAAAATAATACTAATGTTCTGTTTTCAATCACTCTTGGAGGCTTTTGTATTTCTTACAACACTTTCTGAAGTCTGAAGTCACATTGGTTGTCAGCTTTTCAAGCTTAACAGAGCACTGAGTGTGTTTGCTAAGATTACTTTTAAAACTTATATTCAATGTCACTTTTGACTGTTTGTTGGTCACGACATTAAAAGTTTGCTTTTCAAGTGTGTCTTTTTCTCTTTCAGTTTTTGCCTACCAGTGGTGCACTTGTTGTAGTGTTTGACATTGTAATTAGAGATTAGTCTTCGTTAGTACATTAGATCCGCGTTGCTCACAGTCTAACGTTTTGTATTATCTGTCATATTGTTAACTAACAGTCATTACTAGGTCAAAATTCAGTGACGTTTTACCTTCTAACCTCTGCCAGTTCAAGATATAAAATGAACGATATAGTTTCCATAAAAAGCTTTCAGAAATTTGGTTAGATAAATTATTATTATATTATTATTGTTCCCTTGAGTTCCTAGTAGAACATAGGGCTTCAACTACACGTCTCCACTTGCTTCTGTCTTCTGCTGTACTTTTCACCTGCATCCATGTTAGTCCATACTGTTTCAACTCCTCTTCACACGATCTCCTCCATGTCACCCTTCCACTGACGTCCCACTCGCCGCTTCCCTTTCGGGTTCCACTCGAGCACTGGCCTGACGCGCGATGTCACCCAACGGCCTCATCAGCGAGTGTCTAATCCATCTCCACTTTCTCCTACATATTTGTTGGGCGATTGGTTCTTGTTTTGTTTGTTCCCATAGTTTCTTGTTGGTTCTTGTTCTTTCCGGCCGGCCATCTGATCTTGAGTATAGAGCGACGACAGTTGTTGATAGAGGTCTGCAACAGGCTGTTGGAAATATTCTTTGTGACCCGCCAAGTTTCTGATCCGTATAGCAAAACTGACTGACTTGACGTTTGTATTGAAAATCCAAATTTTGTTGTTGATGATGAGTTGAGTGACGAAGATTTCCAGATTGGTTTCAGGTTGATGAATGTGTTTCTCGCCTTCCCGATTCTCGATTTGACATCCTCATCCTGTAGTTGATACAATGCTCCCTAGATAAGTGAATGAAGTAACCTCTTTCAAATCCCTCCCGTTGATGGTGATTGGCGTTGGATGTTGTTGCTGCTGTTGTTGTTGTTTGTTGGTTATTTTCATAACCTCCGTCTTGTCCATGTTTACCTGGAGTTCTTTCATCTCCAGCTGCTTCTTCGACTAGTTTGTCGGTTTTCGCTTGTAAGTGTTTGATTTTGTGTGACATCAGACATGTCATCCGCGAAATCCAGGTCTTCTAGGTTCTCCACGTCGGTCTAGGATATCCCTGTCTCCTCGTTTCCCACTGTCCACCACAATACCAATAATTAAATACTGTCACTATCACTGACAGCCATAAAACTGCCAGTGGACAACATTCCCCCAGCAAAAGCAGAAGTCCTGAATGCAATCAAGATACTGGAAGCCAACCAAGAAGGTAGAGAGACCGGATGGAATCCCCCCCTTCCGCATGAATAACTGAGAATGGACCCACGTTTGCAAAACATTTGGAAGGAAGGAAGGAAGTAAAGGTACCTACTGATTGAAAGAAAGGCTACCTTGTCAAACTACCGAAAAAGGGTGACTTAGGTCTCTGCAAAAACTGGTGCGGAATTATGCTTTAGTCTACGACAAGCAATATATTGAAGCACGTCATCCTGGAGAGAATAAAAGATGCACTAGATACAGAACTCCGCACGCAACAAGCATCATTTCAACTACAGCCACGTCACACGGATGAGGATGTCAAAACCAGAATCGGAAAGGCAAGGGAGACATTCACCACTCTGAGGTCAGTGTTGAGACCTGCAGCACTCACGGTAAGGAGCAAGTTCCTCCTGATTTTCAGCACCAATGTTAAGTCAGTTGTTCTATATGGGTAAGGAACTTGGCGCGTCAAAAATAGCATTTCCATCATGCCACTGCAGACTTTTATCAACAACTGCCTTCGCTGACTCCATATTGATGACCACATGGTCGGCTGGGAAGAATTAGCAACAGGGAACTCTGGAAACAAATCAATCAAGAACCCATTACTCGACAAACATGTAGAAGGAAATGGAGATTGGTTAGGCAAACACTGAGGAGATCGTCGAGTAAAATCGCTCTCCAGGCCATCGCTCAAGTAGAACTCAAATGGTAAAGGATGAGTTGGGCTTAGATCCAAGTGTGACATGGGTGAGATCTTGTGAGGAAGGGATGAGAACTCATGGGTGGAAATGTGCAGCTGAAGCCTTATGTTCCATTCGAAACCTGGGGATATAATAATTATCACTCGGTGTTATAATTTAACTTCTACCGAATGCTACTGCTAAACGTTTGTCTCGATATTTTATTTAATGGCTGCAGTTAAACAACGCTGGTGATTCCCTAGTTGCTTTTCAAATGTAACAGAAAAAAACATCTTCAGAATGTTCACTCTCCATCCCCACAACCCAATGAAATACACCCAACTGAAATTGTTGAACTATGCGGTGAATGAATTAGATTCATATGAGACCTTTCATTGATTAGTAATCTAGTTCCGTTGATAACTGACACTAATTAGTTAGTAATAACAGATTACAAGCATCAAAATTCCTCCTGAAAGGTCATACGAAAATAATTTCACTATTGATTGACTCACACTATATAATTAGAGACATTTGATAAAAATCAATTGGATTCTGACTAATTGGCTCTACCTCCTGGTTTTCACCAGCTCCCTAAATGATGTCAATTCGTTATTGAACTAATTTTGAAAATCAATTAGTCTATGTTTCATTCATGTTAGTGTTTCTCAGCAAGATGTTAAGTTGAAAGAGGTCATTGGATGGAGGATTTCATCATGAGCTGACATCAGTTAGAGAACGATTGGAAAACCAGTTGGAAGTACTGGACAGCTGTTTCTTCTTAGTCTAGGACTCCTCATTAGTACGCACTCACCGCCCGGGTTCGAACTAAGGACCTTCTGGTTACAAGGCGAGCTCGTATACCACTAAGTCACTGGGACCCGATCCAATGGCCAGTCCATGAATTCTAACTTCTACAAATTGACGACATAGCGCAACCCCTAACCAATGTCTTCGGCGAGTATTTGTCCTCACACCCGACCTGCTGCACCCTACTGGTCACGACTTCTCACTAGAACCCCGAGTAACGACCTACCTGAATAGGACAAGTTGCTAGTGAGCATCTCATAGATATTCAAGTGTTGGTTTGTAAGGATTTGACTGGTTGATGAAATCCTGAAATGGCAGAAGTTAGAATTCATGGACTGGCCATTGGATCGGGTCCCAGTGGCTTAATGGTCTATGAGCTAGCTCGCCTTGTAACCAGAAGGTCCTGGGTTCGAATCCCGGTGGGTGCGTACTGTGAAGAGTCCCAAACTAGGCAGACGAGACAGCTGTCCAGTACTCCCAGCTTGTTTTCCAATAGTTCTCTAACTAATGTCAGCTCATGATGAAATCCTGTAACCAATCAAATCCCTACAAACCAACACTTGAAAATTCTAACGACTTAGTTATGTGTGCGAATTGTGTCTCACGCGCAGTAGCGTTTAAACAACTAGGCAGTAGAATCTAAGATTAAATATACAACAAGTGAGTTTCACTAAGAAATCATTGAAAATCTACATGCTAACCGATTAACATTCATTTGATATAACTTCATAACTTTGTCATATGACATTATTAGCTAAATAGATTAAAGTATGTTGTAAGATAATGTTTACAGAAAGCCGGTGAATGGACGTCAGATTTCGAAATGTTAATCGGTGGAATCCACATCTCTACAAGAAACTTACTAAAGACTTATTTATTACTTTTGCTAAAATATATTTGCTTTTTCATGCAGTGGATTAACTTTGACAAGTAATTATATGAGGAAATGTCATTACCACATGCTTTTTTCGAATAAATGACAGACAGAGGAGTCAAACAATCTTATGATTTCCAGTTGAGGTTTCTAAACCGAATACATCAAAATCATTTCAACCGACATACAACCAGGATTTCCAACTTAAAGCTGCTTGTTTGATAATGCCTAGCAGTGGAATCCAGGATATGTACTTCGTGTTATTCATGACTCATTGTAGAGGGGGAGGGAATAAAAATCCAACAGGTTCTTCCATGTAGTGTCAGTTGGGAAGTTAAAGAAATCAACAAAATCACTGTAGGATAACTTAAGTTCGCTAATTAAGAAATACAAAAGTGTGTCGATACAATTTCTCACTTTCATAAATTTGAATAAAGCAAGAACCATAAATTCAGCTGAATTGGAAGGTTCCTGCTTTGTGTAAAGAAAAAATGAATGGACTATTAATAGCTTAACTTCTTATTACATGTCATCCATGCAGTCAGACACACCAAATAAAAAAGAACAAACAAAAACAGGCCGCGTGTAACCAGCCTCAAGCAGTTGTCCCCTGAACTCTGCGGTCACGCAACCAACTTCCACGGTGTGGGCAGCCGGGAAGTAACAATCGCCCTCATAATCCGAAATGCACGCGAAACCTCTAATCCCTCACTCATCTTTGTCTTCATCTTCATCTCTATTATCTTGCCTTTCTTCTACTAATGCAACTCCTCTACTTGGTGGCTCTTCACTTCCTCTTCACTCTGTGTGCACTGAAAACGACGGAAGTCAGCATATTCGAGTAGCTACCGTCACATTACTTATTCGGGCAGCATATGTCTAGAACCTGAAAGACTAAAATGTCATTGACACAAACTCATGAAAAATTATAGTTTTTCTAGTGAAATGACTTCGATACCCACGATTTTTCAGTGTGCCTCGTTGGCACAGTAGTGGAATGCTCTGCAGCCATGAAGGTGCTCCGGGGTTCAATCCCCAACCACCGACGCACTCCTTTACCTCGCTAAGCCAGTAATAAAACTGGTAAAGAGGGAAGGTTGAGCGTGAAGCTGGCACCCCTCTTCCTTAAAAATCGACACCACTGCTACCGAAACTTCAAGCCTCTAGCTTGAACCCCACATTGTACCATTGGGAACGCAAATGAATAAAAAAATGAAATGATTAACATAAGGAATTTTACCGCTGAAGAGTCCCAAAATAGAACAAAACAGCTACCCAGTGCTCCTTGGTTTTCAATGATCTCACTAACTGATGTTGGTTTGTGACGAAATCTAATAATTATAATTATAAACTGATCAGAATCCCATAGTCTAAATATCAACATCCAATTCATTGATGGCTACTAGACGCATTCCCATGAAGTTGCAGTAAGAGGTTTTGATCAATAGAGTCTACTATACCAATGCAAAGTGGATGCTTATGGAAGACATCAGTGAGGGTAGAGCTATATTACGAGTTGACGGAAATTAGAACTCAGAGATCACTGAGTTCCAGCCCGAGTGGCTGAATGGTCAGTTAGCCTGTGTCTTGTAACCTGAAGGTTGTGACTTTGATCTCTGGTGGGGTCATGAGTGAGCACTACTGAAGAGTCCAAGAATAAGACGAAACAGCTATCCAGTGCTCCCGCACTAGTTTTCAATGATCTCTCTAATTGATGCCGGTTCATAACCAAAATCTAACAGCTGAACTAAAATTAACAGGATATAATACACGCCAAAAAAAGTAGAATTAAATTGGTTTGTTTAGTAGTTAGACGTTGCTATAATTAGCAGAAGAACCATTTCAACCAACAAGACTTTTACTTTTTGTGTGAACCAATAAAATTTCATTTTAAACAAGCTAATAGCTCATTCACAAATTAAGTCAATCTGTCAATCACCACCACATTTAGTAATTTATAACTCACATCGTAACGTACATAAATATAATTCTGAGTTATTAGATCGATGGTGACTAATACGGGGATTTTATAAGTGCGCGTCGTCCTATTTTAGACTCATCAGTTGGATGTACCTTCACCCCCGTCAATGATGGTGTACCGCCCACTAAAATTCAAACCTGGCGTATGCGTATCATCAATTCCACTGTTAGTGATCACCGATTTTATATAAAGCCACATTAACCGGTGAAGTTAAACTTTAAGCACTGAAGAAGTGCGATTCACCAAACACTTAAAAATGTTATTTTTACGTGTAAAGTGCACATATTTATGAAAATAATGAATAAAATGACATGAAACTGTAACACAGGATAGCATTCTCTTATGTGTTACAAAAATGCCCCTCAGTTTTTCACTATGTAATTAGACCACATTTTATACATGTATTCATTTGAGTCTTCGAATCCTAACCTTAACCCTAACGTGAAACTATCCCTAAACTACCCCTTATCCATCTCGTATAGACCTTAATATCTCGCATATTAGATTAACCTATCCTTATTTCAAAATTTCACTAAATCTTTCCCACACCTAATCTAAAATTTACCAGATATCTCGTTTACTACCATAACCCTTCACTAAGCATATATTATTCATGAGTATAGCGTTTATTTTCTTGATTTCCTTAACTTGCTGACTAAGTGTTTCAAGGCCGTTGGTGAGTGCTACTCCTTCAGTGCTCAAAGTTTAATTTGACACATATTAACCTTCAAACACCATGTCAACTCATGATGAAATCCTCCATCCAATCAAACAAAAATCCCTACAAAAACCAATACTTGAAAATTAGTCTGATGCTCACTAGCGACTGGCCCTATTCAGGCAGTTAATCTGGAGTTCTGGTGGGAAGCCGTGACCAGCAGGCTGCAGCAGTTTGAATGTGAGGCAGTAGCTCATCGAAGAAGACATTCAAAAATGGTTGCGCTATGTAGTGAATAGGCTGAAGTTGGAATTCATGGGCTGGCCATTGGGTTAGGTCCCAATGGCTTAATGGTCTACGAACTCACCTTGTAACCAGAAGGTGCTGGGTTCGAGCCCTGGTGGTGGGTGCGTACTGTGAAGAGTCCCAAACTAGGCTGACGAAACAGCTGTCCAGTACTCCCAGCTGGTTTTCCAATGGTTCTCTAACTGATGTCAGCTCATGATGAAATTCTCCATGCAACCATCGAAACGCTAAAATGTCAGCAGGGAAAGAGTATTTCGATCGAATGTAAGTGTAATCAATCGATGGAAAACACACTAATTGGAGATTGTTTAACTAAAACTGATAAAATCATGACACAAGTCATTGGTTTGTTTGTTTGTTTATTTTTCTGAATTTTTATTTAATTCTTCAATGAGATTAATAATAAAAAAAACAGTAAACATAAATATTTATAGTTAAAGCTTTATCAAATATTCACATTTACAGTAATTAGCAACCAAAGTAAACAAATAAAAAATCAAACAAATAATAATAACAGTTAATTTTGAAACATATACATTTGTGTGGAGGATAGTCCATAATGAACAATATTTATTAACATACAAAATAATGCTAAGAAAACATTAATTAATATAATATATACGATGGATGATACGATAATCTATTTTGCAAACGACTGATAATGACGTCATTATTGACAAAAACATCAAAGCGTCCTTCTTCATTGTCCTTAAAGTCAATCTGTCAGTTCCCGTCTTTTTATAATCTCAACACACTCAACAGTAGTTGTCTTATCATCAGCATGATAGATTTATTTGTCAATAGAAGTCCACTAGAGCAGTAGTGGATTTACGCCTCCACAAAGATTGTCTGTCTTCAATCAATAACGACAACAACAACAACATTACATTGACTATGAGTAATCAATACTTGCATAGATTGAAATGTACACTGAAGTATATAGTAGTAAACAAACAATCAATAAAAGTAAAGCACCATTTTGAAGGATACATTAGTCAGGTGGCCTTAGTAATTAATTAATCAAGGATAAACAAGATATCCTTCTCAACTTCAAGTTATGTAGGAGTAAATATATGGCATAGAGTTTAACAGCACACACACAGACAAAAGAAATCAATACCAATGTTAATTATCAGTGATAGAAAGAAAACGCAATATGAACTTTACTTGTGTTCATTGTTACTCCAACTGATAATGATGATAATAATAATAATAATGATTATGATTATAATTATATTGGTAGATTAGTCCTATACAGGTTATTGATGAATGTGAAATGACTTGCACGTATAATTGTATAAGGAAGAAGAGAGAATTGAGATAAATAATCCCATCAGTTAATTTGTTTAGTGTTAGCATGATCACCTGTATTATTAATATTATTGGTTGAAACAGTTGATGAGGAGGCATTATGACGAAATGAAAATGAAAATATACTTGAACCAGCGACAAAATAAGCCACTTCCTTCCTTTGCGTATCAGACAAACCAACTTGACTATTATAAACTGAATATAATAAACGAATGGGCTTAGATGAAGGACGTGTAATCCGATATAGACTTGGCTTTTCTTGATCACTTGGCCAAGTGATATAAGACAATGTACCAGTTTCAGAATCAATTACCAATAGACGATCAGCATCGAATGCAGTTATTCTGCCTGGTTTAAGATCAGCAAAATCCCATGAATAAGTGTGTAACCAATCTCTGGCACTTTGTTTCACTTCACCATTAGGTTGACGTCCAGGGAAGGCTAGAAGACGTCTTGTCGGTTGATGATTGTTCTCTGTATTTTCTTTACCTTGTGAAAAACGCTGAACAGATGCCCAACAACAATGACCAGCTGTTTCTTGTGTTACATAATTTGGTTTATAGAATACAGATTCTTTACCCATTGTAATAGAGAATATTCGACGCTCAAAACCTGGAGTCAGTTTGCATATTTGTCCAGGTGAATCATTGTAATTGTTGTTGTTGTTGTTGCTATCAGGGGATCCAGATTCATTGATAGATGGACAAGCAAGCAATAACTGACCATCACTAGTATCCACTGATAAACCAGAATACCGTTGATATGGATAAACACGACTACGTGCAAGCAGCCGACCAGATGTATCAAATTTCGCCAATATCCAATTTTGTTTTTCTGTTACATTTTCAGATTTTTGTACAGTTCCAACAACATAAAGAACAGTATGATCAGGTTTAGTACTGTGACTGCATAATTCAACCGGGAAAATATTTCCTATCCCAGGGGTATGCAAATGTAGATAACCTTTGAAAATACTATTCCCACTAGATTTACTAAAATTGCTTTGACTTGTTGTATCATTTTTCTCAGAAGAAATAAGAAATACATATGGTAGACGCTCCAATCCAATGTAGATAGTATTGTGATCTGCTGCTAAACAAGTGATTTTCATCGATTCACCGACAGAATATTGATCTGACAGTTTGACATTGTCCATAATACTCTGGATTATCTTTTCACTTGAATAAAGTAATTTAATATCATATATATCATTGTCTTTAGTTAAGCTAAAATCCATTTTCAGTTCATTAGAGGATAATAATCCTGCATGATCTGCAGATTCATCACTGCCATCCAGTCTATTCTCTACAGGATTATTTCCAGGTATATACATACTAACGATATGATTTAATCGACTACGAAGAGATTTACTGAATGGTCTTCGTTTTACAGGATGTATTCCTTGTTCAACAACATCCAGATTCTCATCTCCTGTTATATCTGTAGCCACAAGACTTTCGTAGGCTGGAGGTTGAAGTTGCATCCTAGTAAGGTGGAATATAAGTCAAGCAACTGGGTAATTATGACCAATTTATGAATTCACTGAGTCAGAATACTTATGAAGACCAGAAACCAATCAGAAATATTGACATATTATTAACCAATCAGAATTAAACGTTAACTTCAGAAGTGAAATTCTATTGGTTAGTTTTTGAAGCACGTTGATACGGCCTGAGAGTTGAATTGATTCATACAAAAGCATAGTTATTCTACCATACTGCCCTGGTGCTTTAAAGTTAGCATAGGACTATGCAAAACTGGAAATCAAAGGCCTTAACAGAAAAGCTAGGTTAGACGTACAGCTTGATGTTATAAGGTCATATTGGCTGATGGTCATATGAAAAAAAAAAATAGAGAAACCACTCATTATAAAGCAAAAATGATAAAAATAAGTATTGTAGATAATAAGGAGCTGACTTCTGGTGAAATAAAAGTAATGGAAAAGCTAGACGGATTATCTTGGTATACATAATCAGAAGGATGCTTCTGCTAACTATTATTATTATTATTCCCTTAGGTTCCGAGTGCAATATAGGGCTTCAGCAGCACTTCATCCTGTTCTCTTCAGTACTCTTCAGCTGGCTGCGTGATTTTCCAAAGACTCATTTCTCCTCCTCACACTATCTCCTCCATGCCATCCTCCTATCTATGTCCAACTCTAAGTTTCCCATTCTGGTCCCACTCGAAAGTTTGGCACCTGATGTCACACAACAGTCCCCTTTGTGTTTGTCTTATTTATCTCCATTTTATTCCGCATGTTTGTTGAACAGCAAGTTTTTGTTTGGTTCTTTGCGTTGTCTGAGTTCCTCGCTGTTTATCCTTCCTGACCAGTTATCTCGCCTTCAGTATCGATCCACAGAAGGCAGCTGTTGATGAAAGTCTGCAGCAGCCTGTTCGAAATGCTTTTGGTGAAATGCCGAATCTCTGAATCATATAAAAGCGCTTATTATTATCATCCCCTTAGGTTCCAGATGGAACACAGTGCTTCAACAGCACATAATTTCATTCTGTTCTATGTATTCCTCTCTAGTTGGCGCCACGGTTGTCGATAATCCTCCATGCCATCCTCACCCCAGACTCGTATTGTTGTTTCTTATTTGGGTCATACTTGAAGGCTTTCCTGGCGCGCGATGTCACTCAGTGTTCTCCTCAGCATGTGTCCGATTCACCTCTATTTTCTTCTGCATCTTAGTTGAGAAATAGGCTCTTGATTAGTTCGTCTCTAGAGTTCTTTGTTACTTATCCTTTCTGGCCAGCAATCTGATCTCCAGTATAGAGCGATATGATTTGACATTTATGTTGAAAATCCGAATCATTTTTCTTAAGCCTAAATGCTTGTTGTTATAGATTTTCACACTGATTTCAGGTTCTGATTGCGTTGACTCGGAACTTGACTTCTTAATAGCCACGCTTGCAGAAAACGGTTACCTTAACCGAATTATTGACAGCAACATCAAAGATAATCAGTCGAAACTGGTCACCGACTCAGTTCCAAAGAAAACCTTATTTATGAATCTGGAATTCAAAGGTGATCAAGCTTCAGATATGCTCAAAAATCGTCTCTCCAAATCAGTCAGTAAAACGTTTTTCGCAGCAAAATTACATATGACGTTCACTAGCCGCAAGTTGTTCTCTACCTCTGCAAAAGATAAGCTCCCCTGTCTGGCCACCTCCATGTGCATCTATCAGTTCACCTGCTCTTGTAGAGCAAGGTACATTGGCCGTAGTCAGAGCACGCCTTCCACACGGATACGAGAACATATTCCAGCATGGTTTTACAAGGGAAAAAGGAAGTGTGTGCGAAGCTCTATTCTGAAACACCTGATCGACTTCTGTCACTCTGTCAACCCTGAACATGATTTTAAGATCATATCTAGAATCCATGATAACTTCCCGCGTTTTCTTCGTTACAGACTTCTAAAGACAGCTGAGGCCTTGGCAATTCATGACTTTAAGCCAGACCTTTGTGTACAAAAGAGAAGTATGTACAATCCTTACTTCTGCCTTGGCCGTAGAGGGAGAGACATTTATTTATTTTGTTTATGTAGTTATTCTATGTACTTTTCCCTTATTAATACGATTATTATTATCATTATTATTATTATTACTATCCTCACTTTGAATCTTTTTCACTTGACCCACTTGTCATTCTAAACCAAAAATTACTAATTTTTATATTTTTATTTTTACAATATTGAATTCTATCTTATCAAATTTCACACCATGTTATGTAACATTTTATATTCGTCTACTAATCCTATAATTATGTACCACTTTCCAAAATCTATACACCTTGTATATTATTCTATATATGACATTAATTATTTTGCCACTTGACATTAAACTATGATTATAATCACAAATATTTTAATTGCATTTCATTCTATTATTATTTCATGTATTTACACCTTTGACCTAATTCCCTCACCGGATATAATTTCTTAAAAACAATATATATATATATACGATTGTACGGCTTAATGAAGATCTGTCTTGCCCTTCCAACCGCGACTGGCTTTGACATCTTCATCCCTATCGCATGCAGTTGAAACTATGCCGCCTAGATAAATGAAGGAAGACAGCCCCCCCCCCCTTCAAATTTATTCCGTTGATATTGATTGGTTCTCGTTGTTGTTGGTTGTGGGCTATCTTCATCACCTCTGCCAGTCACGTTTACCATATCATGTAGTTTAAGATAAACTAATCAGACTACCGTTTACTATACCCTGTATATTAGCTTAAGATTTCAATATTCTAGTCTCTTTTCTCATTCCCCTGAATGTAATTGTTTGATTGCATGGAGGATTTCCCCATGAGCTGTCCAGTACTCCCAGGTTTTCCAGTGGTTCGCTAACTGATGTTAGCTCATGATAAAATCCTCCATGTAATCAAACAAAAATCCTTACAAAAACCAATACTTGAAAATTAATTTGATGCTCATTAGCGACCAGCCATATTCAGGCAGTGACCTCGGGTTCTAGTGGGACATCGTGACCAGTAGGGTGCAGTAGGTTGAAGATGAGGCAGCAAACTCATCGAAGAAGACATTGAGAAGCTGGTCGCGCTGTGTCATGAAATGGCAGAAATTAGAATTCATGGTCTGGCCATTGGGTTGGGTCCCGGTGGCTTAATGGTCTACCGTGGTGAGAGCTGGCTTCTAGCCAAATTGGTAGACAGTAATTTACGTAAATGTTTACATCCCCAATATTGGTCATGAGAAAAACAAGAACAAAGACTGGTTCAACAACCAATCACAGCAGACTTTGTGTAGGTGGTACAATCTGCAGATAGATAATCTGAACTTCAAGAAACAGCCACAAAGAGATGAAGGATTAACGTTCAGCGAGAAACCACCAGTTAGAACAGTGTGTTTGTTTGCTTACAATAATCTATAATAATGTACATGAAAAGCTATAAATATATGTGTTGATTTCCTAAATAAACGATCTGTTGCCTGGCACTTGTCTTTTGTTGTTACACTATGAACTCGCTGGCCTTTTAACCAGAAGGTCGTTGGTTCGAACCCTGGCGGTGGGTGCGTACTGCTGAGGAGTCCCAAACTAGGATAGAGGAAACTTCTGTCCAGTACTCCCAGCTTGTTTTCCAGTGGTCCTCTAATTGATGTCGGCTCATGATGAAATCCTCCATCCGATCAAACAAAATCCCTACAAATCCAATACTTGAAAATTAAAATTTTTGTCTAGGATATCAGAAGCGTTTGGTGAATTCAAGACCGATATCAGTACGGTTAGTCATCAGTTTTTTATTTTGCAGACTGAAGTCTGCTATACCTGATAGCTCAGTTAGTGGTGATAAGTAGTCTTTGCAGCTCAATGTACACTTGATTGGTAAAACCTTCCGTTTTCAGTTTGTAGATCATCAAGAATAATGATAAACCGATTCTTAAACAAGGCTCCCTGAGATTTTGACTTTCAGATTGGCTGTGTGTATACAATTTCTCTAATGTAAGAGTGGAACTTAAGCCTTGTAGTAGAGTGTAATACCGTATGTAATCAGTTTATCTGATATATTACCCAGTGACAGAGTACTGATAACTGGATGGTGTTTCTAGCACAAATTACTACTCGTCTTCATATGAACATCTCTACACGACTTCTCTATTTGTGTGGCTCTATTTATATCCGGCACTGGTATTACGTCACTTCAACTACATATGTTAGATGTTAACTCAATGACAAAATATTGGGCTACTGATCTTTTTCACACTCCACCTAACTTTATCCCATCCATGCCTTTCACATAATTGTGTCAGCTTTTTATCAAACATACTTATATTCTTAGCCAGATCAAGAATTCTAAATCCAAATGAATTCCTATACATTAATTAACAATCTAAATGACCCCTAATCGGCTGGTTTGACCTTTGTTTATCTGACCTCTTAGGCATTATACAGTATTTCGTTAATTAAATTATTTTGTCTATTACGTCATTGAAACAGTTAAGTAAACAAAGTTTGTGTCTGAGTTCTTGCCTTGATTTCAACACCCTTTTTGTTACTAGCCTTATTATTTTAAGAATTATATGTCGAATTTCTGGATAGATTAGTGTCTATTTCTTCTCAAGAGTTGATTTGTAAAGATTTGATTTGTTTTTTCGAGCCTGAACACAGATTGATAACATTTAGAGAAACATCTAAAATCAAGGAAAACTGGATAGCCGTCTCATCCCAGTTAGGGACTCTTCATCAGCACGCACCCACTGCGGTTCAAACCCAGGAGCTTCCGGTTACAAGGCAAGCTCGTATATCATTCAACTACTGCGACCCGATTAAATGGCCCATGAATTCTAACTTCTACCAATTCTTGATTTTCGCGCGATCACCAACCAGTTTCTTCTCTAATCTGTAAACTATGATTGACTCATTTGTGTAATTATATGTGTGTACTATTCTTCTGATCAACGATGAATAGATAACACTGATGAGGATAGCGGTTAGGACGCTCGTCGACCATGCACATGGTCCGGGGTTCGATCCCCGGCCACCGACGCACTCCTTTACCTCGCTAAGCCAGAAATAAAAACTGGTAAAGAGGAAACGTTGGGCATGTGGCTAGCAACCCCATCCTGTAAAAATGAACACTGCTACAGAAACTTTAAGCCTCTAGCTTGAAGCCCTATGTTCCACTGGGAACGTGAAGGAATAAGAATAAAAGAAGACGAGGATATATCTTATTGTTATTTGGGACAAAATGCCATAAACATTAATAGAGGGACGAATCTTGCATTGATATTACACTATTTGTAGCTAATATCATTCTTTCTGTATTAAGGATGTTTTGTTTCCCAATGCATGCAGTATACTAAGTTTTTTTATTCAGAACTGTTGCCTTCACTTAGGCCTTTCTTTTTCAGTGGTTATCAAAGTGACATAGGAATTATCACTGCTTCTCTGAAGCAGAAACATTATATACTGCTGATATAAATAAATTTATAAGTAGCACACAAGAAATCGATTACAGCTTATGAGGGCTAGTTTCCTAATCATGGAAAATACCTGTCAGGACATTGCATTGTTCCATTAACACTGTTTTTGTTCATTCCTTTAATTTCTGAGTAGAAGAGAGGACTTCAGGATTGGAGTCTTGATGTTTCAGTAGCAGTGGTGTTCTCTTAACGGGGTGGAGTTGCTACCCTCGCTTCCGAACTCCCTTGTTCTACTGTCTAGGGAAGGTTTAGAAGTGTGTTGGCATGGATTCGAAACCTAGGCAATATGAGTGTTTGGAAAGCATTCTACTCAACCAAAGTATTACTAATTATCAACATTTTATTCATGAATTATTTCAGTTAAATAGCAAACAGTATTGTGATGAAATAAATTACTGTTTAATACTCCAACTGAATGCGTTTCTATCACTTCCCTCGATTATTAGTTTGTATATCGTATTGGTCAGGCTTATTCTGGTATATTATTATTATTGTTCCCTTGGGTTCCTAGTGGAACATAGGGCTTCAACTGCACGTCTCCATTTGCTTCTGTCTAATGCTGTACTTTTCACCTGCATCCATGTTAGTCCATACTCTTTCAACTCCTCTTCACATGATCTCCTCCATGTCACCCTTGGACATCCCACTCGCCGCTTCCATTTCGGGTTCCAATCGAGCAATGGCCTGACGCGCGATGTCACCCAGCGGCCTCCTCAGCCAGTGTCCAATCCATCTCCACTTTCTCCTGCATATCTGTTGAGCGATTGGTTCCTGTTTCGTTTGTCCCCATAGTTTCTTGTTGGTGATTCTTTCCAGCCATCTGATCTTCAGTAAAGAGAGAAGATAGTTGTTGATAAAGGTCTGCAACAGGCTGTTGGAAATATTCTTTGTTACCTGCCAAGTTTCTGATCCGTATAGAAGAACTGACTGACTTGACGTTTGTATTGAAAATCAGAATTTTTTTGTTGATGCTGAGTGACGAATATTTCCAGATTGGTTTCAGGTTGATGAATGTGTTTCTCGCCTTCCCGATTCTCGATTTGACATCCTCGTCCGTTCCTCCTGCCTGTAGTTGAGACAATGCTCCCTAGATAAGTGAAGTGAATGAAGTAACCTCTTTCAAATCCCTCCCGTTGATGGTGATTGGCGTTGGATGTTGCTGCTGCTGTTAATGTTGTTGGTTGGTTATTTTCATAACCTCCGTCTTGTCTATGTTCACCTGGAGTTTTTTCTTCTCCAGCTGCTTCTTCGACCAGTTTGTCGGTTTTCGCTTGTAAGCCTTCGATTTTGTATTCTAGTATATGAGCTGTTTAAATAGATACTTCGATATGATTATGGTTTCTGGTCTACACTTCCTTGTTTGTTGGTGGCTGGCAGTGAAATTTCATAAATTCATTTCATAACTTCAATTTAGAAATCATGATAATATCGAGATATCCGTTCGATGAACCGAAATACCAAAGTTTCAACGGAAGATAAATAATTTCAAATGAAACACATTCCACAAGAAGTTGTCTCATGCTTCAGTAGTCCAGTGGGTGACTCTTTGACGTTTGACATGATGTAGTCTGGATTCGATTCCCAGACGGGGATACATGCATATCTAATCGACGAGTCTGAAAAAGGACGAAATGCGTACCCTGAATTTCATTGCAGCCCAACAGGAAACATTCGATGTGAAAGAATCAGTTAATCTGATTTGATTTGATGTTTTAATATTACAACTGGAGACATATATATTGTTTTTTTTTATTATCAGATTCACCTGGTAATCTTTATTATTTAGAGTTAGAACCCAGTCGCCCGGAACAGATTTTTCATTTCCCAGTCTATTGCTAGCTAGAGTTATTATATGAGGACTGATAGCTCTATCCAACTGTCCATACTGAAGTAGGTGGAGTAGGATTAGAACCAGAAACTTATCAGCTAAGAGTCAATGAGACCCATCCTCACATACTTGATGATATTTACCAATACATGGATTTAAAGTACTTCAATTCATTTTATTTTGAAGAAATTCTTCATAAGGTTAAATACATTTCAAGTCAACTGACATCAATCAGTTAGAGAACTATTGAAAACTAGGGAGTACTAGACAGCTGTTTCGTCCTGATTTGGTACTCCACATCAGTACACACCAGTGAGCCCACATCTTGGGGTGGAACCCAGGACCTTCAGGTTACAAGGCGAGCCCATAGATCATTCAACCATACAGTCCAGTATTCCCTGGTTTTTTAGTGGTACTCTAACTGACATCAGATCATGGTCTAACTTAAAATCAATCAAATACGTTTGTTTGAATAGTGATCATATGACTGACTAGTCATATTAAACAATACAAATGAAAAACAGAACGAAAAACAAAGCTATTTGATTACTACTCAGTAACTAAGAATGAATGTATTCATTAATTTATTAATAAATAACCTACTAGTCATGCCTAGTTGTTGTGAATGTCCCACCAACTGACTTGAGCGTTGAAATCAAACATATTTGAATAAAACACAAAATAATCGAGCAAAGAATATTCTTTTCGATAAATTTAGACGTCCTTATGACCAGAAATGTGGACGGCACAATAAGAAGAAGTGTTTATAGAAAACTTATATCAATGGGCCAGAACACACATTTTCTCAGCTTTGTGCCCTTGAAATACAAACGCAATCTAATAAAGTGCCTGGTCCACACAGCAAGAGAGATTTGCTCGAACGAATGTCTTGAAAAGGAACTTAACAATATTAAACAGTTGCTAAGTGAGAATGCTTATCCTGAAAAGTTTATTGATAAGAATCTGAAACCAAAGCAGCCCAAGTTACCAACAGTTCCAAAAACGGCCTTATTCTTACAGATGCAGTTCCTAGGAAACAACACCAGTGAGAAACTAACACAGCGACTTAGAAATGCGGTAAAAAGAGCATTCCCTGCTGCTGAATTACGCTGTATCTTTAAAACCACTCCTCTTTTGCGTTCGGGAGTAAAAGACAAACTGCCTAATTTCACCTCTTCCATGTGTATCTACCAATTTAACTGCTCCTGTGGAGCCAGTTACATAGGCCGTACAATTAGGCGTGTTTCTCGTTGAATTTCCGAACATCACCCTGCCTGCTTAAGCAAAGGACAAACAAAATCCATTCGCAGCGCTATTCTATCCCATCTTGTGGATACAGAACACAAGATTGACGTTGACCATGCTTTCAGAGTTATTTACCGCATACCTACGAATCTCAATTTTGCTTTAAGAGTTCGACTACTAAATATTGCTGAGGCTTTGGGGATCCATATTAACAAGCCTAATAAAGAAGTCAGTTCAGACATTATCCTTACCTTGGCCATCTAGGTTTGAATGATGCTGAATTTTTGTGGAATTTTCCTGATTTTAGCTGATATTCTATGTGCTATTATATTTTTAATATTACTATAGTTTAAACATCCATAATGAACTGTAATTCCACTGATCTTACTTTACAAATCGATATTATTTAAAAGAACACTAATATTGTTACTGACTACTATTCTAGAATATTCTATGTATATAAACATATATATATATATAATTGTAGAGACGGAAGAGGAATTTATCGAAAAGAATATTCTTTGCTCGATTATTTTGTGTTTTATAGATGTCTGAATGAATATTTTTGCTATATTTGAATAAATTCGAGTTCTAAGGGAAAGAAAATAAACTAGTCAAGAATGAAGGTGACTTTGAAGACCGTCCTACTGTGGTGTGTTAAATGTCTTGATCGTTTCATCAACGACTATACTTATCACACATAGATGACAGACATTTCATCCACTGTTAATGTTCCTATATTTAAAAAAAGGATATTCTTTTAGATATTAAATACATATTAGGTGCGAATTTTATGCCTAGATAGTTTCATTAATAGTTGTGTTTGCCAAAAGTTAGACAGCTCTTGTAATTGCTAGTGAATGCAGTCACTCAAAAAATAGTTTAAAGGTGGCCTTTAAGCGGCTGAACTATTCAACTATAAACTATTATGAATAAATTAGAAGTTCTGTTGTTAAGCTATTCAAATACAAAACAAAGATTACCAATGAACTGGAATCTGAACACATATTCTTTTGAAGTGTTGGTTTTTCTCAGGGATCTAATTGATTGCAAGTTTCATTATGGATAAGATTTTATTTTGATAAATCACACAGTGTTGTCATACAGTAATATTAACTGATGACGTTTCGAGCACTAATTATTGCCACTCATAATCATATCAAGCTACTCACACAACTTTTTTCCTTCATTTATTTACATGAGTGGAACTGATTAGACATTTGAATAAAAATCAGTGTACATTCAGAAATAATAATACGAGTGTTGTTGATCAATTACAATTAGATGGGAAATAAGACGAGTGTTTTTATAGTTATAATAAGTAACTTGTTAGAATGTTATGATGTGCTTGAACTGAAATAGAATTTTAAGATTATTTATTATCCTCTTCTGATTTGACTGACTGGTGGTAATAATAACTTTCATATCTCTAGTATTTGCATTGAGTCACTTCTCGTGCA
Source organism: Trichobilharzia szidati (assembly GCA_944472155.2). Classification (NCBI taxonomy): domain Eukaryota; kingdom Metazoa; phylum Platyhelminthes; class Trematoda; order Strigeidida; family Schistosomatidae; genus Trichobilharzia; species Trichobilharzia szidati. Next base: position 75,023,516 of record OX235272.1, read on the forward strand.
TGTGTTGGGTGTAGATTATTCGATGAACCAGGATTCAGTAATCAATCTCTCTCTCCACCTACACAGATTACTTCTTAGAATTTTAACCTTCTCCCACTCTACTGTGTGGTTGTGTGTTATTGCGTGCAGTGAAACTGCTGAGCTTTTTTCTAAATTACTTATCTTCTCGGAGTCAGCCATTCTTACCTTAGCTAAATTCGAACAAGTTACTTATTATAACTATAAAAACACTCGTCTTATTTCTCATCTAATTGTAATTGACCAATAACACTCATATTATTATTTCTGAATGTATATTATCCTATATTGATTTTTTTTTCAAATATCTATTCAATTCCATACATATATATAAATGAAGGAAAAAGTTGTGTGAGTAACTTGATGTGATTATGAGAAATAGTTTATGCTCGAAACGTCATCAGTTAATATTATTGTACAACACTGTGTGATTTATCAAAATAAAATCTTATCCATAATGGAGTTATGCTCTACCATAGTGCCTAAGTTTTATACTTACATCAATAATACATATAGTCTTCCTACTAGGAAGCTTATCAATAAAAAACTCACATGACTTTCGCAAATAGAAGCCAGATTCATACACCATCGGATTTTTAACAGTTGATGTTTAAAAAATCATATAATTCCAAAATATTTAAGCATGCGTACTCCAATTACTTCAAGAAAAGTAACATCAGTGGCTGAACATGTCAGTAGATTACGTCTAAGAGAAGAACTACATCGAATTACTGTGAAATTAAATAATATACGAAATGAAATCGAAAAACTCAAACACAAATTCAAATGTATGGTCAATGAAGGATATGATTATGAGCAATAATTTGTGCTCGAAACGTAATCAGTCAACATTACTGTATAACACTGTGAGACTTTATCAACATAAAATCTTATCCATAATGGAGTTATGCTCTACCACAGTGCTCAAGTTTTATACTTACATCAATGATTGCAAGTTTGATGACGAAGTGACTTCACTTTGACAACCATTAAAAACCAGACAGTACTGACAGCTGTTCTGCACCTACTCTTCGAGACACTTCATCAGTGCACACGTATCGCGGTTTGTGATCCAGGACTTTCAGGTTACAAGGCGAGCTTGTAGACCTTTCAGCTAGTGGGTAGGAATCCAATGCCCAGCCTACCAGTTATAACTTCTGACAGTCAATCAATGTCATTGGTGAACATCTTTCCTCACGTCCAACTTGATGGACCCTACTGGTCACGACTTCTCACTAGAACATCAGGTCAAATTTCAAACGGTAGTCTGAAGGGATTTGATTGCGTTGAAATTTGATTATATTTTCCGCTGATGTATGTGGATAGCCGATCAAAATGCCTCATATGCCGTCAGCCAGTGCGAAAACAATTACCCCTTTGCACCAGATACTATTAGCTCTCCCCACCACCCCGGCGCCAAAAATGTCTCAGAATTTAATTCTCTGCTTCTTTTTGTTTCTTTTACCTACTGATATTAAAGACAAAAAATAAAAACCTCATGTTTAAACAATGACATGGATTAGAATGGAAATAATGAGTCATTATTAGCGTGGGTGTTGAAATCTGAGTAGGCCGACTGACTAACTAACTAACTACAAACGCCCATATATTAGTAATATATGTAATCGTATTTACAGTCATTATATTTGTTTACAGAAAAATAGTAAATTTTATCAAGTGGTCAATAAATACTCTGCCTAATTGACTTCCCTCAAAGTTTAATTCCAATCTAATCAATTGAGTAATGCTAAGGTAGTTAGAAAAAGTATGTCCTATCACATGACAACTTTTCAGTAAATACTATTTTTGATTGGTTGGAGGATTTCATCATGAGCTGACATTGGTTAGAGAACCACTGGAAAACCAACCGGGAGTACTGGGCAGCTGTTTCGTCAGCCTAGTTTGGGACTCTTCGTCAGTCCACATTCACCACCAGGGTTCGAACCCAGAACCTTCTGGTTACAAGGTGAGCTAGCTCGTAGACCATTAAGCCACTGAGACCCGATCCAATGGCCAGTCCATGAATTCTAACTTCTGCCAATTCACAACATAGCGCAACTACTTAGCAATTTCTTAAAGAAATATTGGTAAACCTGGGAGTACTGGAGTACAGATGTCAGCTGATGATGAAACCCTCCAACCAACCAGTCAAACTAAATCCCTACGAAAACCAATACTTGTAAATACTTTTTATTGAAAAAAAACAACAGTAAATTATTTATTAGTATTCTTAAATACGAAAACATTTCTGTAACTTGAATTTTCACTACTTCAAATTGGACATTGAATATTTTGCTTGAAAACCCAAAGTAAACTGACAACAGTATTGGTATTATTGGGTTCCAGGTGAAAAAAATGAGGATTTAGAAGAATGTCTCCACTTCACTGTATCTTCAATCGTCTCTTTTGACTGGCCCTATGACTGCCCAAAAGCTTTCATATCCACTTCATATGATCTCCTCCATATCATACTCGGATGGCGAACTGCTCACTTCCCATTCGGGTATTATTCAAGGATCTGACGTGTGTGTGTGTGTTACTCAACGGTCTCCTAAGTGTATGTCCAGTCCATCTCTACTTCCTTCTGTGTATCTGTTGAGTAATAGGTAGTTGACTGATTCTCTACACTACCAGAGTTCCTTGTTGCTATCCTTTCCGACCAGCGGGATATAAATCTTCAATATTGAGACAGGGATGGAAAATCTTCAACCTTTTGGAAATTGAAAACAGCATTCCAGTCTTAGCTAAATCGAAGTAGTCTAAACAATCATCCACTATGTGAATGATTTCCAACTATTTATATCAAGTAGATCACATATAATAATTTAAATATACTTTGACTGATCCCTACAGTGTAACTAATTTCCCGTGTCTAGTCCTTGATATTGCTGTGTCCTCAATTCCATCACCCAAGTTTGTGACGTGGTTACTATGCTAAGTGACTCTACATCGTGGTGTACTCTTAACTGACATTATGTGGTTGGAAGAAGTCGACAGGAAGCCTTCTACCAAGGTTTAGTACTGTGGTGAGAGCTGTCTACTAGCCAATTGGTTGACATTAATTGAGGTCAATGTTTATGTATCAAATATTAGTCATGTTGTGGTGAGAGATGGTTGCTAGCCAAATTGGTTGACAGTAATTGAGGTCAACGTCAAGTTGGACAGGCGGATACAGTTAACATATAGATGAACTGACACAGCCACAAGAGGTGCAATGTTAACTGTGTGTGAGAAACAACCAATCAACAGACTGTATTTTCTACTAACATTAACCTACAATAATGTACATCAAAATCTATAAATACGTGTTGATTTTCCGTAATAAACGTTCTGTTGCCTGGCCCTTGTCTTCTGTTGTTACAGTACTTGCTAGCACTCCTCACTAGGGCTATCTACTTTGTAATTATCATCCGTTTTTTCTCCTGGGCTGTATATCACTGTCCTGGGTGGTGTGAACACGGGCAGTAATTTTGCTCAAAATATTACCAATAACAAAACTTATCATTGTGTGTAAACTATTGAAATATAATTATACTTTATTTGATCTAATCCACAATGCTCAAACTTTTTACTGATATTAACTGTCCTGACATTCGCATATCATTTGTTGACTTGATCCTTATTATTTGTCTTTGCCCCTGTTTAATCTCTAACTTTAAGGCTTCTCTTTGTGGTTGCGCAGTGCATTGATGATGTTTTGTTTCACGATGTGATTTTACTTGAATGAATCAAGATCATTTTGATCTTGAACTGTCTGTGGAAACTGTTGGTATGTGATTCTTGTGAACAGAGTCTTCGATCCCACGTTGCTGGGAATATTCTTCTTGATTGTTCTCCAGTACATGTTTTATACTTGGTAAATTATCTTGCCTGTATAGCTGTCTAGCGGCACTGCTGATGTAATTTTGAGTTTCTGGTGTTATTATTGTCGAATAGAGCCACAAAAAAATATAATCAAGAATAATCGCCTTTTTCCTGTCTTTGCAGCGTTTTGTTACTGCGCGTGTCTCAAGGAAGTTTTTTCTCGAGCTACACAGTAGGAGGCGTTCAGACGACAACAAGTTGATTTTAGTCGTAACATGTGTCCTCTGGAATTCTAATACACATCGCCTAGTACTGCAGTCGAAGAGGTCACCACTGAGTTATTCCGGCTCGCAAGTGACTTCCTGTAGATTTGTAATGGATTCGGTAATTGGCTATCAGGGGGTAACCACTTACATGCGTCTAGTCCTGGGTGTTGCATATTTGTATATTTTTGGTTTCTAAAGTGAATTTTAGTGAATTTTTAGTTCAAACTTTACAGTTCGCAAATGATGTTGCTAATTTATCCTAAATTCTGACTTTTTCTAATCTGTAGGAAGCTATTTTTTTCTTTGAGAAGTGTTACAAATTACGCGAAAATCAATCGATTACGCAAAAGCGTTAGATAACCTTCTAGCTAACAGACTTTTTAAGAGTTTAAACTTATGGAGAAACCTATAAGAAGGGAAGTCTTTTCTCCACTTCAGAAACATTTTATCATTACGTGAAGTTATACAAAGGAGAAATAAGAAGAAAAATAAATGTTTTAAAAAGTCATACAAAGAATAGAAGACAGTTTTGTACCGTAACCATGGTTACCGAACTGATTGTTTTGTTTGTTTTGCTAATTAGCTATACCATTGATAAAATATAATTGTGTAAACTAACTGTAAGCATGAGAATTCAATGCCATTTGACTGTAAAAATGTGAAATTAGTTATAGAAAATCCCTGACTGAAGACAAGAAATCCGCACTTTTTGACATAAATTTACATTGAAGATTAATTTGAATAAACATATTTTGCGCGTTTGAAAAAATATTTAAACTCAGATGTTGGGGTTGTACAGGTTGAATTAATTTTAACATAGATATAGTGACGGACTTACATAAGTTGGAGAGCCACTATTATTAAATTATTATTGTTCCCTTGGCTTCCTGGTGGAACATAGGGATTCAACTGCACGCCTCCACTTGCTTCTGTCTGCTGCTGTACTTTTCACTTGCATCCATGTTATTCCATACTGTTTCAACTCCTCTTCACATGATCTCCTCCACGTCACCCTTGGACGTCCCACTCGCCGCTTGCCTTTTAAGTTCCACTCGAGCTATGGCCTGATGCGCGATGTCACCCAGCGGCCTCCTCAGCGAGTATCCAATCCATCTCCCTTGCTCCTGCATATTTGTTGAGCGATTGGTTCTTGTTTTGTTTGTCCCCATAGTTTCTTGTTGGTGATTCTTTCCGGCCATCTGATCTTCAGTATGATGCTAGCGAAGACAGTTGTTGATAAAGGTCTGCAACAGGCTGTTGGAAATATTCTTTGTGACCCGCCAAGTTTCTGATCCGTATAGAAGAACTGACTTGACGTTTGTTTTGAAAATTCGAATTTTGTTGTTGTTGTTGCTAAGTGACGAAGATTTCCAGATTGGTTTCAGCTTGATGAATGTGTTTTTCGCTTTTCCGATTCTCGATTTGACATCCTCGTCCGTTCCTCCTGTACTTGAAACAATGTTCCCTAGATAAGTGAATGAAGTAACCTCTTTCAAATCCCTCCCCTTGATGGTGATTGGATGTTGCTGCTGTTGTTGTTGTTTGTTGGTTATTTTCATAACCTCCATCTTGTCTATGTTCACCTGAACCTGGAGAGCCACTGAAAGCGGATAATTACTCAACTACTGTTTTATCCTAGTCCGGGAATTCTTAGTAGTCATGACGCGTTGGACTTCACCGTGAGCAGCAGCTGTGGTCGTCAGGATCCATCAGGTTGGATATGAAGACAGATGGTCACCATTGACATTTGGTGGCGATAGCGAGAATTGGCAGAAATCGGAATACACGGCTGAGTGGCAGACATGAATGCTCTGCAACTCAATGCTCCTTGCTTCGGCCTTTGAAGAATCCTAAGCTACAATGAAATTATCACCAAACTTTTTCTTCTCTTTTCGGTTGGTCCATGACTTGTGAACGTCGGTGAAAAAATATAATCTGAAATTTATTCATAGGAATTACAAAGATGGTGTTGTATTCGATGAATATTTAACAATCGAAATTAATTCAAAATCCCCACAGATCCTTTAAACTGAGTATCAATTTTAAGCGTACTGATTACTACTGGATAGATATCTTGAAGCTGCAGGCGGAAATCTTGACCTGTGGAGTTCACCACGTTAAGGTGAAGTGGTTGCTCCTCGAAAGCGTCCGTGAGGGCAGTGGTGTATCACAACTTGACCAGGTTAGAATTCAGGGGTCATTGAATCCCGACCCGAGTCGCTGAATGGTCAGCGAGTTTGGTCGCGTAACGTGAAGGTCCGTGTTAGGGTCATGCGTGGGCACTGCTAATGAGTCTCAAACTAAGATGAAACAGCTGTCGAATGCCCCCTGTTTTTCAGTGATCTCTCTAAATGATGTTAGTGACAAAGTCTAACATTTGAAATTAATCCAAAATCCCTGCAAATCCTATAATCTGAATACTGCTACAAGTGCATTTAAATTCCAATCTTTTAATTTAAATTTTTCTACACTCAATAGCCTGATAAATAAGTAAATACTCATACCCTCTGCATTTCTTTATTTTTCCAGCATACCTTTAATAAGTGTGATAATCACTACCCGAACGAATAATCGTCATAATGAGGGGGAGGGGGAGAGAGAAATCGATGGGCAGGAAACATAAGGCTGTTAATAATAATAATCACTTTATTTCAAACGATGATAATTATACAGAATGGAATTTTCAGCGTTTTTATACATATTGCAACAATTTAGCTCCTTCTGAATAAATATATACATACATAAAATTTAAAATAGTAGTAATATTAATAACGAAACCACTATAAACAGAAAGATGATGGAAACATAATGAAGTATAAGTAGATAATATCATAGATAATACATGTAATAATAATAATTATAATCCTTGCTTATACTTTGCACTTCAAGTACCAATTTAAAAAGTTTATGAGTTCTTTTCTGACATCTAACTTGCTCTTAACACAAAACCCGTGCTAACTATGGTATGTTAAATTTAGTTGTACGAGGGTAAATACTTCTTATGAAGTTTCTTCTGGTCTTACCCGAAGATTCAAATATAAGGCAAAAGTTGAGAATAAAGAGGATGTTCAGTCTCAGACAAGATAACTTTAGCCAAATGCTTGCAAGAATTGAAGCGCCTACCAACAATAATGTCAGTTGGCTGAGTCAAAGGCATACCACTAACCGTACTTACAATCTTTAGTATTCGACGTAATATGACATAGTCTTTTTTGAAAAGCACAGGGAAGAACAAGGGCGAACAACACAGGAGAATAGACAGAATACATGAATTAACAAATTGTAAGAGAAGAGGTTGAGTTATGCCGGCAAAAAATCTCAACTTCTTCATGTAATAAGTCAAAAAAAGAAATCAACAGGAAATGAGAAGACCAACAGAGATTGGAAGAGAAACTAATGCCAAGATGAGAGATATCCGACTTACTCCCTATCACACTGCCATCAATATTACAGGAATCCTGCGACTGAATCAGTCCACACAAGTCTTGCTTGCACCTGAAACTAAAATCAACGATTTGACATATTTAGATAGATTTAGTTTAAGATCATTCATGTTAGACCATTTGTTAACTTCATATAAGAACAATCCAAAGCAGAAACTACTGAGACAGAAATGGTTAGATCATCGGCACATTTAATGAAGTTAGCTTTGAAAGAATATGGGAGGTAATAATAATAATTTGCTTTATTCCAGAAACAGTACTAGGGGTACAGTGTGGAATTTTCAGCACATATCTACAATATTTGCATCTAATTTTATCCAACGTTTAAAAGGAGTATTTTCAAAAAAAATAAACATAAAGACAACAACAGCAAAAGAAACACAAAAAACATAAACTAATTTTTAAAAAATGCGAAGAAATAGCAAGAAGTAGAAAGGAAAATAAACATCATATAATAATATCTCAGTATTGGGTAGTGGAAGCTATGATGTGATTATGCATGGTGACAGTAAAGCTATAGTCACACAAGAAGTTATGAAATGATATTTAAGAATGTTTATCGCCAAGATGATCAGTTAATTTGGGTGAAACAACTCTAAACAATCATAAAAATAACATTTCAGGGTTGTTGTTTTGTTTTTTACTGTCAGGTCTAATGCAGTGTTTGTAGTGGTAGTGTGAGTAATCCTGAATAATACAAAATTTTTAAGGTGGTGATAGTGGCGTTCACAACCAATGATTGTCAGTTAGTATTGCCGAAAAAAAATAAAAAATAAGGAAAAAAACAACCACAAAACTAATAATTACATGATGGTTAATGACAGGACAATTTTGTAATACTCATAGTGCTAATATGGTCGGAACCAGTGGATACACAAAAGAAGGAATACAGTAAAGTAAAAAGTAAGCCAATGTTAATAATTTAGGAAGCTAAGTATGTTTAAGAAGGGGTTCACTATAGAGTACAAAATAAGAGAGAAATAAGAGAGCCTAAAATTATGTTATTAACAACAAAGCCAGTCATAGGTTTCGCGCTTAACATTGCCTCTGTCGCTTAGATCACGGGCCAAGTATGGTATCGTTGAGTTCCTGTACTTGGTTGTAGGAGCATATATTATTTTATACTGATTTCTGGTTTTACTTGATGAGTTACAAGGCAAGAGTTGAGAAGAGAGGGGGTGTTGGGGGTCGGAGAGTATGGTTTTAGACCATTTTACGCATGCAAAAGTAAAGAAAAAAGAAATGGAGAGATTACAGAGTTTTGAGGCACACCGGTTTCCGTTAGCAACGAAAAAGGAGAGCTTTCCATTCAAAACAATTTCGTGTTTTCTACTCGAAAAATAAGAAGACAGCCAACTTGTGACCCAGCTGGACTCAGTGTTTGCTGAAATCAGCTTGCTTAGTATGTGACATTTACTCACAAGACACATTTGCACACACAAAAAAGGACAATTCAAATCAGTTGTAAAAGAGTTACTGTAATGTCATATTTATAAAATCAAATCAGTGTTAGTAACTTAAGCTTATTTAAATTTCCAACCTGTGAACGATATTCATTCAGTCAATACATTCAATTTACGAAGAAAACTTTAGACTATTTTTTCAAGTATTTTTTTTTTGTAGAAATCTGACTGTTTCCAAATGAGACTTGATTACTAGTCCACAACAGTTAGAGAACCATTAGAAAATTAGGGAGCATTAGATATCTGTTTCTTTTCCGTTTGGGACTCTTCATCGATATCTACCCCTCGACCCATTAGTGATCGCAACCCAAGACCATTCAGCTGTCGGGACCAAATTCAGTGACTTGTGAATTAATGAGGGTCTATTTAGATAGTTTGATATGTTCAGTAGGATGGTTCCACAACCTTTATCTGGTCGTGTCAGGATCAACTTTTCATTCTTCAGTACTTTCAACTGATTTCAATGTCCTTTGGACAACAAATCTTGTAAGAAGAATGAAAACTTGATCTTGACATGACTAGATAAAGTTTCTGGAATTGTTCCACTGAGTACATCAGATATGTCAAATATAAATTCTGCCAATTCACGATATCTAATGGCACTATCACCCACTATGTTATGCAAGGAATTAAGATACTATGGGTCATTTTTCCCCAAGTGGCTTGAATACCAGACAGCTGGTTTTAACATAGACGGAAAGTCGAGTAGGTGGATGTTTAATAACAATAATAACAGCTTTATTCTGAACAGTGTTTATATAATGTACAGAATTTTCAGGGGGATTTATTACATAACATTCTCTCTTCGTCCAGAATCTTCAAACAAAAGATTTGTTTGATAGTAGATCGTGTGACACAGTTCTATCTGACCTGAAGAGCAAACCAATTCACTGTGATGTCTCTTCTTTTTCTCCTTCGAGAAATACACTACAGCACTTTATCGAATGCAAATTATAAAAATTTCAGGGGTACATCTTGGGAACCAAGTACACCACTGAAGAACGGTCATCTCATGTATTGGGATAAGCTGCCATCGGGGATAAGGCTTTTTCGCATGTTTCTTAGAAACTGGTAAATCAGCAGGTTGTAAATGCTTTAAATGCTCGCCAGAGTAAACAACGCTATTAGATATCATAACTTACTAGATTTAAACAAAATGAAGGAGAGAAATTATATGCCAATACATATTGATGGAGGTTTTTCGGTAGCCCAAGTTTTAAGCAGAGCGCCATGCCAACCAATCAATCTAGTGGTAAGTAGTGACTACAGCAGTACGCCAAGTTGAGTATGAGGATTAATACTGGCCGATCACACTATATATAGTGGTTTGTCAGAAGTTAGAACTCATAGGTTATTGGATTCCATCCCATTGGCTGGATGGTCAACGAGATCGCCTTTTCACCTTAAGATTCTGGGTTCCATCCTTGACGGGATGGGACAACTATCTAACACTACTTGGTTTTCAGTGGTCCCTTCACAGAGGTTAGTTCGCCATCAAACCTGAAATCAATCAAATTCCCACAAACCAGCGCTTCAGAATACAATGTTTATGTTGCAAACTAATAATTCACTGCTAATTGTAAGATACCTGTATCAATAGTTGTAATTCCCAGTTATGTCACGGGAGAAGGCAAGAGACTTCGTAACGGACATATTTAGTAAAGAAAACTATACCACATTTATACATTTGTAACCACTTTAAAAGTCAGCTAGGTCAGCGGATAACAAACCGTTCTGATAGGTTGCCGATTTGCCGAAGGTTAAACGTTGAGAGAAAAAGTTGTGCAATAAGATTATCTCTTGGCCACAGTGTAAACCAAATCTAGATTTGAGGAATAATCACTCTAACCCCTACAGTGATTGACTTGAAATCTTGTCTTCAGTTTTGGCTGCTCCCTACCAATCTGTGTCTGTATACTACTGATAAATCTTGTCAGTTGCACATGCCATAGTTATATTATATTTCGCTTTTTGATTTCAGTTGCTAGATTTAATCATGAACCAATATCAGTTAGAGAGATCATTAAAAATTACGGGACATTAGACAGTCGTTTCGTCCCATTCCAGGACTCTCCTGCAGTGTACTTCTGAAAACGGATCCCCCAGGGTACGAACTCTGGACCTTCAGGTTACAAGACTCCGCCATACCATGTCATCAGTAGTCCACAGCATGGCACATACAATAGTAAACTGAAGCATTAAGAATCAGAATCAAATAGAGACAAAAGATAACGATAAAGTCAAAATGAAAGCATGGAAATGTTAGAATAATTATGAAATGACGGAACATCTTGTTTTGTCTCTTAGTTAATCTCTTCTTTAGAACTTCATCTCGAGTACGTCGCTTGATTTAGTTACACAGTCTGTTGACTGCATTTACTGAATAGATTTAATGGATTCCGAACTAACGGCTAAGTGATAACATGGCCTCCTTCTAATTCTCAGGTGTTGAGTTAGACCTCTTGTGTAATTATGGGTACGTACTGATGGGGAGTCCCAAACTCGGGTGAAACAGCTGTCCAGTACTAACTGGTTTTCAGTGGCTCTCTAAGTGATATCAGTCCGCGGTCTAACTCGAAACAAATGGAATCCTTACAAACAAATTCTTGAAAACAAATAAATATCAATATTGTAAAATCGATTGTTTACGAGGGATTTTTAGATCAGTCATTCTGCTACACGGGATAGTGCTTCAATAAACATATTTCCCATCTGATAAACTGTTGTGTTTCACCTATTTATATAATATCAGAGATTTTAAGTATTGTTAAGGATTTTGGTTGATTTCAATATAGAGTTCATTAAGACTCGACGTGGTTTACAGGGCCATTGAAAGCAGGAAGTACTGGACAGCTGTTTCGCCCTAGTTTGGCACTCCTCATCAGTTAGCGACCATGACTAAACAAGGGGTCTAACCCAACACTTAAGGATTACAAGGCGACCATGTTATCACTTAGCCACTAGTTCGGAAACCATTAAATTCATTCAGAAAATGCAGAGAAGAGAATGTGTAACTAAATCAGGAAAAACTATTCGAGTAAAGAGATTAACTGGGAGACGAAACAAGATCTTATGTCGTTTCCACTAACAGAAAAATGTGAGAAAATAAGATTTCATATGAAATATGTATATTTCAAAATTAATCACGAACTGACTTCAGCTGTAGAACCATTAAAAACCATGGAGTACTAGACAGTTGTTTCGCCTCACTCTGGCGCTCATCATCAGTACGTAGTCATAACCCCACTGGGGTTACAAGGTGAGCTCACTTGCCATTCAACCAGTGGGACGAAATTTAATGGCTTATGAGTTCTAACTTCTGCCAATTCGTGACAGATATCGCAAAACCTACAGTTAACGTCTTCGACGAGTATCTATCCTCATACCCAATTTAGTCGGTCCTGCTGGTCATGTCTTCGCACTACATATGGAAAATCGGCAGAAGTTATAATTCGCAAGCCTTTGGACTATATCCTAGTGGCTCAATGGTAAACGGACTCTTATCCTAACCTGAAGGTCTCAGGGTCGATCCCCTCCCTCTGAAGTTCTTTATGCATATTGGTTTTCAATGGTTCCCTAAATGAAAATAGTTCTCGATCCGCTAAAACCAGCACTTAAAAGTGCATACTTATTTTTCTCAAAGCTATGAAATACTATACTGTTATTGATTGATGATGACCTTCATCTAATGGTGGTTTGTGGTAGGATGTTTTAGCATAAACATTTATGAAGGAAGTATAGTTATCTCCGAATAAGCTAAAAATCTTCTCCATTTTATAAAGAACTTTTTATGTTCACATACTGACACTTAATACAAAGTGTACCATTAAACTTGAATCAAATTACACTATTAATTTCCAACAAAGTCCAAATATAATCATTACTGGTACTACTATAATAATCGTTTTATGTGGATGTGTATTTTAAGTATATGCATGAAATTTAAACAAACTGACAATTTAACCATCACAATCTGTTTTAATTAAACACACTTAACGTGTCTTTCTGAAATTTTCACTTATTTAACAGAGATCAACCCCCTTGTATCACTCTTGATAAAAAAATATAAATATGACGCAGATTACGCTATTAAATTTCAATTGTGAATTTACCGCCAACTTAACTTTTAATTATTTTCTTTTTTTCATATAAACAAACAATTTCACACAATTAAGATGGCTTTAAAATTGTATTGAACATTGAAAAAAGTAGTCAATGCTTAATTCTCTAGCTACTTACCATTAAAATGAATTTCGGTAAGAAAATTTCGGTATGATTTTTGTTTTAATCTTTATTTGATAAGAAAATATTTGATACAGAAAAATATTTTCACACTTTTTTCAAACATTCAAAGTTGAATAAAAACAGTTCAAGTTTTCCAAATGAAAAAAATATTCAGTCACCAGCATGTACACATGTGATTCGAAATTTATGAGGTACACTACCTTGAATTAACACAGAACATTTGTGGTTCAGGAATGAGAATGAAATCGATTTGCTGCCCCAAGAATTTTAATATCTCACAGTCGACGGTTCATTATTAGACTTGATAACTTTTTCAGAACTATCTTTTTAATGATATTAGCATTCACTACTAAAAAAATATAACTGTGACATGTCCTACTGATAACATTTATCAGTAGTATATAAAGAGAAGTTCATCAGCAGTAAAACATCAAATATCAGGGAGATAGATTTGATGGCAGAGAAAGCAAATGATACAGTGTTGCGGAGATTCATTGGAGACGTGAAAGAAACATAAAGAAACACAACATGAAGTCCAGAAGTACCATAACATGGAAGATCTGTGCAAATGACGAGTTGCAGATAAGGTATACATAATTTGGCTATATAGAGGTACCATATTCCAAATAAACTTCCCTTTATCAAGTCTCTTGTCTTTTGCCGTTACATAATAGCTTCTTATATCGACAACCCACTTTCTACCAATCTCCCATGTTCCTCTACTTGTGTTTCTCTTCGGTCTCTTCGTTTTCAACTTGTGAATTGTATAGTTATAGCTAAATATCTTTCAGATCTTAATTTGTAGATGGTGACTAGCAGTGGAATTCAGGATGCTCATTTCGTTTTATTTGAGACTCTTCATATGCATGTAAGTGCATTTCCTGTCGAAGCATCCACACTAGTTAACTAATTTATTAGTTGGTTCAAAAACTGGAAAAATAGTGAAGGCTGGGCGTGCGGCTAGCAACCTTACCCCAAAAAATCGATGCAACCGCTACAGAAATTCCAAAGCACGGAAAAAATTTATTTTTGGCAGGAATCGGAGATTAAAGCCTTCAGGGAGCCACTCAGTTGGTGTGTGGATGAAATTCTAAAGCCCTGTACTCAACTAGGAACTCAAGTGACGAATAAGTAAAATAATAATCTAGAGCAGAGAACACAACAACATCAAAAATCTCCATCTGAGGTATATAATCCAAATTACCTCAGCAGACAACACTATTTGTACTTCGTTTAGTCTTCAGAAATGGATTTTTTCTTAAGTATTCACTAGGATTCTATATTTCTAGAGATAGCTCAGAAAATATTCGGAGAAAATTCACAAATAACATTTTGTCAGTTGCTTTAATTTAGATTTGTATTCCCCGCAGATTGATTATGTTGTACTGAAATGTTCAGTATCTATTAACACATCAGCTTTTAGTACGGACACTTCGACGGAGTCTGAAGAAGCGTCTGAAGTGCGTCGGTGGCACAATGGTTAGGACTCTCGTCGACCATGCACATGGTCCGGGGTTCGATCACCGGCCAACTCACACCCGATATCTATGGTCGGTCTGCAAAATTTGGGCTACCGATATCCATGCTGAAAATTCCATACTTGTACGGAAAATACGGTGTGGCGTCAAGCTGTAATAAAAAAAAGATTGAATAACGTTTCCTTGTTTGATGGACATGAACAATGAAATCCAGGATGCACATTTCTAACTATTCGAGACTGGTTAGCTGGATGTACCTGCCTCTTCAATGAGAGATGGCGTTTGGGTCTCAATGGATATACCATTCCTCACTGAGAAGAAAGGTACATCCTAATGATGAGTCCGAAATAGGACGAAACTCAAGTCCTGGACTCTATAGCTAGTCACCATCAAGCAAATAACCTTTTTTGTCAAGTTTTAAATGAACACAAAAGAATGCCTTCTCAGCTTTTGTAAACTTCTTGTCATGGAGACAACAACATCTAAATGTTTGTGGTGCATGCCGTATGGTATCTTCAGCGTGAATAAAAAGGCTTGCAATTCCACATGATCCCCAGTGGAGAAATGGTCCCCCGAGTGTCGTGTTGAAAACTCCACTCCATATGTTACTGTGGTGAGAGCTGTCTACTAGCCAAATTGGTAGACAGTAATTTACGTCAATATTTACGTTCCCAAGATTTGTCGTGAGAAAATGTGAACAAAGATTGATTCAAAACCGACCAGAGCAGACTTTGCGTAGGCGGATGCAGTTAACATATAGAGGATTTGACATTCAAGAAACAATCACAAATAGATGAAAGATTAACTTCACATGAGAAACAACCGATCGGAAGACTATGTTTGTTTACTTAAATATCCATAGTAATGTACATGAAAATATATAAATATGCATTGATTTCCTTAATAAATGATCTGTTGCCTGACCCTTGCCTTCTGTTCTTACATTACTTGTTTGTTGTGTGTGAAGGTTACAAGTCAAATGCTATTACTGATATCATTATTACTACTAATAATTTCACCAATGATAATCATAATAATAATAATAATGTTTACGACATTCATAGTGCTAATGCTAACAATATCAAAGGTCATAGAGGAATCCACTCAGTTTACATTTGATCTTAATTATTGGACAAGATCTAATTTTAATGCATGTTTTGTTTTACAATAACTATGCGGGATTAGCTATACACAAAAACGAGTGTTTATCAAATACATGTACGAACACGAAATACTCTCCTCTTCTAAAATGCATAACAAGATAATAATGATAAGACGTAGAAGAATGTTAAATGAATGGATGTTCATTTTATAAAAAGAAAATCATTTCTTTGTTTATTATCCTATAAGTAGTTTAATATGGGGGGGGGGGGGTGTTATAACGTTTACATCATTAGTTGTACTTCTATTATATTGAAGATTGTCAATTGTAATATAACAATATACACACCTATATATATTTTACAGCTGTCCATGTTTAGATAGTTTAATGATAAACATCACTATGATATATTGTCATAATAGCTTTCTTTAGTTCTAGTATCTGATTTAAATGAAGGGCATTAATCATAAATATGGGAACTATTTTGGTGGGATACAAAAAACAACAACAAACAAACAGAGAAGCATAGCTGTACGACGATTTATACTACTGATTGATTGACATGAGTAGTTTGACACTATTCACGTCAATCATTAGACAGTCAGATAGAAGTGACTTAACCACAGGACGGTCGCTTCGCTTGTTTGACACTGAGGTAATCCAAGCTGTTCTCGGTTTAACTCAGCTCAGACAACCCGAATTCTGGGGGAACTGGTCATATGTTAAATTACATTTTCAAATTTGAGAAAGAAACATAATCTCCGATGTAGAATAGTAGTTACTCAGCCATTGAATGTAATTTATAGGATTACGGAGATTTCCGTTATGAAGTGTATGATCAATTGACTTTTTAATAGGGACACACCATCACTGCATACTTTTCACTGGTCTAAGATGATTCTAGAATAATGGATGGATGTCTGTCTTTATCTAGGTTTCATGCTGTCAGGCACTTGTCAGTTGTTAATGAAAACAAAACATGTAGATCAGCGAAGAGTCTCTTTTCGGCGAATTCATCTTCTTAGCTGTACAATCGCAAATATATATGCATTGTTTTGTATGTATGTGTACATTAAGTTTGTCAAACAAAGTTACAATTGGTTAAGGTTAATTTTTAACTAAACAAGTGAAGGTTGGTAATACAGGTTAGGAAAATTAAGTGTTAGTGAAACCAGGGTAGTAACAAAGGTGATGAGTTGTCAAAAACAGTTGTAATAATAATGGTGAGTTTTACTCAGGATGCACATAGAAACAAAGTAGAAATTATGTAAGAGATCTAAGTGGATACAAGAATTACAATTGCTTAAGGTTATTTTAACTAAACAGGTAAAGGTTGGTAATATAAGTCAAGGCAATTAAGTGCTAGGATAGTAACAAAGACATATGTAACAACTTTTAAAACACTTAACCAGCAACATTTTAGACGGCAGATGGAGGCTTTTTATTGCAAAAGCGTGTCAGAATGTACAGTGGTCATGTGTCACAGACGAATGACAAAATACCTCAGCTGGGCGATACATTTCGGTCTCCACGCCTCGGGATAAAACAGCTATATTGTTCACCATGCGATCAGTGGTTTCTGTACACTCTTATATATTGACGGGAAAAGTCGACTTCGTTACTGAATGATGTAAGATCAAATACCATTCAGAACCAATAAACACTAGGATTTAATGCCCCATGATTCCAAACTACTACCAACCCCCACTATCACTGAATGTCATCAGAGGGTAAGCGATAGCACAAACGAATTGACGTACCATACAGCTAATGACTTTCTGTCAAAATTAATAGGCTTGTTTGACACCAGTTAACAAGATGGATGTTCCAAGCTCCAAATGGATTGTGGCGACAGCTACCAACTGGTGACACTCGATGATAGTTGTTGTAGATAGTGCACTAGTAGAAGTCAGCAGACAAAGTCTGTTGAATCCCGAACTAGATGTCCGCCTAGCAATGAGACAGTCGTTTTAGTCATGAACCTATATCAGTTAGAGAAAGATTAAAAACTACAAAATCGAACAGTTGTTTCGTATTCACTGGGGACTCCTCAGCAATTCACCCTTATGACTCCACCAGGGATCTGGCAACGACCCTTAGGTTATGAGAAAACGACTGTAACATTCAGTTACTGAATCGGAATTCAGTAATTCATGAATGTTAACTTTTGTTGGACTTCTCACTAGAATTTCATAAAGTTAGTCATGTAGTCGCTCACTAATCTGATCTAGAAAAAACTAAGTAGCTGATTTCGCATTTCAAAAAGATGAAGCAATTCAACTTTAATTTCATTAACAGTTTCTGAGCGGGGTTACGTAACAAAGTATGTAATGGTAGAAAAAGTCATTAAAAACAGTGGCTCACTGAAATTACTTTGTTTATTGGATAGAAACATGTATATGTATAAAACAAACTTCTTCAACGACTTTCTGCTTGTGGTAATATGAACCAATTTAGTATGTCTTTAGGTGTTTCAAATAATAGTTTATGGACTTAATACTGCATATAAATGTCTCTTAAATTTACAAGGCTGTACAACATATCACTCTCAACTTTTCCTTTGTCTATATGGTGGTGTAAAAAGCTTCTATAACATCTATTTAGTGTAATCTGTGTCGTATTATTCGAGAAAAGAAATTAAAGAGCCAGTGCCACATGTCAGGTGATCCACAACGGAAAACTCAACGAGGAATTTCAAGTGAATACGGGAGTGAGAAGAAGCTGCCTATTATCATTAGTGATATTTTTAATTGTGGTGGACTGAATTATGCATCAGACTGTAAGTTGGGAGCGAGGAGACAGGAATACGCTGGACCACCGATAAGAAGACGCTAGAAGATCTGGATTTTGCGAGTGAATGATTTATGTTTAGTGTCACACATTCTCAAAGACTTGCAGGTGAAAACCAGCAAACAGGTTGAAGAGGAAGCCAGAGAGGACAGGACTGCAGGTGAACATAGAGAAGGTGGAGACGGAGGTGATGAAGATAACCAACGAACAGCAACAACAATCAGCACGAATCACCATCATTGGAAGAGATTTGACAGAGGTTACTTCCTTCACTTATCCGGTTAGAAAGCATCGTTTCGACTACAAGCGGATAGCATGGATGAAGATGTCAAAGCCTTCATCAACCTGAAACCAGTTTGGAAATCTCCTGCACTCACTCAGCCAGCATAAGGAATAAGATTTGGATATTCAACACAAATGTGAAGCCAGTCAGTTGTTCTGTGTGAATCAGAAACTTGCACTACATTTCACAAAAAGGATTTCCAACAGGTTACATACTTTTATCAACTGCCGCCTTCTCTGACTCCATACTCAAGATCAGTAGGCCGGCCAGAAAGAATCAGTAACAAAAAACTCTGGCTGGAAACAAACCAATGAAGGACCCATTGTTCCGAAAAATATATGGGAAAAATGGAGATGGATCGGATATACGTTGAAGAGGCCATCAAATGACATCGCGTGCAATGTAGGCCATCGCTCGAGTGTGATCCGAATGGGAATCAACGAGTCGGTCGTCAGTGCGAGGTGAAATGGAGGAGGTCGTGTGGCGAGAAGGAAATGAGAGATTATGGTCACTCGTGGACCCAGCTGAAGAGGACAACAGAAAATAGAAGAAAGTAGAGGTGTGTTTTTGAAGTCCTATGTTCCACTTGGAGCCCAAGAGAATAATAAATAAATAAAATAAAGAAGTCAAATATCTTCGTTGAAACAATCACGTATGAGCTATTCTTTAGTCTGTATGTAAATCTAATATTACATAACTACTTACAACACATCTTGTTTCAAATTCACAAAAGTGTTGGATATCAAAAGTATTCATATAATGTGTTCCCTTGATCAGCTTCATCAAAGCAAGAAGAATGGCAGATTATTAGAATTACATTTTCATTCCCGTAGCTGCAAACAGCCTGAAATATGAGGAGGATTAATGAAGCACGGGTTTACAATTTTTCTATTCTTCATACATTTGGTTCCCCTGGTAAATTTCGATAAACAAAGGAAGACAAAATTGGCAGTATAAAATGATATCATCATTCTATTTCACAGGTCCTCATCAGCTGCAGGCTACCTGAAGTTACAATGTTTATATAGGTGATAATAACATACTTTGATGTTTGAGTGGCAGAAGAGAAGAGATACCATAAAATTGACGCATTCAAAATGAAAGCATTACAATTTTTAGTTTAAGTTTTCATCATCAATTTATACGCTTTCAAAGTTGAAAAGAGGGGAGGAGGGGTAAGACAGAAAACAGAAAAAATTAACAGTGTTAGCTTGTGGGTTCACACTGAAACTCAAAAAACAAAAGCGGTTACAGTTAATGATACTAAGATTTGTTCAGTGAGTTGAGATCACTGAATTAAATGACTAATTAATGTAATCAAAATCAAAATTCAGTTACCAAGGTTGAGTGAGAGGTTAATCACACTCTCTTTCTGTATGCATAAGTCCGGTTGATTTGAATTGTTTGATTGCGATCGCTTTGGCAAATCGTAGTAAATTTGCTGTCCTTTGTCTATTTAATATTTTGAAGGACTTAGAAATCTCTACGAGATGACCAGTATCAACAATATGTCTCGTAACTGCACTCTGAGGATATTTGCTTCCTTTCAGGTACGGGTTTCTTGGAATATGTTCAGAAAAGCGGATAGAAGCCCTTCTTTCCCTTCTTTCCAATGTACTTGCTCCCGCAAGTGCACGTAAATTCATAAACGCAGTTGGAGGTGACATCAGCAGGGTATTTATTCAGTTTCGAGTGGCTTATAGAAGTGTTGCTGTGTAATGTTACGAGTTTAGCTGCAAAGAAGCTTCTTATTATTGCAAATTTCAGTCTTTTGTCAATCTTTTGTGACACTGCATATCCTCTGAATGGGAGACAAATAAAAAACTTTCTTCTTTTCTATCCTACTCATCAGAAGTTATGGATAAAGATTGTAGTTTAAGGAGACAACGACAAGGGAAGTGTAATGGAATAATCATTACAACTGACACTAAAATAAAAAAATACGGGAAGTTTTGACTAATGCTTTAACAAGAAAACACTAATTACAGGATTTCATCATGAGCTGACATTAGTTAGAGAACCATTGGAAAACCAGCTGGGAGTACTGGACAGCTGCTTCCCCTGTCCTAGTTTGGGACTCTTCAGCAGTACGCACTCAACGGGGTATGAACCCAGGACCTTCTGGTTACAAGGCGAGCTCGTATACCATTCAGCCACTGAGACCCGACCCAATGACCATCTTATGAATTCTAACTTCTGCCAATTCACGATATAGCGCAACCACTAGCCAATGTCTTCGGCGAGTATTTGTCCTCACACTCGACCTGCTGCACCCTACTGGTCACAACTTCCCACTACCTGAATAGAGCCAGTCGCCAGTGAGCCTGTCATTGATATTCAAGTACTGGTTTGTAGAGAAGAGTCCCAAACTAGGCTGACGAAACAGCTGTCCAGTACTCCCAGCTGGTTTTCCAATGGTTCTGTAACCAATGTCAGCTCATGATGAAATCCTGTAACCAATCAACCAAATCCCTACAAACCAATACTTGAAACACTAATTAACTAGCAATATACAGGCAGGATATTAGGTAATAATGTGCAAGAAAGCACTTAGAAGCGATCTGAAAGCAGTTAAGTCAGCCAAGATCAGTGGGTCAAAAGAAATAATTAATTGTATTTGTCATAATGACAATTGAAGACATAACACATGGTAACACAATAGCTGCAATAAACTAGCCTGTCAGCTAGCCATTTTAATGGTAATCATTTCTGAGCTATATTCGTCACCTTAATGTTCTTAGATTACGTAAAATTGTCAAACCAAGTAATTTACTTATGTAACTCAATATGTCTTGTTGCTAACTCGTATTAACAATTAACCTTTACAAGTATTTCCATGACCTTTCAAAACATTATTTAACTGTACAACTTTGTAGTGAAGTCATGAAAAGAATATTTTTGCTGACCTAGGAACGAAAATTCGATGATTAACTTCTTTCTGCATCCAGTTATATTACTTCTTAACATCTTTGACTCTGCCCCACTCTGTTGTGTAATTACGTGCAAATGAATGCATTGCAATAGGGGAGCTTTTCTCTGAACTACTTAACTGAATAGGATATATATATATATACCCTTATGTTCCAATAACTTAACTGCCCCTAATCTGATCTATGTAACTGACCTTACAATCATTACATGTCGTTTGGTAAATTATATTGTGGAGTGCGCTACTAATAAGATTTATGAGTAGTATACAAAGAGACGTTCATAAGAATAACAATATCAAATAGCAGAGAAATAGAATTGACGTTAAAGAGAGCAAACGATTCCGCTTTGCGGTGAAACATGCGAGACAGGTAAAAAATTCATGTGTAATCCCCATCCAGGCATTAATGGAAACAAAACACAGATCAGCGAAGAATTTCTTTTCGGCGAATCCATTTTCTTAGCTGTACAATCGCAAATATATATATGTGTTATTTTGTATGTATGTGTACAATCAGTTTATGAAACAAAATTCAATTGGTAATAGTTATTTAAACTAAACAGGTGAAGCTTGGTAATTGGAGTTACGTAATACAAAATCAGTCAAGAAAATTAGGTGTTAGTGAAATTAGGGTAGTAACAAAGGTGATGAGATATCGCAAATAGTTGTTAAAAGAAGTTATGTAATAATATGAATAGTTTGATGAATGAGTTTTACTCAGGATGCATATAGGAACAAAGGAGATAATATGACATTGCGTAAGAGTTCTAAATGAATACAAGAATTATAAGCAATTAAAGAAACAGGCAAACAAACAAAATCAAGTCGTCAAAAATCAATAAAGTTATTAACGTGACAGTAGAAGTGGTTGAGTAATCCTCTTTCGTATGCACAGCTCCGGTTTTTCTATGTGAATGGCCAGAGCTTCAGCGATACAAAGAAGGCGAAACCGTATTGCCTTGGACAGGTTATTCTTGACTCTGTAGATTACTTTGAAGGAGGCGTTTGTAGAAATGGAATGATCAGTGTTAACCAGGTGTTTAATTATCGCACTCCTTACAGCACCACCACTATTGCCTTTTCACAACCATGCTGGATAGTGTTCCTGATTCCTCTTGGACAGGGTGCGCGTCAAACGACTGATGTACCTGGCTCCACAGCAGCAGGTGAACTGATATATGCACATAGAAGTGGTCAGATGCGGGATCCTTGAGCCTTCTGCAGATCGGTGGGCGACTGGAGAACACTATTCTTAGCGTTGCTGCAAAGAATGTTGTTCTCAGAGAATATGTAATCCTTCTCTTGAGAATATCGCTTGCTAAATCTCCCTTGAAATCCAAGTTCATGTTCAGTTTCTTTTTTGGTGCAATTAATGTTTCATTTCTCACGTAAAAAAGACAAAGAGACACAATACAGTGAAGGACAGCAGTAGCACAACACAGAAGATCTGTGCAAATGGTGATTTTCACATAAGGTGTACCTAATTTCGCTAATATAAAGATACCAACTTCCAAATAAACAATGCTTAACTAGGTTTCTTGTCTTCTACCGTTACAATATCACTTTTCTTAATTGGATCTATCTGATCTTAAGCAGGCAAAGTTTGTCTATGAGACTATTTTCATTTTCCTTTTCCTACAGACTAGGAGTATGAGAAACTCTTAGTTTCTTAATCCCATTTTGGATTCATATGTCTTAATTTTTTTACTCAGTGAAACTGACTACTTAAATAAGCGATAACTTGTCTACATA
This sequence comes from Trichobilharzia szidati, assembly GCA_944472155.2. Classification (NCBI taxonomy): domain Eukaryota; kingdom Metazoa; phylum Platyhelminthes; class Trematoda; order Strigeidida; family Schistosomatidae; genus Trichobilharzia; species Trichobilharzia szidati. The sequence goes on from OX235272.1 coordinate 75,047,089, forward strand.
ACAACCATCATACATTTGTAATTACTTCCTGTCAGTCATCGAAGTCAATCTAATTCCATACGCACACAATCAATTAGTTTTGTGGACTTATCATTCTTCTGCCAGCCTTGTCGTAAAAATTTCCTTGGAAGGTAAATAGAAGAATGAGGATTACTTTTGTTTAAGTCAGTTTTATTCTCCATATTTATTGATTTTGATCGAAATGTTCGGTCTCTGTTGACATGTTGACTCATAATACATACGCTTCCACAATATCTGAGGATTAGCTTGAAGTAATTTTGTTGGATGGTGACTGATAGCGAAACTCAGGACGTACACTTCATCCTACTTGGGACTCGTCATCTGGATGTACCTGCATTCCCTAGTGAGTGGTGGTGTTCCCACAGAGACTTGAACCCAGAAACCATCTTTTCAAACGCTGAACCACTGTCCCATAGACTATGTGGGCCACGAGAACCACCTTTTTTGAAATGGGTATTAGTTACTGTTTAATTCAATTTTGATTTGCCCATCGATTGATTGGACCGAAACTGTCGGCGTCTGCTGACATATTGATTTCTAGTACGGTTGCTTTGACGATGTCAGAGAACCGATATGACATTATTTGTTGGATGGTGACTAGCGTTTGAAACGATAGGCGCTGAGTGAACTTAGCACCCATCGAGTTTCAGTGGGAACACCATTACTCACTGGGGATTACAGGTAACTACAGACGACGAGTCCAAAATAAGACGAAACAGGTGTCCAGGATTCCACCGAAAGTCGCCATTGAACAAATAACTCTGATTACAGTTTGCAATAAGAAGAAATATGGAGAGGAGGTAGATTATAGAATTTAGTATAACAACACTTATAATCTCTTCAACAGAAACGTGTGTATCTTGAAAAGTACGACAACGATGTCAACTATTATTTCATTATTTGCAATAACTATTTATAGCGAATTATCTTTAAAGTTAAGAAAAAGTAAATATGATTAAACCTACTCAGTAGTCATTTATTAGTAGTATGAAGGTGTTTATAAGCTTCTTGTCGCGATTATGTGATGAAGAATTCATAAAAATCTGGAAATCAGTGAAATATTGCAATGCAATATGTAATCTATGCCCAAGAAATTTAAATTTACATGAAGCATTCGAAATTCTTCTTTCAGTAATACTTAAATGTAGAAACCATTTAGAAGACGTAGCTGATTGGCTTCAATACTCGACCTGCAGTCTGTTGGTCATGGGATCTAATTCCTCCCCGCCATCATCAACCTGCGCAACCAGGTAGTAAGTGCCATTAGCTCTCATGTAACAAGTATGTCACATAGCCTGCCAAACAAGAAATCTATTTTAAAGGAAACTGACTTTCGATTTAAATGGCTTGAATAGGAACAGGCGGATAAGATGCAGTTAGGCTTGGTTCCAACATCCTCCTTTCAAAAACTAACAATGTCAACAAAAATGTGATATGAAAAAGAGAAGACGTTCAGCGAAGAGACTCTTTTCGGCGAATTCATTCACAGAGCTGTACAATCGCATTCATATACAATTTTATTTTTTTTTTGTGTGTGTAGATGGGGTTTGTCAAGTTTATATAATTAATTAGGTAATACAAAAATGACCTAATATAGAAACAAGGTTAATCAGACAGCAACTAAAGTAAGATTGAGTTAGTAAGTTAGATGACGTAATATAACTGACTAAAATTTTTCAACTTAGGTCAGGGTAGCAACACAGGTAATTACAGGTAGAAGTGGGGTGGATAATAATGCCATTTAAATTAGAACTGAAACTGAGCAAATAAGTTGGATGACGTAACATAAATGACTAAAATTGAGCGTTGATCAAGTCGATAACAGCGGTAGTGAGGTGCAGAAATTAAATCGGGTGGGGGTAGGGAACAAGAAGGTTGAAAATGTAAAATATTGCAATTTAGAAGACAAAATAATACTAATGCAGAGACAGAAAAATAAGATTAGGTAGAATTTACTTATCGGGTAATAAGATAGATTACGTCCATTGCAAGTGTAATGATTGAACGAACTTCTTCTGTATGCAGAGTTCAGGACTTAGCAAGTGAATTGCCATTGCTTCTGCAGTTTGAAGAAGTCTGATTCGTACACCTTTAGGAAGACTACTTCGTATCCTGTAGACGACTTTTAAGTTTGTTTGGGGTGTAGTTTGGTGTCCGGAATCTATCAGATGTTCTAAGATGGAGCTGCGATAAGAATTTGGCATCTCCCACAAGCACGTGCTGTTTACATAAGTCATGTGCTCATGAAACCTAACATTCTTCAGATGCTTTTCATTCACTTTGACGATGCAGGATTATTTTATACAGTGGCCTTGTGAATAACTCATTTGGCGTTGGAAATAATCGGTGGTGACTTGGAGTGTCAGTGGGAACATCATCACTCACTCTGAAGATACAGGTACACTCAGCTGATAAGTCCCAGGTAGGACGAAAAGTGTGTCCTAAACACCAATGCTAGCCACCATCAGTAGGATTACATCATGTTAAACTCTGATATCAGGGTAGAAATCTGCTGCACTAAGCATAAAGAACAGAATTCGGACTTTCAGCACTAATGTCAAAACAGTGCTCCTATATGGTTCGGCGACTTGACATGTCACGAAAAGCATTTCCAACAGGCTACTGTAGACTTCTATCAATATCTGCCTTCTCTCCACACTGAAGATCACATGGCCGGTCAACATGGATTAGCAGCAAGGAACTTCCGGGATAAACCAATCAAGAATCTACTGTCCACTGGTTGGAGGATTTCATCATGAGCTGACATCAGTTAGAGAACCATTAGAAAACAAGCTGGGAGTACTGGACGGTCATTTCGTCCTAGTTTGGGACTCTCCATCAGCACGCACCCACCGCCAAGGTTCGAACCCAGGACCTTCTGGTTACAAGGCCAGTGAGTTCATAGACCAGTCCTCGAGTGGGGCCCAAATTGAGAACAACGAGTTGGGCATGGTTCGTAGGGTGATATAATGGAGACAGTCTGAAGAGGAAATGGAACTTTATAAGTAATCATGGAGTCAGCTGAAGAGAACTGCAGAGAACACGATGAAATGGTGATGAGATCTTGAAACCCTATGTTCCATTCAAAACCTACAGAGATAATAATAAGGTACCTTCAAAGTATCCGCATTAAGAGCTGGCATGTCGACAGAGACAATTTCATATAATCAATCAACAGTCATCTCAAATTAATAATGTGAACTAATGACATTAATTGAGAATTAGGATAGATTCTACTTTACCCTTATTTTGCTGAAGTTAATGAACATGAATAGAGAAACATCACTCATCAGAAAATAAAATAAATACATATTTTTAATAAAAATGAACTTTTTAAAGCATAGATTTTCACAATTCTTTACCCATCCCCTTTGTGTTATGTTATTCTAAAAGACGAAAAGATTGAGCAAAAAATATTCTTTTGGATAAATTCCCTACCTGTTTACTGCATATATATATATATATATATGCAACATAATATTTAAATGCTAATTGTTATTGATGATATTGGTGGTTTTTTTTAAATAATATCGATTTGTTAAGATCAATAGAATTACAGGTGGAAAGGATGTATAAATGATAATATGCATAAAAATGTTGTACATAAATTGAATATCAGATAAAATTACGAAGGGAATTACTGCGACAAAGATAGTTTAAAGCATAAAAGTAACTCGTAAAACACCTGGAAGGAAGGAAAAATTGTCAGAGTTTTACAATCAAGTAATGATGGTCAATGTAAGGAAATTAGTTGAACGAAATCCTTCTGAACACATAAGTTTGGCTTCTTTCAGTGGATTCCGATAGATACAGCTATATGTACAAGATCAACCCGTAAGGTATAATTAAGGTTTGATGATATTAGATGGTTGGAGGCAATCAGCAGGAATCCTTCAACCTAGGTGTCATGTTAGTTGCCACTCGTCACCAAGGCGTGTTTACAACTTTAAAGGACCTCCTGTAGCAGGTCAGTCGCTTAGTGGTAACGTCTCTGACTGCAGCACTGGATGAGGCTGGTTTGAATCCCAGGAGGGATATGAGTTCCTTCAAGGTTATAGATACCTATTGGTGGCTGGTGAGTACCAACTAGCACGAAACCTAGTTTGAAGGCTTCCTGTCGATTGCCTTCAACTATCTAATATCAACAATTCAAAGTGCACGTTGACGGCGAGCCACCTAGCATGGTGGTCACACTTTAAACTTGAATGATAATAATAATGATTTGCTTTATTCCAAAACAGTACTTGTGATACAGAACGGAATTCTCAGCATTTTACTACAGAATTGCATCCAGTTAGTACATTATCAATAAATAGAATTCCACATAGATTAAGGAAATCTCAGTTCATTATGATAACAACATATTGGTATGTCGGTAGCGAAGCCAACGCTGAACAGTGTTTGAAGGTGTTAGAAAAGTAGGAGCTGTCATATTTACTGGCGTAAGCGGAAGAAAGAAACAAAGCAGCACAACGGAAAAAAGAGAGAGAGAGAAAAGGAAAAGAAATAAAGAAAATGTTGTACCTATAAATGATATGAGTTGGAAAGACGAGGTCCAGTTGTACTACTGACTATTTAATAAGTTATAGGTATCACGCCTAATGCTTTCTTTATCGTACAGAACACGAGCTAATTAGGGTATGGTTGAGTTTTTGTACTTGCTGGTGCGAGAATATAGTCTTCTATATAGGCTTCTGGTTTTGCCTGATGAGATACAAGGGGAGAGTTGTGAGTGAAGAGGGTGGTGTGAGTTAGATGAAATGGATTTGGCCCATTTTTCACATGAGTCCATGTGCCTGTCAACCAGAATATTAACAAGCTGGTTAAGTGGCACGTTGCTTACCCTGCTGACAACGTTTAACATCCTGCGTAATAAGGTATAGTCTTTCTTCAGTAGCCCGGGAAAAGTTAAGGAGGAACAATAGAGAATAATAGGCAGAATGAGAGAGTTAACGAATTGTAGGAGTAAGGGTTGGGTTATACCAGAATGTTTTAATTTCTTGATGTAGAAGGTAAGAGGGAATATTTTCTTAGAAATCGCCAAGATAGAATTCAGTCTGCGCAAACAAAGGATTAGACACATTACACTGGTTACTAACTAGTGTCCAATCAGAGTATAATTAATGTTAGTTGGATAACTTTAAATGCCTTGCTAATATCAGCCTTTTGTTCTGTATCTCCGAAGTAAGCTAGAAGAGAGTTATGAATGGATCTTGTTTGTCCCTTGTTTAACCATGCAGGATGATATTCAGAAATCTCATTGTGCATGAATACTTGTGCATGCATATTATCACTTTCTACACGCGCTTTTTTGACCGTAATCTATTGATATTAGCAACTCGATATATATATATATGCATGTAGTAGCCAGTTGAGAGAGTTATCGAAAAGAATATTCTTTGCTCAAAATTTTCGTCTTTTAAGTGTCTGGATGAGCATTTTTGTTATATTCTTTCATGGCTAACTTTTTAACATTTTATAATAATGCGTTGTGATAACTTATTACTCCATTAATTCACATTTCACACCGAAATTCTTCTCTTCAGGGCTTTTTATTCCCATTTGGATTATGGAAAAATCACAAATAGAACTATGCGTGATTTTTTAAAATAAGTAAAATGCGCCATTTTTAAAATATCGAAGATAAAAGAGAATGAATAATGTCAGTAAAAAGTTTGAGCATTGTGAAATAGATCAAATAAAGCATAAATTTATTTCAATGGTTTACACACAATGATAAGTTTGTGTTTTTGGTAATATTTCGAGCAAAATTACTGCATGTGATCACACCAATTGTTGGAATTGTTTTGTTTTTTAATTCACACATTTACGATTTGTACTCATGTATATAGTTCTTTCTTTTTGCTCATTCATTTTTGTGTATTTAGAATTATATTCCAGGTTGTTGACAGTTGTGCTGCTGAGTCACCCTTGTTGCATGTATCCACTTTGACCTTAATGAATATAGATTCTGTTATAAGTCTCTCTTTCCATTTGTTCATATAGAATATAAACATCTGTTTTCACGAGTTTGACCACGGATTGATATCAGTTAGAGAACCATTGAAAACCAGGGAGTACTGGACAGCTGTTTCATCCTAGTTTGGGAATCATCGGCAGTACGCAGGTTCAACCAGTCAAGTGTGAGCATGGATTTCCCACCGATGACATTGATTGGTGCTAGTCGCGCTAAATCACGAATTGGTAGAAGTTAGAATTCATTGGCTGGCCATTGAATCGGGTCCCAGTGGCTGAATGGTATACGAGCTTGCCTTGTAACCAGAAGGTCCTGGGTTCGAACCCTGGTGGTGGGTGTGTACTGCCGATGATTCCCAAACTAGGACGAGACAGTTGTCCAGTTCTCCCTGGTTTTAAATGGTTTTCTAACTGATATCAGTCTTTGGTCGAACTCGTAAAAATCAATCTAATCCTTACAAACCAACTCTTGAAAATATAAACATTGTTCCAATTGACATTGTGGTTTCTGTCCCATGCACGTGTAGCTATTAGTGAATTTTTTTCTAAATTCTTGCAAGCTTGAGTTCCTGTTGGTTGACCTTTATTTAGTCAAGCGTTTATGTTCATTCACTCTTATTCTGAGTGATCTGGACGTTTGATCCACATATTTAGTGGGACACTTGGCACAAAATATTTTGTAAATCACATTGTTTTTATCCATCATTTTTATGGGATCTTCCAGTTGATTTATTTCATTTTTAATTAGATTCATTGGTTTAAAGGTGGTGCGAATCCCAATATTTTTGAGTTTTCTTTGAATTGCCTCTGATGTACCATTTTTGTATGGTATTGTGACCTTTCTTTTTCCTTCCTGCGTCTTGTCATTCTCTGGTTTTACCCTCTTTTTATATTATCTCTGGTAAATTCCTTTGGGTAGTTGGCGTCAAGTAACATTTTGAATAGGACGTTTATTTCTTTACACTGGTCCTCTGGTGTTGTTGTAAGTCTACGTATTCTGTCTGCAAAACCTTGTGTATTAATCCTCGTTTTACCGTGAGTGAATGAGCTGAGTGATAATCAAGGAATCTTCCAGAATGTGTAGTTTTTCTACATGCCGTCGCTTTTATGCCACCATCTGTTACTCTTTGTATTTTGCAGTCTAACATAAGCAGTTCCCAAATTTCATTCTCTATTTCCACAGTGAATTTTATTGAGTCGACATGACTGTTTATGTGTGTGAGAAGAATTTCTCAACATCGTTTTTTCCTTCTCATTATTACTAACGTGTCGTCTACATGATCTCTACCAACATTTTATTGATCACGTGAATGGTTTAAGTGCATTTTCTTCCCGAATATACATATTTGTATCATTATGAATGATACATTGTCATTGAAAATCTCCAATTAATGATTTTTGAAACTCTAAAGGCCTTACTCAGACGCCCAGTTTATCCCTTCTTACATAGCTCTAGACAACAGTTAGACAGACTTCCTAGAGAGGTGCTATTTTATGAATTATCTAACGACAAAACAATATTATTATTATTGTTTCCTTTAATTCCTAGAGGAACATAGGGCTTCAGCCACACGTCTTCATTGCCTTCGGTTCTCTGCTAGAGTCTTCACCTGGCTCCAAGTCTGTCCACACGTCTTCATCTCCTCTTCACATGACCTCCTCCAAGTCCCCCACCCTCGCACTGACGACCAACTCGCCGCTTCCCTTTCGGGTTCCACTCGAGAGATGGCTTGTCTAGTGATATCACTTGATGGTTTCCTCAGAGTATGGCCAATCCATCTCCATTTCTTCCTGCCTATTTGTTTCACAATCGGTTCCTGGTTGGTCCGTTCATTACCAGAGATCTCTGCTGCTTATCAACTCTGGTCATCTGATCTTGATTATTGAGAGAAGACAACTGTTAATGAAGGTCTGTAGTTTGTTTGAGATGCTCTTTATGACGCGCTGGACAAGTCTCTGATCCGTATAGTAAGTGGCACTGACTTCACATTGGAGTTGAAAATCCGGATGTTATTTTTGATGCTGAGTGCTGTTGACCTCCACACAGACTTGAGAATAGTGAAAGCTTGTCTTGCTTTTCCGATTCTTGCTTTGATATCCTCGTCAGTTCCGTCTTCCTGTAGTTGAAACGATGCTTCCCAGGTAGGTAAAAGAGGTTGTTTCTTTCAGGTTCCTCCCATTTATGCTTATCGTTGTCTGTTGTTGCTGTTGCTATTGCCCAGGAATCTTCATCACCACTGTTTTCTCTATGTTCACCTGAAGTCCTATCTTTGATGCTTCTTCTGCTAACTTGTTGCTTTTCGCCTGCATATCTTCCAGTTTGTGGGAAATCAGACATATATCATCAGCGAAGTCCAGATCCTCCAAGTTTTTTGTGTGAGTCCATTTTATGGCACAAAACAATATAGCATAGCAATAATATAACGATTGCAAGTTACAGTAGTTTTGGTCGGTGTTAAATATGTGTACATAGATAACTCCAAACCTGTTTATACTGAATGTTAAACCTTAGTGTCACACGAACTCTGTCTAAGGCATTAATTGAACCAGCATATATATATATATATGTATATATGTATATGCATATATATATTCGAGCTGGTAGTTATCTTACGTCAGAGATGATGGATACAAGAAATATGATTATAAGCATATAAACAATAATTATCTAATTATCTAATACGTAACCACTACCAAGAATTCGATTGCAATATAATCATTACAACAATAAGACAACCTATCTGTGTTACATAACAACGATCTATAATTAAATGTTTTCTGCACAGCAAGTGATTACAATTGGGTGTAAATATTACCAATATTACTGAATGGCTGATAAGTTAATCGTGCGTCGGTGGCACAGCGGTAGAATTCTCGCCAACGACGCTTCATGTGGTCCGGGGTTCGATACCCGGCCACTGACTCACTCCTTTACCTCGTTAAGTCAGCAGTAAGACTGGTAAAGAGGGAAGGTTGGGCTTGACGTTGGCTAGCAACCTCATCCCGTAAAAAATAAACACCACTGCTACCGAAACTTCAAGCCTCTAGCTTGAAGGCACACTATGTTCCACTGGGAACGTAAAGGAATGAAAAAAAATTCAAAAGATTTATCGATAATTTATTGCACTAATTTTATTATTATGAGAGACCTGTCAATACACATGAGTTTTGACCTTTCCTCAGGTTTATTTACAACAAGGAATTAAGTGATCAACACTGACTCCGAGATATGATTTTATTAAATTGAGAAAGTTTACAGAAAGCAAAAAACACAGAGGATTCTCTACGGCCTTTGCTAAAAGTTGGAGAATGATATTTCTTCCTATCAGAAAATTGTGTATATTCCTTGGTAGAAACAAACCTTTGGTTACCTCATCTGTACAGCTCTTCAGAAATAGACTTCTTGTCACGCGGGAAACTCAAAATGCGCGTCTTTGCTCACAGATCATGTTCTCTTTGCCTGTGGCTGCCTCTTCGGTATCAATAACAATTCCGTCGCGTCTCCCAAAGAAGACTCAACAACCAGTTCGGCAAACACTTACGGTGAAGAAGAATCATTAAAGTAGACCAAGACATAACCCCCCTTTAAGGTGCTGAGTAACTGAAGAAGACTATGGACTTGATAAAGGAGCTTTATTAAAGAGAAACACATCATATTTATGCATTCTTGAACGCATTAAAGTTCATCTAGGTCAGAAGAGAATAAATTGTTCTGATTGGCTGGCAATTGGGCCAAGGTTGAACAAGGTGTTCAATAAGGTTATTTCATGTCCACAACGTAAACTAAGTCTAGGTTTGAGGAATAAACACTTCTACCTCTGCAGCCATTGACTTAAAATATTGATTTCAATTTTAGCGACTTCCTATCAGTTTGTATCACGCTACAACTGCATACTCTGAGAAGTCGTTATTCTTAATAACTGTGATATATCGTTCTTTATTGCTCGGGTTTTATTTCGATATTGAGTCTAATTTTTTTTTATTCCTTACGTTCCCAGTGGAACATAAGGCTTCAAGCTAGAGGCTTAGAGTTTCGGTAGAAGTAATGATTATTTTTACAGGATGGGGTTGCTAGCTAACCTCATGCCCAACCTTCCATCTTTGTTTTTGGCTTAGCGAGGGAAAGGAGTGCATCGGTCGGGGACTGAGCCGCGGACCATGCACATGATCGGCGAGAGTCCTAACCGCTGCACCACCGACGCAATTTGAGTCCAATTACTTAGTCTATAATTAGGTTCGCCACAAGTTTTAGAACTACTGATAGTTGTCACCTAGATATCGAAACAGGCAATACTAAATGTTTGTATTATGCAATTTCGGACTGGTTTTAATGTAAATATCGTCTCACTGACCAATATCACTTAGATAATCGCTGAAAATCAGGGGGTATTGGGCATTCACTTCATCCTGAAGGTCCTAGTTTCGATCCCTGGTGGGATCGTGGTTGCTCACTGACGAAGAGTCCCGAGTTATTATGAAAAAACTATCCTTTGCTCCCTAGTTTTCAGTAGTTCTCTGACTAATGTTAATCTGTGACGAAATCTACATTTAAAATACGAAATGTATTCGTGAAATGAGCTCAAAAGCCGAGAAAGACTGATTAATTCAGTCTTGAAAATCAATTTTAGGGAAAGATTAAAACTCCAAATAAAGAAATGATGCAGCTTGGTCTAGCAATAGTTATTGAGTTCATATGTACTGGCTTTACGTTTCCCTGAAATGTCAATACACCAAGATGACAATTCCAAAACAGAATAACATGCGTGTTTTGGACAACGGCACTTATTTATGAGCAGTGAGTTAATTAGGGCCAATGTAGACTTAAGGAGTTCCTGAGAAGTAGATTCAGAGGAAAGCCATACACGAATAGTAATGGATGATTTTGGGACTATTTATCATTTTCAGTAATCCTTTTACCCAATATTCCATGCATGTAGCTCCACAAAACGTGGACATATAAGTTCAAACGGTATCGCCAAGTTGAGGTAACATTTTCTTAGTATCAAGGTGCACGAGTGGACGGCCTAAGTAAGTTATTCGTACAGCGGCAGTATAAAGCGTTTTTAATGACCTTGTTAGACAGTATTCTAAAGACTTCCTTCACTCACAATGTTACCCTTAAATTCTAAATGTAGGTGCGACACCCTCAATTCTTTATTTCATTCTTTTAGATGGTACACCGAGTGGACTTGCTTCGCATAGCGGAAACCTTAACAGAACATAAAAAAGCCAGAACTTCGAATGAAAAAGGTCTCTTTACCTTGGAGTTAAATTTATCACATGATTTACAAAACTTCTTCAGTCTCTGTTGTTTCATTTTATATAAATTGAATTTACTTAATCACTTTCCAGCATTTTACTTTATTGCCAAATGTTTCAGTCATCTTATGTTTCTACCTTATAAGGTTTGAACTGATGAACTGGCATATTCCGGGCCACTGGATCGGATCGTAGCGGCTCAATGGTGTACAACCTAGCCTTGAAACCTGAAGGTCCTGTGTTGGAACTCTAGCGAGTAAAGTACTGTGAAGAGTCCCATACTTGGACGAAACCAATGTCCAGTAGTCCCAGGTTTTCCAATGATTCTCTAACTGATGTCAACTGGTGATCGAACCCGTAACCGGTCAAATCCCTACAAACCAACACACTCAATAATATTCATATTTCTCATTTCCACACGTGCTTAGTCTTTCTAAAAAAGTTAGTCCTATCATCTATCATGCCTATTGAAATTTATGTTGACCTTTATTTATCCATATTTCTAACCCATTAATGACTGATAATCATCCAAACCAATGCTATTGTACTTCATCGTTTCCACTCGTTATGAAATTTTAACACGCACACCCATGTATAACAAACGTACTTGCTATTGGGCTCACTACGTTCTTCAAACACGTTAGAATAAATATAGCCCTTCTTCCAATCGACAGGAAAGATACCTACTGATTGTAAGAAGGGTTACTTTGTCAAACTTCCAAAGAAAAACAAATTCAATCTTTTGCAAGAACTGGTGAAAAACCGCGATCCTGCCCACTCCAAGTGTGGTGGTGTGATACAAGCAATATGTTCCAACGGATTATTATTCTCACATATTCCCACAGTTCAGTACTGCATTAGCAACAGAATACTATATATGTTCAAGTATTGGTTTGTAGGGATTTGGTTACAGGATTTCATCATGAGCTGACATTAGTTAGAGAACCATTGGAAAACCTGCAGGGAGTACTGGACGGCTGTTTCGTCTTAGTTTGGGACTCTTCATCAGTACACACCCACCGGGGTTCGAACCCAGGACCTTCTGGTTACAAGGCGAGCTCGTAGACCATTAAGCCACTGGGATCCGATCCAATGGCCTATGTATATTTGAACATTCTATTTCATGTAGTTTAATGTAAACCAAGCCAAAATCACACACTCAATGATTGGTTAAAGCATATAAAACTGTATACAAAATAAATAGTGGTTTGATCACTTGAAAATATACCTTGGCTTCCGTGTCTTGCCTTCTTTTGTTACACAAGTAAAATGTTCAACCATATCTCATATTTTAAATCTCTTGCTCTTATGAAAAATCTTCCTGTTTTAATTATAATAATTTATCATTTAGTGTTTTTAGACTGCTTAGTCAAGTTCCACAATTTATCCGATTTTCTCACATGCTTTTTTTTACCAAATGATGCTAGCAATTGACCTTCTAGAACATTATGTAACTGTACAGCTTTGAAGTGAATTTACAAAAAAGAATAATGATAACATAAATAAGAAAGAATATAAGGCATCTACAGTAGTTTCACTATATAAGGAAGGGATATCTGAGGCCCTACGTAGGATTCTCAGTAAAGCAGGAATTAGGGTGGCATTCAAACCTACAAACTCACTCACGGAGGACAAGCTCTGTAGGCTAAAGAACCCGATGGACCCAATTAAACAAAATAATATAACTTACAAAATACCTTGCAATGACTATGAGGTCAACTATATAGGTCAAACTAGTAGATAGGGGGTAATCAGATTTTGAACAACTTCTCCTTGCAAATCGAATGACCAGTGTTGAGTATATGCTCAATAATGGCGCTCCTTATTGCTCTGTTGTTACCTTTCGGTAGCCAGGTGGGATAGTGTTCTTGAACTCTTTTAGATAATCATATTGTCGGAACACAAAAATTTAGCTAAGATAAGAATGGTTGACCCCGAGAAGATGAGTAATTTAGAAAAAAGTTCAGCGATTGCACTGCATTCATTAACACACAACCAGACAACAGGGTGTGTGAGACAGAGTCAAAATTCGAAAAAAAGGTAGGTGAAGAGAGAGATTGATTGCTGAATTCTGGTTCATCGAATAATCTACACCCAACACACGCAATAGAAGTGACTCAATGCAAATACTAGAGATATGGAAGATATTATTACCACCAGTCAGTCAAATCAGAAGAGGATGATAAATAATCTTAAAATTCTATTTCAATTCACATAAATTATAACATTCTAACAAGTTACTTATTATGACTATAAAAACACTCGCCTTATTTCCCATCTTATTGTATTTTATTGATAACACTCATATTATTATTTCTGAATGTACATTATCTCAAAGTGAACTTTATTCAAATGTCTAATCATCAATTTCACTCATGTAAATAAATGAAGCCAGAAAGTTGTTTGGGTGCCTTGATATGATTATGAGCAGTAATAAATTGTGCTCGAAATGTGGTCATCAGTTAATATTACTGTACAACACAATGTGTGATTTATCAAAATAAGATTTTATCCATAATGGAGATATACAGTACCACAGTGCCCAAGTTTTATCCTTATATCAAGAATATTCTTTGTTTTTTCATGAATATCTTGATACTTTATTAACTAATCAACATTCAACCATATAACACTTAGTTAACTAATTAGTTAATTTAACTAGAATACAATTACCTAGTATTGGACTATGAGATACACTTATTATATGAGGGCTATTGATACTACAAGGCTTGAAATAGGTAGAACAGGACTCGAACCCCGGGACTTCTCGACTGTACCAAATAACCGAAGTCAATAAATAAGCCATCTAAAATACTAATTACATTTTAAAATGTACAAAATCCGAAAAAAATTATTTGACAATATTTTCTAGTACAGTTTAAAAAAGAAAAAAAGAAAACTTCCTATTTTTTTAATTTTCTGCAACATAAAAAGTGAATTAACGATTGTAATGGGATGTTTTTTTTTAAATTCTCAAAGAAAACAAAAACAAACTTATAAAGAGTAATAAATAATTAAAAAAAAGAGGCATAAGGCGAAAATGGTAGTGTAGTTCACTTCGAAGTGAAAATCTCAGTTGTATTTCTGTTGAATTGTAAATGTAAAATCTATGTACACAAACAACTGAAGATATCCAATACATATATATACAATAAAAGTAAACCTAAGAAAGACTGAATTCAGCCGAGGTAGCAGTTAAAACAAGGACAGAATGAAAATACATTTTAAAAAAAAAAAACATTCCCTCCTATAGTTAAACATCATACAACATACTGGCATAATGATCACAGAGAATATTTTCATGTAGAAATAGGATAGAATCATCAGGAGCACAACGTAAAGTAGGCAGTAAATTTGGTAGACTTTTAGTCTGAATATTCACTGATTGATATACATGACGATTTGGATCAAAGAATTCTAGTAAATCTGGTTCAGGTTCATTCTAAGACAAAGTGTACAAGAAGAAGAATAAGAAAAAAGGAGATAAAACGAGAGTAAAAGAAACAATTACATGTTTTACAAAGAATCGAAATGTTACTTAACAACCACTTGTACGTAGTATTCACATGCAATCGTCGGGTTGCCTAAATCTCGAGTAAGTGGAGAGTGACTCAAACCAGTGACTCAAACCTATTTGTTGGAAATTGAGTAGTAGAACTAATAAGCCACAGGCTCATGTATAACTGATGTATAAACAACTGTTCAAGAAAACATTCTCCTAGGGAACTTTATACTGAGGTTAGGCGTCGAGTGCTAGGTAAGGAGGGGAAATCAATCGACAAGGCTGTGAGGCTACATCGACTGAGATGGTTAGGACATGTGTTACATATGCCTAGTCATCGCCTTCCTCGACAATGGGCAATGTTAGCTGATATAGGGTCAGGCGGGAAAAGAGCTAGTGGCGGTCAAACCAAAACATGGCACCAGTCAATGAAATCTACAACGGTTAGTCTAAGCCATGTAGGAAGGTGTAGACTTCCTGGTTGGGGTCCTCGCGACAGTAAAATCCAATGGTTGGAAACAATTGGTGATGTGGCTCAAAATCGTTGTCAGTGGCGCAGATGTATCCCCTCCTTGTGACTTATGATTTCCAATGAAACTATATTGTTCTTCGTTACTACTATTTCTTTGTCTCTCACCTCTGTTTACTGTCTATTTTATGCATTTCTTCTACTTTCTTCTCTTGCTTTGTGTGCTACATGAAGTGTGGCGACTTGAACTGCTGCACATCGGTGCAACGTTCTATGTCGAAAACAGACTGACAGACAGAGAGTGATGTATCCGGTTTCATTCAGCTCAGAAAACTAATTCAGCGCGTCCCAAAAAGGACGACACGCGCATTCTGGATTCCACTGCTAGTCACCATCCACCAATTTAATTCTAATTACATACCCAGACATCGTCGAAGCATCTGCACAAGAAGCCGACATGTCAACCTGAGACCGAGCACTTCGGTCCAATCAGTCAGTCGACCGGAAAATCTAAAATTAAATTAAATTACTAGCACAATATTTACGAAAGTTATGCTCTTTACAGAACTTGAAATTGAGTCAATGAGTACTGTAGTCGAAGTTATTAAAGGCACCAATAGGCCTCTGAAGAACTGAAAGACACAAGTGGATTGTTATTCATTGAGCAGTGCTCAATATAGCCACTTAGTTCAAATCTATAGATCAGGTGGACAGTATGATCAACAGACTGAGTGAAAAAAATATACTTCTGATCACTATAGTAGACTGTGATTTGCTATCAGACATAAGTACAGCTTAATATGGGTGTGCATCAGTGGTCCAACGGTAGAATGCTCACCAACTAAGCACATCTCCCACGCTTTGATTCCCGGTCGACACACTTCTAAACCTCGCTTAAGCGGCAGTAAACGCGGAAAAAGAAAGAAGGTCGGATATGAGGTTAGCAACCCCACCACTACCGAAACTTCAAAGCTCAAGCTTGAAGCCCTGAGTTCCCCTAGTAACGCCAGCGAATGGTAAAAGAAACAATTTGACATGGTAATAGCGAATCTATGACATCACAAAACAAATAATAATAAAAATAATAGTGTAGAAAAGCAACTTACAACTTTGTCTTTAGCATTTTGTTTCCTACACGCCTCCAACTTTTTACGTTGAGCTGCAATTCGTTGACGTTCAAGACGAACTATTTCTGATTCATCAACAGATAAATCGATAAGATTTGTATACTGTGTTTCATGCTCTGGTATATTTACAGTGAGTCCTGGATTTAAAATCAATGGATTGATTAAATCATTTCCACAAGGTAAAGTGCTACAGGCTTCATTAACAATACGTTCAGCTTCTAAACGTATCTTATCAGTAGGCTATTCATTATCAGTAGTAAAAGAGAATATACAAAAAATTATGAATATTAACATTGGTATAGAAGTTAACTAATGAATATTTCTAACTTTAAACTTAATGTAAAATAAAGTACATTATCGTATTATTTTAAATAAAATACAGATATCTTTTGGAGTGGCGTTGCGCAAAATCTTAATAATAACACAAGTAGCTGTGTTCCTTTAATAATATTTATTATTTTCTTGAAACCACGACATCCGATTGTAGTGCACTATGCTTCAGGGACTTGACGTGTCACTAGAGAAGCATTTCCAACAGACTGTTGCAGACTTTTAACAACAGCTACCTACTTCGCTTTATAGTGAACATAAGATGCACAGAAGGGACTAGTAAGAAGCAACTCTGGGAGATATGCAGAAGAAAATGGAGATGGACAGGATACATGCTGAGGAGGCCGCTGAGTGATACCACACGCCAGACTATCGAGTGGGAAGCAACGAGTTGAGAGTTCGAAGGTGACGTGGAAGAGATCGTGTGAAGACAAGAAGAAAGCTTATGGGCAATCGTGATGCCAGATAAAAACGACTGAAGACAACAAGATGAAGTGGGAGATGTGCTGTTGAAGTCCAAAGTTTCAATAGGAATCCTGACTTAACTTTTAAAGTGACTTAAGAAATTAGAAGAGGGAAGGTAATCTATGGGTTCACAATAATCAGACAGGGTAGCCATTCAGAAGTGTACTCCGAATCTACCTTGATAATAACATTCTAAGTGATGATATTAGATGGTTGGAGGCAATCGGCAGGAAGCCTTGGACCTAGGTTTCATGCTAGTTGGCACTCTTCAGCAAGGCGTATCTTCAACCAACTTGAAGGAACTCATGTCCCTTCTGAGATTCGAACCCGCGTCACCCAGTGCTGCAGTCAGAGACGTTACCACTGAGCTATTCGGGCTCGCGATTGACCTCCTGTAGGACTGTAGTGGATACTTTGATTTGACACTAGTAACTAGTGTGATGCGTCTAGTACTCTCTTCGGTGCAGACTGAATTCTATCAGTCAGGTTGTAATGTGGCCACCAGATACGCCTTGCTGAAGAGTGCCAACTAGCACGAAACCTAGGTCCAAGGCTTCCTGCCGATTGCCTCCAACCATCTAATATCATCACAAACAATGTACACCGTGATGGCGAGCTACCTAGAATGGCGGCCACATTACAACCTGACTGATAGAATTCAGTCTGCACCAAAGAGAGGACTAGACGCATCACACTAGTTACTAGTGTCAAATCAAAATAACATTCTAAGTCTTTTAACACTCAGTTATCTTTATCTTAACCAGTCATATACAAAGTGATTATAAATGACGTGGAACTGAACAGATTTGGATAATCTCAAGGTATCCATAGAATTAAAGTTGTAACGGTAAATAATTCTTACAAAATTATTATTAGTCTACATCCATTCTTCATTCAACATTGGATGCTGACCTTCACTGTTTAAGTCGTCTTGTTAAGCTGAAGGCAAGCGGTTAAGTATCTAAGCCATTTGAGGCGAAGTTCAACAATAGCCTCCAAAGCCTCAGGATGGTCGGGGGTGGGTGCCTTGCGCTGCGGGTTGGCCACCCCTCCAAACACCTCTTGAAATGCTCCCATATGACCGGGCGTCTTACATAGCCTCTCCTGAGGAAGTCCTACTCACTGCCTTCACGTGGCGGAGGTGTTTTTCACCAAAGTGAGAGGGCGAAAGCGGATGCCTGGCGCTCTTCACCGGGTTGACTGTCCATTGGATGACAGTCTAGGG
This sequence comes from Trichobilharzia szidati, assembly GCA_944472155.2. Classification (NCBI taxonomy): domain Eukaryota; kingdom Metazoa; phylum Platyhelminthes; class Trematoda; order Strigeidida; family Schistosomatidae; genus Trichobilharzia; species Trichobilharzia szidati. The sequence continues at coordinate 75,065,463 of OX235272.1, forward strand.
GAGATGGTTAAACCCTGATTCCAAACCTCCAACGACTGGCGTATGAAGCTCACTGGAGCTCACCGGCAGATGTATGGACAAAAGGGCTTGTTGGATGTCCTGGATGTCTGGCCCCATTCAAAAAGGAGTATGGTCCGAACTCCGGTCACCGGCTGCCAATGGATAGTGGACTCCCTACTCCACTCCTACTGCCTTGTAGGTCACACTTGGTTGTGTAAAGGCTAGAGCTGCACTCTCAAACAAAAGGCCGAGCGATTCTGGGGACATCACTCGTACCAAATTCCCATGAAACTTCATGAACTCTCTTACAAACGACTCTCACCATGGCCGCGCCTGGGCAGCGATGATTCGAGATGTTCATGAAGCCGGCTCATCCTCCCGTAGGAGATAGCCGAAGTAAAGTAAAAGTAAAGTATCACAGGAGTACGAACACTTCAATGACCTCGAGCGCACGCTAGTCATTTGCTAACGGCACCTGTCATTATCATAACTAAAATATCAACGCTATTCACCAACTAAGATGCAAATTTCCCTCAGTTCACGTTTTTAAGTACTGTTTGTACAATGTGTTAATAGCTCGTTAGGGTTAGGATCATGGATAAGGTAAGTATTGGGTTAGGGTTAGGATCAAGGTTATAATTAGCATTGAGGTTAGAATTACGGTTTGGATAAGGGTTATGATTAAGGTTAGGGTTGATGTTAAGGTCAGGATTAAGGTTAGGGTTGCGACTAGGGATAGATTTAGAGTTGGTATTATTTATTTTAACTTGTTTTATCATCCACATTTTCCCAGTAAGTAGTCGTCAATCCTCTTACTGAAAACCATAGTAACTCAACCGAGGCCTCTTGGGGAAGACTGTAAATGAGGACAAGAGAGATAAACGATTCACAAAAACAGCTCATCTTTAGTCACCACGGTGAATAAATGTATAGAAACTAGTCTAACTTAGCAACTGATACTCCTCATTATAACATGGACATATTTTTAAGTTATGTCAGAGAAAGATAACCTGTGTCATGTGTTTTCATGCATTTTCTCGTAAATATATGTGCAAAAATTCCTCATTTTTGTGATTGGTTAACTCAAAGTCAATCATACGTTCGCACCCCTTGGGACGCTATTGTTGAACTTTGCCCCCTATGGAAGGCTATTGCGCTACGTTCGGTCGTTCATACACGAACCCTCACTAGTTAAGCAATTATCATCGCTCTGCCTTTCTGATCCCGAAATATATCTCCTATCTTGGACAATCCATTTATTGTTTTGATTTATTTCTGATCCCAGGAGAACAAGTACTTTGGGAGTTGGAGGATAAACACGCGTTTGTTTACAGAGTATCTTGCGTAACCATTGATATCCCTCAATTTCTTATAAAGTAAATTAACACTTGAGTAGCCGAACAATATCATGTAGACGTAATACATTAAAAATCAATTCGCCATTAGTTATTATCATCCTTATGTGGCTAAACTAGGAAAGACTCACCGTTTCTGAAGCACTGTTGATCTTTAAAGACAGGTTTTTGATTTCTTTTTTCAAGGTTTCTGCTGTTTTGTACATTGGTTGTGACAGATTTACACCGGGATCAACAGACTGACTCTGAGGAGAGTATGTAGCGTCTAAATCGACAGAGTCTACTTCGGTAAGAGTTGACAAAGAAAGATCATCAGAACGACTGAGAAGATAGTTAGGCAGTTTCCTAGGTACTTGGTCATCCCAACTCTTGACGTCTGAAGAGTAGTTCCTAGAACCAGTTACAGTGCTGTAAGACGATGATAATGGTGGCTGTGGAATATGATCGGTGGTTCTGAGGAATGAAGAATTCTGGCAGGTATTTTGGGGACTCCATTCAGTGTCCACAGAAAGGTTACACATTTTGTCGAAATTACCTTCCAACCACAGAGATGTATCATATGGAGATGCTTCTGTAGATTGAAAGTGCTTTGGTGAACTCGGATTACCGAAAGACATTGATGTTATGTGCGTCAACTCATCGACACCATCTTCAGAATAATCATACATTGAAGATCTTCCAGCTAGTAGATCAACGGAGTTGACAGTGATATTTGGGCGAAACCTAACCTATATGGGAATCAAAACTTTTTACCGGTTCATTACCTGTTTGGATGGACTGAATGGTCTATTTGCGACATCATTCTTGATCATACCATCTGTAAATCTAGAATAAGCATCCAAATCTAATTCAGGTGAGTAGTCAGCAGTCACTTCAGAATTGGACAACATAGGATTTCGCTCAAACATCATTGTAAAGAGATGATGGAAAGCATCATATAGACCACTTGGTGTTGAAAAACAACCACTGGAATGATCTGGAAGTAATAAAAAATAACACGACATAATGAAGATGCACAAGAAGCAGGATACGCTGCGAATCTGCAAATCAATTAGGCTGTTATGAGCAGTTTCAAGGTAATTAATGGGGAAAATAGTGTGAAATTTTATTCTACAGGTTGTTTTGATTTGACTTCATCCAACGGGTTAAAGTTTACTCTTACTACATATACGCAGGTTTGAATGATTTACTCTTATTAAAACACGAACTTAGCAATAGAATGCGCACCAAGAGATGCGCCACAATCCCATAGCTTGTGCAAAGGCTGGGATACTTACCAGCATGCCCACAGGGAAACAGGTGGTTGTCTTAAGGGATCACCCTCCAAGTGTTTTACTTGAAGTTTGATCCACAAGGTAGTGGAACAGCATTCCCATGGTTTCCGGTGTCCTAAACAGGTTCATACGTCATTTGATCCTTTCGGATTTTGGAGCTCACTTCTCCTAGGTAGACGTGCTTCCCCACGAGTCTGGTCGTAAGCACCAGATATTCGAATTCGCTTCTCCACTTTTGTGAGAAACACCATCCGCATGAAGGCAGTGAACAAATCTTACCTGGCAGTGGCTGTCAACGCGTGGCCAAATGAGAGCATTTTGAGAGGAAGACAGAAGTCTACCAGCCCTCGACCATACCAGGTCGTTTATGAGGGAGAGTTTAAATGAAAGGAAGTTTCTATTCACGTTAATAATATGTACACCGAATCACCTACCTTAACTTGCATTTCCAGCTACATTCACATACAACAAACCTCAATTTGGCTAAACAGACAAATTAACAATTTGAGATGGGTCTGGTCGTTGATTTGAGACAAATAGGGAAACCAAAACTATTGCTGAGGGGACATCATTGGTGATGAGTGACAATCTATTTGTAATATACTGATTTCCAGTAATTCCTGTCCACAAAGACATATGACCGCTTTGAAGGTAAAAACAACGACGTTTTATTAATTTTTCTCATTCCTTATACTTTAACTGGAACATAGGGTTTTAGGCTTTAAAGTTTCAGTAGTGGCGTCGTTTTCACGGGGAGAGGTTGGTAGCCTTATGCATAACCTACTCTCTTTTCTAGGCTTTCTACCATCCAGGTCAGGTTTGAGAATGTGTCAACCAGGAATCAGACCCCGCCTACCTGCGTGGCTGGAGAGCATTTTACTGCTGAACCATCGATGCATTTATTACCAATCAATAAAAAGCACCTCAACTAAAATTGACTGAAACACCGGAGTAGAAACTATCAGTCCAAAAGCTAAACCGAATTACAATAGGAAGTTAGCTGTTGCAGTCGATATTACTACTATTAAATTTTATAGTGAACTAAATGCCAGTAGATATTTTCACTTGTAATTTGAAAATATAACCAATTTGAGGCATAATTTATTAGGTTTAACTGCTATCAGAAAAACTGAGGACAAATAAACAGATGTTGCTGTGATTTTAGCTCACCAAAGAACCTTCAAAATATCAATTTTAATGAGGATATTTAGCAGCTGCTGAAATTGTTTGAAGTACTTTTATCTTGGTTTAACAATCATGATCGACACAAGCAGCTTACTTACAACATCTTATAAAAAATGACAACGAACTTCAGTGGGCCAAGTACATACTAATCTGCAACTAAAGTTTGCTTCTGGACTGCAGCTAGTTAGCCAGACGAGTACAAGTAGGCTTTTGAGTGAATAGCTTTTAAGACTCCTCCCAGTCTGGTATTTTTATTATTCAAACCTGGAGGATTTCCTGATGTATGGCAGGAAATTCAACTAAATAACTTATTGGTCAGAACGTTAGGTTAACTGAAATAAATCATTATTATATACAGACTGCTGGCCTAGACTGAGAACACGAGAAGCTGACGAAAACAAATGACTAAAGGCCTAAGATGTTTATTAAAAGCCCAAAAGCTATCCTAGATGACGACTCTTAACCTGTTCTCACTCCCATACACCTTGTTTTACACGAAATCTTAAAAGCTAATGGCATAAAGTTGAGAGGTTTACGAAACACCACCGACTTAAACAAATCACTAATTATTGAAGTTAAAAATGGAAAAATTTGTATAAGTATCTAGTCTCACTGCAATATGCTTGTTTTACTACAAAGAATACTTCTTTTGCGACAAACCAGAACCAATGAACAGTAGCGGAATTATCAAGAAAAAAACTGTCGATCACCCATTTTCATCAAAATGTTAACCGATAATAACAGTAGTCGTAGTGAATAGTCTTCCAGTGATCTATCAATATAAATTTAAACAAACAGGTCGCCAATTTTTATCGCGATCCAATCAATACAGTGTTCAGTTCTCCACTGCACCTTTTTATCCATGCGCTTTACTATTTGTACAGCTAAGTCGCAGAAATGTTTACGCTCCAACTTAACAGGAATCATACCTCACTAATAAAAGTTATTACACCTGTGGCTTGCGTTTTGTCTTCTGACCTACTCGATAAGCGAAATCGAAGGAAAGGAACGGTATCAAGTTCAAGTAAATCTATACATTAATTTTTTAGTATGACCACAAATATAAATAAACAGTAAGAATGGTAACCCAAGTTAAAAAATCACAGAGCAATTCACGGATAATTTTGTGACAGATTAACGGGGACATTTGTAGGGTGTGCACTGAATTATCGGCACCTTCCCTGAAGCTATATTAATGTTTAATAGGGGGTTGTACTGTAAAAGGGATGAATAATAGGATCTTAGAGAAATAAAAAACTTCTCACGGAGGATTGAGAGATGCTTGAAAGTATTAGACTTAAGGCATTTTAATGCAAATGGATAAATGTGCTATAAAAGCAATATGTAGCTTAAATTGTTTATTAACATTGTAATTCATATCGCTCAAGTGGATACATCTTTGCTTTAAACTCCTAAATTAAAACGGCAGTGTGTTTAGGCTAAAAACATGAACTGCAACGCATGCATAACCATATTAAACTTTAGGACTAAAACAATTACTGTCTGAAATGACCTTGAAAAGTCGCACTGCTTAGAAGTTACCGCGCTCAGTGTGTTTGTGGCAAGTTTGCACAACCCTATTGATCTACTAGAAATCTCCCCTTGATGATTAGGAGTGATTCCATGCCCTCACCAAGTTTTGTAAAAAGTAGCTTTACCCTATTTCCTGCAGTAGCTGTGTTGACTGCTTCCAGTAAAATTATGTCGACTTGTTTTGTTGAAATTGCTTCCCGATAAGAATGCTTCTAAGATTGGCAGTTGTTATGTCGAAAGACGGGTCGAAGGCAGGCTGAAAAACGTCATCAGGAACTAGGCAGGATGAGGACGAAAAAAATCGATGAGGTTGCTCTGACAAGTAGCTGCCTTTATTTCTTTATTCGATTGAGCGGTGGTCAAATAAAAAGGGTAGTTAACTCCGTGGAAATCTCACTTAAGGAGAAAGAATTTGACATTTAGGGGGCGCTTCCTATATCTAACTACCTCCAATAGAGTTCAAATAAGACTACTACAGCACCTGCCCACATTTGTCCCTGTTCAGATGTCTTAGATTGCACACTATCCTGTGAGGTGTTGTCAACACTCCTCTGATTCCACAGTAATTGCGGGCAAATTGTAGATGTCAAAACGTTATTTATAATGCGTTTTGTGTGCACTTGTTTACTTTCAGTAAGACAGGCTGTTTGAGGTTTTAGTTGAAATAACAAGATTTTCTTTCCGAAGTTAACATATTACTGAGTTGCGCCCAAAGCTTCCACCAAGTATGTTAAATTTGCCCTGCTTATCTCTTATGTGGGTAGAAAGGACTGTATTCCCCTTCAGTGTGAGCCAATATGTTTATACTTTTCAGAGAATACTCTTTAAGCCTAATGAACGTCTTAACATCTCAACAACCACATTTTTAAATATGATTTATTGACAAAACGAGTACCAGTGGTTATCCATAAATCCGTGATAATACCCTAGCTCCTTCATTCATGCGGTTTGTAATATAATATCATCCACTGTATAATGGGATTGGACATCATATTCACATTTCACGAACTGATTCTACTGTTGAAGGACATTTATTAACTATTGCATAGGGTCTGCTTTTAGAACCGGCTAAGGCACTAAGCTCCATAGCTCCGAAGGGAAATCTAGGTCTCGTAGTTCACCTTCCGGTTATGTCGTTAGTGTGTTACAAGCTATTTTTCCCTTACTGGTTGCTATACCATATCTGTAATTCTGACATTCGGATGCGTGATAGGGGCTAAAATCTTTATTAATCGACGCACTTCACAAAATGCGATGCAAAATACCCTTTTAAGGAAACACTCGAACTATGAGGCACATCACAATCTCTTCTCTTACTATCTGATTCAATATGAATGTATTAGGCGATCAGTAACACAGGTAGTAGTCCTTATTCTTCACTGGATCTTAAAATGCTAGAAATGGCATTACTCGATATGTGCGAGGTTTTGGACGGCCTTTCGATGAGAAGAGTACAGAAATCGAACTGTTTATAGCCTAGAGGATTACAAAGACAGGCTATGGGTGCAGTGTTATCCCATATTTTTCCTATGTCCCAAAATGGATGTTAACTACGAATTGTAGTTTGCCAACTGACCCAAAGTCCACTTTCAAGTTGTTGTTTTTTATTATAGTTTGATTCCACACCGTATTCTTGGTACACGTATGAAATTTTAAGCATGCGATGTCGGTAGCCCAAATTTTGCAGGCCAACCATTGATATCAGGTGCGCATCGGCAGGGGATTGTACCCAGGACCATGTGCATGGTCGCGAGAGTCCTTACCACAGTGACACCAATGTACACAATGGCAACTATACGGGAGTGGAGTTAAGTCACTCTGTGCTTAGATAATCATTCTGAGCTGCAACTAAGAGTGCCGAAAGTAGATCTTTACACAATTTTTCTACTGGTGCACATTTAAGAGAATTAGGCCGTGAAAAAAGACTGAAAAGTCTGCAGGATAAAACTCTAAATGTATATATGAATGCCGAGGAAAGCAACTTCTTGATTTTGGTTGGTCTACTCTCGTGGGTAACAAATACATCATTCCGTCTTAAACATAAGACTGCAAAGTCCTCATCTAATGACCGTGATGTCCGGCGGTTAGAACCTGCATGTGAGATGTAGTCAGCAGTTGCATCTCGCAATAGCGGGAAGCTGTTTCAACGAATCTGAGCCCCACTGGAGGGGTATATGATAACTGTAACAATCTACTTCATTCCAAAAACAGTACTCATAATAGAGAATAGAATTCTCAGAATTTGTCACAATACTGCCTCTAATTTCCTCAAAATATACATGAAATTAACCACAGGAATTTCTCCACATTCACGGTTTAAAGCCAAAAATATTCGAAGTACGAAGTGAGAATAATAAATGTAACAGTGATAATAATAACAGTGAGTTTGTTTCAACCAATATTGGGGATTCAGTTTGGAAATTTTAGCATGTTATAGATTATTGAACCTGTTGTTCTTCTGATATAGAATGGTGAAGGGAAAGACAAAAATAGCAGTTATTAAACAGCTTAAATTATGTTCACGCTTTTCAGAAAATAAACGAAAAATTGAGGGGATTATGAATATAACAAGAATTATAACAGTAACGCCTGAAATTATAAGTGTGGAGAAAATTATCCATTTCCTAGTGACAATAAGGTTAGTTAGCTCCTGCCTGACACTATTCTCATCAAATCAAATGCGTTCCGAATATGGCATCGTGGAATTTCTACATCCAGACGTGCATGCATTTTCTTTTGAAATGACTTCTTGTTTTACCTGAGGGGAAACAAGGTGAAAGCTGCTGGTGACGTAGATGCTCACAGTCTGATAAAATTCCCTTAGCGAATTTCTTGCATGAAATCAAGTGCCTATCAATGACGATGTCAATGACGAAGCCAGATGGGATACCACTCGCCCTACCGACAGTCTTCAGAGTTCTACGAATTATGACATATTCTCTTTTAAATAATCCAGGAAAGAATAAGCGTAAACAATAAAGAAGAATAGGTAAGATGCACGAGTTGACAAATTGTCAGATGAGGGGGGGGTTGAGGTATGCCGGAGTGCCTAAACTTCTTAGTGTAAAAAGTTAGACGAAATGTTCTTTTAGAAATCGCTAAGACATGTGAAGACCAGGATAGATCATAAGAAGAATTAATCCAAGATACTTAACGCCAGACTTGATTTCTATATCACTATCATCAATTATACAACGGTCAAGAGAATTAACGGCTTCATTCAACTTTCTTTCAAATCGGAGACCGGAGTTAACAGTCTGACACTTGGAAGGCTTTAGTTTGAGGCCATTAGACGAAGACCATTTGCTGACTCCTGATAGAAGGCTGTTCATCTTAGTGCAGTCAAGCTGGGTGTAAACAGGAAATGAAATCGTTAGATCGTCCGCATACTTAACAAAGTTCACTTCATCAGAGTGCGACAAGTCATGCGAGAACAAAGAAAACAGAGTAGGAGAAAGGGCAGCGTCTTGAGGGACGCCAACCTCAGTAAGCAGTGAATTAGACGACTTCCCCTTACAGATAATGTGCTGCATTCTTCCTGAGATATAAGAATGCATCCATTTGACAACCCAACACCCAGTTTGAGTATCAGCAGGCTTATATAACAAAATATCCCTAGGTATTGAATCAAAAGAAGATGTGTAATCTGGGAAAGTGCAGGGAACAAATTTAGCCCATTTGTCTAAACTGGATACAATGTCATGATGCAAGACTGCAGTTGCATCTAAAGTACTTCTACTATGTTTGTCGGCGAGTTGTTTGGGATTGTTAAAGGCTTTGAGTGAAGGTCGAAGATTAATTAAGAAGAACTTTTCCACGGTTTCCAAGAAAGGAGAGGTTATAGGAACAGGTCTAAATTTAAGACATATTCTTGTAGGTGACTTTGGTATAGGTGAAATTTCGATGTCTTTCCAAACGAATGACACGGCATGTCTGGAAAAAGATTCATTGAATATTGCCAGTGAGAGGATAACATAGAGTATCTGCACATTTTTCAAGAATAACGCTAGGGGACCATCTGGACCTAGGCTACATGTAGGGTTCATAGACTGAAAGCATTTTGGAACGTCATTTGTGTTGAAACCAGGAAAGCAGCTTTCATTAACACTTGTGACACTAAAAAGCTTTACATTTGTGGGAGAATGTGTAAGAGACCTGTTTAGTGTACACACATCAAATGAATAACGAACACTGTTTATCTGCTTGCCACCAGTAATTTCTTTAAAAAGTTTCCATATTTTAGAGGCATTTTTACAGGATGTAAATTTCTGGTTATAAATTGAATTCAACCTGTGCGTTTCAGAATTGATTAGGATGTTAATTCTTTTCAAACCAATGTTATCCTTCATTTTATATAACTTTTCTGTGTGCCTGCAAAGCTTTCTAGGTTAAGGGGAGGAGAAACGGTCAGATTAGATGAAGTGTTTCTTTTGGACAACAGGTGTCAAGGCAAAACTTGAGATAACATGTAATATTACAGATAGTGTCATCAGGAGAGTCTTCATTAAACAAGTCCCACCTTGTGTCTTTGAGTATGCTCCTAGTTTTCTGAAAATTCTCCTTAGAGTCACATCTATATACAATTTTCTTGGACAGGTGTGAAAAGGTTCTCTTGTGTAACTTTCCATAAATTTTGAGTAAAACCCGTACAGTACAGTGATCGGAGTTAGACAGTGGGGCTGTCTTACTACCTTCGTATATTCCGGGGTGATTTAATTGTGCAAGATCAAGCGAAGTATCCAGTCGAGTAGGAAAGTTAACGACATTTTCACTACCCAGAACAACATTCCAAAAGGCAATGACTTCATGTGCATTGGAGAATGGTCGGGTAGGCTTAGGGGCCTTGTCCCACGTTCGGCAGTGCACCCGAAGAAAGTGCTAGCTGGGATGGTGTGATATAAGTGTTCATGATGAAAACGAAGTATTCAGATAGGTGTTTAGGTCGATATTTCACAGTTATACGGTCAGTATTATCATTTGAAAATTCAAAGCAGACGTTGGTGGCGACAGACCACTGAGAATAATTAAAAGTAGCAAAACCACCACCTCGCTTCTTCCTTGAACTGCCTCGGTCTTGTCTGTACATAGTGAAACCATTTAGAGAGATTCACTTGTCATCGTGGCACAGTGGTTAGGACTCACGCCGACCATGCACATGGTCTGGGGTTCGATTCCCTGCCGACGCACACCCGATATCTATGGTCGGCCTGCAAAATTTAGGCTACCGATATCAATGCTGAAAATTCCACACTTGTACTGAAAATATGGTGTGGCATCAAGCTGTAACCAAAAAATTATGAGTGGTGGAGCCAAGTTTCCCGAAGCGTTATTACAGCTGCAATACGATAAATATTTGGACATAATACAGCATGCAAGTATCCAGCTAGCAATGATTTCGGGTGCAGTGCAGAATATTTGAGGCAGACTTTGGCCACATTGCAGAACTTTGGGGGAGTCTTAGGGCACACTGCACTTGCATGAACGGTCATTGGCTGGAAATCAACCAATGGGAGTGACCCATTTGTACTTCCTCAACCAATGCAGCCCAACCTCCTTGGTTACGAATTTTTCCAAGTCATTCATTGCATACTTCTATGTTTTATATTAGAACCATTACAGTACTGTCCATTCTAAATATCGTGCATAGCGTATATGTTGTGCAGACTGCAAGAATCCGTTTGCTGAAACTTAAGGGTCGCTGCCACTCACCATGATGCTTTTTCTTAAGTTTATTAGAAACTTGTAAATCAGCAGGTTTAAAACATTTTAAATAATCGCGAGAGTAGATGATACGACTTGCACACATAACTGAACAATTAAAACGAAATAATTCCGAGTAATCAGATGCAGTATAAATGATGGAAAATTTTAGTAGCCCAGGGTTTAATCAGGCCGCCATATGTCAGCTAGAAGACAAGTGTGGCATACGGTTAACCGATTAACAGCCTACAAGGACGCCTGGGACTATGGGGAGAGCGATTTGAGAAACAGTTTTGGCTTACCCACAGACTGATATGCAGTACTATTATTAACATTGCTCAACGGTCCCGTAATACTTATTCACCCAACAAAGTGGAAATCTGGAAGGAATTCTGAGTAGAGAATTGCCATAAGACACTTAACCCATACCTTTTTTAAGATGCTGTCGGGGCTATAGTTAGAGAACTGGCTGAAATCTTCAGGAAAGTATGGGGAAGTGAGAATGTCCTAGCAGTACCGAGAGGGTTTTATAGTCGCACCTATTCTTAAAGTAACGTCCGAGAACATCATCTCCGTATTAGTACGTAACCGGTCGCTCCAAAGGTATTCGCTTCTGGCTTGCTGCCCAGGCCGTGTAAAGTGTTAAAACCTTGAATAGTATTACACCTGAGTTTGTTATCCATGCTGTTTCAACACAGAAATATCTGACTGTTAACTATGTTACCATTTCCACAGAAAACCAACTTAGAAGGGAGAGATTTATTGCTGCATGGAAAATGCACATCACCAGAAATCACAAATAATAATATGATTATTTTATCTGACCAATGTATATCTGTATTTTGTGTTATAACAGGACTTCCTGCTTGGGCAGCATGCGACAATAAAATTCCAAAGACCTGACCCTTAATCGACATTAGGGTCGTCAAGTGTCTGAGCCTCAGATCGCGTGGACAGTGACTCATTACATGCCTGCTGTTGTCCCAAAGCGTGAGAATTTATTTTCAATAAGGAGGCTGAATTCCATCTAGGTTGTCTATTTGTTCATGAAGTGCTCAGTAATCGCCAGTCGCTAGAACAGTGACACAAGTGTTGCAAGTCAGCAGTTACAATATTTTCTGATGCTGGAAATGTAATAAATTCGGTGGACGTCGCAGCACCTTAAAAATTCCTGTTATAAAGAGGTGTTCATGAGAAGGTAACCAACCTTCAAGAGAAAACTGTGGGTAGAATGAATCCAGATAATCAGTAACCAATATTGTTCTCAACCAAATGTCACCCAGGTTCAAAATTTCTCTGTAATTTGCCATCAGCGAATGCAACAGGCACCGCATGAATAGCCCTTAAGGATACAGACTTGAGGATTTCGACCAAGCTGAGACAGAACCAAACTGTTCCAATTCTAACTGACCGAATCCAATACAGAACCTAATGGCTGCGAATAGAATTATATCAATAGCAAAATATTGAAAACTGCAGGAAAATTGGTCTGTTAAACAAAATGTATCAGATAAACATGGTACAAATCTTCACATATGAGGTTATCCGGCGTCCAAATACAAACAATACAATCGTTGAACCCAAAGTTAGTTCGCAATCAATGAGACGTCAATTCAAACAAGAAATGTACACGCGTCAGATGAAGCACAGACGGTCTGATTAACACAAAATGGCTTTTAAAGTAGAACTTTAGTGTTTGAATGTAAAAATATTGGACAGAATGATGACATTGTTGAGGTAACAGCCATGGCCTTCTATCTTTAGAAATCCTTCCATACCTTGAATATGCAGACATTATCGTCATTTTACAGCCATAATGTGGAACACTTGCTACAAATATACGAACTCTCAGACTTCACCGAATGAGTATTCCAAAAGACCAGACCGTGCCCAACAATTATGATAATAACCGAAACATTGAAGACACAATTAGGTACTGGTAGTGCTATCATTTAGCTACATTACGCCAGCCCCTATTGAACGCAGTTTGTCCATTTACTCGATAAATCACTTTTCTAACTAACTTGTAGGTACTAACAAAGAGATGTAAATCAAGAAGACTCAGTTAATTAATGGCGTACTGTGATGAGTAGTATATTTGAATAAAATAAAAAGTTAGTCTTGTAGCGGCCCCCCGCAGCCCCTAAAGTCTTATTTAAGTCAAAGGATAAAGGACATATCTAACTAGTACGGCTGAATCACAGGGACTGTGAATATTCATGACATAAAGGAAAAGCGAAAAATGGTGTTCGAATGAGTCCATTGTGTACACTTAAAAACAGAAACTTGAAACACTGCAAGGAGCTCTAAAACACTTAAAAGTCGTTCTATTTTAGAAATAAGTAATTATGCTACAGACCTTCAATTTCGTGGTTATACGGCATCCAAACACGAAGAACGGAACGAATGAAGGAAATATGCAGCGTTTAACGAAGATTTGGATTTTAGCAAATAATATAAAACTGTCCAAGTTGAACGGCAAAGTTGTCTTTTACTTAAATATGGAAAATAGTGTATAGAGTGTAATAGTAGTATTCAGCATTGCTATATGGAACACTCCTAATTTGCAGTAACATACAGCCTACGTGAATGGCACCAATTTAGTGTAATTTCGGTATGTGCTGCATTCCGCTTAAGAAACAGGCACCGCTGATACAAAGGCAGGGGCCAGTATCACTACGCAGGCTTGATAGTGATTCGCTAGAAGTAGCCGATAGATTCCTGTACCTATGTTGCTGTGTGCTTTGGCGGAGGTTTAATGAGACCCCTAGTCGTATAATGAAAGACAAAACTTCATTACCCGTAGCTATGTCAGGAAGTTAGCCTGGTCATCAAAAGCCACGCTTACATTGCCTCGGTTCGTGCAGTCTTGCACTATTCCTGCGAAACCTGAGGGTCTGTGTTTGCTTTGCGTGATCTGAGGTCACTACTGAATGGCTCGCTTTCTCTGGGATCATCATGTATGTAGTTCTGCGGTCAGGGGCTAGTGTTTCCATAATTATAGTGGAGGTTATCTCTTAGTAACTGTTGGTATCTTTGAACACTGACTTTGGTGACTCAAAAATGTACTACGAATGTCATCCCAGAGGTTCCCATACTGTTCATCCTTCTTTAGCCATTGGACTAAGCAGAAAATGTGGCTGGGTGGTGATGACCTCATGAGGCAGCCCCGTGGGATGAAACGTAGTTAATTTAGGTTAGCATTTCACGGTGCGTCATGACTCATGTAGTGGACCTAGCGACCAAGTTTGTTCATACACGCAATTAAAAGGAACAAAACAAATACTAACATGTATGTTGATATAAAGTATTCAGTTCACTTAGGTTAGTATACACAAAAAACGAGTTATTTAAAAAACTATGATAGTCACACAATACTCAAAATATAGATGTACAAATTGATATGGATAAAATTGTCCTTCCTGTGACTATGCAAATCCTCAACTACACATTAGAGATGCTGACCGCCGGAGAGCACTTGCGTTGAGAAAGACAGATTGGAGCAAATTAACCTGATGTGGTGGTGTCGACCGGTACGAGGCAGAGTTGGTCAGCAGATGTGATATGTGAGCGGCTGGAGAGAGACGAGTAGATTCGTCCATTGCGCGTGGCGGGGGGGGGGGGAGGTTGTGTCCTTGTTCAACCTCACGTAACGACCACACTTATCTTTGAACTCCTCATTTTTACTATTTTTCGGCCGCCACACTTCCTGGGTGTGGTAATTAAAGCAATGAAAATGAGTAACCCCATATGTTATTAAATGTGTCTGGGAATTGCAATCAGTAGAAAGTAAACTACCGTTTTCTCTATTTCTGAAGGAAACATTAAATGATGAATGCTTAGTTCCCCTATATCAGCCTCACTAGATGTAAAGTGCCTAACAAGCCAGTCAGTAGATTGCCTGACTTGTAAGTATTGACAACAAAACCCTTTCAAAAACACACAGTTAATCTTGGATCTGCTCTGATGAGTAATGTATTGAAATAGAATAAAAAGTTAAGGTTGTCAGGAAGGAGATTCTAGAATTTGTTCGGCTAGTATGGCTAAACTATGAACTCAAAGTCTGTGCGTGTTAGCAGCACGAGGAAAGAGCGTAAAGTGGCATCAAACCTGTCCTAATGCGTACCGATTAAAAGAAAACTTAAAACACGTGGAGTAAAGGCAGGAGGGTTAGACGTTTATTTAGTTTTTATTAGGTCGATTCGTTCTAATCTAATTATTTTAACCCCAGGTTTATTTTGATGCAGTGACAGATGCACTACACTGCTGTGGCGGTAATTCCCTAAAATTACCATCTACAGCTTTCATCGTTCAACATTGTCTGCTGACCATCACTGTTTAACTCGATTGGTTAAGCTGAAGGTGGGCAGTCAAGCATCCACGCTGTAGTGCTAAGTTTTGTTTGTTCAGGCTCTCTAATTAGCTAAGCAGAGCAATTACACTGGGGGTTGGCAGATTTATAATTGCACCAGCACATAAACGTATCTTGCATACTGGTCAACATCCTTCATCTCTAAAAACCCTATTCCCCAATCATTCTACTTCTTTACCACATATTTAACTTTATTATTTTAGTATGACGTATCTCTTGTTGCCTATATTGTACGTATTTGTATCTAAATAATGACAGTACTGCTAATCATTGGAGTTTTATCTATTTCTTGCATCATCTCGTCAGGCATAAAAAGTCAATCGTTTATTTACATATGGCGTAATTCTCAATGGATCCCTAGAATTCAAGTAATGCCCTTACACTTCTCAAATTTAGTTTCATTTTATGTGTTCTTGTTCTTCCTTCTTCTACATCTTAGTGAAGGTTAAATGAACCACATTTAACCATTTCGCTCAATATCTTGTGCTGGATTCTTGTCAACAACTTACCCAAAGGTAAGAAAAGAAGCTGACTACGGCTGATACGTTAAATGTTTCTGATAATGTACAAAAAGTCAAACAAGTGATAGGCTTTAAAGACATGCTTAAAAAACTTGACCTACATGGTGAATGCTGACGACTGTGTTGAAAGTATTTGATGATGAAAATTAAACACTAAGAGTCTTTCTACTGACAAGATTTATAAGTAATATATAGATACAGACAGAAATATGTATATCATCTTCAAGAATATCGAATAGCGAAGAGACGGATTTAATGGCGAAGAGGAGAAATGAACGACACTTGTGAAACAGCATGGATACTCTTATGTTCTGCCATTACAGTACCATTAACGATGTCATTCACTTACTGACAGTAGAATATCACCAGCGATGCAATACTTCAAAAATGCTTAAATGCATAACATACGGGAAAATTATTGTTATATGGCACTTGATTGATATTTGCATACGAATTAGTTCTCATTGTCTACTGTTATACATCCAGCAAAAATTAAATAACTGTTGACTGATTCCAGAATTCGGAAATCTGTTTTAGTACGATTTGCTCTTAGATTTGAGCTTTTGGTTGTGGTTAGATAAGTGAATACTTGAGGTGACATTTCCAGAAATATACATTTAGGGGAACGATAGTTGTTCGTTGACGGGCTCACCAGTTTAGGGGAGAAGGTGATGTGTTGATGTTTAAAGAAAGAAGGACGTATACTGACGCAGACTCTTATAACCACAATTCCTATAGTATTTGTTCTGCTTAGACCGAAAGCAAATCAAAACACAAAATTGACCGTCCAAAATGAGAAGCATATATTTCGGGTTTAAAATGGTGTAACGACAGAGGGCAAGAGTCAGGCAACAGATCATTTATTAAGGAAATCAACGCATATTTATATATTTTCATGTACATTACTATGGATATTTAAGTAAACAAACACAGTCTTCCAATTGATTGGTTGTTTCTCACTGAAAGTTAATCTTTCATCTCTTTGTGACTGTTTCTTGAATGTCAAATCATCTAAATGTTAACTGCATCCGCCTACGCAAAGTCTGCTGTGGTCGGTTTTGAATCAATCTTTGTTCACATTTTCTCACGACAAATCTTGGGAACGTAAATATTGACGTAAATTACTGTCTACCAATTTGGCTAGTAGACAGCTCTCACCACAATGGTAGTACAAGGATGATAGTCTAACTAGCTAAGGATCATGCACGAACGGACGAACGTAACACGACGGCATGCTAAATGGCGTGGGTGCCTGACCGCGCACCTTCAGCTAAACAGATCGACCCATAAACAGTGAAGGTTACCATCCAATATTAAGTGATGAATGCCATAGGTTAATAATTTTAGGGAATTATTTACCGCTGTAGAAATCTTAAGTGTGTATATAAAGCCATACTGAAAACTGCTTTTGACAGCCACTGTATTAAACTTCATTACAACTCCATGCAATATTAGGTTGATATAAGAAATATGATAATAGTAATGAGTTTGTTACTGACAGTAGTCTATATTACAAAATAAAATTTTCAGAAATGTGCATATTGCAACAATTTATCTGTTTTTACAAAAACAAATAAAATAGTGAAATTATAAAGCCGAAGTTATCAGAAGAATAATGTGTGTAATAAAATCTGTGCTAGAGATAAGTAGCAGTTTATTTACAGATTATAAAGTAGGTTGTTTAGTCCTTTTCTGAGATTTATCTCTTCAGAAAACACTTGTGCGAGATATGGTATGGTTAAGCTTTTTATATTTATCCGTACGAGCATAAATTCTTATGAAATTTCCTCCAGCATTACACGGAAAGAAACCAGGTGAAAGTTGCGAATGTAAAGAGGATATTGAGTGTCCAACAGGATGAATTTAGCCAATTTCTCGCAAGAATTGAAAGGCTTATCAACAACGATATCATTTATCATTTTCAAAGACATACCACATCCTTGTTTACAGCCTTCAACGTCCCATGTAACATATCATGGTTTTCTTTTAGGAACTCAAGGAAGAAGCATGGTGATCTGTCAAACCTATCTTCCTGACAAAATTAACATTCAATCATTTACACAGAATTAACGTAAAATTTTCTATAATAAGCCCTTGAATTTATTTATCATTTGCCTTACAAGACAGACAGTTCCCCGAAGGAATTCATGTCCCTTCTGAGATTCGAACCCACGTCACCGGGTGAGTACTGCAGTCGGAGACGTAACCACTGAGCTATTCGGGCTCGCGATTGACCTCCTGTAGGACTGTATTAGATACGTTTGATTTAACATTAGTTAGTAACTAGTGTAATGTGTATAGTCCTTCATTTGGTGCAGACTGAATTCTGTCAGCCGACTGCCTCTAACCATCTAACATAAACAATTCAAAGTGCACTGTGATGGCTAGCCACATAGAAAAGTGGCCACAGCAAACGTAACTGATAGAATTCAGTCTGTATATAAGTGTATAATTTGCGCACTGTGGTAGAATGTAATTCTATGTTAGTTAAGCTTATTTTAATAATCACACAGTGATGCAGTATTAACAACTGGATGACGCTTCGACAATAAATTATTGCTCATAATCGCATATCAGTTTTAGTCACACAGTTTCACTATTCGTCTTATATTTATATTTTCTCTCTTTCCGACTCTCTAACTCCCTTTGTTGTTTGCTGCCACTTTCACAAAACTCCGGTATAGGCGCTGTTGCGTCATTCCGATTGACTGCACGTGTGTGGTTTTGAATCTATAAACAAAGCTTCAGTGATTAACCTCTCTCTCTCTCCACCTAACTATATTACTTTTTTATACTCTCACTCTGTCCCACTCACCATATTTTGTGATAACATGCAAGTGAATGCAGTACAATGGCTGAGCTCTGTTTTTTCTAGGTTATTTAACTTAGCAGGGTCAATTATTCTAGGTCTAGCTAAATTTTTATGTTCCAATAATCTAGTTGACCCTGATCTACTAGTTTGACCTATGTAACTAGTTAATTGCATAATATTTGGTAAATTACATTATTTTTACTTAATTGGATCTATTGGGTCCTTAAGTCGACAAAGTTTATCTTTGAGAGAGTTAGTTAGTTGGTTTAAATGCCACCGTAATTCCAGCCTCATTGAGAATTCAGTCTGCACCAAACAGAGGACTAGACACATTACACAAGTTACCAACTAATGTCCAGTCAAAATATATCCATGTACTACTTATAGATCTTGTCAGTAGTACACGTCATACTGTGATTGAGTCTAATTGCTTTGTGTCAGTTTTATTCTCACTAACATCTAGTCACATAAATTAAAAAAGAAGTACATATTTCTAGCTAACCTACAATAAATGATAATGTACTTTTTATATAGTTTGTATGCATAGTGTACACTGCTTAGAAAAGTGTAGGTGGCTTAGTCAGATAGAGTCACCCAATGAAAACAAAACAATTGTGAAAATGCTATCATTTATTATTGACTGTTTATCATTGTGAGTCATCTTATGTATAGAGATATAGGCTGAGAAAAACAAATGAATCGATTAAGTAATGCTAGATTGTAGGGGAAGTACAAGAAACTCGTTTTTAATGAAGATGTGATAAGATCAAGGGATGATAAGATAGGGGTTGAAAATATAAGTAAGGGGTGGTGTAGAAGTCACCAGTTGGTTATATCTTAATAGGCCAATAAGGGAGGGATAATGGCTGTACGAACTTCTTTTGGATGCATAGTTTAGGTTTAATAGTTCGAATGCCTATCGCCTCAGTTGTGTGCAGTAGACGAATACTTAGTCTATTGGAAAGACTCAGTGGGATACGATGAATTACTTTGAAAGCTCTCGTTTTCTCCAATACATGACCACTATCAACTTAATCGGTCCATTTGTTTTTCTTAGCCTTTATCGATTAATTCTACCTGAATATATTTTTGTTTAATCATGCTGTTTTTCGTTATTCGTGTTATCACAGATTGCCTCACTTTTTCATCCTTATTATTGATAAGACCATTATTATTATTGTCATCATTACTACTATTATGACTAATTGCACAATTTATATTCACCATCTTATTATCGTATATAGATATAGCGAAGATTCTTTTGAAAATAATTGTTAAGGTTTATTCAAAACACTTGAATGGATTTTAATGATCAAACTGATCTGCTAAATATATTCATCAAATACCCTAAATAATACATTGCATAAGAGAACTTGCAATGTTTGTGGAGAGTGGTTGATGGAAGTAAGTCTTGTAATCCAAGTCGGTCAAAACAATTAGCACAAAAGTGGATTTACCAAAATACTCAAACAACTTTCAAAGCTTTCATATAAGCTAAGGTTGGACAGATTGCACTTATTCCCACTTCATAACGGTTTGTGAATGGTTGATATGAAATTAGTATGCCATATCTCTTGTGCAATTATCTGAGTGCTAATCTACCCTATCGATTTCTTTCCTTTAACACTGACCATTTACAAAACGAGTATATTTTAAGTTCGTTCTTGCAAAGAACTATGAACCAGTGAAATTCTCTTTGGAAGGGAGTATGTAGTTTCGAAACCTTCTGTGGATTCATTCAAAGCAAGATTAACTTTCCACTGTACAACTGTAGTGAGAGCTGTCTACCAGCGAAAATTGTAGACAACAATTTTCGTCAATGTTTACGTCCAGAATCGGCGCCATGAGAAAAAAACAGTAACAAAGCTTAACCTTGAGGAACTCACCAACCAATCACAGCAGATTTAACATATAAAAATACGATTCGTAGATATATGGCCTGACCTTCCAAGAAACGGTCACAAGCAGTGCAGGATAACCTTGAGAAAGAAAACTACCTATCAGAAGACGTAGCTTCTCTGCTAACAAAAACGCTAATAATAATATACATAAAAATCTATAAAATATCTTTTGATTTCCTCAATAAAGGATCTGTTGCCTGGCCCTTGTCTTCTGCCGTTACACAGTAAATCAAGAGGAATAATACAAGGCCTAAAGCCTATCCTTAATCATCTGAAATCTAATCACAGGGCCAAAATCAACTACTACACTTTATCTAGATAATCTTCTTTACGATACCGGGAAAAGATGGTGGATCAGATTGTAAACATACACTAACTCTGAAGTGATGAAGACACGCGTCATACAAACTAGGACATTGTCTACTTCTGTATACAGTCATCGTTGTGATGGTATTAATTCTGAGGAGGATGGACATGACGACATGGGGGAATCGGTAGCAATTTGTGAATTTAGTTACGTCTTTTTTTAGTTATGTAAACTACCTGTTTGAAGTTTTCAAAGCCTAATGACTTCATGTTATGATTTTAAAAGAACACAGTTTTAGTACTTGATGAATGATGACTGACAGCGAAATCCCGGATGCACATTTCTTCCTATTTGGGACTCCTTAAGGGGTGTACTAGGAGCCAACATGTTAATAAAAGCCAAACATTTCCCTCCACACAATCAACAGCGAAAACAAAATCAACGCAATTTAAAAATATTCCCATTATGATAATTACAGAGCACGATTTAAACAAGTAAATATGTATTTTTGGGAACTGCTACTTAGTTGTTAGATGAATGGGCAGTTTCATTTCAACAAAAAGGAATCTATTGTCAAGTGAAGGGCGTAGCAAAGGGCTCGGTGATTGTTCGTGTCTCAGTCGATATGTTGATCACAAGATTAGAGAATATTTCAATGAAAAATGTAATCAATCAACTGTAGTTCTACTGTAGAAAGATGAATGATACCTTCATCTTGCATAATAATAACCTTCAATAAGGCTCACCCACAGATTGAGTTCAAATACGAAACAGAGAAAGACAATGCTGTATCATTTCTTGATTTCCTGATAACAAGAAGGCAAGATGGCAGTATTAAGCGGGGTATTTCCGGAAATATTCATGGGTTGGCCAATGAACCCATTTCAGGTCGTTTGTTCCTCTTGCATACAAACGAAATCTCACTAGTACCCTGATGTATCATACTGGAAAAATCTACACAACCGACACTCTGGAGGATAAAATAAGGAAAACTTGTTATATGAAAACGGATACCCCGAAAAATTTGTTAAAGTCTCCATGAAGAGAACAGATCGAAAGAAATGCCTGCAAACGGTGGAGAAGAAACGTATATACATGACTTTACCGTTCAAAGTAGACACAGCCACTGAATTACTGGTATCGAAACTCTGAAAAATAATAGCTACAAAATTACATAGGTAGAAGGATTCGGAAAGCCCACTGTCGTCTTCTTCAGCATTGTCCAAACTGGTCGGGTAAAAGAGTCGTAAAGTCAGTCAGGAGTTCCATATTGGCACACCTTTTGGATATAGAGCACAAGATTAATAAACTTTCAGCATTTACAATTCTATTCAAGGTCCCACTTAAATTCCCTAGATTTGTACGTATTCGGTTGCTAAGCATAGCTAGAGCAGATGCCAGAAAAAGTTTTCAACCCAATATCTGTGTTTACAAGAAGTCCAATCTTTCTCTCTCTCATGGTCTCAACCCCAAAGTAGAAAAGTTATCTTTTCAGGTGATACCGGATAACTGTATATTTTATTTTTATGTGTACTGCTAACTTCATTATCAATAACAAACTGTGTTATATTTGCACGCTTTAATCTTAGTTTCACAATTTATTATTATTATTCTACTTACATTCTACATGATTATATTCGATTCTTTTTCGATTGGACACTAGTCAGTAACCAGTGTAATGTGTGTATTCCTATCTTTGGTGCAGTCACGTTTGCAATGTGGCCACCATGTAAGGTGGCTCCTTATCACGGTGCACTGTGAATTGTTGATATAAGATGGTTGGAGGCGATCGGCAGGATGCCTTGCACCTAGTTTTCGTGCCAGTTGGCAGTCATCAGCAATCAGAAATATCCAATACAGGAGATCAATCGCCAACCCGAATAGCTCAGTGGTAACGTCTTTGATTGCAGCACTTTGTGACGTAGGTTCGAATCTCAGAAGGGACATGAGTTTCTTCAAGTCAGCAGATACGGTTTATTGACAAGTGCCAACTAGCATGAAAAGTACGTTGAAGACTTCCTGCCAATTGCCTTCAACCATTTGTATTCGATTCTACTGATCCTCACTGTTTCAGATGTTTATTACTGATGTTTTACCCATATAATTGTAAAGCCTTGTGAAAATTCATCGAAAATACGTCTTTGCTTGCTCAAATCGCGTTCTAAAATTAACTCAAACAAAATAATAATGCCTGTCTATTACACAGGAGGTGGCTTTCGTTCCCCAAGTGGTACAGTGGATAACGTTTTGGGTACTAGGTTCGAGTTTCCGTCAGAACACCATCACTCGCTGGAGATCGCAAGCACATTCAGATGACGAGTCCTAAATCAGGAGATACACGCATCCTGGATTCCACTGCTAGTCACCATTCACCAAATAGCATAAGTGTTAGTCCATAGAAATCGTCGGAGCGTCCATAATAGGAGCTGACGTGTCAGCAGAAGCCAAATATTTTTTGTTCAATCAATCAACGGGGTAAACAAAATAACACAGACATTAGTAGATAGACCTAATATTTATCTGTTTTTAAGACTTGAGATTGTTTCGTTGGTCGATTCATACATCTCTCCATTCTTGTAAATCCTTTCTATCTTTTTTAGCTTTAATATGTACTACTATTTATTCAAATAATTTGTAAATAACGCCTACTTGAGTGAGTGTATAAGATAAAATTTTATCTTGCTTACAGCTATAATACCAAATTTGGTTTTCTATTGTCATTGTCACATTAGTGGATTATATTTGATGCATATGCACAAAGTACAACTAGTTTTGTGAAGGTATTAACTATTCGTATTTTTAGATCAATAATACAGTAGTATTATAAACAATATTTATTTAATATTCACACATTTAATGTATTTGTGATACAATGAGTCATATCTGCTTGTCTATTTGGTGTCTAATCTACCTAGTATGCAGGTAGTCAGGTGGGTGCATATGATGGACATATTCGTTACTCTAATTATCTTAGTTATTCCGACTCACATCTGCGTTGGTCTAATTGTACTTTTGTTAATGTTATGTGTCAAAGTGTACTTGATGTGAATATACATAAACACTACGACTATTACTGTCTGAATGAATTCCGGTTATTTTTATAAAACCCAACTACTAATGTAATCTACCGTGTTTTCTTACGGATTGATATCAGTTACAGAACCATTAGAAATCTGGGTGCACCGGACATTTATTTCGTCCTAGTCTGGGACTCTTCGCTAGTATGCGCCCACAACATCACTGGGAATCGATCCCAGCACTTTCAGGTTATGAGGTTAGGTTCGCTGACCACTCAGCTACTTGGGCTGGAATGCAATGGCTCATGAATTCTACCAGCGCACCATTTTAGCACTACGGCCAACCTCCCACTCTATGTAGGGTTGAGGTTACGTAAAACGGAGGAGTTCCAGACTAGGACGAAACAGCTGTCCAGTACTCTCTAGGTTTTCAGAGGTTCTCCAACTGACATCAATCGACGATCAAACTTGCCTACAAACTAACTCTCAAAAAAGAATCCTTCTTGTTCTTGCATGATACTGTGTACAAATTGTAGAAATTACTTCTTAACTCAATGACAAAACAGTGCAGTTTTAAATGTATGAAACTAGCTAGGTTGTAATATAACACTTTCGAATTATTTCCTTTCTTATATAGTAACAGCTTTGAAATAAAGCAGAGAATTTGCAGCTCAAATCGAATTTATTTTTTAGGATGGTTCCAATGACAACACCTTCAATTGTCCATCTAGACAACATCTGCAGCGAAAATCTGACGGAGAAGTAAGATTCAAAAATTCTCTATGAATACTAATCGTATAATTATACACCCCTTACCAACACCTCTACATCTTATGAATTATTCTATGTATGACACTAAGTGTTTTGCTACTTGACATTTAACTATGATTATCGTCACAAATATTTTAATTGCATTTGATACTAATATATATATATATATATATATATATATATATATTGTACCGCTTGATAATAAATTCGTTGAAAGGAGTCTCTTCGTTAAATATTGTGTTCTTAATAAAAAATAATTATTTTTTCTAATTATATTAACTGAGATTCATTCATGGTTAATTCTAAAAGCTTATTTGACAGTCAAATTAACACTGAAGGCCTTGTCCAGGAGGACAATGAAATCCTATTCACTAAAGCATCATTAATGTAAGTGTAGAACTTGGACACTGTGGTAGAATGCAATTCCATATTAGATAAGCTCATTTTTAAATATCATACACAGTGATGATGCAGTATTAACAATTGGATGACGTTTCGAACATAAATTATTGCCACTCATAATCGCATATCAATTTTAGTCACACGGTTTCACAGTTTGCCTCTATTCTGTCTCTCCAACTCCCTTTTGTTGTTTGTTGCCACTTTCTATGTCTCCAGGAGAGGCGTTGCGTCATTCCAATTGACTGATTGTGTGGGATGTTGAATCGATAGACAAAGCTTCAGAGATTAACCTCTCTCTCTCTCTCTACCTAACTATGTTACTTTTTAATGCTCCCACCCTGTCTCACTCACCCTATTTTATGATTACATGAAAGTCAATGCAGTGCAATGACTGAGCTTTCTAATAGGTTATTTAACTTAGCAAGGTCAGTTATTCTAGTTCTAGCTAAATTTTTATGTTCCAATAATCTAGTTGACCCTGATCTACTAGTTTGACCTATGTAACTGACCTCACAATCATTAATTGCATGGTATTTGGTAAATTATATTATTTTTCTTAATTGGATCTATGGGGGTGGGGTCCTTAAGCCGACGAAGTTTATCTCAGAGAGAGTTGTTTGGCTTAAATGCCACCCTAATTCCATAGATTCAACACAGCACACGTGCAGTCAATCGGTATGACGTAACGCTTATACCGGAGATATGGAAAGTGGCAACAAACAACAAAGGGAAGTTGGAGAGACAGAATAGAGAAAGATATATATAATACAAATTGTGAAAACGTGTGACTAAAACTGATATGATTATGAGTGGCAATAATTTATGCTCTAAACGTCATCCAGTTGTTAATACTGCATCACTGTGTTAATTAAGATAAAGCATCCTTAAAATATTTGAGTTCGGAGTCTGACTGCATTATTTTCTTTCCTCATTACTTAGACGTTCCGAGTGGAAAACAGGACTTTGTGCCTCCAAGATTCAATGGTGATAGTTCTTTTTACAGGGTGGGTTTGCTGGCCTCACGCTCAACCTTCCCTGTCTTCTAGCCTACTATCAGCTAGTAAGTAAACTGGGGGGGGGGAGTTTTCGGAGTGCTCTAATCAGAAATTGAACCAGGACCTCCTGGGCAGGCTGTTAGGCATTCTACCACTGACACTCTTAATGTTCTCATTATTTTTTAAATTTTAATTAACGTTTCATTTTTCATAGAAATTGAATTAACACGTAAATGTGTGATCCAGTTGTTCGAAATCTATTGGGGGAAATACAACACTCTTATTAAATACAGTCCGTCTTATTATGATATTGCAAAATAACTTAAGGTAATCCCAGTGTGTTTTGAAAAACAGAACAAGATTTTTCCAAACGCTTCAATAAGTAGACTAAACTTTCTTTAGCAGGATTGTTGAAATTCTGAATAAAATCTTATAGGATAGACAAGGGTTATCACTGAGGATAGAAAGTGTCTGTTGTCGATAAAGGACATCATCTAGCCTGATAATAAAATAGATATCATCTAACATAAGCATTCCAAGAACACCAGTTATTGTCAGAAATAACATTCTAACATTACTTGTAGACTTAATATTTTGTGGCGTGTGCTACTGATGAGATTTATCAGTAGTATATGAAGAGACATTCATTGGGATAAAAACACTAAATAACAAAGAGGTAGATTTCATGTCAGAGAAAGCAAATGATACAGCGTTGCGTAGGTACATGCGGGACGTGAAAGGAACACAGAGAAACACAATATAAAGGAAGGCTGGAAGTAGCACAACACGGAGGATCTGTGCAAATGGTGCATTGGTGATAAGGTGTACATAATTTCACTACCTAGAAATACCTAATTTACACACCTTTACTGAGTTTCTCGTTTTCTACCGTTACAGCTTCAGTACAAATAACTTGTATTATTCATACAAACTAGATATTCGATAGAATTCAGCTCATCTACCTTAGACAGATAATTCTAAGGTGAGATCAGTAAAGCAACACAAACCTTCATTACCCTGGAATCAGTGGGATGGAATCTGCTGCACTTAGTATAATAAATAAGATTCGGATTTTCAACACTAATGTCAAGTCACTACTTCTATATGGTTCAGAGAATTGACGCATCACGAAAAGCATTTTCAACAGCCTGCTGCAGACCTTTACGAATACCTCAACCAATACGCAGATGAGGCTGTTGAGTGACATCATGCGCCATGGCGATCGAGTGGAACCCGAATGCGAAAAGACGA
Source organism: Trichobilharzia szidati (assembly GCA_944472155.2). NCBI lineage: Eukaryota > Metazoa > Platyhelminthes > Trematoda > Strigeidida > Schistosomatidae > Trichobilharzia > Trichobilharzia szidati. The sequence continues at coordinate 75,092,859 of OX235272.1, forward strand.
GCTGAGCGTCCGATGGGATAGTGTGAGGCGTAAACGAAAGGTTATGGGCATTTTTGGAGTCAGCTAAAAGAGACTACAGAGAGGAAACTGAATTCAAGATGTCCCACCTGAGATCTAAGGGAATAATAATAATATAGGCTGGGATCATGCAGAAAGAACGAAAAATAAAATTTAAATTCTCTCTTCAAACAGATTCCAGAATATAGATGAACTCAAATGAAATTAACAAAACGTACAGTTTCCAAGGAATATAGTGATAACAGTTTGATCATTTAGGTGAAACTTTAACCTTTGATTAACTGACTGGTTTCAACGTACAACTTTGTACAGATATGCAGAAGTTCGAGTTGCCAAACTCCCTCTATGCAGCACACAAAGCAAGAGAAGAGAGTAAAGAGAGATTTAAAAGAGAGACAGATAATAAACAAATATTAGGCAAAAGGAATAGTATTATGGAAGAACAATAGAATTTCACTGGATGTTATAAATCACAGAGAGTGGATGCATCAGCGCTAACCATTGACAACAATTTTGAGCCATATCACCGATCGTCTCCAGCCACCCGTTTTTACCATCCAGAGGACTCCAAACAGTCAGAAGTCTACACCTCACTACATGGCTGGCTGGCTTGAACTAACTGTTGTGGATTTCATTGTCTGATGAAGCCATGTTTTGGTTTGACCACCATTACTCTTTTTCAACCTGATCCGTCCTATGTCAGCTAACACTGCCCGTCGAGGAGGACGATCGATGGCTAGGCATGCGCAACGCATGTCCTAACCATCTCAATCAATGTAGCTTCACAACCTAGTCGATTGATTTCCCTACCTTACCTAGCACTCGACGCCTAACCTCAATATCGCTCACCTTATAATACTGTCAGCTTTGGTTTAAAAAATTGGAATTCAATTTAGAGATATTGACCACAGTACGGTTAATATAGTGCAAATACCTTTTACGTGTCGACAAAGAGCGGGGTGGTTGTATTTTCAACCTGAATTCATTCCCCATATCTGAAGATATTTGTTGCGCACACTGACAGAAACAACCCACAATGTTACTTGACTAATTAAATTCACTGAAATTATTACGCCTAAATCCTAATCTTATATATTTGAATAATAGGGTGAAAACCTTTAGCATTACACACGAACATACACTGTAAAGAATTGAATATCAGTCACTGTGACATGTATGAAGGTATTCGTTGGGATTACAAAAGGAGCATTAAAATCTAATAAAAAGTGATCAGGTCACACAGGAAGAGAGTCCATAAATGGAAAACAGAAGGATAAATGTTACAAAGGTTCTATGATCAACTTGTAAGGTATTAGTAGTGCTATTTAATTAGCCTTCAGTAAACGTAGTTTGCCTAATTACACAGTCAGTCAGTTATTACTCTGTAACGGTGGAAGACGAGAAACTTGGTAAAGAAATGTTTATTAGGAATTTGGCGTCGCTATATAGCGAAATTATGTACACCTTATCTTCAACGCACCATTTGCACAGATCTTCCGTGTTGTGCTACTTCTGGCTTTCACATTGTGTATGTATCCTCCCAACGCTGTATTATTTGCTTTCTCTGACATCAAATGTATCTCTTTGCTATTTGACGTTTTATGCCGATGAACGTTTCTTTATGTACTACTGATACATCTTATCAGTAGCACACGCCACAACTCCACCTAGCTAGAGAGCTCTGATAAAAATACGCTATTCAAAAAGTTGAGATTATTCAGGGTAAAGAATTTAAAACTTATATAGGCGTTTTGACTGAAATACCAACTCTAGTCCACCCGACCGTGTATCTGTTAAAACAGAAGTTAGAACAGTGGGAGGTGCACTACACACTCAACATGTATATGTTAGCTATTTTAATATTATCAAGAGTTTCATCACCTGGGTCAGCTACTACGTCAGTGACTGTGGAACATTCTGCCAGCTCAGCAACCTGCATATCTAAGCAAAATAGAGTATTTGAATGTAGAAGATAATAAAATTAGGGTTTCCCCTCGGTGAAATCTCACTCTCATTTCAATTAACTCTAACTGAACTAAGGAGAAAACGGGTATTCTGATTACCAAGAACCAAAATCTTTCGAAGTATACAAAAATCGCAGTTCCTAACATGGTAGATTTAGCTGATTGGTGTCTTACCATCTACTTAGGGATTACTAGTATGAAGACTGGTTTCTGAAGCTATGATGTATCGGTTACAATCAACTGTCATACCATTTATTGGGCCTAAAACTTAGTTTGAAAACTTCAGCTGTACTTTCATGATGTTCAAAGACTATGAAATAGAAGACGCCTTCACAGTTAAAACTTCAGGGAAATTCACTTCACAAAGAAAGAAGAGAGAACAATGAAATTTTCTCCCCTCAATTTATTCATCTTAAGAACTGACAATGAGAACTTAGGAGATAATAGTGTTTAGTGTTTAGATACCTCACAAGAAATCTTGGGTGATGACATCATTTCTAAGCGCTAAGACTCACAACTCAGCAGTCCGCTCCGTCTTCCTTTATGGCTGTGAGACCTGGCCATTGAGAGTGGAATACATGAAAAGGGCAGGTGTCTTTGGTCACAGATGCCTGCGTTCTATCTCCCGTGTGAAGTGATGTAATAGGGTGAGCAGTACTGAGGTTAGGCGTCGAGTGCCAGGTAAAGAGGGGAAATCAATCGACAAGGTTGTGAAGTTACATTGATTGAGATGGTTAAGATATGTGTTACGCATGCATGCCTAGCCATCGCCTTCCTCGACAATATGTAATGTTAGCTGACACAGGTTCAGGTGAGAAAAGAGTTAACTAGTGGTGTTCAAACGAAAACACGGCACCATCAGTCAATGAGATCCATAGCAGTTAGTTTAAGCCAGCCACGTGTGGAGGTGTAGACTCGCTGATTGTCAATGTCAGCTGACATAGGTTTGGTCAGATTGGAAGAGAGCCAGCGGTGGTCAAAACAAAACATGGCTTCATCAGTTAGTGAAATCTATAATATTTAGTTTGAGCCATATAAAAAGGTGTAGACTAACTTCCTGGTTGGGGTCCTCAGGATGGTAAAATCCAATGGCTGGAGGCAATTGGTGGTATGGCTCAAAATCGTTCTCAATGGCGCAGACGCATCCAAACCAATCGGTTTGTAAACTTCATGAGTATGATCAAATTAACTGCCTATATGAAAAATACAAATTGTACAGTTAGTTAATGATACGTCGGTGGTTCAGTGTGGTAGACTGCTCGCCAACCCCACAGTTGGTGGTCCATGTTCGACACCCTCCTCAACCTCTCCTAGTCCACTAGTCGATAGTAAGCCCAAGAAAGAGTGAAGGTTGGATATGAAGCCATATCAACCCCAGGCAGTAGAGAAAAACAAAACCATTATTACTGAAACATCCACTCAGAATACAAGGAATGAAAAACAAATTCTTATTTAGTATGAGTATTCAGACTTTCACCAACACCTGCCCCCTTCGTTCTAGATGGCGAGAAAGGATTAACAACAAAGAACTCTGAGAACGAACCAATCAAAAACCGACCAATCAACAAATATGCTGAAGAAAGTGGAGAGGAATCGGACACACGCTGAGAAGACCACTGAGTGACACCAGACACCAAGTAGACCTTTGAGTGGATCCCGGGTGAGAAACAACCGGTTAGGATAGGGTCAGATAGTGTGTGGAGGAGATGAAAGATTATGGACAATTACGCAGCGAGCTAAAAACGACTGCAGAGAACAGGATGAAATGGTGTACTCCCCCCCCAGAACTTAAGGGAATAATAGAAAGTAATAATAAATCCGAACCACAAAAACGTCCGTAGGCTACAGGATACAATCCCGTATCCGAAAAGTATAATAAAAAGAGAGGGAATTATAACTGTAGGCGAATAAAAAGATGACTTTCGATGTGTCAAGTAGTAGTGTGGTAAGAGCTGGCTGCTAGCCAAATTGGTAGACAGCAATTTACGTCAATGTTTACATCCCCAATATTGGTCATGAGAAAAATAAAAACAAAGACTGACTCAACAACCAATCACAGCGTAGGCGGATACAATTTGCAGATGGATAATCTGAACTTCAAGAAACGGTCACAAAGAGATGAAAGATTAACGTTCAGCGAGAAACCACCAATCAGAAGACTGTTTGTTTGCTTACGATAATCTATAATAATGTACATGAAAATCTATAAATATCCGTTGATTTCCTAAATAAACGATCTGCTGCCTGGTCCTTGTCTTCTGTTGTTACAGTAGTTGGTCTCATGAAAAATAGCAAATTATGTCAGTGGTTACAAGATTTCATCATGAACTGATATCAGTTGCAGGACCATTGGAAAACCTGAGGAGTACTGGACAGCTGTTTCGTCAGCCTAGTTTGGCACTCTTCAACAGTACGCACCCACCACCATTGTTCGAACCCATCATATAGTTTGAAAAGATGAGTGCTATTTTCAAGTCACAAAATAGAACGAGATACCCCCTGCCAAATTAAGAGTACAAAATATGTGTATTATCGATCATAAACGAAGTGGCTGATTTCTACCACCACTGATAGTTAAGACAAACGGGACATGAAGTATTACTAATACGAGATTCCCCTCAAAATAAGTTTAAAACTAGTCTTTCTCATCTAAACCACCAAGTTTAATTGCAACAATATTCGTGTGTTGACTTCGTCAGCTGCAATTTAGAGTAAAAATAAAGGAATGGCACTGCTTTTTATACAAACACTGGAGAAGAAAAATTCAGTCATAATGGACGAAAAGGCAACATAAGAGAAGTCTAGCTAAGAAAGGAAATAAACAACACGTAACGCTACTCACTCTGGGTGACATCGCGCGTCAGGCCAACGCTCGAGTGGAACCCGAAAGGGAAGCGGCGAGTGGGACGTCCAAGGGTGAAATGGAGGAGATCGTGTGAAGAGGAGTTGAAACAGTATGGACTAACATGGATGCAGGTGAAAAGTACAGCAGAAGATAGAAGCAAGTGGAGACGTGCAGTTGAAGCCCTATTTTCCACTAGGAACCCAAGGGAACAATAACAATAATAACGCCACTCACTAACTGAATATACATAAGGCAGGATGGAAACTATCAAACTGGTAAGATTTTGCAAGTAGTATATTGTGTGATGTCTTCTGTAAGAATACTGAATAGTGGAGGGACGGAGTGGACAGTGAGGAGGAGAAATGAAGATCTTGGTGAGACAACAAAGAAAACATGAATGGAAGACAAAGAAGCACAAATTTTGGGAACATATGCAAATGATGATGTCAATGAAAGGTGTATGTGTTTTGCCATATCTATATATTAACCACTACACAAAAATACGACCACTTTCTGGTGTTACATTTGGTGTCATTGAATTTGTCCCTCTCCGCTATTCAATATTTATTGCAAAAAAACATCGCAAGCAATTTACTACTTACAAAATCTTGTCAGTAGTACCCGCCAGTGCTTTAGAAAATCAATAAATTAGCTATTTATAAAGTGAAGAGAAACACACAAAAGTATCTGTACAGAGTAACACACTCAGCTTGTTACATATGCACTAAAACCATAAACGTTTTAGTGATTATTGATTAAGGACTACTTGTAAACACTCAGTTCTAATATAGAAAATATTTGAATTAATTAGGTATTTTAGTAGGCTGAAAATAACACTCACTCACTCACTCACTCACTTATACATATTCACTAACATTTAAAGCTTCAGATCAATAATGTGAACTTCATACAAGATATAAACACTAGTGATAAATTCTTGACACGTGAAAACTTAGAACACTACAATATTTTTCTTAAAAATATTACAGATGAATGTAGATTAAGATGAGCTACTTTTCAAAAGGCTGGGGATACATATAATTAGAATAAGTAACGAGTACATAGATTCCCCTAGATGTAATTCAGAGTAGTACTTCTTAGAGTCAGTCTCCAAATGTTGATTTTTGAAATCAGGTAGCCTGAATTACACAGACAAATTCTTAAATTTTCAAGCGTTGATTTGTGAGGATTAGATTTCTTTTTCTAGTTTGACCACAGATTGACATCACTTAAAGAACCATTGGAAACGAGTACTGAACAGCCGTTTCGTCCTAGTTTTTTTGGGAATCGTCAGCAGTACGCATCCACTGGGATTCAAACCCAGGACCTTCCAGTTACAAGGCAAAATCATAAACCATTCAGTCACTGAGACCCGATCCAATGGCCAGTGCATGAATTCTAACTTCTACCAATTCATGATTTAGCGCAGCCACCGACCAATGTCATCGGTGGGAAATCCATCCGCACTTCTGACTGGATGGACCTTACTGGTCACGACTTCTCACTAGAATTCCAGGAAAATTCGTCCTGTAGTAAGTCGCTAGCGAGCATCAGATCAATTTTCACGAGTTGATTTGTTTTTGGAGTTAGAACAGTGAGGTCCATCGAGTCGGGAGTGAGAATAGATTTTCCGCCGATGACATTGGTTGGTGGCCGCGCTAAAATCACGAATCGGTAGAAGTCAGAATTCATGGACTGGCCATTGAATCGGGTCCCAGTGGCTGAATGGTATACGAGTTCACCTTGTAACCGGTAGGTCTCGGATTCGAACTCTGGCGGTGGGTGCGTACTGCTGATGATCCTAAACTAGCATGAAGCAGCTGTCTAGTTCTCCCTGGTTTTCAATGGTCAACTGAGTGATGTTAATCCATGGTCAAACTAGAGAAATTCTTAAATGTTTCACTTTATCACCTCGATTAGTCTTCTAATCTGAAACTACCGTTTTGAAACGTGTGCGCATCGGTAAATAGGTTAAACTAACTAGTCTAGAGAACATCCCCCAGATACCTTTGGCGCACAAAAGTATCCTCAAGAAACTGACTTTTTTTGCTAATATGAAAATACAACTTTATCCATAACATCGTTCTCCTAGTACCTTCACCACATCCAACTTCCACTAAAAGGTTCTTGAGCATTTTAGCGATCTTCAAGTACAGCAGAGTTAGGTGCATAGCGGTAAGTACCCAATTCCTGATAGATGAAATATTTCATCACCACCGATAATAACAAACTTATGGGATAAAAAAGAAAACACTTGATATTTGCATGGGAATTCAGTTAATTAGCAGTCCAAGAAGGTGAATACTGCTTCAGGGCTGGACTACGTCAACTCCTAGCTTAGTGATAGGGAGCGAAGTGATAGAACATGTTGACCACTTCACCTATTTGGGAAGTTGTATCAACACCAACGGACTGATTGGCGACGAAATCTCAGCACGGATCCAAAAAGCTAGAGCTGCTTTCGCTAACTTACACCGTCTCTGGCGTAGGCGTGACATTCGGCTATCAACCAAGGGACGTGTGTACTGTTCAGCAGTTCGCTCTGTCCTTCTCTATGGCTCTCAAACATGGCCAATACAAGTTGAAGACATGAAAAGGTTGACTTTTTTTGACCACAGATGTTTACGATCTCTTTCTCGAGTTAGGTGGCATAATAAGGTAAGTAATGTTGACATTAGGCGTAGAGTGTTGGGCAAAGAGGGAAAATCAATTGACGAGGCTATAAAGTTACATAGATTGAGATGGCTAGGTTACGTGCTGCGCATGCCTAACCATCGCCTCCCCCGACGGGCATTACTAGCTTGATATAGGTGCAGGTTGAAAAACAGTAAGTGGTGGCCAAACAAAAACATGGCATCAATCAATCCATGAAATCCTTGGCAGTTAAACTGAGTCACGTAGGGAGATGCAGACTTCCGGGTTGGGGCCCTCGGGACTCTAAGAATCAATGGCTGGAGACAATAGGTGACATGGCTGAAAATCGTTGTCAATGGCTTACGCAGATGTATTCAGTCTCTGTAATCTTTCATATTCCTTTCTACCATTACTCATTCTGTTTCACTCTTATACTTGTCAAAACTCTATTGATTCTCTTCACTCATCTTCTTGTCTACCTTTGTGTGCTTTTTGGGACGTGACAACTCGAACTGCTGCACTTCGGTTCCAAGTTCTATGTTGAATCCAGACAGACAGACCAAGAAGGTTAGTGCAACTTCCTCAATAGTCGGAGTTGCTGACAAACTCGACTACTTTATCACAAAATCTTAAACTAAGCTGTAATGAAAACCAGTTGAAGAACAGCATTTAAGACAACTGAAAAGCAATATGATTAGTCTTATGTTTTAGCTAAATATGTCTAATAGACTCTAGCAGTTATCAGTACTTTTTCTGATGTCATTCACCGATTTCAACTGATTAGCGACTCCTCCTCAGGTGGTAGGGATCAGGATACAGATAAAAGTGACTAATGAACAGTTGGTGAATATTAATGAAGTAATAGTAAGGAAAATAAAGGGTAATTTAGCAGAATATAACAATTCCACATACTATGTTATAAGTTTGAACTGTACTCAAAGGGTTAATGATATAACTTAGATGACCAAATCTATTGATGACTAGAATTTGGCCGACCATATGGCATATGCTCTATTCTGAAGTGGTGTCACCTTGATGCGGTGGGCATTAGGGCATTTTAATATATATAGGCCAAAATATACCAGCATGGTTTCATGAAAATTCCATAAAAGATGTTTATTTTAATTTAAATTGTAGCTTGATTCTACACAGTATTTTCGTACAAGTATGGAATTTTCAGCATGTGATATCGGTAGCCCAAAATTTAGCAGGCCGACCATTGATATCAGGTGTGCGGCGGCCGGGGATCGAACCCCGGACCATGTGCATGGTCGGTGAGCCTTCTAACCGCTGTGCCACCGACTCACATACTGCCTCCTTTAATCCATTACATTGCGCAGATGTCATCAGTATCAAGCAACATTTTCTGATAAAAGTGAAGCGAACGTAATGCAGTCCAAGAATGTACTGCTACAGATAATATATACGCCAGAAAAAAAATTTATTGATAAATCCATTTAAACAGCATACCAAAAATGTAACTTATCACCACACCATCATAGCAACAGATTAGGAGGTTACAACTAGAGGGGATATGCAATAAACACACTCCTAGAATTCGAACAAATAATCCATAACACTTAAAAATTAAGCATTCGAACTAGTGAATTACGGCTTCCTAATCCCGATAGGTAAACACGCAAGTGATTCCACATAATAATAAACTCAGTAAAATTTTACAGAAACACAAATTGTTAATCCGAATACGATTTACAAATATCTTTGAGCTTCTGTAACATTTCAGGGTGTATCTGGTCGACAGAGCAAACAAACATTTAATATTTAATTCAGTCTAGATTTCCCATCGATTGATTGGACCGAAGTGCTCGGTCTCAGGTTGACATGTCGGCTGCTTGTGAAGATGCTCCGACGATGTCTGGTTACGTAACTTGAAGCCAATTGGTAGATGGTGACTGGCTAGCAGTGGAGTCCAAGATGAGCATTTCATCCTATTTGGGCCTGCATTCCAACCTAGGCTCAAACCCAGTGCCCATAATTTCAAATGCTAAAGCGTTATCCAATGAAGAGTCTCGAATAGGACGAAACGCGCATCTTGAATTCCACTGCTAGTTATCACCATCCACCAATAAACATTTAACATAGTTTAGATACTAAATAAAGGAAGGAGTGAGAAAAGTACTCTGTTGCACAGATGTATATTTTATTTTACAATAGATAGCTGTATGTATGTTTGTATTAAACTTAAAAGTTTTTATATTTATATGTACTTAAAATAAAAGCAAAGTAGATTGAAATACAGTATTATTATTATTATATTGTGTTAACAAGCAAACTTCAGTTGAATAATAAAGCATATATTAATACAACACTAATATATAATACAACAACTTGTTGAATTGTGATGCTATCGAAGAATTTTGCAGATCATCGCCTACATGAAATGGAGGGAATGTGACGGATACATTTATTTATATTGATCTTCACATTTTGAAGTTGTCAATTCATTATACGTTGTACAAATGCTATATATAACACCCAGGGAAAACAAGAGCAAAAGAAGAAAATGTTTAGAATAATGCTGGTGATAGAGTTTGTTTATGAAGATATCGTCTCAAAAGAAATATCCTTATTTCAATTGAACTAATACTATATAATATTTTAAATTAAATGAAATTACTCAGCGCCTAAGGGGCTTGTAATTGGTAGGGTTATACTTTATAAATCTATCAAAGTTTGTTAGAGACGATGACATACATTTATTTTAGGACAATATGTATACGTTAACTCTCATTTACAAGTCACAGATAACTTCTGAATTGGGCTATACGGCTATTAAGTTTTAAACCAGGATGAACTATTGTCAGAAATCAGGTAACTGGTACAGATTTCTCATGTTTTATGCTATAAGCCATATTTACGGTGTTAAGACTAAAGATACTACGCGGCTGCCCAGGTCGGAGGAGATCCAGTGTCACTGAGACACGTGTCCCAATGACTGAAAGCAAGGGACCTACACTAATACGCCACACTTTAACAGTTATTGAACTATCGATAATATCAAACCCTTGAAATTAATATGCACAGTGAGGTTCCAATCTGTGATACACAGACGGTAATTACTGCATTCGCAGTCAACGATTCATAGTCTTCCAGATAAAGGGATTATTACATTCATCAGAATTTGTCAATTATCTATGAACTCAATTGTAAAACGAAAATCGAATTTATAATTTGCATATAAGCCAACAGTTTGTCATCCACACAGTTCGAAGAATGAAATTTCACCCAAGTTTCTTTTAGTAACTAAATTATTCAGATCAATCACAGTATGCGATTTCCTTGATCCCATAAATAGTAACCAAGAAAGCATGTATAAATGCACAAAGCTAGAACTATATACTACTGGCTCATTGAGATAAGAGGTTTACTACTACTCATATCACTACGAATTCCAAAGGAAACTGTGGTGAAATCTCATCTTGAAGAGTTAAATTTGTGAAATACTTTGAAAATTCCGAATATAACTCCATTATGGATATTACTGTATAAGTGTGTGATTTATCAAAATAAAATCTTATCCATAATGGAGTTATACTCTACCACAGTGCCCAAGTTTTATACTGATATTAATAATTCCGAATACGACTTGTGGTATCACCAGTTCGCCCAAATAACTAGTCGGAAATCGGGTAGTTTGTACTGGATTCGGCTTTCTGAGCTCAGTCAAACCGGATAACACCGCTGATCAGCTCGACGCCAAATTGAGCGAAACGACCGTTTGGTGTTTAGATATCGATATGGTTGGTTAGCAAGCACTACTGGTCGACAGGAATGGTAAACAACTACTCATTTTAGTCAATGAGTGGTATATAGTTTCATGCAGACTCACGAAAAATAAGACAGAAAAATAACTGTTTATTGCATCGAAACACTTGTATCCTTTAAGTTATGACGTAATGTGTGAAAACCAATACAAGACATCAAAAGTTTTCACAATCCACTCCTTAACTTAAAGAAAGATATAATCTTTCTTAACCAGTCTTCTCGGGTGATTGAAACTTTTTAAGATTTATATCCAATCAATTTATCACAACTGTCAATGCTACTGGTGTTAAACAGCAACAGTACAGTAGATGTGCAAGTAAGGGGATGGAGCACGACAACTTACAATAAGGCAAGAAAGAATAGATGAAATTTGAATGTCAAGTAGTTATTACATAGCAGAATATAAAATATCTCAGATAAAACACAAAATAATTGAGCGAAGAATATCCATTTCGATAAATTCCTTTTCCAGCTCTACAATTATATATATTCAAGTGTTAGTTTGTAGGGATTTAATTGGTTACACGATTTCATCATGAGCTGACATTGGTTATTGAACCATTGGAAAACCAGCTGGGAGTACTGGACAGCTGTTTCATCCTCCTTCTTTGGGACTCTTCGACAGTATGCGCCCACCGTAGGGCTCGAACCCAGGACCTTCTGGTTACAAGGCCAGAGAGCTAGTAGACTATTAAGCCACTGGGACCCAATCCAATGGCCCATGAATTCTAACTTCTACCAATTCACGACATAGCGTGACCACTAGCCAATGTCTTCGGTGAGTATTTGTTCTCACACCCGACCTGCTGCACTCTACTGGACAAATACTCGCCGAAGACATTGGCTAGGGGTCGCGCTATGTTGTGAATTGGCAGAAGCTAGAATTCATGGGCCATTGGATCGGGTCCCAGTGGCCTAATGGTATACGAGCTCGCCTTATAACCAGAAGGTCCTGGGTTCAAACCCTGGTGGTGGGAGCGTACTGCTGAAGAGTGCCAAACTAGGGCGAAACAGATGCCCAGTACTCCCAGGTTTTCCAATGGTTGTTTAACCAATGTCACCTCATGATGAAATCCTGTAACCAATTATATATGTTTATATACATAGAATATTCTAGAATAGTAGTCGACAACAATATTGTTATTGACTACTATTCTAGAATATTCTGTGTATATAAACATATATATAATTGTAGAGCCGGGAGAGGAAATAATCAAAAAAGATATTTTTCGCTCATTTATTTTGTGTTTTATAGATTTCTGAATGAATATTTTCGCTATATCTCAGATAAGTTTAGTTTGGTAGACTGATACAACAATGTAATACTGTGATAACTAAAATTGAGACGAAAGCCCAAGCTATCAGAGTATTTGGATCAGCTAGAAAAAGACTGCCAACCTTGTAACCCACTAAGTCAAAATACAGTCGCTGACCATATTATATTTAACACAGATTGAAAACATAAACCAAGTGTACAGCAGGAGCGTTTTTTATAAACAGTCTGTGTACTGGACTATGAGCCATACACTTATTGTGTGAGGGCTGGAGGTAGGTGGAGCGCGACTCAAACGTGGTACCCAGGAGTGTACACACAAATATACATACAATGACTCACCTTGATATGGTACAAGACCTTGACTGTTTTCCAAGCCAGCTAATAAAATATCTACTTCATCATCACGAAGTTTTTCACCAAGAGCTGTGAGCAAATGTCTAAGTTCAGCTGCACTAATAAATCCATTATCTTCTTTATCAAAGACACGAAATGACTCAATAAACGCTTCTTGATCAACTTCCACCTGTTCTTTTAATAGGCCATGATAAATAGGGACGAAGGATTCAAAACTGATACGTTCATCTACAAAAAACGATAAAGGGTAAATGAGGCAGCAGATTGCATGATGGCAACGTTATCTATGCGAAAATATCTGATTGATGGGAAAAAAAGTATAAATTAAATCTAAGAATGCAAATGGTTTTTTGTAAGATGTTACATCCTAACATGCATCTGATTGTCAGAAATGAAATTGAGAAAGTAGAAACAAGTAGATACTAATCACACCACACAAAAAGACATCAAGATAATTCCCGTGATAATTTCGATGCTATTACATGAAACAAGGGTTTCAACACAAGACTAATACTTTCGTATTAAGATCAGAGCCCAACATACTCTCAGAAATGAAGTTTATTTATTATTTAATCTCATTATGTATCTAATCAATAAGTAGCTGCGACTTACCATGAAAATTACCTTTATAAGTTCATTCCCAACACACTCTTGGTTAGGGTAGGATAAAAGTGAATGCCAGAGGAATCCAATAAAGCTAAGCCAGTCATAGATCAACTTTTGACAAAACATCTGACTAACATTAAGATTCTTGCCAACTGGTAATTCATTGTGGAAATTCTATAACGTGAAGTCATCCGTTTTGTGATTACTTGTATATTCCTAAGACCAACAAATCACACTATGGTCGCTAGCCACCAGAAAATATGGCGAAATCGTGTCATTTATTAAAACACACTTTAGTAAGCCAGTAAGAGTTTTTTCCTATACCAACGAACTTTTGAATGGTTCGGAGAGCTACTAAGTCTACTAACTGTTTCAAGGAGATTGAAATAATTCTCCTAGATACTTGGCTAAGAACACACTACTCAGGAAAGACATCTCTTTTCGTTACTGTACAGTTATTTAGGAGGCTCATATATATAATCTCAACTGACAATATACGTCAGAGGTTTTTGTCAGTTGGTGACATAATAAATCCGTGTATGAAAAATAACAAGGGGTCTAGATGTGCCCGTGAACATTTGTCAGAACGGCTGTCGAAACGGAGACGCAGAACAGTCAACAGTTCAATTCTGAAGCACATTATAACTTCTAGTCACAGCATCAGTAAACTTCTGTTAGGAAGAGGCAAAACATGCAATTATCAGGTCATCAGTCAAGTTATTATCGCGTTATTAACAAGTCGTTGACATGCAATTGTTCCTGCTTCTGATTGAACGCTTGCACAATTCAAACTCTCAACCGGAATGGTTGATTTCCAGTCTACCTTATTTTCTGTATAAATACAGTCAATTTTGTCATAATAAATGAACCTGGGTTTACCGTTGATTCTCTTCGTGTTCTGCTTTACCAGTTAAGTGGGCACTGGCCAGTAGTTAAGCAGTGACCGCGTGACAAAGGATCTAGCATCATAACAACTTCATTCAAAGTCATATATAAAGTACGACCAAGCATTTCAAAAGAATTTCGTCTACATCATCTTCACGTGAATGAAACTTCAGCAACCCATAAAAAACCCTGAATTTATCCAGCTTCTTTTACTACCCTGGCTCTAGTGTCAATGTCGCTCTCCTGGGTTGTTGTATGGTTAACACTGTGTAGTCCTTCTTATTTTTATTAATTTTTTGTAACTCATTTGTAATCCTTTGTTCTCCGACGTCCTATCAATTATTTCCAGGTGACTATTTATCACTGAACTAATTAGTTATGAACCCTGTCGATTACGTAAGATTATCCATTATCTTTGGCACAGTGTTATTTCTCAAACACTGATTTCTTTTGTTATTAGCTTACAATAACCTATGACCTCTGTCGCCAATTAACACTGTACGTAAGCAGACCCTCTAAGTAACTGTACAGTTTTGAAGTGAAGTGGTTAAACGACTTAAATTACATGGATTCTAATATCAACTACTGAAATTAGATAGCCATTAAAAACACAGGTGCGATAGAATTTTGGTTGTTAATGACCATATATGGAATAACGGAAGAGGTGAAGAGCCATACTAAAACCATTAGTGTAACGATATTACTCAGTCATTTGAATAATGGTGGGTGAAAGGGGATAAATGTGTTTGATCTTTATTTAACATTGGTAGCATAAAGTTTCCCTTAGAGATTTACTCAACAGAAAATACACAATACAAAGCATTTTTGCATCAAGAGATAAACATACTTGGATTACTTTGATGACCGTACTTTCCAATGTCTGATTCGGTTGGATTTAACCCCAATGCACGTACAACCTCACCGACATCTTTAGCATCAATTTTTTCATCACCTTTACTATCAAAAAGCAGGAATGTTTCATGGACATCTACTCACAAGTTTTAAATTATTTTTTTTAAACAAAAACTTACCGTTAAGATCTTTATCACTTAAATCGACCTAAAGCTAATAAAAGCGAAAGAAAGGTATTAACATACCATTTTGAATGTAGTACGTTTATTTATGTGCTAATATACGTCAATATCCGCAAAAAGACTGCACACAGAAATTTGCCAAACAAAATGCGAAATCTGCAAGATAAAAATATGAGAAAAAATTATCAGTAACGAAGGTTAGTAGGGAACGCAAATATGAATCCAAGGTAATGGTTAATCAGGAGAAAATCTAGAAAGCCTGTGAAATACACCTGAGAAAGGTCAACAGAAAGGACGACACTTTTAAAATCTGTGAAAGTAGAAGCTACTTACGAAAATTCTAGATAAAAGCATAAAATGAATTAATTTAAAAGAACAAATCAAGAGAATGCTAGGTGGATACATTCGGGTGACAATGGCGATCTATTCAACAGGGTATGTTACTTCCTTAAATTCACGAAGCTTAGATTCTTTACGTTAATACGACCCCACTTCATGTCCTTAGTCAATTATTTACCAATTCCATTGCGCTTGTGGAGCGAGTTATATTGGCTGTTGCTCTGGGAACTTGATTTTTCGTGCTCGAGAACATCTCCCACTATGGCTAAGTAAAGTTCGATATTGGACCATCTGATGCAAACCGGCCACAAAGCCAGCCAGTATTGAAGAATCCTTCTCTATAATCTACCGGGTGCCTAATAAATAGCCAAAATCATCGAAGCACCGCATGCTCTAAACAGCAGAGGCTATTGAAATTCACCTCAAACAACTGGTGCTATGTGTTCAAAAGAAGCTAGTCCAGTCACTACTACTGCCCTGGTCGGCCTTCAGTAGAGACTATAAATTCATGAATTTGTAATATTATCTTTCCTAATTTTTCTGACATTCAGCTTATTTTATGTTGATGCTATTGAGCTGTAATCTATCAATATTATTGATTCCATGTTATTTAAACAACATTAACATTGTTGATAACACTACTTCACTCATTCACTATAAGGTACATATATAACCGACCGAAAGCTGCTACCTTGACGTGGTGGTCGGGCTTGAACACCGCAATGACCCAACAAGCTATACTGGCTGGAACTCATGTTCCTGTAGGTCCTACCATGCCAGAAAGGTTGTTTGGATAGCGGTTAGACAAAAAGCAGTTACCCAACCTAATCCTATGACTCAAAATAAATCACAAAATATCATGCCGGATCGGTTTGGGCCCGGATTAACAACGACCGCGCTTCTTGCTGCCGTGTCACAGGGCAGAAGTGATAAATACACTACTGAGACACACCAAATGAAAAACAACAAACAAAAACAGGCCGTGTGTGACCGGCCTCAAGCAGTTGTCCCCTGGGCTCTGCGGTCACACAACCAACTTCCACGGTGTGGGCAGCCGGGAAGTAACAATCGCCCTCACAATCCGAAGTGCACGCGAAACTGTAGAGCCTGATGGTGAAGTTATCGAAAACAGTATTCTTTGTTCAGTATCCATTCCTTTGAAAATTATTTTTAGCTTTGAATACGTAAACCATTTCAATCACAACAGTTCTTAATTGCACATAGTAATGAAGTAAACAAATAATTGAAAGGAAGATACTAATATTGAATAAGAGAGTATGTTAACAAGGGAGGTTTGAGCATACTACCGTTTCTATGCACGAAGATCAGTTTCGGTTATACAGTCCTTTAAGGAGGTTTATTTCAGGCTTTCTAAAAACTGTACCTCCTGTGCTATGAATCCGCTTCATTTATTTTATGTGCGCAATTTAATTGTCCATTTCCAGTTGGGTTTGTGCTTAAGCAGAATAACATGTAAAAAAGCACGTAAGACCTACTGGGAAGCTGAATGTTAACCAACAGGCATAGCACCTTAAGATGAGTTTGCATGAAAAACAAGGCTTATGAGCCAAAGAAATTAGTTACACTCTGACCAGCCTTCATCTTTTTGATCACCTTAATATGGAGGCCATAAATTTAGAATTGGGTGATAAATGCTGTAGGGGTGGGAATAGGATGCTTAGAAAAACTTTCGCAGTTCGTATAAAAGTATTAAGTTCATGTCTTAAAATTTAGCGCTTCTCTAGGAGCGTTGTTCACATTTACGATTAGGGACCGTTACCAACGGAACATTTTGACATATTTCGGGAGCACCTTAGTACAAAACTTGGGGAAAAGTAACAGAATACCAGAATTTTCTCTAAAGCGCCGAGCTGGACTCAAAATTACTCACTAACTTATGACCTCTAGCCAGCATAAACTTTGGTAATCCTAAGCATGTCCTGAGGCAAACATCAGCATCGCTACTTATTAACCGTAATCACCATATTGTCATATGTATAAAATGTCCCAAGCTTACAACAATTCTAAACTTATTCTAACCTATGCGTCGATAATTCCTTTTTTATGGTAAATGGACATTTCACCTACCCAATATGTACTGAAATAACGTAGGTTTTGCTTAAAAAAGTGCTGAATGCTTAATTAATCCGAAAAAACTTAAAAATAAGATTGGCATATGAAATAATGCTGAATATGGGCTGAGAGAGCCAGAACGACAGTAGGTTCTGATCTACTACTGGAAATGGTTAGAAAATGAACAGGGTGCTGAATTAGTGCGACATGCTGAGAACCAGCACTGAGTTTTAGTCTGTTTGCTTTAAAAAACCATTTCAGAACAGATTCGGAATTTACTCACAATAGAATGTTAGAGTAACTACAGAATTAGGGAGACTTAATTCAGCATTATTGTAAGCTTAAAATCTTCACACTGTCATTTCCAAAATAGCTCTCTTTTCCCCACTTTCGAAATATGAACTGTCTACTTTTCATCGACGGAAATATTCGTCTGCAGTCATATGGCTCCAGACGAATGTGGTATATACAACACCATTAACTGAGTGTCGTCATCTGGAAACACCGGCTCCGGTGGCTTGGACATGTGCTGCGAATGTCATCCCAGAGGCTTCCGTACAGGTCTCTGTTCACTAGCCCTGGGACGGGATGGAAAAGGCGGACGGGTGGTCAGTCCATGACGTGGGATGAAGGATATTTGTGCTAGATTAGCATCGGTTGGTGCGTCACGACTCCCTGGTTGGGGTCCGCGAGATAGCTCGAAACGTTATCGGATATGGCCAAGAATCGTAATCAATGGCGAACGTGTTGCAATTTCCTTCTTTCTTCCCTTCCTGATGATAGTTAACGAATACTGTTTGAACTTGTTAAACATGACGGTTTTCCTTCCAGATGAAGTTCTTTATCCGTTTTCTACTTATATTTTTACTTTTAATCTATGTTGTTTTATTATTATTGTGTGGCGCATCTTTCTTGGTGCCATACTGTACCAAGTTTTTCTGCGTTTAAATAAATAATAAATAAATACAACAATCTAGAAGACTCGTCAATTAGTCAAACCAATTATAACAACGGGACAAAGAATCACTGATCCTTCGATTCTGTGCTCAATTTTATCACCATTACATGTATCATAAAACCGTACTAAGCTTGGAAATAAATCACTGCTGGACTCACATCTCCAAACGAATTCTAAAGCAAAAATTGAATGTCGATATTGGCCTTGAAGTATCCAATAAAACGCCAATACATTTGTAGTGAACTTCAATATCCAGTGTCCAAAGTTTTAAAAGGAACCGATTCAGAGTAATTGTTTACTGGTTTACTGGTGCTTACTTACTGGTGTTAACAAACGATCCCACTGTTTCTCTTATTCGAGCAATGTTTATTCAGCCACCGAAGTCAGTTAAGCCATGTAGATTATCCAGTCCATCCAATATCCTTCACACGACCTAGTGTAACACGTTGGTTTCTTTGTGCTCACTCCTTGGTTGCAAAGTAAAGGTTTATGATTCACCGTAAACTTCTGAGTAGTGGATCCCGTCGCCTGACTGCCGTAGCTTCGGTTGACTTCAAGAATGATGGCAGTTCCAATATCCAATATCGTTTTTACGAGCTAGTATAAACCAATTTGATTTCTTTGTGCTCGCCTCTTGGCTGTGAGGTAGAGTTTCCTGATCTTCGGTAAACTTCTGCGTAGCTCGTCCCGCCACTCGACTGTAGTAGCTTTGGTTGACTCCAAAAGGAGTAGTGCAGGGATTAATTATATGTGGTTTGTGGTATGAGGTGTGTTAAGACTGTTACTACTGTGAATGGAGTTGATCCTTTCACTAGTCGGTCCTTCGGTATCGTCGTCAATAGAAAAGAGATAATAATAATTAGTGAAGGTATTCAGACTAACAGACAGAAAAAGAATAAGAAAACGTAACAACAGTCAGCTGATTAAATTTGAAGAATAATATGAATAATATATATATATCCGGTAATACTGATAATAATAATAGGTGTAGTTAAAGTTGTCAGGAGAGTAAGATGGGAGAGAATGTAAAGAAGTAAAACGACAAGTTTAATTGTCTACCCTTGAATGGTGTATTCGATTTTAAGGGGATAGGCCATTTGGATGCAGTCCTTGTGTCACTGCATGGTTGTCCAGCCTTCGCTTAAAGGCGTCCACAGACGGTGCCATAGCTACATCTGCATGTAAGGAATTCCAGGGACGGCAAACCCGCAGGGAAAAGAAGTGGGAGCGCACTCGGGTCCTTGCCCTCTGATGAGCTATCCTTCTAGGATTTCCACGAGGGAGCCTAAAACTACTCAATGACAGAACACCTTTGTTTGGGTGATTCTGATCATTTGTTATTTTGTAGGCAGTAATTAAATCCCCCCTAAGACGACGGTAGCTAAGTGTGAATAGGCCTAATTTATTCAGCCTTTCATCATATGGTTTATTTCGGAGACCAACCACTCCTTTTGTTGCCCGTCGTTGGACTCTTTCCAAGAGGTTGGCGTCTCTTCTAAGCAATAGGGGTGCAATAATATTATGCAGTTGGAGGGATTTGTCATATGTAGTTTGAAGTAGACATTGTGTTAGGACCGTACCCCTGCTGTGAATGGGGTGGATCCTTTCAGAGTGGCTTAAGTACCTATCCCCGCTAATTTTGACATCATGGCCCGTTGCTGTGGTGTTTTGATCACAAGTTGTACATTTGTATGCTTTTTAAATAAGATTGTTGCTTCACACTGATATCTGCGCAATGTAATGGATTAAAGGCGGCAGTAAGCTCAAAGGTGAGACGTACATTATTGAATTTTCATGAAATCGTGCTGGTATATTTTGGCCTACTTATTGAAATGCCCTAACGCTCACCGAATCAAGTTGTCATCACTTCAAAAAAGGGATATTCCGTATGACCACCCATCATTTCACCCTGCAGTTATCCGGTGAGCTCGGAAACAGAGACAGAAAAAGATACAACCAGTTTAGATTATGTAGACTTAAACGTGAAAGCTTTCCAAAAGGTAGATAATGACAAATGGGTGTTTAAGTAGAGTAGTCAGAAGAAAGAGTCGAAGGATAATAGACAATGATTAAGAACGAGTTAAGCGGACTCGAAGCGAAAGGAAAAAAGGCGCACCCGAGTGTTTGCTGTCTGATGCATCATTCTTCATGGGTTACTACGAGGAAGACCATAGTATCTTGATAACAGAACACCTTTGTTTGTGTGATAATGACATTTTTAATCCTATGGGCTGAAGTTAGGCTGCCCATAGGCAGAAAGCTGCTGAGTGTAAAAAGACGTAGTTTCCTCAGATTTCTTTCATATAGTTTGTTCCAGAAACCCTTTCCGAAATGCCGGCGTTCTTTTTAGTTCACAGAGCAGCAGTCATAGTGTGTATTTCAAATTGTGGTAGTACGTAAGTTCTATACGTTCCTAGAGGAGGCTCAATTTTTCTTCACATAGAGCGTAACTTGCTGTCTGTGATGTTTCAGTTTGCACTTTATAGATTTGAGAACAAGCCACTGCCTAGTGCCCGATTCCCAGAGTTTTCAGCTCCTTCTGTAAACTATCTCAGCCTTCCGGACATCCTGTTGCTATTCAAATGTTAACGTCATCAACGTAAGGGACAGTCAGGCAGTTGGGACAACGTGGTAGATCAGTGGTAAAACTCAAAAACACTGAGGGTCTCAGGACAGAATCCTGTGAAATTATCAACACTGAGCTGTGTGTTGGATGGCAAGACATGATCGATTCGAATGCAGATATATCTGTCGCCTAGGTAGTCATTCAACATGAGAAGCACGGACTACTAAGGGGGCGGTCATACGGAATATCCATTTTTTTGAAGTGATGACAACTATATGCGGTGGGTGTTGGGGCATCCAAAAATACAATTAGCGAGGATATGCAATAAAGCCATACCCACCAATGCCTACTCTCCTTTTTATGGAGGAGAAGGTCATGTCGAACTGTTAGATGGCTGCGTGAAGTCTAGGATTACCACTTGGACTGGAACACTTATCCAATATGACGTCCAGTCATTTAAAGCCGATAAAAGATTTTCTGCACTACCTCTGCCGAAACCATAGTGTGCTTCATGGAGTGAGTTATTCCAGCCGAGGTGTTCTGTGATATGGTCACCTATGAGTAGATCAAAGAAATTAGTTACGTTATTTGAACCTCAGTGGTCAATCCGTTTATCTGTGCAGATTGGAATACACTGCGGATAACTGAGTTTTTAGAGAGTAAGAACGCAGCTGCTGAGTTAAGGTGTGATTGAATATCTGTGTACGCTATTCATACCACCAATTATAAGTACATCCTTCAGCAGCCATATGCTTTATATTCTACCTTCACTATCTGATGTGGTGTGAAGTCTGGCCACAATTTTTGGTAGGCTAGGCAAATAGTCAGCAGATACTGTGGACAAGGCTGAAAACGAGCAGGAGAAAGAGCCACACAGCAATCATGGACGTCATTTCTAGTTGAAGCCAACCAGAAACGAACTCGAAGTCAATCAGGCAGCTCAACTGACAGGTCTTCTAGAATGTTGCTGGGAGTAGTAGTATTTGTCTACAAATCTCAGCGTCTTACCAACCCCCACTCTTGCAGACAGGAGATAGTGTGGCCGTCTACCAATCCTTTGGCAGTTTGTCCAAAACAATGGGGCCCTGGAACTGGGAACCTGAAGGCTTTCAGAGAGCTTTTTTCTCAGAACAGATTGTGGAACAATGCCTTAACCCTGGGACTTTCATACGGTGAGGTTTTTCGGATACTCTAGAACCACTGTGGTGGTAATATGAAATGCATCCGTTGGATTTCCCCTCGGTAATTTATTAGTTTGACCCTTGTGGCTTATAGCAGTAATGCTCACAGTAATATTTGGTTGTTTGTTAGAGACCGATGTGAATGCTCCAGCCATTTCTAGACTGGTGAGAAATTGACCGCTTGAACCTCCTAAAGCGCATGCCCCTGGCTTGTAGGTTTTCTTTCTGATATGACTCGTTATAGGCTTCTGGATTTTGTCAGTCTTCTGGCAGCATATTCGGGAAATGGCTTCTGTACCCTTGCGTTGTATCGGTTACTAAGCTGTAGGTATGCATCATGGTCAGTCTGACTCTTGGAGAGTCACCATGTAAGCCAGGCTTTTTGACTGCCTTGCATTCTCCTCTGCATATTTCTCTTCAAATTTGATGTTGGTAGTGTTACTAGGGGTAAGGGGCATAACGCAGTTGGTTAAGGAATTTGTTGAAACAGCACTATTCCACTAAGGGTATATCACTACTGCACTCAATTCACGAGTCGCTTGAATCAGTCAGACGCCTATGCTCTCAAAATGACCTCGAAAAAAGTTAAGTGCACTTAAAAGTACTTCCAAAGCTTACAACCTCACGGCACTTCTTAAAAAACTAATGAGGTAAACGAGGGACATCTTCTATTTACTTCACACTACAGATCTGGTGATGCGGCAAACGTGGGCAATTACAGACCTATAAATATGACCCTAGTTCTCTCGCGAATCTTGCAGAAAGTTGTTAAGGATCAGTTGTCAGGTTAATCTAATCTTTTAAGCCAGTTCTCTCTGATGTGTCACTTACATACTTCACGATAATCCTTTTATCTAATTACCATTACACTCTATTTTATCTTAACTACCTAGGCCTTTAATAAAGCTAAAACTGACTCTTTTCACTTACATTCTTCTCTCGCTTAAAATCTGGTTGCTCTGTTGAAATAAAACACAACAGCAACACCTATGTTTATGAATAACTGTATTTTCATCGAAAATGTCATAGTTTTCCATGGTAAGACCAATATAGTCAGCATTAAACTTTACAAATGTATACTATCATTCCAAGAACTCTATAGCTAGTTCTCGGATTTATCGTGTAAATGTACTTTCAATGATGTATTATCCATAATTGTATTTTGCAGTTTCCCAGGACATTTTTCTCTTCCTGAAATAGCTTCTAATCACTTGGCGGCATAGCACTTACCTGAACGCCTACTGATTAGCCCTAGGGTTTCTGGAACGTTCTATGTAGTGTAGAGATGTTACAGGTTCATTAATTTCTTCAGGCTGCACAAGCTGATGGATGTTGTGTGCTAAAAAGCACCGAATGTTCTGGATGATGCGGATGTGCAGCCGATGGGTAAAGATAAAAAGCTGTGTTATGTTTGGTACGAGAAAACTTACACTACCAAGGGTTTCAAAAGCACCCTTCTATTGTCCACGTACTCTTTGATCAATCAGTTTGGGAGAATTCTAATTTCCCACAGTATTTCTCTTTGTCCGTTTCCCATTCATTTTTGAGCTGTACATAATCTGTATTTCCGGCAGCTTTTGAGTAAGTTTGATTTCACTAAGTTTCCAGTGCCACGTTATCGTCTTATACGAAATTTGGTGATACTGCTCAAGGTCGACACCTTGCTCATCGCGCCTTTTTGAAGGTACGTGGAACGGTTAGAAATACCTAGACGCAATGGGCAATTCTGATGTGGATATCGCAAATGTTGAGCTGTACAGTTCGCGTCCTTTACTTTTTCACGGGTACATACTACCGTTTGTACTTCTGTATGCCATTTGGGTTGGATACTGGACAAGTGTGCTAGGATTTTATGAGTATATGGAATTGGGCTTTATTGTTGTCGCCGCTATCGGATTCGTGCAAATAATTGTTTGCCTTTGCTGTCACTGGTTTGTTGGATTTGAGTGCTTGATGACATGTCGGAAGGTAAGCACACTTATGGTAAAATATTCCACCCAAGCAAACAAGTGTTGCAGCATCTGAGTATGTGAAAGTCGTGCCCACTCCCAATACGGGCTATCCAATGTTGGTGAAAATCGAAAAACAAAAGGTTAGAAGTCTTCAGTGTGGGTTTTTATCTTGAATACAGGGTAAACTTGCAGGAGAAACTATATATTCATTCCATTTTCAACGGCTAAAATATACATTCAAAACTGATGAGAAAAGTAGTTTTCACCCTGTTGAATTTCCGGTTGATTGGGACATGCGAAGTTATCTTAATTGGAGAGGTTATGAAACGGCGGAACAACAGCTGAGCGCCCAACAGAAATATGGGATAAATGAGTAGCTCAAAATAATCATACTTAACTGTTAGATTGCATTTAGATGTACCGTCCTTCGCGGAGTTATTCAAGGAGCGTGCAACTGCTCCATTTTTTGTTTTTCAAGTGTTCTCTGTTGGTCTGTGGTGCCTCGACAATTACTGGATTTATCCGGTACTGGTTTTGGGTTTGCTGTGTCTTTTCGAAGCTAGTTTAGTGCAACAGCAGCTGAAAAACATGTCGGAGATACGCTCAATGTCTGAAAAACCATACAACATCCATGTAAGCTTTTGCAATCCCGAATTAAGTTCTTTCATTTTTCTATTGATAAGCTTGCCATCCGACAATGCGTCATTATTAGCTATTGAATTATATAGTTATATTTTAAGTCAATGTGTTTACTGCTTTTGGCGAAAATTCATCATTGGATACAACAAGTAAATAAACTTGTCAAGTGTCTATTTCCTCCTTTTCGATAAGTTGTAGGACACTTGATTATCATTCACTGACGTACTTTTCCTATCACTAAGTGCATTGTTTACTCACTGATTTCTGAAGTTTACCTTGGACTTTTAGCTACTCGTGAGGCTGAGGCCTGGTAATTGCGGCTTAATTAGTAGCTTTGCCCACATTACATTTCACATTTCTTCTTTTGGGACTGCGTGTACTTACTCATGTCGTTTGTGAGGACAGTTAGTGCCCTGTTTTCTAACAGCTCCTGTAGGTGTGTTGTGCAACTTCGTGGTGCGAGCAAGGCAGCCAATTAACCAATTCTGTTCATACTCTCTGCTCGTCTTTTTACGAATCGGAACAAGCAGTCGGCTTCCCTCGTTAATCACAAACAGGAGCATCAGCATGGGACACATGCGCAACCGTGGTATCCTAATATGTCTTTGGAAACAAGATCCCATCTCCAATCCGCTGTACGTCCAACCTAGCTTCGCCTCAAAGGTCATCGGAGGACAGTTTGTGTGCCGTTGCTGCTACTCTGTTAGGGTTACTGAAACCAACTGCGACCACACATTGACCGCCAGATACGCAGCATTCATACTATGGCCGCCGGAATTCTAGCCTCATTTACTATTCAGGCCAAGTGGGTGTCCTATTCCACATAAAGCTAGAGAGCTGTTCAGCATGAAGGCTAGGACTTGAATTCCATGAGGCGGCTCCGCAGCTAGAAAGCATAACACACACAACGCACTGCGCTGACACAACTTTGTTTAACGCTTGTATTACACTACCCTAAAGACGCTGAGCCTTTACAAACTGAACCAGATATATTGTCTGGGCCGAAGTTTTGCATATACATCAAAATTTTCAGTCATACCGCACACATGTAGGACAGCATAATGTCACATTCACTTCACCCATTTCTATGTACTGATATTTACTCCCCTTGGTGTTTTGTGGTTTCCTCAGCTTTCGTTTATATGTATACCCAACCATTTAGAAGAGGGATTTCAGAAAGCCTGTTTATTATCCACTCAGTCTTGTCATACACTATACCTCTCATGCCTATGGTAATCGGTACATGCGTTGTGCTGTCAGTGTAGTGGCCCTTATCATTCATCTGTTTCATATGGTCTATTAAAGTCGGAGTTGTCGCATTTCCTAATCTTACCATTCCATGATAAATCCATTATGTGGTCAGTACACATTTTAACATCCAGAATAGGTTTCCCCCTGCTAATAGATGTGGTTTGTAGTAAGTCTTCCTTTTCTTGATTTCAGGTTCTCTGACCGTTAGATATCCCTCACTGAAGTACTCTAGTCAGTGTGTCCAGTACATGGTTATACCTCGTTGTTCTTAGACCATGCACTGCTCTGTAGCTCTGAAGGGTGTGTGTCAGTGTTTCTGCCTTCTGTCAACGAGCCTTACATTTGAATTCACCTATACTCCTTCCACCACTTGATCCACGTACCTTTCTTTTTAGACAGCTAGCCCTGAGTTGGGCTACTCCTCCTTACATCCAAGAAAATATCCTACCTGAATTCTTTACCCAATTATGAGAGGCTGTACTTTTGCATGCCTCCTTTAGCTGTTCTTTCCAGTAATTATCCATCACTTTCTTATCTGTCGTAAGACTGCCCGTTTATAACACTTACTGTGTCGATGAATGCGTCAGTGGACTTGATCGCACTCAGTAGAGTGCGGTTGTGGTACTGTATGCTCTAATGGTTTTAATCCTAGGCCTCTGTCTTTGATGCTGGATTGAAGGTAGCCTATAGGTGCGTTGTGGGGTAGACCGAACTATTTCCTAGTCAAGACGTCAATGTTTGCAAGCTTAGAGGTCCTAACCAGACCAAGTTCCAAGATATAGTGAGGCTTAGGAATAACAAATGCTTTTAAGGTATCGTGCCCGTGTATAGTATCTAGCGTTATTCCCTCCCTTTATCAGGTTTTGTGCTAACTCCATTATGTTATTCATAGTTATACCGTTTGTGATGTATTTTATTGCTAGATATTTAAAGACGTAAGAGGGTCTAAGTGTTTTGATGCTGGTCCCATCGACCAAGTACACAGCTTTGTCAATGCGCGATTTATCATCCTTCCCCAGCCTAGCTATAGTTAGGGAGAATGGTATTGACACATGCACACAAAAGTCCACCCTGTTAACAAAGTATTGATTACCTAAAATATCAACTCTGGAGTTTTTGTAGAAGTATTCGATGTATCTCTCAAATGGTTCTGGTGCACCATGTTTCCGTTATTATAACAATTGTGCTGTGGGATACAGAGTCAAAAGCTTCCGAGATCACTACTGAGCATATAGTTATACTAAGCTGTTTTTTTACTATGTCTGTGTAGTATCTGGGATTAAACAGGTGTCGAAGCAGCTATCTCTTTTAAGAAAGTTTACCTGAGAGTTGAGAGTTAGTACCCGCATACTCCATCTATTCGCTAATACACCATCTCGTATACTCACTACACTAATACGTGTTATTATTTTTTAGGTTTATCGTCAAAAGAAGTGGACTCGTGTACGAACTGATCAATTGGTTGCTGGAGATATTATATCTATTTCTGAGAGTGATCAGAAGTATTGCATTCCCGCTGATGTACTTCTCTTAAGAGGTACATGCATTGTAGATGAATCTATGCTTACTGGGGAATCAGTACCTGTCAGCAAAGTGAGTTCATAACCCATTTTGATAAAAACAATTCTCCTTGAATTACTCAGGTGTATTATTCTGTCTGTTTATTATTCTTATCTTGAAAATTCTGAACATATTCACTAATTTTCTCTTGGTTATTATTCTGTTTTTTGTCATACTCATATTTTCAAGAGTTGGTTTGTAAGGATTAGATTTGTTTTTACGAGTTTGACCACGGATTGATATCAGTTAGAGAACCATTGGAAACCAGGGAGTACTCGACAGCTGTTTCACCCTAGTTTGGGAATCATCGGCAGTATGTACCCACCTAGGACCTTCTGGTTCATCCACTGGGACCCGATTCAATGGGCCATGAATTCTAATTTCTACCAATTGGTGATTTAGCGCGACCCCAACCATTGTCGTAGGTGGGACATCCATCCTCACACGTGACATCTGGATGGACCTCACTGGTCACGACTTCTCACTAGAACTCCAGGAAACTCCGTCCTGTAGCAAGTCACAGCTGTCCACTACTCCCTGGTTTCCAATGGTTCTCTAACTGATATCAATCCGTGGTCAAACTCGTAAATACTCATCTTTGTTTCAGCAATTTGAAAATTCCCATTCAGTCATAGAAAAGAAAAGGCGTTCAGCAAAGAGTTACTCTTTTCGGCGATATCATTCTCAAGCTGTACAAACCGCAAATTTATAGTAATTTTTCTTGGCAACAAAAGGAATATTTCCAAAGATGTGTTAATGCAATTGTTAATTTTTTGACAACAAATTACGTAATTTAGAAGGCGTTAATCGGTTAGAAACTAAAATAAAGTTACAAAAGTAGGTTGGGTGACGTAATCTAATTGATAGGGTTCAATGAAAAATGAATGAGAGTCAAGTTAATAATCTGAGTAGAATTCACTTGAAAATGAATGAGAGTTAAGTTAATAAGCTGAGTAGAATTCACTTAAAAATAAACGAAAATGGAGTTAGCAACAGTCGTCATGAGGGTAGAGATTTAATAGAGGGTGGGGGTAGAAAATAATGCAATTAAGAAACAGACAAACAAAGAAGAAAGAGGTAAGACAAAATTACGTATTTGGTGTTAAGATAGATCAGGACCATTGTAGATTTAGTGACTGAACAAACTTCTTTTGTATGCAGAGTTCAGGATTCAATATGTGAATTGCCATTGCTTCTGCAGTTTGAAGAAGTTTAATTCGTACTCTTTTGGCAAGATTCCCACGTATTGTGTAGATAACTGAGAAGTTGTTTTGTGGGTTTGCTTGGTGTCCGGATTCGATCAAGTGTTCTAGGATAGAGCTGTGGCGGGGGGATCTTCTTTCTCCTTTATAAAACCATGAAGGTAAGTGTTCGCTGATTCGTTTGGATAGCAAACGCTGGGTACGGCCGACATACCTAGCTCCACATGAGCAGGTGAATTGGTAGATGCACATTGATGAGGCCCCCAGTGGAAGCTTATCCTTCACGTTCGTGCGAATCATTGGTTTCGTAGAGAAAGTTAGTCTGAGTTCAGCTGCAAAGAAGGTTTTCTTCAGTGAACGGCACAGGCGGTTTCTCAGTATTTCTGCTGAAGAATCTCCGTTGAATTGTAGATTCAAATAGAGAAGTTTTTTGGGAGCAGTAAGCATGCTTTTCCTTTTATGAATAAAACTGTTATTTAAAAAATCTTGTCACTTAGAGGTATCTTTCTTTTGATTTTACTGACATTGGATTTTCTTTATCCTAATTCTGCTTCAAATAACATTAGACACCACTGTAGACGGTGGTTAGATAAACGTAGCATTCCATCATAACAGCATTCAGCGAAAGTCCGTGATGTCTTCAGTTAGTTTGTCTCCTTCACCTAATTATTATTCTTACCAAATCTCAAACTTGGTACAGTGTATGCTCAGCAAGAAACAGGCACATAAAATAATAAAGCAACATATATGTTACTGCATTCACTTTATAGGGTTAAGATACTGTCCGATTACCATGAAGTGAACTACATTTTCAACCTAGAACTTTGTACAAATTGCAGCACATCAAGTTATCACACTGCGTATCGCACCCAAAGATGGGGAAAAATATTCAAAAGTAGTAAACGGAAGTTTACAGGAGGAAGGATAACTACATGAATAATGAGGGAGAGTGAGAGAGTTCATAAAGATTGAATGCATCTGCACCATTCAGATCGATTTTAAACCATATCACCAAAGATTACAAGTTACTGGTTCTTAGTCAGGCAATTTACCCCCCTCCCCCATGTATGACTAAAGTTAACAATCGAAGACTTAATGGATTAGTGCCATGTTTTGATTTGATCATCCCTAGGTCTTTTCCAACCTAGTTCTTTTTCAAATAATATTGTTCGACGAGTAATGCAATAGCTTAGCATGCTTAACACGTGTCCTAGGTATCTCAATCGGTGTAGTTTTACAACCTCATTGATTGACTTTCTCTTCTTATCTAACACTCCACACTTAGATTTAGTATTACTCACTTTATTATACCACTTAACATAGGATGTAGAAAGCAGACAATTGTAGTCGAAGACAGCTAGTTTATTTAAGTCTTCCACTTTCAATGGCCCGACTGCTCAAACCTAGTCAAATAGTTGTATTCAACGGCCAGCACCGGGCCATTGAATGTTTAAATGTGTGACCTATAGTTATTATCTTAAGAAGGTAGTCGAGTTTGCATATAGTGGATGACCCGACGATATATACTGACTGGGACGAATGTTTATGCTAGTCGGAGTAAATTAGGTGAACTAGTTGGATATCGCTCAGACCGTCATAGTATAGGTCGCATGTACTATGGTGGGTGTCGAGAGCAGTCGTAATGATGGTGGGTAGAATAATTTGTAGCAACAACAAGTACTAATTCACATGTACTTACAGGTCTTTGGGTCATTTTTCCGTTTCGTTTGTAATCGAAATAAGCGTAGCTTATGCACTGTTTTTTTCATTTCTGTTTAAAAAAAACTACTGTTCAATATATTTTGTTGATATATATGTATTTCACAGTTTTGTAATTATTTTTGGTTATTTTTAATTTTTTTATTGACTCTAGGATCCTTGTGAGACTCTTAAAGCAGATGAGCATTTCACATTTGACGAAGGTCATAAGAATCAGATATTATTTGGTGGAACTAAGGTGGTACAGTTCACTCCTCCGTCGAAGTCCACAAATCATCTAAAAGGTTTGCATTATTATTATTATCATAATAATTATTATTATAACATAAACTTATCACATTATAGCCACCAACAGGTGTTCGCACTAAATCACGAATTGGTAGAAGTTAGAGTTCATGGGCTGGCCATTGAATCGGGTCCCAGTGGCTGAATGGTACACGAGCTTGCCTTGTAATGGGAGAGTCCTGGGTTCGAATCCTGGTGGTGGGTACATACTGTCGATGACTCCCAAACTAGGATGAAACAGCTGTCCGGTGGTCGTTGCTGGTTTTCAATGGTTCTCTAACTAATATCAATCTGTGGTGGAACTCGTATAAACCAACAGATGCGTCAAATTATCTCATAGTTTATACAAAGACTGGAATTTAATACCCGAACTCCCATACTGAAGCAGGTGATTGTCTTAATTGTATACCCCAAGTCTTCAGCTTGAAGTCTTACCCACAAGGCAGCTGACCAGCGTCAGGAGCTAATTGCCCATTGTTTCCGGTAACGAAAACAGGTTCATACACCATTCTGTCCCTTCCAGTCCTGGAACTCATGTACACCATAAGTTGGGAATCACTTTTCCACCTCCCCTAGGAAGACCAAATTGTCCAGCGGTCTGGTTGTAAGTGCCGGACTTTTGTGTTTGCCGTTTCACTTTTGTAAGGGACACCACCACCACCATGTGAAGGCAGTGATGAGGACTTACTTACCTGACAGACGCAGTAATTGTAATTTTGTTTGAATGTTAGAGACGTTAAATAAAGCTTAGATACAAGTGACTCACATGTTCATGTCGAGGTAACCGGTCTGTAGACGCCTGTATATCAGGAAATCTGATGTCGTTAGTAACAGCATTTACTTTCGCTATAGCCGATTTAGCGGATTAATGCGAAATTTATTTCATCTTTATGAAGTCTTTGCGTCAGCATACTATGATATGAATTGCACTGTTCCAAATAGTATTTTTAGTTAGACTGGAATTTTCAGCATGTGATGATGTGATGATATAGCAAGAAAATTGACTCTTTCAAAAAATCTTGAAAAGAAATAACAATAGCAACTTTACAATGCTAATAATAATAATATTAATAGTAGTAGTGTAGGTGAAAATATATGAGTGATAGCAAGAATAAAATGTCTGTTTATTTACCGTTACTAAGTTAATGAGTTAGTTATTTTCTAAAAATTATCACTTCACACATAAGGTGATTGCTAAATAAGGTTTAATTGAGTTCTTTTTATACCTAGATAAATTAATATGAGTCAAGTGGTTGAGTGTGTCGATCAATTCACTTATATAGGAAGTTGCATCAGCCAGCGGGTTGATCGCCGACGAAATCTTAGTACGGATACAGAAGGCTTGTTTGGCATTTCCTAGCCATCTTACGCCATCCCTAACGTAGACATGATATCCGATTAGCTGTCTTTGACGATAGATGTTTGCTCCCTACCTCTCGTGTTAAGTGTTATAATATGGTGAGTAATATTGAAGTTAGGTGTAGAGTGTTAGGTAAGTAGAGGAAGTCAGTCGATGAAGTGGTGATGCTAAGTCAGTCGATTGAGATGGTTAGGGCATGTATTACGCATGTCTAGAGATTGTCTCACTCGACGAACAATGTTAACCAACATTAGATTAGGTTGGGGAAGGGTTAAGGGTGGTCAAACCGAATGCTGACATCAGTCCATGAAATCTTTGACTGTTGGTTTGAGCTACGTGGGGAGGTGCAAGCTATATGGTTGGGAGACGTCTGTTCCTGAGACGCTAAGAACCCATAACTTGAGGCTGTTGTTGACATGGCTGAAAATCGTTCTCAGTGGCACAGATGGCTTCACTCTGTGTGAGATTCCCCATATCCACTAAACCGTCATGTGTTTTCCATGATTATTTGGTATTCTTTCCCTCTCACATTTGTGTTTAGTTCAGTCCTCCTGAATGTGTTTTTCTCTTCCTTTTGTGTACGTTTGTGTGGTACATGGAGTGTGGCAACTTGAAGTGCTGCACTTCTGTGCGTGGATCTGTGTTGAAACTCAGTGTTAGTCAGTCATGAGCATAGAGTCTCATGAAATGGCTTCTTGTCTTTCCTGAGGTGATAGAAGAAAAACAGCTGGGAGTAAGGGGGTGTTTATCTTTCGATAGAGTGACTGTGATCAACTGTCTGCAGGATGTTGACTCTCTGACAAGAACAGTGTGAGTCAGTTAAGTCAGTGGCATACCGCTGACTGTACTGACAGCATTCAGTTGCAAACAGGGTGAGGTAGTATATGTTTTATATTAATCTGGAGGCAAAAAGGGGACTATTTGAGGAGACTGGGTAAAATACAGGTATTAGTCAGTTGCAAAAGTACCTAGAAGGTTCTGGATTCAAGCCCCTGTGGGTTTATACTGATGAAGAGTCCCAAAGAAGAGGGAAGAAACAGCTGTTGAGCACTCTTTGATTTTCCAGTAGTTCCGTATCTGACATCAGCGCCTGATCAAACGTGCAACCAATCGAATCCCCGCAAAACAACACTTGCAAAAGTAGTGTTGAAACGAAAGACATTCAGTGATCTTATTTCATGGTTGATTGACCAACTAATGAATGTAGAAATTCTCACAGACCTGGATTAGTCTAAATTGCCGCATTGAAAAAGACCACAAAATATTAGGGAATTGAAGTGGTAGTAGTACAGTGAACGTGTGTAATGGTAAAATTAATTTCGTGATGATTAGCGAAGATGACCAGGATTTCGAAAATTAAAGAATGGATACATCTCCACCATAGTGAACAACTTTTTCCTATCCTCAAAAGTCCAGATGTTGGTTCTTAGCGCTCCTCTAGAATCCCATCCAGACAGCTTACATCTCACACCATTAATCATTAACTTCGTGTTATGGTGTCATTTGTTTTCGTCTAACTACGTCTAGGTGTTTTTTAGCCTCTTCTTAATGCATTTAAATTAGTTTTGTAGTGGAATGAGGTTGATTGACATGAAGATTCTGTGTTTAACCTCACTCAACATTACTTATCATGTTGTTTCACCTAACTTGGTTAACGGAATGAAAACATTTATAATCACAATATAGCGTTTAGAATCCAGACCCATTTACTGCTATCATGCGTCATAATTCTGTGTGTTAAGTTGCACTTCTCTAATCACGTTATTTTAAATGTGTTTCTTCTCTTAATCGTCATGTCGTGTCGTGTATATTTCGAAATTTTAAACAAAGCGTTAATCTTTCTGAATGCATTGACGTACTCCTATTTGATAGGGAGTACTGTTCATTCCTTGTTTAACAAGTTAGGCTTATTCATCAAGCCCCATACAAATATTCAATCGGAAGTAATATTTAAAGGTTTTATACTCTCATTTTTTTTTGAATTTATTTTTAAAGTTTACAATTTAAATTTTCAGGTCACTTTTGAATGATCCTTTCTTCAACTTTTCCTCTTTTTTTTTCTTTCTTTTTAGCCCCTGACAATGGTTGTATTTGTTTTGTACTTCGTACGGGTTTGAGTACTTCACAGGGTCGTTTACTAAAAACAATTATGTACAGTGTGAAAGCGGTTACAGCGAATAATATGGAGAGTTTCTTATTCATTGGATTTCTACTCATTTTCGCTTTGATTGCCTCAGTCTACGTTTGGGTAGAAGGTAAGATGATACATATTTGGTCAGTCATTAGAAACTCTGTATGGGTGTGAGTGTGTGTGTATGTGGTGTAGTGATTGTTTTTAATTAAGGAATCTTCAGTACAGATAAACGTTACGATAAATAACATTTAGCAGTTGTATTGATTATTATTATTATTAAAACATAGGCTTGGTACATACTACCCGGACGCCCAGACCGAAGCGGGTGGTTGTCCTAATGGGGGATCCCAAGTCTTCGGTTTAAAGTCTAATCCACAAGGCATTAGAGAAGCGTCAGGTGCTGCGTCCCATTGTTTCCGGTGTCTGAGGCAGCTTCACACGTCATTCCGATCCCTTTGGGTTGTGAAGCTCCTGTATATCATAGGTTTGGAATCAAACTTTTTCAGCTCACCTAGGTGGACCTGTTTCTCCATCAGTCAGTCCCGATGTAAGTACCAAATGCTCAAATTTTTCCTCTCACTTTTGTGAGGAATACCGCCACCGTAGCGTGAAGGCAGTGAATAGGACTTACCTAGCAGAGGCCATGAACGGGCAGCTTTTCTAGGGAAGACTGAAGTCTACCCACCCTTGGCCGTTAGGCGTAACAGTTTTTTATATATCGGGCTAAAAACCATGCATATTTTATGAGGGCGGATGATGCTTTCCTAGGTGAAGTGGGTAGAGTGGGATTCGAACCTTTGATCCATTGATTAGAAGTCAAGCGCATAATCCAATGAGCCGCGTCTCTACGATGTTGTGCTTATCTCTGTCAATCCTTATTGTTTTCCGTTAAGAAAAAAAAACAACATTAAGTCCCTTTAGTAGACCTAGTTCTATATGAAAAGCCACAGCAGCAGTCAATTTTCTACAAGTATCACCTAGGTTACACTTCTTTTTTGCATATTCTATAGTTTTCCTGATTTATTTTATTTTTGTTTTTATAAAAGCAAATATTTATTGCTCTAGTTTTTGCCTTTATTTTTCTCTCTTCTAAACTTTAGGTACAGCTGATCCTCGTCGTAACCGATATAAACTGTTCCTAGAATGTACACTTATTTTAACATCTGTCATTCCTCAAGAACTCCCAATGGAATTATCTTTAGCTGTGAATTCCTCTTTAATTGCACTGTGCAAACTTAGTAAGTTTTGGTTTTTACAATAAATGCACAACGCCCTTATGACTTCTTATAAAAGTCGTATTTATACACAGGTATCTAGTAATTTTATTCAGATAAATTATCCTAACAAATAAACACCAATAACAAAAAGTCGGTTGGAGTTATTACTCCTCCTCCTCTGCCGCCGCCCCCCATCCCTGAGTTATCACAGTCTAGAGTACAACACCGTTATAACCATTATTGACTTGTGAGGTGACAGAAAACTTGTTAAGAAATGATGCAATTTGTTAGGGTTTGGATCTCCGACACAGTTTAATTCGAATCAATGTGCAATTATTAGGTAGACTGTTGTGCATGGTTTTGTGTGTGAAGATACAATGATGACTGCGCAGAAATGCAGCAGTTCAAGTTGTCACATTCCATGTAGCACACAAAGGTAGATAAAAGAGAGAAAAGCTTATTATTATTCCTTTGGGTTCCGAGTGGGAAATAGGGCTTCAGCAACATATCTCCATTTTTTCTTCTTTCTGCTGTCCTCTTCATCTGGGTCCACGATTGCCCACAATCTCATCTCCTCACACGATCTCTCCTCGGACAGCACACTCGTCGCTTCCCATTAGGATCCCACTCGAGCGATGGCCTAGGACGCGATGTCATTCGATGGCCTCCTCAATGTACGCCCGATCCATCTCCATTTTCCCCTACATATTTGTTGAGCAATCGGCTCTTGGTTGGTTTGTTCCCAATCAGAGTTTCTTATGGCTAGTTCTTTCTGGCCGTCTGGCCATCTTATCTGACACGCAGTGCAAGTTTCTGACCCGTATAGAAGCACTGTCTAACTTCACATTTGTGTTGAAAATCTGAATCTTGTTCCTTATGCTGAGTGTAGAGGATTTCCAAACTGGTTTCAGATTGATGAAGGTGTATCTTGCCTTTCCGATTCTGGCTGGCTGGTTTTGACATCTTCATCCGTTCCGCTGGCATTTGGTTGAAACGATGCTTCCTGGCCAGATAAGTGAAGGAAGTAACCTCTGTCAAATCTTTCCTGTCGATGGTGATTGGTGCTCGTTGTTGCTTTTGGTTGGTTATCTTCATTACCTCCGTCTTCGCTGTGTTCACTTGGAGTCCTGTCTTCGCTGCCTGCCTCTTCAACCAGTCTGTTGGTTTTTGACTGCAAGTCTTCGAATATGCGTGACACTAAACATAAGTCATCTGCGAAATCTAGATCTTCTAGGGTCTTCGTATCGGTGGTCCAGCGTTTTCTTGTCTTCTCACACTCCCTGTGCGCAGTTTGACGCGCAATCTAGTCCGTCAAAATTAAGAATATCATTGTTGATAATAAATAGACAGCCTTTTCTTACTCCTGTATTCACTTCGAACTCCTCTTTCAGTTTTCCGTTGTGGATCACCTGACATGGGGTAGGCATTGCCATCTAGGCATGAATGAGGTTGATGATGATTTGGGCACTGCATACCATAGTTTTGAAGCAGTTTCCAAAATTAAGATTAGATAAAAATAATAGTACTTATTATTATAAGCAGAAACGTGAGGGAGAAGGATAAGAAAATGGAAGAACATGACAATTAAGTAGATATAAAGAATCACAGACATTGAATGCATCTGCACCTTTGACAAAGATTTCTATTCAGACCATCAATAGTCTCCAAGTATTGGTTCTTAGCATCCTGAGGAACCCAGCTCAGCAGTCCATCTCTGTCTACCTAGTTGGCTGAAATCAAACTGTCAAAGACTTCGCGTAGTGATGCCAGCTTTTGGTTTGACCACCCTTAACGTCTTTTCCAACCTGATCTAATGTTGGTTAACGTTGTTTGTCGAGGAAGGCGATAACTCGGCATACGCAACAAACGATGTGACTTCAAATCATGTTGGTCGGGTAATAACTTCACCGAAATTTCAATGAAATGGTTGACTGGTACATAAAACCAACTGAAATGTTATGCATCTTTTGATAAAAATGTCACTTCTATGCAAAAGCTTTTATCAAGATAATAATTATAATAAGGTAGTTATGTTGTAGTAAACGGTCAGGAGTGATACAACTCACTCACCACTATAATCACTGAGTTTACTGATGTGAGTAAGCGCATTTCTGACCGTTGGTTGATTCTTTGCATCTTCTTCTAATACGTGAACTGAATGTTGTTCAGACATGACAAACCATCGCGTTCCTCGTCAAACAATGTTAGCTGACATAGGATTAGTTTGGTAAAGACTTGGGGGCGTTCAAACCAAAAACATGGTATTAATATATGAAATGTTCAGCTGTTGGTTTTAATCACGTGTGTGGTCCTCGAGATGCTAGAACCAATAGCTTGAGACTCTTGGTATGATATGGCACAAAATTGTTCTCAATGACTCAGATGCACTCACACTCACAGATTCATTAAGTCTTCATTATTCTCTATGTAGTTGTTTTTTTGAACTCGTGTACATTCCCAGTCATTGTAGTTCCTTTAAATATTTCTCGGAACACCTTTGTTGTCTGTATATATGGAGCGAGGCAACTTAAACTGTTACACTTCTGTGCAAAGTTCTATGCTGAAAACTCAGTGAGTCAGTCAATTAGTCGAATGAATGTTGTTGTTACATTTGAATTTATTATTGGCGCTTTTTCATTTAAATTGAAGCAAGTGTACAGAAGTAAAATAAATTTGTGATCTCCTCCGTATTATGTATGTATTAAAATTTCTTTTGTTGGTTTTTTTTCTCTCTCTCCAATTCTAATCATATTGCTTAGTGGTCTATTGTACTGAACCGTTTCGAATTCCATTTGCGGGTAAAATTGATATTTGTGCATTCGATAAAACTGGTACTTTGACTGAAGATACGGTTGTCGTTGAAGGTGTAACAGGTTTGAAGTAAGTCATTTACTTTTTGATTAGTATTGGATGGTCTTGATTACTGCCTTTTTTGAAACCTCATTCCTACTCTAACCATTGAGATTTGTTTTCTTCCAATGCTCCACAAGAATTAACCTTTTAAAGAAACTGTACTCAACATCTAGTTGGTAGGGTTTTTAGTGTTTAGCTTCTTGTTTTGAATTGCCCCGATAAACAGCCTTGTGCTGCGGAGGATGGGTAGACTTCGGTCTCCCTCTTGAAATGCTGTCTTGTAGCCACACGTCCATAGCCTCTGTCGCTTAAGTCCTATCCACTGCCTTCACTCTACGGCTGAGGTGTTCCTTAGAAAAGTGAAAAGGCAAATTCGGACAACTGGCGCTTACAATGGGACTGGCTGAAATATAGGTTTACTAAGGGGGACTGCAAAACCTTTATTCCAAACCAGAATCCGAATAGTGTATGAATCTGTTTTGTTCACCTTCAACCATGGGGACATAGCTGCAGACTCTTCTTCACTTCCTTGTAAATCAAACTTCAAATCAAAGACTCGGAGTGACTGCTTAGGTTAACCACTTGCTTCGATTTGGGCGTCCCAGTTATCACACAAATTATGAGACAGCACTTTATTGTTTTAAAATAAATTATTTTTGTGTGGCGGTGCTCATAATATACTAAGTTTATCTTTTGAACAGAATAAACTCTTTTATTTTATTTGCAAAATAATTTCAAAAGTAGCGATTTCACATAGTGTCGTGTTTAGTTAGTTAGAACTCAGCTACGCTGGACAGGTTTTTCACTTACTTGACTATGAGAGCTCCACTTATTGTATGAGAGGGTTAATAATACTGCCGAGTTGCTCACTCTAAAATTGATAAGGTGACTACCGAATCCGCAACCTGATGCTGGGCAGTCGAGTGCTTAATGTGTCTTGTTTTGTAATAATATAAGTGTCATATATCCAGATAGCCGAGATCCTGGACTTATCACTGATTTCAGAAGATGATGTGCGCTTATTGGTCTCATTTAACTTTCAGTTTCACTGAATAAAAAACTAACATTTGCCATCTATTTTATACTTATTAGTCCCACTGTTGATCGAGTTCAACAAGTGTCGACAGTCCTAACTTTGCCAACCATACATGTGGTCCTGGTTCGACTCCTCACTGACTCACACCTAAACATGGCTTAGCTGGTAGTTAGCCTAGTTAGAAGAGAAAGTTGGGCGTGAGGTTAACAACCGCACCCCGTCAATACAACACTACCGATACTGAAACTTAAAGCTCAAGCTTGCAGTCCTATACTCCAATCGAAATGCAAAGGCATGGAAATATATATATGTATATCAACGGGAGAAATTTGAAGGAGGCTACTTCTTACACTTATCCAGGCAGCATAGTATCACCTACAGACGGGGGGGGGTACAGGTGAAAATATCAAAGGCGGGATAGGAAAATCAATACAGACCTTCATTAATCTGAAATCAGTGTGGAAATCTGCTGCATGCAGAATAAGGAATAAGATTTGGATTCTCAACACTGATGTCAAGTCAATCAGTGCTTCTGTATAATTCAAAGACTTTACTGACGAGTTGCCAAAATCACTACCAACAGGCTACTTCCGACTTTCATCAACAGCTACGTTCACTCAGTACTTAGGATTAAATGTCCAGAAAGAACTGACAACAAGAAAGTCTGTCAACGAACCAACCAAGTACCTATTGCTCAAAAAATATGTCAAAAATAGAGGTGGATTGGACATACGCTGTGAGGAGGCCTTGGAGTGACATTACATGCCTGTCCATCTAGTGGAACCTAAGTGGGAAACGACAAGTTGGGCATGGGTCCTTAGGTGATGTGGAGGTGATCGTTTCGGCAGGAGGTAAGATCTCATGGGCAATCTTAGCGCTAGTGAAAAAGGACTGCAGAGAAGAAAGTGAAGTGGAGATGTGGAAGGAGCACTGATGTGTTACATTCGGAACCTAATGGAGTAATTATAGTAATACTCATTATTTAACACTGGTCATTTGGCATTAATATATATGAGTAGTTGTCATCTGTGAATGTAAGAATAAGATTACTTCATTGTTTCATAATAAAATAAAGTTTATTTTTTTTTCTCTGTTCATTTTGTTTAAAATAGTGATCAACCGTCGAATAGATTGTTACCAGTAAAAGATTGTCCACTATCTACTATTCAAGTATTGGCTAGTTGTCATTCACTAATCAATACTACTGGTTCTGGATTAATTGGTGATCCAATGGAGAAAGCAATGTTAGCTTCAACTGGTTGGTCGTTAAATGATCAAAATGAAGTGCATGGACGTACAATACCACGTACTTCTCCATTGAAAATATGCCAGAGGTAAATAGACCCAATGTTCAGTCAGTCAGTTATTGTTATTATTACACTGTTGTCATTTATGTTTTTCCGTATTGTTTTGATTCAATTGTGATTAAAAATTCAATAAAACTAAGCTGTTTTTCCAAGTCACTGTATGTTATTATCTTATTGATCATCTCACAAAGTTTACAGTATATGAAGCGATTCCTGTGAGAGATCATGTTCTATGCCACTGTATGATAAGTGCATTTCACTTTCTTAGTGCATAGTACTTTTGGAAGATTGACTGGCAAATACTGATACCTTCATTCGGTGGTGGTTGGTAATTCGGTGACAGGGATTACTCACCAACCATTCACGTAGTTTGGGGT
Source organism: Trichobilharzia szidati (assembly GCA_944472155.2). Classification (NCBI taxonomy): domain Eukaryota; kingdom Metazoa; phylum Platyhelminthes; class Trematoda; order Strigeidida; family Schistosomatidae; genus Trichobilharzia; species Trichobilharzia szidati. Next base: position 75,134,270 of record OX235272.1, read on the forward strand.
TGTTTGATTTGTGTCCGGCACGTTTCTAAACACCACTTAGCCCGGTAGTAAGACCGGTTTAAGGGAGGGTAGGTTGTGTGTGAAATTAGCATACCCCATCTAGTTCAAAAGTCAACGTCACTGCTACTGAAGCTTCAAAGATCAAGCTTGAATTCCTATGTTCCAGTTGGAACGTAAAGGAATAATTTTCTATAGTTTGGTTTTTAAGGGTTAGTTATGTTTTTACGAGTTGATCACGGATTGATATTATAAACATAACTGACTCTTACAAACCAAACTATAGAAAATTAATCTGATGCTCGCCAGTGACTTGCTACAGGATGGAGTTTCCTGGAGTTCTAGTGAGAATTTGTGGCCAGTGAGGTTCAACCAGTTGTCACGTGTGAGGATGGATGTCCCACCAACGACTTTGGTTGGGGTTGCACTAAATCACGAATTGGTAGAAGTTAGAATTCATGGGCTGGCCATTGAATCGGGTCCCAGTGTCTGAATAGTATACGAGCTTGCCTTGTAACCGGAAGGTCCTGGGTTCAAACCTTGGTGGTGGGTGCGTACTGCCAATGATTCCCAAACTAGGATGAAACAGCTGTCCAGTAGTCGTTGCTGGTTTTCAATGGTTCTCTAAGTGATATCAATCCGTGATCAAGTCGTAGAGGAATAAAATAAAAATAAAATAATGTACTTTCATTCATTCATTCACACTGGGGAACCGTTAAAGGTAGATGAAAAATTCTGTGGTTTTGTTATGGGTTATGAGTCAAATGTGACTGACACAACTTTCAGTCGTATAGAAAACGTCAGAGCAGCATATGCTAATCTAAGACACATCCCTAACGCCACCTAGATGTTAATCTAGCCGGAAAAGTTCTAATTTACAACACTTCAGTGTGTAGGTATATTCAAGTTGAGGATACATGATAACTTTGAGTGCTTCACTATTGTTGTTGTCTCTGTTAGATTGTCTTAATCTTCGTAGACACCATTTTAAATAATTTTGAGATCTACCCGCGAGTGTTTGATATTTAGGGTGTATAAGCGGATCTTTGTAAGTGGTGCGGTATGGATATGTGCTGCTAATGTCATTCTACTAAGACTTTCACACACTGTTCAACTCCGGAACTGGATGGAGGGGGCAGATAGACGCGGAATAATTGTAAGTGTGAATAAATCAAGACATATAAGACTTCAGACTTTTATCAGCAGCTACCATACGGAAGATCAGATGTCTGACCGGAAATGATGAGTAACAAGCAACTCTGGCAACCAACTATCCCAGAACCTTATTACCCCCAAAAATATGACAAAGGAAATGACGATGGATTGGAAATATGCTAAGAAGATCACTGTCGAGTGACATCGGGCGCCAGACTTTCGATTGGCACCCGGATGTGGGAAACGGTGAGTTGGGCATGGCTCTGAGGGTGACACGGAGGTGTTCGTGTGAAGAGGAGATATTAGCGTTCGGTCGGTTGTGGGGGCTTTTAGAAGGGAGCACTGAGAACAGGATGAAATGGAGATGTCATTTTCAGGGCCTGCATTGCGCGCGATGTCATTCGACAGCCCCCTCAATGTACGACCGATCCATTTCCATCTTCTCCTACATATTTGTTGAGCGATCGGCTCTCGCCTGTTGGTTAATTCCCAGCCAGAGTTTCTTCTTGTTAATCCTTTCTGACCAGCCGGCCATTTGTTCTTCAGTATGGAGCCAGCGATGTGGACAGCTGTTGATAAAAGTCTGCAACCTGTTGGAAATCGTCTTCGTGACCGGCAGTACAAGTTTCTGACCTGTATGGAAGAAGTGACTGACTGACTTCACATTTGTGTTGAAACTCGGAATCTTGTTGTTTATGCTGGCTGAGTGAGTGCAGAAGATTTCCAAGCTGGTTTGAAGTTGATGAAGGTCTATCTTGCCGTTCTGATTCTGGCTGGTTGACCTTGACATCTTCATCCATTCCGACTTCCTGTGGTTGAAACCGTGCTTCCTAGCCGGATAAGATAAAAAAAACCCTCTGTTAAATCTCTCCCTTTGATGGTGATTGTTGCTGTTGCTGTTGGTTGGGTATCTTCACCAATTCCTTCTCCACCTTCTCTATGTCCAGCTGCTTCTTCAGCCAGTTTGTTTGTTTTCGCCTGTAATTCTTCGAGTTTGTGTGACATTATACATATATCATCTATGAAATCCAGATCTTATAGAGTCTTCTTATCGGGCCGACTTTATCCTGTCTTCTCACTCCCATACACAGTCTGACATTCCACCACAATTGGGAATATCGTCAGTGATAATAGGCAGGCAGCTTATACTACTCCTGTATTCACTTCGAATGCCTCCCTGAGTTTTCCGTTATGGATCACTTTTTATGTATCAACGCCATATACCTGTTGGATGAGGTTGATGAAGATTTGGGGCCCTGCAAACTATAGTGTTGAAGCAGTTTCCAAATTACGTCTCGGTCAACACTGTCTATCGAAGGCCTTTTCAAAGTCAATGAAGTTGAGGTGGAGGTTTGATTGCTATTCTATGCTTTTAAATTTCCTGATGAATAACGGATTTGAATCTGGTTAGGAGCACTATCAATCACTAAAAAAATGGCAAATATGTCCAGGTACCAAGGTTTTATATAGAATGAAACATGCAACCTAGACGCCGTTGTTTTCCGTTACTAATGAAAAGAATATCACAATTAAAGAGACAGAAAAATATTGTATGAAAATGTAGGAAATAAATGAAGAACTAAAAAGGTAATTGATCTTGGAATTAGATTACTGACATTATTTACAATGCATTGTGAACGCAATGTCAATCTTGTAATGTTTTTTTTCTCCCGGTACATATCTGTCTTCATTTGTGTTACTTTTTCTCCAGTGACAGTGTAAATTGATTAGCTATTTTGACTGACACACTAATTCTTGCTTCACTGTTGGGTGGGTAGTTGTATTTCATTCACATTTCCCTTTTTCACGTCACTGCGTAATTGGAAGGGACGGGATGAAAATAGATAGAGAATTAATGTTAATATTGTTATATTGCAGAAATGTTCAGAATGCTAACTGTCTATGTGTGTATCACATTCCCCCTTCCCCCCTCCTCCTAGATTTCGTTTCGATAGTGCATTGCGCCGAATGTCAGTTGTTGTCAGCCATTATCTACCAGCTTCTGTGGAACAAAATTATCTAGCTTGTGTCAAGGGGTCACCGGAGACAATTCTTCCAATGCTTGTTGACGCTCCACCAGATTATGAAGAAGCTTATCTCACTGCAGCTAGACGTGGTGCTCGTGTTTTGGCGTTAGGACAAAAGATATTAGGACAGTTGAGTCATGAACAGGTTGGTTTTTTTAATTGTTGATTATAAATAAGTGTTAATTGCCTCGAAGTTAGTGTTGCTTAAATGTAGAGTAGTAATTGAGTTGTATTCATTCCTACTTTTCGCATTGTTTTTGAAGCTATACAACTAAAAAGCTGGAGTTATGTTGGACTCATGTACTAGTAGTATCTGATTATTGAAATGCCTTATTGTTACTAGTAGTGTAATGTAGGGTTCGTATGCCGATATGTCAGCATATGTACCGCTGCTAACAGTGATACTCATATTTCCAGTGTCCATTTGAGCAAAGCATAGATGTTGTACCTTACTACTTATTTCCTGACATCGGACTCCGCTCATATATAGCATTAGATGTTAAAAGTCTACTTACAGGGATCTTTGTAAGTCGATTTTATGATTATTGCATGCGTCAATAAGGTGTATTTGTTAACGTTGGGAAACGGATACTCTCTCTGAAGTCCAGAAGTCATATAACTTACTGCTATGCTATTTAAGTGATGAACGGACACACCTTAGTATTACATTATGTAGAGTAGTTAACATGTAGCATTCACTGATTTCTATGCTTGAGTACATTATCCATGGTGCTGGTGAGTGATATATACCCCATAAAGTTTGATCACAGATCGATATCGGTTAGAGAACTATTGAAAAATAAGGAAGAATTCGAGGACCGTTTCGTCCTAGTTCGGGACTCTTCGGCAACACACACATGATCTGACCAGAGATAGAATCCAAGGTCTTCAGGTTACGAGGCGATCCTATTTACGAATGAGCTACTGGGACGGAATTGACAGAAGTCAGAATTCATGTGGATTATTGGATTTTGTCCAGGCGTCTAAATGGTCAACTGGCCGGCGTCGTAATCTGAAAGCCTTGGGTTTAGTCCCCCGTGAGGTTGTGGGTGATTACCGATAAGTATTCTCTTAAACTACAACGAAACAGCTGTCCAGTACGCCTTGGTTTTCAATGGTTCTCTAACTGATATCAATCTGTGCTCAAACTTTAAAACGATCAAATCCCAACAAACCAACACATGAGAATTTAATGCTTAACTTTTTAGGATTGAAAATAAAAAGGTTCCAATTTCAAGTCACTCATGCATATTTATGCACTCAATAGATCCTGAAGAGAGAGCGAAATTCTTATTTGGAGTTCTATTGCTGATCCACTTTAGAAAGTAGTGGATTCTTTTTCCTCATGTGTACGGATGTAAATTTTGAGCTAATCAAATTATCAGTTAATTCATAATTGTGTTTTCCTGTTGACATACATCTAGACCAGACTGATTAGACTCATTTTAGAATCTAGGCTCCTTGAATGGATATCTCATTGCTAGTGCGTAAAGTACTTAGAGCTGTGGCTCATTGGTCTTGACACTTGACTTCCAATCAATGGGTCACAGATTCGATTCCTGCTCCATCTACCAAGGTTCAGGCTGTCAAACAGTATCACAAGCCCTGCACACAATAGGTGTGGCTCATTGCAAATTGCATAGATTGGCAATTGGTTAACCATACAAAGTTACAATGTTAGTAATGGCTGTCGTAACGTAGTGACCTGATGGATAAAGCTGTGGCGTTTGGGGCAATAGGTGCCTAGGTTCGAGTCTCAATTGGAATACAGTATCACTCACTGAGAAATGAGTGTGGGTACCTCCACATATGTAGTGAATAATTTAAAAAAAATCATAGCTGTAATTGTTTTCTTTTTTAAAAAATACATTTTTTAGGTGAGAGATTTAACCCGTGAAGCAGTTGAATCAAATATGAATTTTTGTGGTTTTGTCATTATCTCTTGTCCATTGAAACCGGATTCAAGAAGTGTTGTACAACAATTGCTCAACTCTAGTCATCATGTTACTATGATTACTGGTGATAACCCGTTAACTGCTTGTCATGTAAGCAGTTTAGTTGGTATGACACGATCTGATACTCCTGTGCTTGTTTTAACACCACCGAATCCATTACGTAAGTATAATCGATCTTTCTTGAGTTTTTTGTCTTTATTTTCCGTTTTCCTTCTGGGTGGAATATCTTAGGGCTTTAAGCTGGAGCTTTGAAGTTTCAGTAGTAGTAGTGTTATTATAAAGAGATGGGGCGGTAGCTAGTCTTACACCTCCAACGTTCCCCCTTATACGTGCTTATTATTGGTTGGTGAACTAAGTGAGGTCTAGGAGTGTGCATTGACCGGGCGTCGAACCCCAAACCATATTTGTGGTTTGTGAGCATTCTGCCGCTGAACGACTGTAGCGCAGATCTTTTACTATTATTATTATTATTCCCTTGAGTTCCGAGTGGAACATAGGGCTTCAACAACACATCTTCTGCCATCCTCTTCAGCTTGGACCACGATTGCCCACAATCTCTCGTCTCCTCCTCACGCGATCTCCTCCATGTCACCCTAGGACGACCTACTCGTTGTTTACTATTTGGGTTCCACTTGAGTGATCACCTGCATTGCGCGTGATGTCATTAGATGGCCTCGTCAACGTATACCCAATCCATCTCCATTTTCTCCTACATATTTGTTGAGCAATCGGCTCTTGGTTGGTTCGTTGCCAGCCGGAGTTTCTTGTTACTAATTATTTCTGGTCGGCTAGTCATTTGATCTTCAGTATGGAGCTAGCGAAGGTGGCAGCTGTTGATGAAAGTCTGCAGTGGCCTGTTGGAAATCTTTACCGTGACACGCACTGCAAGTTTCTGACCCGTATAGAAGGACCGATTTGACAGTTGTGTTGAAAATGCAGATCTTGTTCCTTATGCTGAGTGCAGAAGATTTCCAAACTGGTTTCATGTTGATGAATGCGTGTCTTACCTTTCGGATTCTGGGTGGCTGGCTTTGACATATTCATCCTTTCCGACTTCCTGTATTTGAAACTATGCTTCTTAGCCAGATAAGTCAAGGAAGTAACCTCTGTTAAGTATTTACTAGAATAATATTCACTTACTGACATTCACTGCTTTAATTGTATTTATGAGTTTCATACGATCAATTCCCCTTATTAGTTCGAACAAAGAAAGAAAGAAAATATTTGTAGGATGGATAATACGAGCTCGTTTTTATTTTTCATGGATTCTTGTCAACTGTATACAACCTAAGCAATATCAAAATATAAGTTACAAAAGGTTTGAATATACTTTTATCACAGTGACATTGAGAGAGTTATTAATAGGATGTATAAGCAACATAATCCCGAAATGATGTAAGCAGTCAAATTACTCAGTGTTAGGAAAAGTTAACTATTTATTGTGCACAATATGATGGAAAGCTCGAGACGGTGAGAGTGAAAAGTGACAGTAAATTATGAGATAGGCAAACACGAAATTCCTACGTAACACTTTGCCTAATTTTAGTTTTCACTTACTGAGCTGAACTCACTACCAAGTTTCCTAAATTTACTTAGTTGTCTGTTTATGTCATCAGTGTTTACTTTTACTTTTCACTCCCATCCTCTCTAACTTTCCATTATATTATGTAGAAATTCATTATGTTGTCTTAAGTCAATCCTTGTTTCTAAATCGAATCTGAACTGTGACCCTGCCCTTCTTGTCTGTATATACTATAAGTAGTTGGCTTTTCTATCGCTGAACATATTGCTTATACTTCCTATTAATGACTCTCTCAATATCACTGTGATAAAAGTATACTCAAACTTTTTGTAACTTATATTTTGATACTGCTCAGGTTGTATACAGTTGACAAGATTCCGTGAAATATAAAACGAGCTCGTATTATCCATTCTACAAATATTTGCGTTCTTTCTTTGTATTTATCAGTTGTTTGGCATTTAGAAAAGAAATGTTCAACACATACTGATTGACTGAAGATGAAGTAGATAAAGGTGGATGATGATCTGGAGAGTTTCGTATGCTTTTGGAAGTTTGTGGGTGGCTGTTACTTCCTGGCTGCCCACACCGTGGAAGTTGATTTTTTCATGGGGTATCTAGAATAGGAAAGAGCGTTAGTGTTGTATGACCAGACAGACAATGGGACTGCTTCTTGAGGCCGGTTACATGTGGCCATTTTGAATTAGTTTTTTAAGTTTTTTTTCCCGTATTAGGAACTTACCGTCGACTACGGACTACTGTAGGGTAAGTTGGGATTTACAATTTTCGGGGTCGACCTTTTCTAGCCCTCACCCGTCTCTCCAGAGTGGAGAGGCGGCAGATAACTGGCATGCTGGTCGTCTACTGTTACTTCCCTTTTGCCCAGCAGTGAGGTTGTGCCCACAGACCCCAAGCACAGTGTAATCAGCTCATACTATGACGGTAACTGCTTTTAGTTTAATCGTTATTGTAACAACCTTCTTGACATGGTAGGACATGATGCAGGAACATTAGTTCCAGCCAGTGTGTAGCTTGTTGGGTGATTGTGATATGCAAGTTTGACCATCATATTAACATGGCAGCATATCTATCTTATGAATTTTCAAATTCTCTTTACATGCGTCATTAGATGGCCATTCATTCGATAACTGATATGCATTAAATTTACCTCTGTTTGTTTCGTTTGTGCATTTCTTGACAATATCAACACTTATTGTTTTGTTTTCGTTTATATTCTTATAAAACCTTTAAGTTAAAGCATATTGATTGATCGAAAGAAAAAGAGAAAGATATCTCTTTCGGTAAATTTTATATGCTTATAACGCTTTCATTTCAATAATGATCCGTTATGTATGATAATACCAGAGTAGTAAATAGTAGATGTTTATGTGTACGTGTGTGTGTGTATGTTTATGTATGCTTTTGAACATGTATGTAGAGCTGTATGATAGGCGTTATCCTAGAAAATTGTACGATTGTTTCAAAAAATCTCTGAGATATGAGATGGTGATAATCGATATAGTATGCGTACTGTTTGTCCTTTGGTGCTTAGAGTCATGTCATTCATTGTCTGCACCCCTGGATAGTCTATACAATGTTGTTTTTCTCAGTTTGTGGCTAACGATTGGAAAATGAGTTTGCAGAATATACACTGATTAGATCATTGGAAATACTAAAAAGACGGTTGAAGTTGAGTTAGTTGTGTTCTCTGAGCTGGTTGATTTAATTGTGAAGCTTTCGTCGTCCTTCTAGACAGCATCTTCAGCGCAGGTTTGAGTTTTTATACTATAACCTGCGCTGAAGATGTTGCTAGAAGGACGACGAAAGCTTCACAATTTAATCAACCAGCTGGGAGAACACAATTAATTCAATATCATCCACCTGAGCCACAAATCCTCTCCATTGAGAGTGGAAGACATGAAAAGACTAGCTGTCTTTGATCATAGGTGCCTGCGTTCTATCTCCCGTGTGTGTTAGGTGGTATAATAGGGTGATCAGTATTGAGGTTAGGCATCGGTCGAGTGCTAGGTAAGGACGAAGGGGGGAATCAATAAACAAGGCCGTGAAGTTCCATCGATTGAGATGGTTAGGATAAGTGTGACGCATGCCTAGTCATTGCCTTCTTCGACGGGCAATGTCAGCTGACATAGGGTCAGGTTGGAAAAGAGCCATTGGTTGTCAAACCAAAACATGGCCTCATCAGTCAATGAAATCCACAACAGTTAGTTTAAGCCAGCCACGTAGGAAGGTGTAGACTTCCTGACTGGTTGGGGTCCTCGGGACGGTAAAAATCAATGGCTGGAGACAATCGGTGATATGGCTCAAAATTGTTGTCAATGGCTGGTGCAGATGCATCTACTCCTTGTGACTTATGATTTCCAATCAAACTGTTTTGTTCTTCGTTATTACTACTCCTTTGTCTCCTGCCTCTGTTTCTCCTATTTTCTTCTCTTGCTTTGTGTGCTACATGGAGGGAGTGTAGCGACTTGAACTGCTGCACATCGGTGCAAAGTTCTATGTCGAAAACAGACAGACAGACAGACCATTATTTCAAGACGGTTGAAGTGAAGAGAATTTTTCTTTTCTACGAAGTAATCAATTACGCTGCACATTAATGAAAGGGTGAGGAGGTTCTAGAACTGTTTCCGGTCGAGGGCCAAGTTATCACAAAAAAATACGATTAACAAACAGCGATTAAAAACGTGATAACAACAAGAATAAACAGGAAGTTTGGATAAAAACATAATCGGATAGTAATTATTGAAAAAAATGCTTCTGTGGATCTGACAAAACTGGCCGTACCATGTGTCCTCTTGTAAAACGCGCTCGAGAATACTATCCAGCTTGGCTAGTGGAATGAGAATGTAGGTTTGTTTACAGGGGATCCAGCTCCACTTGAAAAATCCTTCTAAGTTCTACATAAGTTTCGATTAAACCTCCCAAGGGGAGTGAGACTAAGACATCTGGACATAGCTGAGGGAGTAATGATCGAAAAATTCAAACCAACCGTATCTACTCAAAAGAAGTATGCTCAACCTTTGTCTTTACCATGGCCATCATAAACAGCCAATTTTCTCAATAATTATTATCCAACTATGTTTTTATCCGAACTTCCTGTTCATTTTCGTTATTATCACGTTTTTGATCCCTATTTGTATAATCTTATTATTCATTATAATTTGAGCCTCGATCGGAAATATTTCTGGAACTTTCTCACTCGTTTACTATGTATTCACGAATGTATGACCAAGTTGATGACTTTGTCGGAAAGAAAATGAGTTTGCAGCTGTCGAAATTCGGATTTTCAACAGCAATATTAAGTCAGTTCTTCTATGTGAGTTAGAAAATTGAACCGCCATGGAGAGCAAGTGGAACGGACCGTTGAAAACTTTTTTCAACAGCTGCTCTCTACGCTCCATATCAGAGATCAAATGGCCGGAAAGAATGAGCAGTGAGGAACTCTGGGAATGAACGAATCAAGAACCTAATGCTCAGGAAATATACCGAAGGAAATAGAGATGGATCGTGACATATGCTAAGAAGACCGTCGGATAACATCGCGCACCAGGCCATCGAGTGGAACCCGAATGGGAAGGTAGTTGAGCGTCCGAGGATGACATGGAGGAGATTGTATCAGGAGGAGGTGAAAACTTATGGACAGTGGTGGGGCCAACTGAAGAGGGCTGAAGAGGACAGGATAAAATAGATGTGTGCTATTAAACCCAAAGGAATAATAATAGTTATTAGCTGTGTAATAACGTTTTACTCATTATCTGTTATGTTTTGTTGTTATCCACTGATTTATGAATTACTTTACAAATTATAGAGTTGAATTATTGGGACGCTATTTCAATTATTATGGGATAAAGTTTTGAATTCTCGGATCGTCTCTTGTTGGAATGCATGATATTCTTTCAGTTTATATTTTCTAGGATCAGGAGGAGACAGTCGTTTCAGTGCCATCCTAGTCACCATCTTCAGTGGAAGTTGAGAATGAGATTGTTAAGAGTAATTTGTATCTGTGTTCGTCTTATACTTTTTCCTTCTAAACATAATGATATTATAATTGTTTTGATGATTTTCCCCCTGGTATTTTAGATGAAAAATGGCATTGGCAGTCAGTTGATGAGTCTATTGTGTTACCTGTTTTCGATGAAACAAAACATACAAACTCTAAACTAAAACAACTTGCCAGTAAGCATGAATTGTGTTTAACCGGTGAAGGCATTGATTTCCTGTCTAAGTCGAATCCAACTTTTCTACAGAATTTAATACCCAAAGTTAAAATCTATGCTCGTGTTGCACCGAAACAAAAAGAATCCATTCTGGTTGAACTTAAGCGTATGGGATATGTAACATTAATGTGTGGTGATGGAACAAATGATGTTGGCGCTTTAAAGCAAGCACATGTTGGTGAGTAGTAGTTTTGTTGTCTTTTTGTTGTTGCTGAGTATTTTAAGTTTTTATCGTTTATTTTTATTCCTTTACGTTCCCAATGTAACGTAGGGCTTCAAACTAGAGCTTTGAAGTTCCAGTGGCAGTGGTGTTTATTTTCACGGGATGGGGTTGCTAGCCTCATGCCCAACCTTCCCTCTTTACGAATCTTATTCCTGGCTTAGCGAGGTTAAACGAGTGCGTCGGCCGAGGATCGAACTCCGGACCACATGCGTGGTTGGCGAGCAAAGTTTCTATTGTATTAAATTTAATTAAATTTTGTATGATAACGTGTTGTCATTGGGAATTGCCTAACATTGCTTTACAAGTTGGTTTATTTATCGTTACTAAATTGATGACTTAGTTATTTTTCTAAATATTATCGCTCCACACATGAGGTGACTGCTAAATAAGCTGTGGCTGAGTTCTTTTTATACCTAGACAAATGAGCATAATAAAAATAGGGAGTGAAGTGGTTGAGTGTGTCGACCAATGCGCACCTATTTGGGAAGTTGCATCAGCCAACGGCAGCGGGTTGATCGCTGACGAAATCTCAGCACGGATACGGAAGGCTCATTTGGCTCCTGCCAAGTTATGCCATTTCTGGCGTAGACATGATATCCAGTTATAGATCAAAGGACGCTTGCACTGCTCAACACTTCGCTCTATCCTGCTTTATGGCTGTGAAACATGGTTATTGAAAATGGAAGATATGGAACGATTAGCTGTTTTTGACGATGTATGTTTGTTCTCTATCTCCCATGTTAAGTGCTATAATATGGCGAGTAATATTGAAGTTAGGTGTAGAGTGTTAGGTAAGTAGAGGAAGTTAATCGATGCAGTGGTGATGCTAAGTCAGTCGATTGAGATGGCTACGGCATGTATTACGTATGTCTAGCCATTGTCTCACTCGACGAACAATGTTAACCAACATTGGATTAAGTTGGGAAAGGGTTAAGGGTGGTCAAATCAAATGCTGACATCACTCCATGAAATCTTTGACTTTTGGTTTGAGCTGCGTGGGGAGGTGCAGGCTGTGTGGTTGGGGTCCCTGAGACGCTAAGAACCCATAACTTGAGGCTTTTGTTGACATGGCTGAAAATCGTTCTCAGTGGCACAGATGGCTTCACTCTGTGTGAGATTCCCCATATCCACTAAACCGTCATGTGTTTTCCATGATCATTTAGTATTCTTTCCCTCACATTTGTGTTTAGTTCAGTCCTCCTGAATGTGTTTTTCTCTTCCTTTTGTGTACGTTTGTGTGGTACATGGAGTGTGGCAACTTGAAGTGCTGCACTTCTGTGCGTGGTTCTATGTTGAAACTCAGTGTTAGTCAGTCATGAGCATAAAGTCTCATGAAATGGCTTCTTGTCTTTCCTGAGGTGATAGAAGGAAAAAAGCTAGGATTGAGGGAATGTTTATCAATCAGTAGAGTGACTGTGATCAACTGTCTGCAGGATGTTGACTCTTTGACAAGAACAGTGTGAGTCAGCACAGTCAGTGGCATACCACTGACTGTGCTGACAGCATTCAGTTGTAAACGGGGGAAGAAAAAGGGGATTAGTTGAGAGGACTGGGTAAAATACAGGTATTAATCAGTTGCAAAAGTAGCCAGAAGACCCTGGTTTCAGGTCCATGTATGTGTATACTGCTGAAGAGTCTCAAAGAAGAGGGAAGAAACAACTGTTCAGCACTCTTTGATTTTCCAGTAGTTCCGTAACTGACGTCAGCTCGTGATCAAACGTCTATCTTCTCGAATCCGTGGAAACCAACCCGAGATTTTTTTAATGCTTAAAATGTATTATGTGGACTGTATGAGAATGTTTCCATCTTGACGCATACGAGTGCCAACATTATTGGTTAATTGAACACTAAACACTTGACTAGGATTCCTTTACTTTGTCTCTTTTTCTTGTTTTTTGTTGTTGTAAAACTGTATACTTTATCTACGAGTCCACAGACTTTGTAAGTTGAATTCATTGTACATATATTCCGGGTGAATATTTCATACAAACTTACAACACTGATCAATTAAAGTTAAACCTATCTGACGGAGTGTTACCGCATAGTTTACATCATGAGTGAATCCATTGTCAAAATGAATGGCCATGTATAACATAGATGGTGTAATTAGAAATAAACGTTCTGGTGAAGCCATAGTAGCAATAAGTAAAGATACATCGCCTTTATAAAGACAATGTAATCTTAGGAAATGTTTCTCACTAAATATAAGTGACTGGTGTACAACTAAACTATATGTAACCTTAGGGTTAGTATTAAGTAAAGTTGGACAACTCCATCACTGGACCATCCATGGAATATGATTACAAGAATCCAGTATAATTGTTAAGGGTAAACGGAATGTACGAAGTAATCCAGATAAAAAATGTACACCAGAAATATTTTCTGGATTAGGAGTAATATTTAATAAAAGTTTAAGAAGAAGAAGGAGGAGGTTTAGAATGTCTTGTACTAAGATAAATAAATAGTACGCGAAGAAGGCTTAACCGTGACAATTTTTATTTGCCGAAATATTCGCCTCCGAAACACGACACCGATTTGTTCTGCTAAAGCCCTATATTCCACTAAAAGTTCAAGGAGATTACTAATAATTATCATACCTAATCGATTCAGTAGAGTTTAAAAGTTGATGCATTGACTGTCTGATATTTACTCACTATAGCTCAATGTAGATTCCCTCTACGGAAAAGGTTTACAATACTATTTGTCACCTGATTGTACTTATTCTCCCTTTGTACAATGAATGAAGTAATCTTTCTTTATTTGGTTACCTTTTTGTATGTTCTGTCTAATCCTCAGTTGTAACTTGTCTGTCCTATATGCATACTAATAACGTTTTTTCTTTAAAAATCTTTTTCTGTATACACTAGGTGTTGCACTGCTCAATGAAGCTAGCGTAGTTCGTAGTTTTTTGGATTTACTCGACACGAAAAAGCCAAACCATAACGGTACAATTAATCGTTCCATCAATCGTGGAAATCGTTCAGATAAAAACACTGCAAATTCAATTGGAAACAATAAAGCTACAGCATCTTCACGTTTAGCTTCAAGTTTGGCTGCTGTTGAAGAACAAGATGCATCAGTAGTCCGTTTAGGTGATGCTAGTATAGCGGCTCCTTTCACTGCCAAAATGTCTTCCCCATCAGGAGGTAAGGTTATCCTCTTAGCTTTGTTGCTTTTTATCCTCTAATGCTTTTAAATTACAAACATAATCTTACTAGCTTTGAGGATTATTGCAGAAATCTTGAGAGGTGTTCAAGGTGTTGTTATTAGATGGTTGGAGGCAATCGGCAGGAAGTCGTAGACAATAATAATAGTCATAACATCTAATAACAACAATCCACAGTGCACCGTGACGGTGAGCCACCTAGCTCGCTGATAACCACATTGCAAACTTGACTGATAGAATTCAGTCTGTACCAAACAAAGAACTAGATGCATGATCCTAGTTACTTACTAGTGTCCAATAATAGAATTCAAGATATGTTAGTAACCAACATCTCCCACTTCTGTATAACCTGGACACTGTCTAGACTTCAATCTTTTAGTCTTTTCAAATTGAGCGGAAGCGGGGCATACTTGAAGATCCTGTTAGCACACGAGTCTTTTTCATTTTCTTCTTTGTCGTTCATTTGATCGATTAATTATCTAGTTAGCGCTTTCGTGGTGTTACAAAATCCTAAATTAGTGTTGAGGACTCTATAACTCCAACTATGTTACATAATACGGTTTATCGTAGAGTCTTCGCTAGCCCTAATTTTCCAACCGAGTGTAAACATGAAAAATCTAGATTTGAACTGTTCACGCAGCATGGGTTGGTGAAAACCACATTGCACTTTAACTGTCCAGTTAGACAGAGTTTACCAGTGCGTGCACTTACTGTTATTTGATCTGCTTTGTCTACGCTGCTGGTGGGGAATTCCGATCGCTGCGATAACTTCGTCGATATCTCTTCTTCTTTTAAGATTTCTTACAAATGTAGGCCTAAGGACTTGAAGTGCATGCCGAATCTTCATTTGTACAATATGTTTCTAAAAACGATCTACTAATACATACTATAAAATATAGCACCTCCAAAGCCTCAGGATGGTCGGGGGTGGATGCCTTGCGCTGCGGGTTGGCCACCCCTCCACTCACCTCTTGAAGTGCTCCCATATGACCAGGCGTCTTACATAGCCTCTCCTGAGGAAGTCCTACTCACTGCCTTCACGTGGCGGAGGTGTTTTTTTTCACCAAAGTGAGAGGGCGAAAGCGGATGCCCGGCGCTCTTCACCGGGTTGACTGTCCATTGGATGACAGTCTAGGGAAGATGGCTAAACCCTGATTCCAAACCTCCAACGACTGGCGTATGAAGCTCACTGGAGCTCACCGGCAGACGTATGGACAAAGGGCTTGTTGGATGTCCTGGATGTCTGGCCCCATTCAAAAAGGCGTATGAACCGAACTCCGGTCACCGGCTGCCAATGGATAGTGGACTCCCTACTCCACTCCTACTGCCTTGTAGGTCACACTTGGTTGTGTAAAGGCTAGAGCTGCACTCTCAGACAAAAGGCCGAGCGATATTGGGGACATCGCTCGTACCAAATTCCCATGAAACTTCATGAACTCTCTTACAAACGACGCAAAACCTTGCATCAGATCGCCGCGCCTGGGCAGCGATGATTCGAGATGTTCATGAAGCCGGCTCATCCTCCCGTAGGAGATAACCGAAGTGAAATAGTAAAAAAAGTAAGAATAAAATATAGCCTTCATGATCATGAACTGGCTTATCAGTGAATAATAAACTTGAATATTTGTAGGGGTCATCGATACTATAGAAAAGTGTATGATTTTTGAAGTGAAAAAGAAACTTCCCAGCCATTATATTGGTTTTTTGTGAGATATATTCGAAAGTTTTATCTGCATGAAGAAGTCAGTATCATTCAATTATGAAGAGAATCACTTTTTCAGTAGAATTCCATCATTGAAGTCACCATTAAAAATTATTATCATTAAATGTTGGATTGAAATGTTGATCACGAATTTATTTAAGTTAAAGAAGGAATCATAGCAAACCCAGGAGTACTACTAGACAGTTGTTTTGTCCTTGTCTGAGACTCGTCATCAGCGCGCACCTACTACCCCACTACAGCTGGAACCCAGGGAGCTAACTGACCATTGATTGAGTTACTGTGACGGAATTCAGCGGCTCATCATTTCTAACTTGTGCCAATTCACGATATATAGTTCAACCAGTAGGTTCTGGGTTCGATGCCTGTCTAGACTACACAGACTTCGCACAATAAGTGTGTGGCTTCCAACCTTTTTTGGGCTAACTTGGTTCTACTTATGTCTGTGTATAAGAAGAAGTCATCTTGGGCATTATTGTCATTACAATTATATCCTTATGTGAAAGGAGGATTACATAGTGGCTTCTAGTCATATTATTCATGAATTTGAGCAGAGAAAAAGCAAATATTGGTTCGGAATAACATGGATCTTTTTTATTTCGTCGACTCTCATCAGCTGCGTACAACTTACAATCTTAAGTAAATAAAAGTCAGTGTAAAATTCGACATGCTTTTGTTTGTCAACAAGCATATTATACGAGTGTCATGGTGAGATAAAACATCAGGATGACAAGGTAGCTGAAGTATATATGCATATACATATATCCTGTTAGAAAGAAGTTTCCGGGAAGTTCATTGACAAGTCTTGTTAGGGTGGTAATAAAAAAATTATTAAAAATTACGTGGCTAGATGAATTTGCTGTGCGAGAGGTCAAATGAAAAGCTGATTATGTAATATCATAAGGTCAAGAAGAATTACCTCTTATGGAAGTGAAACAGAAAGAAAACAGGTGTGTGTGTGTGTGGGGAGGGAAGGGTTGAAAAACAAAGAGTTATTACGGGATGATTCACTAGGGTAATTGGAATCCAACGGTAGATTCCATTTGGACACATAGGTCAGGTGTCAGCCGTTTTATTGCGACAGTTTGAGCAACACGACGAAGACCTGAGCTGTTTTATCTGTTAATTATTTTTAAATGATTCAAACGCGTCTGTTCGGTGCCCAGTGTCTGTCAGGTGTTTCATAGTTGAAGAGTTTAAAGTGTTTGTCTGCTTCAACCGTAAGCTCCTTGGTTCTTGTTCGAAGAATCTGACGTGGGCTCTTCTTTCTGTTCTCCCGATATAACTCCACCCGCAGATACATGTGATCATAGTGTACACATGTTATTCTTTTCTGTTCAAATTTATAAGAGGGAATTCTTGTACAAAATTCACGAATTTATTGTTTTAATGTAAACAACGTCTGTCTATGTGTCTATATATATGTGTGAGACTGTATTTTTTTCCACTATTTATTTTTCTTTCTTCAGTATGTGAAATTGTTATGCAAGGACGTTGTACTCTGGTGACAACATTACAAATGTATAAGATATTGGCAATTAATGCATTGATAACAGCCTATAGTTCATCAGTTTTATTCTTAAAAGGATTTAAAATATCCGATTCTCAAGCAACTATTCGAGCTCTTCTACTATCAGCGTGTTTCTTGTTCATTTCACGGTCGAAGGTATGTGTTTGTATCTTTTAAATTTCTTTATATTTTGATTTGTTTAAGACTTTAAGTCGTTTTGTCTTTCATGTTGTTTTCGACGAATTCATTTTCCTATTTAGCAGCTATACAATCACATTTATTTACAGGGCCTTTTTTTGTCACGGAAGAGGATGTTTATAGAACACTATTTAAGCTAGCAAATACGTGTTTTCGGTAAATTCTCATCAGGCTTGGCATTTAGGTAATGGAATATTAGTCATAGGCATTTGAATATCGGTCGGTCGGTCGGTTTTCGACATAGAACTTTGCACATATGTGCGGCAGTTCAAGTCGCCACAATCTATGTAGCACGCAAAGCAAGAGAAGAAAGTAGAAGAAATGCATAATATAGACAGTAAACAGAGGTGTGAGACAAAGGAATAGTAATAACGGAGAACAAAAGTTTAATTGGAAATCATAAGTCACAAGGAGTGGATGCATCTGCGCCACTGAGAACGATTTTGAGCCATGTCACCAGCTGTTTCCAACCATTGGTTTTTACCGTCCCGAGGACCCCAACCATTCTGGAAGTCTACACCTTCCTACGTGGCTTAGACTAACTATTGTGGATCTCATTGACTGGTGCCATGTTTTGGTTTGACCGCCGCTAGCTCTTTTCCAGCCTGATCCTATATCAGCTAACATTGCTCGTCGAGGAAGGCGATGACTAGGCATACGTAGCACATGTCCTAACCATCTCAGTCGAAGTAATTTCACAGTCTCGTCGATTGATTTCCCCTCCTTACCTAGCACTCGACGCCTAACCTCAATATTGCTCACCTTATTATACCACTTCACGCGGGAGATAGAACGCAGACACCTATGATCGAAGACAGCTAATCTTTTCATGTCTTCTGCTCTCAATGGCCAGGTCTCACAGCCATAAAGGAGGACGGAGCGGACTGTTGAGCAGTACACACGCCCTTTGGTCGATAGTCGGATATCGCGTCTACGCCAAAGACGGCGAAAACTGGCGAATGCGAACCTAGCTCTCTGTATTCGTGCTGAAATTTCGTCGGAGATCAACCCGTTGGGGCTGATGGTACTTCCCAAGTAAGTGAAGCGGTCAACGTGTTCTACCACTTCACATCCTATTTCTAATCTAGGGGTCGATGAAGTCCAATCCTGCAGCATCATCTTACATTTTATAGGGGCGAATCGCATGCCAAACATGCGGAGATTGTTGCTCAGGGTGTTCAGTAGACTCTGCATTTTGTCAGAGTCCTCGCCTAGAAGGACTATATCGTCCGCATATTCTAAGTCAACGAGATTCTTCCCTGGTAGCAAGTCAATCCCTGAGTCGCTGAAGTGAGTTAGGGTTAAGTCCATTAGTACATCTATGATGAAATTGAATAGGAATGGGGATAATGGGCATCCCTGACGGACGCCACTAGTCGTCACCACTTCAGATGACAACTCGCCATAAGCCCTCACCTGGCTGCATGAGTACGAGTAGAGTGCCTTAATCAGTGCAATGTATTTTCTTGGCATTCCCTTTACAGCCAAGCATCGCCAGAGAACCTCCCGGTCGACAGAATCGAATGCCGCTTTTAGGTCAAGAAATATAATGATTGTCGGACGCCGGTAGGAATGCCTATGTTCTAGAATCTGTCGAAGGGTGAAGATGTGATCAATACACCCTCTACCTGGCCTAAAACCTGCCTGGTTTTCTCGTGTTTGTGTCTCCCGAGCACCACTTAATCTACGCAGTATTATTGAGCCTAGGATTTTAGATACTATATTAGTCAAGCTAATCCCTCTGTGATTATCACAAGACGACTTGTCCCCCTTCTTGTATATCGGGATGATCAGTGACTTACACCAACCCGATGGGACTTCCTCTGATTCCCAGACGCTGCCTAGAACCTCCGTTAACGCAGACAGTAAACTGACGCCTCCGTACTTAAATATCTCTGGAGTCAATAAATCAGGCCTCGCTGCTTTGCCTAGCTTCAGATTGGTGACAGCTTTAGTAACCTCGGTTAAGGACGGAGGACCTGTGTCTATCTCCCATTCAGGGAGGTGTTGGATGTCCGGTAGGTTAAGTGTGGCTGTGGGCCAATTAAACTGCTCCTCATAGTGTTCTTTCCAGCGCTCCAGACGTCTATCTTGGGAGCTAATTATGGTGCCATTTTTCTCGGAGATTGTTTCGCTTATCATTTGCCTTTTACCACCTGTTTCCCTGATAAGCCTGAATAGTTGTCTGGTGTTGCCTATCGCCGATGCTTTTTCCATCTCTTTCGCCTTTGTCAACCACCACTGTTCACGGTCCTTGCGGAGACTTTTCGTAAGTTTCCTCTTGTGCAGCTTTCGCTCCTCATTGAATTCGGAGCTCGCCGGGATAAGTCTTCTAGCATCTATCAGTTCGGATGAGGCAGTCGAAATCCAGTGGTTTTTACTCACCTTTGGAATTACCTTATTCACAGCTTTTACAGCTGTATCTATGGCTGACTGAATATTCTTCCAGGCTTCTTCAGGGTGAGCGCAGCTGTCAAACTCAGATATGTGTTTAGCTAGTTCTTCCTCAAATAGGGACTTAGTTTCCTGATCGAGCTGGGGACGTGATGGGTTTACCGCCAGCTGTTTCCTACGTCCGTTCAGTCGTAAGCACACACGAGCGCGGACCAGTGCGTGATCGGTATCTACACACGTGTTCCAGAAGGAGCGACAATCCCCTACCGACCCACACCAACGATAGCTTATTGCTATGTGGTCTATTTGTGTCCAGCGTTGGTTTGATGATGGAGGTCGCCAGGTCAAACAGTGTCTCTCCTTGTGTTTGAAGTTAGTGCTTACAAGAAACAAATGATTATCTGAACAGAACTGTAGGAGACGGTCACCGTTGTCGGTTCGCTGGCACAGAATTCCGTATGTGCCACCAACATTCTTCTCAGATTGACACAATTTCCCTACTTGAGTATTAAAGTCACCAGCTAAAACGACTATATCTGAGCGTCTAGCCTTTCGCAGCAAACTAGACAGCTTTTGGTAGAACTCATCCTTCGTTTCATCCGAACTGCAGTCAGTGGGGGCGTAGGCGGAGATTACGAAAAGGCATCGGCGAGTAGTGCAGTCCTTTCTCCTTTTCACTGATCCGTTCAGGCGGACAGCGCACATTCGGCTATCTACCGGGATCCAGTCAAGTAATGTCTTTTCTGCTCTAGTACTTAAAGCTATCCCAACACCAGCTAATCCTCGTGAGCTAGCCGTTGCATCTCCTGACACCCTCAAGGTGAATTTTGCAGATTCATCCTGTTGGCCAGGTGGGGTTAGGTGAATAACCACACTTGGGTCCTGTATGCGTGTTTCTGAAACACAACATACATCAATGGCTCGGGATGCCAGAGTCATGGCTAGTGATGCTTGTTGTCCTATTTGGTAAAGTGTCCTAACATTAAATGCTCCTATATAAAATTGGTGGCGTGGTTTTAGGAGACAATCGGTGGTGGCTTTTTGGCTTCCCTCGTTATCAGTGCACACAGAGTGAAGGGGAAGTGAAGAGCCAACAAGTAGAGGAGTTGCATTGGTAGAAGGAAGGCAAGATAATAGAGATGAAGATGAAGACAAAGATGAGCGAGGATTAGAGGGGTTTCGCGTGCACTTCGGATTGTGAGGGCGATTGGTACTTCCCGGCTGCCCACACCGTGGAAGTTGGTTGCGTGACCGCAGAGCCCAGGGGACAACTGCTTGAGGCCGGTCACACACGGCCTGTTTTTATTTGTTCTTTTTTATTTGGTGTGTCTCAGTAGCATATTTATCACTTCTGCCCTGTGACACGGCAGCAGAAAGCGCGGTCGTTGTTAATCCGGGCCCCGACCGATCCGGCATGATATTTTGTGATTTATTTGAAATCATAGGATTGGATTGGGTAACTGCTTTTAGTCTAACTGCTATCCAAACAACCTTTCTGGCATGGTAGGACCTGCAGGAACATAAGTTCCAGCCAGTATAGCTTGTTGGGTCATTGCAGTGTTCAAGCCCGACCACCACGTCAAGGTAGCAGCTTTCGGTCGGGATTTGAATATCAATTAATGTGGTTTGTTTTTTCGAGTTTGACCACAGATTGATATCAGTTAGAGAACCATTGAAACCCAGCAACGAGTACTGAACAGTAGTTTCATCCTAGTTTGGGAATCATCGATAATATGTACCCACCACCAGGGTTCGAACCCAGGAGCTTCCGGTTACAAGGCAAGCTGGCACGTATACCGTTCAGCCACTGGGACCTGATTCAATGGCCCATGATTTTTAACTTCTACCAATTCGTTATTTAGCATGACCACCAACCAATGTCATCGGTGGGAACTCCATCTTCACTCGCGACTCGATGGACCTCACTGGTCACGACTTCTCACTAGAAGTCCAGGAAACTCCGTCCTGTATTAAGTCACTAGTGAGCATCAGATTAATTTTCAAGAATTGATTTGTAAGGATTAGATTTGTTTTTTCGAGTTTGACCAAATAAAGGATCAGAGTTCAGGGATGTGAATTAGTGCATAACAATCGAAGTGATTATCATAATAATAATGACAATAATAATAATAATAATAATAATAATAATAATAATAATAATGGGTGAATTCATTGAAATTAATTAAATTAATCCTTCTTGGACTTGGCGTAGAGACGTTGTAACTGATTTTGGTGTCTCATCCAATTTTCGTGCCCCACTTCTTCCTCGTAAATCATAGTTCCACGTTTAACTTTTGATCTGACATTCTATTCATTTTGCTCTTCCTGATCGGTAATCACAAGGATAGACCAGGTCACCCTGCTGGAAATATCCTACAGCAGTATTCCAATGATTTGGTGATGAAGGCAATATTGTATAGTGATGGTATGTCGCATTAAAAGCTCTGCCGGACTCTTTTTCCGTTCTGTTGTTGATGTCGTTGAGGTATACAAAAGAAATTTGTTGTATAATTTTCAGTGTACCCCGTCCCTCTGCTTTAAATATCGCAGTATATAACATAAAGTTACTCAGAGTTCTATTGTTTTGTTACTAAAATTTAACATTTTAACGCATCCTTGCAAATCGAAGGGTGTTTTCATGATATGTGATTCCTTTAAAGTATGTACTTTGGAAGAAATTTTTGTATGTATAGTCAGCAGTAACATTTTGAAGAATTAATGTTCTACGTATCCGGGGCTGAATTAAGCTCGTTTAAACTGTGTTTTCTCATACAAAACCATCTTTTCTAAATTCAAAAGGCTGGGAAACTTATGAATTCTAAAATAATCAGGACATAATTTCTATCATACAGCTAGTTCCGTTTATTAGTTTGAATAAAGAAAGAACGACGAACATATTTGCAGGATAGTGCTAGCTCGTTTTATTTCGTGGGTACTCTTCAACTAGTTAACCCAGTCAAAAGTAGATAATTAACCTGCTCATGTCAACTCCAACTGCATTCACCAATTCACCTTCACTTGCTGCAGCAAGTACAGAGAAAGAACCGAGAGGAGACCATCTACTAGGTTCTTCGAGCATATCCCTAAAAGTCTCCGTTTGTCAGACATCTAATTGACACGGGACATACAGTGGAAATCAGTCAGGCTCTTAAAATAATCCATACACAAAGAAAAGCATAGTTACTTCGGTTCGCAGAAGCCATTGCCATCAAAAGGTTTCGACCCGGCCTATGCATACAGAAAGATAGTGTGACTAATCTCTCACTACCTTGGTAACCTTAGTTGTTTTGCCCGTGTGATTTGTGTTTCGTTTTGTTGTGTAACATTCCCTCAATCTTGATTTCGACTTTCACTCACTGAGTTGAACTGAATAATAAGTTACCAAATATACTTAATAGTGTGTCTTTTTCATAAATTCACTACTCACCCCCCTCCCCTCTTGAATTCTCCACCGCAATATGTATAAATTCACTCTGTTGCTCAATCTTGTATTATGTCTCTAGTCCATCCTTGTTTCCAAGTGAAATCTGAACTCTACCCACCCCCTTGTCTAATAACTATATAAGTAGTTACTCTTTTAACACTAAATAATGGGTCTACTTATATCATCTTTGAAATTATGTTACTCATGCTTATACTTTCTACCTACAACTTGAAATCATTGTAAAAAGTATGTTCAGACAACATTTGGTAACATACAATTGATTTATTTAGGATGTAAGCAGTTGAAGAGGCAGAATCCACGAAATAAAACGAGTTCGTATTATCCTGTAAATGTGTGCTCGTTTTTTCTTTATTCAAACATAATTTGTTACTCAGGTGATTATTTTTTTATCTTACTGTATTTTCTGAGCTTGGATCGTTGAACTGTGTTGGTCAGAAAAGGTGACCACTAAAAACAAAAACAAAGAAAATCCTAGATTCATTTGGTGTTGATGATTCTCATGTTATATAATAAACACAACAAACAATTTCTATGCATTCATTCAGTTTTATGAGTTTTTTTGCCTCCTTTTTCATTTTTATTCTGTTTTTCCTTCCAGCCGTTGAAAACTCTTTCACGTGAACGTCCTATGCCGAATATATTCAACTTGTACACATTATTAACAGTATTTCTACAGTTTCTTGTCCACTTCTATGTATTGTATGCTTTAACCATGGAGGCAGAATTACGAATGCCTAAAACGTAAGTTCTATTTTATGATATATATAAGACGTTTTGTTTGTTGATATGTTTAGTTTTTAAGTACAATCTCCTGGGCAGGTATTAATTGGGTTGTACCAGCAACAAGTGTTTCAATTCTGTGCATTTTCACGTTTACTGTGTGTCTGCTTGGGTTGCGTTTTGTTTTTATTCGCCTAATGTAAACTGATGGGAATCTGGTGCTTATTGGTTTAAACACTCAACTATCCGAACTAAATGGGTCTCGAGTTTCTGAAACCTGCAATTGTATAGTACATCAGGCTGCGTACACTACTCGTTTGTGTTATTGTGCACGTAATTGTTGAGTGACAGTTCAGTGCTAAGTGCTCTAAATGGATTAATTATTTTGTCTTGTGTATTTCTGTCGTAATCTAAATGTAATGGATGTCTTTTTGAATTAGCTGTGTTCTCCCTAATTCAAAATCATCCACTTGAGCCACAAATCTTCTCGATTATTTCAAAATCTTACGAGTGATGGATGTCTGTTTATGAACTGGAGTGTATGATTCATAAAAATTAAGGTTGAGCAAAGATTGTTCTTCTGACTCTACATTATATATATTTTTTGAACGATATGTTATCGGTTAGTTTGTTGCCAGAGTTTCTTGTTGGTGATTCTTTCTGGCCAGGCATTTGATCTTCAATATGGAGCCAGCGAAGGTGGCAGCTGTTGATAAAAGTCTGCAGCAGTCTGTTGGAAATGCTTTCCGCGACGCTTTGGCCAAATCCCTAACTCGTATAGACGAACTGACTTCACATTTGTGTTGAAATTCTGAATCTTGTTGTTTATGCAGGCTTAATGCAGATCTCCAATCTGATTTCACATAGATGAAGGCGTATATTGCCTTTCCAATTATGGCTGGCTGGCTGACTTTGACATCTTCATCTATTCCGTCTGTAGTTGAAGCGATGCTTCCCAGATAAGTGAAGGAGGCAACCTCTGTTAAATCTCTCCCGTTGGTGGTGATTGGTGCTGGTTGTTGTTGCTGTTACTGTTCATTGGTTATCTTCATCACCTCCGTTTTCTCTGTGTCCACCTGCAGTCCTGTTTTCGCTGCCGGCCACTTCAGCCACTTTGTTGGTTTTCGCCTGCCTGCTGGTTTTCGAGTGTGTATGACATTAGACATATATCATCTGTGAAATCCAGATCTTCTAGAGTCTTGTTATCAGTGGTCCAGTGTATTCCTGACTCCTTGCCCCAACAGTCTGACGTATGATCCAGTCCACCACAATTAAGAATATCATCGGTGATAATAGACAGACAGCCTTGTCCTACTCCTGTTTGCACTTCGAACGCCTCGCTGAAATTTCCATTGTGGATCATCTGACATGTGGCATTGTCATACAGCCAGCTGTTGAATGAGGTTGACAAAGACTTGAGGTACGCCGTAGTGTTGAAGTAGTTACCAAATTACTTCTTGGTCAACGATGTCGAAGGCCTTTTCGAGATCGATAAAGTTGAAGTAGAGGTTTGACTGGCATTCTATTGTTCTGTGGTAATGATGCGTAGAGTTGCAATTTGATAAGCTCATGATTTGCCTTTCCTGCATCCAGCTTGTTCCGGCTGGCGGAGTTTTGCATCCAGTGCATCTTTTATTCTCTCCAGAATGACACGACTTAGTCTTTTACTTGGCGTGGACAACAACATTATTCTACTCCAGTTCTTGCAGAGGCCATAATTCTGTGCAGAATTCTATACTGGAACTCAGTTAGATTTATGTATTAATTGATCAGTTGCATTGAATGTTTTAATGTTAACATCTGTTCATTTTTGTGATGTATATTTATTGTTTATGTTTTCCAGGGATGATGGATTTGTGGATTTAAATGCTGAATTCGAACCTTCAATTCTAAATACCTTGGTGTATTTGATTGCAACTGGAATGCAAGTATGTGACCTGCACATATATATATATCCTATTCTACTTTTATGTTAGCTATGGTTTGATCCGGTCCAGTAGACATCTGTTCATCGGATAATGAGATAGACTAACAATATTAAGTGAAAGCCTATATTCAAGTATAAAAAAGGAAAATGATTTGAATAGTAGTAATGTGATTGTCAGTGGTACAGTGGCAGAATGCTTGGCAATCACGTATGTAGTCCGGGGTTCGATCCCCGGCCGATGCACTCCTTTACCTCACTAAGCCAGTAACAAGACTGGTAAAGAGAGGGAAGGTTGGGCATGAGGCTAGCAATCCCAATCCTGTAGAAATAATCACCACTGCTACCGAAACTTGAAATCCTATGTCCCACTGTGATCGTAAGAATCTTTAAGTGTAATGTTTCAGGCAGTTGACTTTTCCAAAGATGTTTTTAGTAGAACATCTTTTGCTTTATTTTTTGTTGTATTTACTAGGTTGATGTTGACTCACTTGCGTACAGAGATGAGTAATTGGATACCACTTACATCATTCAGTAGTAGTGTTTGATGTGGTGCTCAGTTTCCAGAGGAAAGAAACTATGTAGTGAAATTCCAGGTTGAACTGTGTGAATTACAAATTGAACATTTGAGAAATTAATACAATTCATTTGAAGTTTGACCATGGATTGATATCAGTTAGAGAACTATTGGAAACCAGCAGGGAGTACTGTGGATGGCTGTTTCGTCCTAGTTCGGGACTCATCTCTCCCCTCGGGGTTTGAATACAGGACCTTCTGGTTACAGCAGACCATTCAGCCACCTGGACCCGACTTAATGGTCAGCCCATGGATTCTAACTTCTACCAATTCGTGATTTTACGGCAACCACCAGCCAATGTCACTGGCGAGTATTTGTCCTCATCCCACTTGTCATGACTTCCACTAGAACTCCAGGTAACTTAGTCCTGTAGGCAGTTTCAAAGGAATCCTATTGGGTGCCTACTGCCGAAGAGTCCCAAACTACAACTAAACAGCTGTCCAGTACTCCCTGGTTTTCGATGGTTCGCTAACTGATATCAGTCCACGAGTTCTATCAATGCGTGACTCTACTTACTCCCTCCCAATATACTTTGTTGTAATCTATCTAGTAGCCAGTGTAAAATTCGCTTCAGATTCAGTGTAAATAAAGGTATAAATGTTAAAGATATGACTGCATCGATTAAATGTAACGACCAAAACTGACGTATTGTGATCTGAACTCAGGCAATCAATCTTTGCGTTCGACTGTATAAGTGATCCAAACCTCCCGGAGTTACGTACAATCATAAAAATGTCCCGATGATAATAAAACAGACAGTTATTTCCGATAAAATCTGAGGTATTATTTAACAGTGACAACATATCAAATAGCCAAAATTACCTCAAAAATGCCGTTAGTCAGCTTTACAGATCGAATTCCTCCTCAGTTACTAGATAAGTACTGTAGAACAAGAAAAATTGGTTAACCGAAATTCAACTGTAAGAAATACTTGGGAATCAAGTAGAATATTCTAAACAAGGTAGGGTCAGAACTCTGTTAGCAAGCATCACGCACCAAACACTTCCTGCAGGCAGCTCAAGGTCATAATGACCTTGATTCACTCATATAATCGATATCATCACATAACATCAGAGATTGAACAGGATCAAAGACAAATAATGAGGATCAAGTCAACATATGATATGCAAACGTCAGAACAGTGATATTATAGCCTAGGAGAAAGGAGGAAAATAACCACAAAGTTAGTTGAAATATATTCAAATAAGCATCAATATTGTAATTGGATAGTTCGGTTACAATGAGTGTGTTCTAGTTCCTATCAGGAATTAGCAAATGGTCTTCGCCTAACGGCCTTAAACTAAATCCTTCCAAATGTCAGACTGTTAATTTCAGTTTCCGATGTAAACGAAAGTTAAATGAAGCCGTTGGTTCCTATGACCCTTGCAAAATCGATGATACTGATATAGAAACCAAGTTTGAAGTTAAGTATCTTGGATTAATTCTTTCTTCTGACCTATCCTGGTCCTCCAATGTCTTAGCGATTTCTAAAAGAATATTTCTTCTGACTTTTTACATTGAGAAGTTGAGGCACTCAGGCATAACCCAACCACTCCTCTTACAGTTTGTCAACTCGTGTATTTTACCTATTCTTCTTTACTGTTCACCCTTATTCTATGCTGGATTGCTTAAAAAAGACTATGTCATACTTCGTAGAACTCTTAAGACTGTCATTAGAACGAATGGTATCCCACTGGGCTATATCGTTGACATCGTCATTGATAGGCACTTGATTTCATGCAACAAATTTATTAAAGGAATTTTGTCAGACTGTGAGCACCCAATCTACCCGCAGTTCCAACCTTGTGTCTCCTCAAGTAAAACAAGAAGTCTTTACAGAAGAATTTATGCACGTACGTCTAAGTATGAAAATTCCACTATACCATATTTGGCACGTATTTTATGTGACGAAAATAGTGCTAGGCATAAACTAACTAACCTTCTTTGCACTACTAAATAGACCATTTTCTCCACCCTCATAATATCATCCTTTATTTTTTTTGTACTTCTTATATTTATTATCCTCTCAGCTTTTGCTTTTAATTGTTTATTTTTTCATAAGTGTGGAAATCATTTAAGCTGTGTTACAACTGTTAATTGTGTATTCCCCCACACCATACTATATTAACAGAACATTAGATCCAATAATCTATAACATGCCAAAATTTTCAAACTGAATCGACAATACTGTTTGAAACAAACTCACTGTTATTATTATCATTAATATATTTATTATTCTCATTTTGTACTTCGGATATTTTTGATTTTATACCTTACATGTGAACAAATTCCTCTGGTTGATTTTGTCTTAATTTTTAATTTTATTTATATTTTATGTAAATCAGATGCAACGTTGTGATAAATTCTGAGAATTCCATTCTGTACTATAAGTACTGTCTTTGGAATAAAGTAGATTATTATTATTTTCCAATTTATGTGTTGACATGTATTGTGTGTTTTTCTTTGTTATGCTCCATTCATCATAGACTGCAACATTGGCTGTGAACTATGCCGGACATCCATTCATGGAATCGTTAACTGAGAATAAACCAATGTTAATCTCTTTGATTATTGCTGTTGTCGGACTACTGGTTCTACCCTTTCCTCCATTCGCTGGCTCACTACAATTAGTCAGTTTGGATTCTGATGTAAGTTTTGTTTTGTTTTGTTCGGAAAACACTTTAAATGAGAATTTATGTCAGTTGTGTATCGGGTTTAATCGGTAGGAAGCCATAGAGACGTAAGTTTTGTTCTTATTAGCACATGTCAGCAAACATTTTAAGTTACGAATCGGTTGACACGGAAAGCAAACTAGAAGTTTTCAGACGAGAGAACGTTTAACATCTGAGTACTGAAATAGGCAGTTTGTAAGAATGAAAGAAGTTTTAACATTAAATTGTCACTGTGAAACTAGACAAGAGGAAATTCCAGTCAAATGATGGCTAATTGCAGGTTTGGTTACGAGCTAATATCAGTTAGAGAACCACTGGAAAGCCAGGGAATAATACTGGGCAGCTGTTTCGCCCAAGTTTCGACCTTTCAGCAGTACTCACCCAATAGGGTTCAGACCGAGAACCTGCTGGCTACAAGGCGAGCTCTTTGACCATTCAGCCACTAGCCCATGAACTCTTTCTTCTGTCGATTCGCGATATACATAACACAACCTCCAGCCAGTGTTATAGCCGAGTAAATGTTCTCTTATCTGACTTGGTGGATCCCACTGGTTATGATTTCTCTCTAGAATTCGAGGTTACTGCCTGAATCAAGCCAGTCAGTAGCTGATGAACTTCAGACTAATGATCAAGTGTTGGTTTGCAGGGATTCGATTGGTTTCAGATTTGATCACGAGCTGATATAAGTTAAAGAACCATTGGAAGACCATCGCTATTCGATCGGTTCCCAATGGCTGAATGATCTACGAGCTCGCCTCTTAACCGAGAGATTCTGTGTTCGAAACTCGGTAGGCCTGTCCTACTGAGGAGCCCCAGTGAGGAGAGATGAAACCGCTCCCCACTACCGCCTCCTGGTTTTTGAATGGTTTTCTAAATGATGTCTACACGTGATCAAACCTGTAGCCTATCACATCCATGAAATCAACACTTAATAAATAATAGCCAAAGCAAAAGTTTAAAGCAAACTTAAAGTACATTGATATTCAAGTGTTGGTTTGCAGGGATTTGATTGGATTCAGGATTTCATCATGAACTGACATCGGTTATAGAGAGAACCGTTGGAAAACCTGAGAGTACTGGGCAGCTGTTTCGTCCCAGTTTGGGACTCTTCATCGGTACGCATCCACTGCCAGGGTTCGAACCCAGGAGCTTCCGGTTACCACACTTAATGATCTACGAGCTGGTCTTGTAACCTTGCCTTGTTATTTGTTCACTGGGTTACCTAACCTGTCACATGTTGTAATGGTGCCCTCGTCACTTTTAGTCGCCAGATCCGTCGAGGGCAATAGGATGGTTTGAGACCGAATGATTGTGTGCAAGGTTTAAGGAAGAAGCCTGTATATTATATGCATGCGTCTTGCACTGATAATGTCTTCTCCAGTAGGTAATATCGACGCTATGCATCGAGTGTTGTGTAAGGAGAGATAGTCAGTCGATGAAACTGTGAAGCTGTCGTCTTCCTCGACGGGCAGTTTTAACTAATATGAAATCAGGTTGTAAAAGAGTTAGTGGTGGTCAGACCAAAACAGTTAGTTTGGGCCACGTATGGGGAGGTGTAGGCTTCTTTGTTGAGTTCCTTGGGATTCTAGGAACCAATGGCTTGAGACTGTTGGCGATATGATTGAATATGCAACACGTCAAGTTTGGAGAAAAAATATTCAACGGGACTGGAATGTATGGGGAATAGAATAAGTATGTGGGAGAATAATGACGATTCTGGGAGTTGTTCATAAATGAGTCAGTGAATCTGAGCCATTGAAAACAATTTTGAACCTTGTCACCAGCAGTCTCAAGCCATTAGTACTCAGTGTCTTGGGGGACTCCAACCAGATAGTCTACAACCACAATAGCCAAAGTCTAAATGGATTGATGCTAGGTTTTGATTTGATCACTGTTAAATCTTTTTCCAACAAAAATCGATGTCTTGCAGTCGTAGCACCAGTTGCAACTAAAGTAATTTAAAATTCTGTTATCGACCAGTAGAATGAGGTTTACATGTGCTAACACTTTTCACTTCACCGAAAATTCGCAGTTTTTCTCACCTTATCTGTTGCGTAATCCCTGTGTTTTTGTCTTGTAGTGTTTCTTCACCTCTGTATTAATTAATTAATTAATTAATTCGAGTATTGACATATTCGTAGGTGTTTACATGATTAGTCATGGTATTGTGTTTGTTCTTAACTTACTGCCTAACCATATTTAGCGTTCCACATGACTAACGATATACTATATGTTTATTATTACCACTATGCCCTTGGGTTCCTGGTGAAATCTAGGACTTCAGAAAGCATATCGTCATTTCACTCTGTCCTCTGCAGTCTTCTTTTTTTCAAAGCTGACTCCATGATTCCCCATGAGCATTTGTTTGTTCCTCCACATCACCATTGGAGCTACGTCCATCGCGTTGTTTCCCAATCGGTTCCAACTTGAAGACTTGGTGCGTGATGTTATTCAACGATCTCATCAGTGTGTTTGTGTGTGTGTGTATGTCTCCAGTCCGTCTCCATTCCCTTTCGCATGTTTGTTGGGTAGTAAATTCTTGGTCAGTTTGTAAAACAAGAACCAATCGCTCAATAAATATGCAGAAGAAAGTGGAGATGGATTGGACACTCGCTGAGAAGGCCGCTGGGTGACATCGCGCGTCAGGCCATAGCTCGAGTGGAACCCGAAAGGGAAGCGGCGAGTGGGACGTCCAAGGGTGACACGGAGGAGATCGTGTGAAGAGGAGTTGAAACAGTATGGACTAACATGGATGCAAGTGAAAAGTACAGCACAAGACAGAGGCAAGTGGAGACGTGTAGTTGAAGCCCTATGTTCCACTAGGAACCCAAGGGAACAATAATAATAATGGTCAGTTTGTTGCCAGAGTTGCTAATCCCTTCCGGTTGTCTGATCTTCAGTATGGAGGCAGTTGGTGATGAAAGTCTGCAGCAATCTGTAGGAGATGCTTTTCGTGACGTACACCATATAAAAGAACTAAAGCTGGAATATAATAGTCTATATTTATGTCTAAAAAATTATTCTCTGGATACCTTTAGTTGTCTTCAAGAAGAATGAGGAATATTGAGTCATATTAATAGTAGTAGTAGTAGTGTGTTTTACTCTGTTTATTGATTTTTTCTGTTAAGTGTTAGCTTCAATGTGAAAAAAACATGCTATGAAATGAAAATTATTATCAATAATTTTGTTTATCTTTGATTGAGTTCTAAGTAAGATTGTTTGTACACTTACACTGCTTGTATCACAAATAATTGTTTGTCTAAATTGTTTGTTGTTTATTTTCTCTCTTTTTTTATAATTTTCTCCCCCCCTCTAGCTTCGTATTGTATTTTTCAAAGCATTGATATTTGATTTTGTTGGATCTTGGCTAGTTGATCGTGTATTACTCTTTGTATTTGGTCGAGTTAGTCAAAAGTCTCTGTAAAAAAATAAAACACCAATTACTTCGTGTGTACTATTGATTATCACCGCATCACATACATGCAGATAGAGACATAGATGCCTATCTACAGTTTTTTCTGCTGTATAGTGTTGATGACAGTTCACATTCTGTTTCTGTCTTCATTTCTTTTTCTCCTGTGTGTACACATGCTTGTTTTGTTTTCAGGGGTATATACATCTCTACTAATAAAGTGTTGTACTTTATCTATCTGTTTGTTTGTCTGTATTTATTTACTGTAATTTGTTTGTCTGTCTGTCTGTCTTTCAATGAACAGTACTCAACGTCATCATCATTGTCATCGTCATTGTCAGTTCTACTGATGGTTATTCCGCAAACAGCACATGTTAATTCACACTCTGGCTTTATGACATAATTTTGTTGTATAGAGGTGTGTGAGTGAGTGTGTAATGCATGTGTTAGAAACGTGTAAACTTGTTATTGTTGTTGTTATTGTTGAAAAAACGTGTTTTCCGTTCTTCTATTACTTGTCTATTTTTTTTTGTAAACGTCTCTCTTTAATGCAAAGAAAACTCAAGCCAATTTGTTTCTCTTTCTAATACTCTGTTATATGTCTTTACATGTACTTCTTTCCTGTGTGTGTGTTCATATTAGTAGTGGTAGTGCTTGAAAGAGTTTGCTTTTCTTCTAAAACTAATAATGCCTTATGGTCTTTCATCCTTGTGTTATTGTCATTCTTATGGAATACTGACATTATTAATACTAACTACTATTACTACTACTACTAATAAATCTTGGTAATGAATTGTTACATTGTATATAGAATTTTAATCGATATCTTATACAATTGATTTTATTGTTTTTAGTTTCCTGATTTTTCTGGTACACCCTTTCTGTCTTCATTCCCTTGTTTGTTTTTTTACGTTCCAAACATGGAACATGGTGCTACAAACCCCGTTTTGAAGTTTCATTAGAGCGGAGGTAGGTGTTTTATTTTACAGGGCACGGGGTTGCTTGCCTCACGCGAAAACACTGGCTAAGTGAGGTTTAAAGATTGTGTGTTTGTGTGTTTGTGGTTGGTGAGCAGTTCTACCATTGAACAACCACTGATGTGGCCCCGCCTCCCTTTCTGTAATTGTTGACTTCCACTGCTGTCTGTCTCCTCTCTCCCTCTCCTTGTCTTCTCGTATCTCTTCGTCCCTTTTGCTGATGGGTTCTCCTCTTATCCATTCGTTCATTTTGTTTTGTTCTTGAGGGACTTTTTTCCATGATTCGTTCTCAGTGTTAGTGTGTGTGGTGTTTCCGACGAAGAAATGTAGGGAGAGAGGCAGGTTTGTTTATTTCTTAACTGAATATTATCTGTTATTGTACTCTTGTGATAATGTTGTTCACATTATTTGAGTTTTTAAAAAAAACGGATATTTGGTGGCTATAATCTATTTTATCATTATTATTATTAATGACTGTCAATAGGTGTGCATCATGTTTGTTTAATTGATTTATGGGTGGAATAAATAGTGTGTAGTATGTTTGTATAATCATTATATAAAAGCGAAAAAAGCAACAGTCAGATTGTTTCTGTATTTCCTTGTTATTGTTGTTGTTGTTGTTGTATTGTTGAATAAACTTTTCAGTTTTTTGACCATTGCCTTTTTGATATTCAGACTATAGAATTTGATAATATTAGATAGTTGGAGGCAATCGGCAGGAAGCCTTGGACCTAGGTTTCGTGCTAGTTGGCACTCCCCAGTCAGCAAGGCGTATCTGCAACCTTGAAGGAACTCATGTCCCTTCTGAGATTCGAACCCGCGTCACCCAGTGAGCACTGCAGTCAGAGACGTTACCACTGAGCTATTTGGGCTCACAGTTGACCTCCTGTAGGACTGTAGTGGGTATTTTCATTGGACACTAGTAACTAGTGTGACGTATCTAGTCCTGCCGATTGCCTCAAACTATATAATATCATCAAATCAATGTGCACCGTGATGGCGAGCTACCTAGAATGGTGGCCACATTGCAAAACCTGACTGATAGAATTCAGTGTGCACCAAAGAAAGGACTAGACAAACACGTCACACTAGTTACTAGTGTCCAATGAAAAGACTATAAAATTTATGGATATTTTGGATTAATTACAGTTGCTGGATTTCCATCAACATTAGTTAGAGTGGTCATTGAAAACCAGGAAGCATTAGACAGCTGTTACATTTTATCCTGGAACTCTACAGAAGTGTGCACCTGTTACCCCGCTAGGAATCGAACCCAGCACCTTCAGATTGTGAGATCCAGCTCGCTCACCATTCAACCATTTGGCCTGGAATTCAGATGACCCATTA
The DNA here is from genome assembly GCA_944472155.2 of Trichobilharzia szidati. NCBI lineage: Eukaryota > Metazoa > Platyhelminthes > Trematoda > Strigeidida > Schistosomatidae > Trichobilharzia > Trichobilharzia szidati. The sequence continues at coordinate 75,169,443 of OX235272.1, forward strand.
ATTCTAACTTTGATACAGCACTGTTCCTTATGAAATTAAAATTCAAGGGTCGTCAAATTCCAGCACAAGTGACTGGACGGTCAGCAAACCTGGTCTCTTAGTCTGAAGGTTTTGAATGGGTGTGCACTGATGAAGAGTCCCAAAACAGGACGAAAAACAGCCCTTCACTGGTCTTCAATGACCTGTCTAACTGAGGTAGGTTTGTGACAAAAATCTACCAAATAAACTTGCCCTGTGTCTTATTTATTAGATAAACATGAAATTTAGCAAAAATATTCATTCAGACATCTATAAAACACAAAATAATCGGGCAAAGAATATTCTTTTCGATAAATTCGTCTTCCAGGCTCTACAGTAATATATATGTTTATATACATAGAATATTTTAAATTAGTAGTTAATAACAATATTAGTGTCTTTTAAATAATATCGATTTGTAAAGTATGATCAGTGAAATTACAGTTGATTAAAGATGCCTAAATTATGATAATAATAAAGATATAATAGCGAATAGAATGTCAACTGAAATTAGGGAAATTTCACAAAAATTCCGGAATATTCAAACCTGGATGGCCAAGGTAATGATAATGACTGAACTAACTTCTTTTGGATACATAAGTTAGGCTTGTTAATATGGATCCCCACAGCATCAGCAATATTTAGAAGACGAACTCCTAAAGCGAAATTGAGATTCGTAGGTATGCGGTAAATGACCCTGAAAGCATGGTTAACGTCAATCTTGTGTTCTGTTTCCACAAGATGAGCCAGAATAGCGCTGCGAATAGATTTTGTTTGTCCTTTGCTTAACCAGGCAGGGTGATGTTCGGAAATTTGACGGGAAACACGTCTAATTGTACGGCCTATGTAACTGGCTCCACAGGAGCAGTTAAATTGGTATATACACATGGAAGAGGCGAAATTAGGTAGTTTGTCTTTTACTCCCGAACGCAGAAGAGGAGTGGTTTTAAAGAAACAGCGTAATTTGGCATCAGGGAATGCTCTTTTTACCGCATTTCTGAGGCCCTGTGTTAGTATCTCATTTGTGTTGTCTCCTAGGAACTGCATTTGTAAGAATAAGGCCTTTTTGGAACTATTGGTACCTTGGGCTGCTTTGGTTTTAGATTCCTATTCTTATGAATAAAATTTTCTGGATAATCATTTTCACTTAGCAACCGTTTAATATTATTGAGTTCCTCGTCAAGACATTCATCCGAGCAGATTGCTCTTGCTCTGTGAACCAAGCACTTTATCAGATTGCGTTTGTATTTTAAGGGCACGAAGCTGAGAAAATGAGTATACTGACCCGTTGATGTAGGTTTTCTATATACACTTCTTATTGCGCCATCCTCTTTTCTGGTCATAAGGACGTCTAAAAATGAAATACTAGAGTCTTTTTCTTTCTCAATAGTAAAATTTATTGCATCATTAAATTTATCCAGGATGTTCTTTGCTTCCTTTTCGTTCTTCATAATAAAAAAAGTATCATCTATGTACCGACAATAAAATTCGAGTTCATTAATAACATCCTTCAAAGGCCCATTTTCTAGTTTCGCAAGGAAAATGTCGGCTAGAATGCTGGTCCTAGTGGTGACCCCATTGCCACACCATCGATTTGTATATACAGTTCCTTATTGAATAAAAAGTGGACATTCATTGTACATTTCAAGAGAAGCTCTTTCATAAAAGATATAGGAATGCCAACATCGATGTTTCGTCTTTTGAGTTCTTCGCATATAAAGTCCACTGTTTCCATGAGAGGTACATTGGTGAATAAGGAAGATACGTCAAACGATATCATGAATTTATTATCAACATTTAAATTTCTTATCCTTTCAACGAATCCAAAAGTATCCTTTACACTATGTTTCACCAACTCAGTATGAAGGGGCTGTAAGAGTTCGACTAACCATTTGGCTACAGGATGGTATGGTGAATTTAGCATATCTAATACTGGTCGCAGCGGTACACCATTTTTGTGCACTTTAGGCTAGCCATATAGTCTTGGTGTGAACGTTCCGGTGGGTTTAAGTGATTTGTACTGACTCTATGAGCTGAAATTGTTCTCTAGTGAAGTGTTATCGTTAGGAAGTCGATAAGAGTTTAGATATGTGGCGCATAGCACAATTAGCCTTAATTGTTTTGTTAATAATAAGACATACTTAGGTATATTATTCTTTGTACAGTGTAATCCAGAGTGGTGACTGACTGGGTATAAAGTTGATATAAGAATAAAACTTGTATACTGTGGTAGAGTATAACTCCATTATTAGTATAGAGTTGTTTAATGGAATTGTCAAGCGTAACATTAAGTCTTCCTTTTTTTGCGTTTATCAACCACTAAACTTTTATGATCAAGGTAGGGTGTTATAATTTAGGAAGTATACATGAACAATAATTAATCATCTTATAAGTTCTTTTGTTTAAATTTGAACATGGATTTTTTTGTCGTAATACTTTCCTTTAGAGTTATTTGGACTCAGAAAAATAAAACATAGGAAGTATCTTAAAATAGAGTCTTTACATACAACAACAAAACTTGTCAGTTTAATTGAGGAATTCATAGTATGCCAGATAATAAGTAGGAATAAGAGAGTATTATCAAAATAAATCGAGTGCACATAGACAAAATCTACTGAAAGCCAGCTAGTAGGAAGGCATTATGACCAGATGGAATTCCTCGGGAAGCACTGCAAATGGATCTGGAGATCGTAATGGATATTCTCATGCCACTATTGCAGAAAGTTTGGAAGGAAGGAGAGATACTTACTGATTAGAGGGAAGGTTACCTTGTCAAATTACTAAAATAGGATGACTCTATCCTTTGAAAAGATTGTCATAGAATCATCTTCCTGGCCACGCTGAGCAAAATATTAAGTTGCATCATCTTGGAGAGATTAAAAGATGTTCCGGATACAAAACTCCACCCGGAACATGTTGGATTAGAGAAAAGCAAATCACGTAAGGATCAAATAGCAAACCTAAGCGCTATTATCTAACAGAGCAAAGAATGGTTTTCAAATCTCCACCTCAACTTTATTGATTTTGTAAAGGCCCTAGGTAGTGGTGACAGTGAGGTAATTTGGAAACTGCTTCACAACACTTCTGAATGTCCAAAACCATTTGTCAGTCACATTCAACAGACAAATGATGATGCCGGAAAACTCAGAAAAGCCTTTGATGTGAAGACAGCAGTAAAACAAGGCTGCCTACTATCGACAATAATATTCCTGATTGTGGTAGACTGGAACATGTAGAATGCTGTAGGGAGCGAGAAGACAGAAATACATTGGGCTGCCAAGAAGACTAGAAGATTTGGACGATTTACGTCTAATGACTTACGGGCGACAAAGTTAGGTGGAGAGGCGGGCTGCGAAGACAGGATTTCGGGTGAACATAGAGTAGACAAAGTCGATGAAGATACCTAACCAAAAACAGCAGTGGGCACCAATCACTGTCGACGTAATAAATTTCAAGGAGGTCACTTGTCTAGTCAACATCGTTTCGACCACATGCGATACGGATGAGGATTTCAGAGTCATTACTCTGGCCTTGGTGTGGAAATGTGCTGTATTCAACAGACTCAGCTTTTGAACAATAATATCAAGCCATTTCTTCTACATAGTTTAGAGATTTAGCGCGCGTGCCACACACAGCAGGTTGCTGCAGACTTTTATTGACAGCTGCCTTCACCTCATACTGAAGATTAGATGGCTGGCTAGAAAGAATAAACAATGAGGAACTCTGGAAACAAACCAAACAAGAACCAATTGCCGAAAAAATATTCCGATGAAAATGGAAACTGGTCAGGTACAGGCTGAGTTGACCCTTGGTTGACATCGTGCGGCAGGCCCTCGAATGGAAAGTGACATGTTGGGCGTAGGTCTGAGGATGACATATAGGACGTGAGAGACAATGGGCAGTCGTAGAGCCAGTTAAAGAGGACTGCTGTAGAGAACAAGATGAAATGGAGATGTGCTCTTGGAGCCGTGTGTTCCACTCAGAACAGTACGTGTCAGAAGTTGAAGCTAATAGGTATAAAATACCATTGTGTATAGAATGGAAGATTGATTTATGTCGATAAACTATTCACATTGGTACTCTTTATTAGTATGCACTCATGATGCCACGTGGGATCGAACAGAGCACTTCTGTGCGTGTCTAATCTCTCAGAATCTCTGACCGTTTTCTCTTGACAAGTTGCACGCTGTGACAGGAGTGATGGGACAGAAAGCCTCAGGGTGGTTGCGTGTTATATGTGTGTTTTTCGCTTGACTTGTGGCACAGTATCAGAATCAAATTCTAAAAATAAAATAAGTAGTCAGATGCATTCTAGGTATTTTGTATTTCTTAAAGTCCAGTAGCTAACGTGAGATAAGGAGTATTGTATTCTTAATAAATAGGGAGTCTTATGTTGATTTGGTTAACAGTTAGTGACACCTTTCATTTTAAGCTTAGGTGCATTGGAATGATACTGGATCTAGGCGACTAACGAAACCAGTGCAAGAGAATGACTGCAAAATATAAGGAGAGATCTAACCTGATAAACACAACTCTCAATCATAGTAAGAATTTTAAGCAAAAGTGAGAGTCATGCAAATAATTCACCTAAATAGAAATCCACAGATAGAAAAACAAAATTTCGACAACACAATAAGAAGACGTAGTTTATCTGAAGCGTGTCCAATGTAATTGCTCAACACATTTCAGGCATTCTGATCACACACACAGTACTTGTCATACACAGTTATATAGAAGGCATGATTCATTACAATACAGGTCAGATTGTGTGCAGGTCAAGGTCACGAATAATGGGTAGGTAGATGACGCAAAGGTGTGGGTAAGAAAGAAAAAAAGACAGAAGGAGTTGAAAATATTATGAAGTAAATTGATCCTTGGTTCTAGATTGGATTGCCAAGGCAGGTTTAAGGTAGTAATAAACACAGCTTTTGAACACGTAAGACAGGTCTAAGCCTTTTTATGGCCAAGGATTCAAACAATTTAAGTATGTGACCCAACCTTGTTTTGTATATGGGTTTAAAGGCATTGTTGTAAACAACCTTAAAACTTAATTTGTGGATGGTGACTAGCAGTGGAATCCAGGATGCGCATTTCGTCCTATTTGGGACTCGTCAGATGGATTTACCTGCATTCCCTAGTGAGTGGTGATGTTCCCACCGAGGCTCGAACTCATTGCCCATAGTTTCAAACGCCAAAGCGTTATCCACTAGACCACTTGGGCCACGAGAGCCACCTCCTATGCAACGGGTCATATGTCAACGTGAGACCGAGCACTTCGGTCCAAACAATCCACGGGAAAATCTAAAATGAAATTAAATTAATATGACCCGTTGCACAAGAGGTGGGTCTCGTGGCCCAAGTGCTCTAGTGGATAACGCTTTGGCGTTTTAAACTATTGGCACTGGGTTTGAGCCTCGGTGGGAACATCACCCCTAACTGGGAAATGCAGGTACATCCATCTGACGATTCCCGAATAGGACGAAATGCGCTGTTAGTCACCATCTACAAATTAGATTTTAATTAAATGCCCAGACATCGTCGAAGCATCTGCACAAGAAGCCGACATGTCAGCCTGAGACCGAGCACTTCGGTCCAATCAATCGACGGGAAAATCTAAAATTCAATTAAACCTTATGACCTGTCTCTATAATGTGCTTCGCTATAGATGATGTTGAACATCTGCTTCCGGCATCAATTGTATCCGGCTATTTCATTTGTTGCTGCAGCCACTTTGGAACATCTTCTGTAGCCCTAACCTGCAGAGACCGATGGGTCCTTCCTATGTACGTGTGTCCACACATACGTGTAAATTGATAAACACAATTCAGTATTATTGAGAAATAGTGCATAATACAGAAGAAATTATTTTTTTTTTATGTGGTTGTGTTCTCTGAGCTGGATAGTTAATTTGCGAAGCTTTCATCATCCTACTAGGTGACATCTTCAGCGCATACTTCAATTTGAAGTGAGATTTAGATTTCTCCACGAGTTTATTAATCATCTCTCCTGGTGACCTTGGACGTGATTGGTTGTTTTTGTGTGTTTTCACACCTTCTAGGTTACTTGTATTGTCACTCATTGTTTCTTTGACTTGAACTTTGACCCTTTGTGTGTGAGGTTTCTTTCTTATCGGTTGATAAATTTTGTCTATCTCGATGTGTCTATTGATTGATGATTCACTGGAATGCCAAGCTTCTAAAAATTCTCTAGCATTTTTGTTGTTTCCTCTGTCTAATATTTGAACATTGTCCCGATCGAATTGATGCCCGTGGTTGTCTGTATGTAGTGATATGAGGGAGTGGATGTCATTTCTTTTGACGGCTAGCTTATGTTCGTGGATAAGAAGACGAAGGGGACGTCCACTTTGGCCAATGTAGTGTTTTTCGCAGTTGTTACAATTTATTTTGTAGATGATTTTGGTTTTATCTTCTTTCGTTGTTGAGTCTTTTGGTTGACATAGAACTGAGTGAAGTGATTTTGTTGGCTTGTGTGCGACGTCGATTCCTAAAACTTGGGCACTGTGGTAGAGTGTAATTCCATTATGGGTAAATTTTATTTTGATAGAGTCTCACAGTGTTATACAGTAATATTTACTGATGACGTTTCGAGCACAATTTATTGCTCATAATCATATCAAGGTAATCACACGACTTCCTAAATTCATTTATATAATTCCGTTGTTTTTCACTTGATTTTCACTTGATTTGATTGGTAGTATTATTTTCCATATTTCGGGTATGAGTGATGATTCATTCCTATTGCATGTGTTGGGTGTAGATTCGATGAGCAAGGATTCAGTAATCAACCTCTCTCTCCACCTACCTAGATTACTTTTTAGAATTTTAACCCTATCCCACCCTATTGTGTGGTTGTGTGCTAGTGCATGCATTGCAATTGCTGAGCTTTTTTCTAAATTACTTATCTTCTCTGGGTCAACCATTCTTATCTTAGCTAAATTCTTATGTTCTGACAATCTGACTACCCCTGACCTACTAGTTTGACCTATGTAGTTGACCTCACAGTCATTGCAGGGTATTTTGAAAATTAAATAAATAAATATAAATGTAAATAAATACAGTACTCCCTGGTTTTCAATGGTTCTCTAACTGATATCAGTCCGTGATCAACTCGTAAAACATAACTAATCCTTACAAACCAAACTATAGAAAATATGGTGGAGATATGTGGATGACACTTTCATAGTGTTAAAAACAAAACATATCTCTGGTTTCTTGACACACATAAACTCACTAGTAGAGGGAATAAAATTCACATTTGAAGCCGAAAATGAGCAAGGAGAATTAGCTATGTTAGATTGTAAAATAAAGCGAATAGAAGAAGGCAAACTACACACTAGTGTTTATAGAAAACCAACGCATTCTAATAAATATTTAGACTTTAATTCATCTCATCCGTTAACTGTTAAGGCAGGCTTAGTTAAGTGTTTAACAAACCAAGCAATAGCACTGAGTAGCACAAAAAAAGACCTAAATGACGAAATAAAACAGATAGAAGAGGCGTTGGTTTTAAATAACTATCCTTTAAAATTCATTAGGAAGATAACTAAAGGCCAAAAACAAAATAAAAATAATTGTGGAACTAGTAATGATAACATAAATAAGAGAGAATATAAGTCATCCACTGTTATACCATATAAGGAAGGGACATCTGAGACCCTACGTAGGATTCTAAATAAAGCAGGAATTAGGGTGGCATTTAAACCTACAAACTCACTCAGGGACAAGCTCTGTGAGTTAAAGGACCCAGTGGACCCAATTAGACAAAATAATATAATTTTCAAAATACCCTGCAATGACTGTGAGGTCAACTACATAGGTCAAACTAGTAGGTCAGGGGTAGTCAGATTGTCAGAACATAAGAATTTAGCTAAGATAAGAATGGTTGACCCAGAGAAGATAAGTAATTTAGAAAAAAGTTCAGCAATTGCAATGCATGCACTAGCACACAACCACACAATAGGATGGGATAGGGTTAAAATTCTAAAAAGTAATCTAGGTAGGTGGAGAGAGAGGTTGATTACTGAATCCTTGCTCATCGAATCTACACCCAACACATGCAATAGGAATGAATCATCACTCATACCCGAAATATGGAAAATAATACTACCAATCAAATCAAGTGAAAATCAAGTGAAAAACAACGGAATTATATAAATGAATTTAGGAAGTCGTGTGATTACCTTGATATGATTATGAGCAATAAATTGTGCTCGAAACGTCATCAGTAAATATTACTGTATAACACTGTGAGACTCTATCAAAATAAAATTTACCCATAATAGTCGATTCCTAAAGGTTTGACGAGTCTTGCAGTGATTTCTGAACTTTAATAATAATTTAATAAACTCGTGGAGAAATCTAAAAGTTCACCTCATCAAATTGAAGTATGTGCTGAAGATGTCACCTAGTAGGGTGATGAAAGCATCGCAAATTAACTATCCAGCTCAGAGAACACAACCACATCAAAATCACCCACCTGAGCTACAAATCTTCTCCATCATACAGACTGAAATTAAGTTAATCCAAGAGACGCTTTGATTTCGATCATGGGTTGCCTTCAGTTAGTAGAGATAACCATTTAACACCAGAAAATACTGGATAGGTGTTTCATCCTTGTTTGGGACTCTTCAGTAATACTCTGCCATAATCCCACCTAGAACTAGGAATTTCAGGTTGCAAGACGAGCTTTTATGCCGTTGAGCCACTGGGACGAAATCCGATCATCCGTCAATTCGTGGTCAGCGGGATTCATCAAGTTAGGTACGCGAAAAATACTCGCCGACAGTATCAACTGGAGGTAGTACTCTGTAGGACTTACAAATGATAAGCTATTGACTGGTTTACGAGCTCACCTTATCATCTGAAGGTCTTCGGTTCGATTCTTCGAGTATTGTTGAGGAGGAGGGACGAGGACGAAACAGCTGTCCAGTACTTCCTGGTTTTCAGTGCTTCTCTAACTGGTGTTGGTTCGTAGCAAATTCTAACTTCAAATCAATCGAATCTCTCCAAACCATAGGAAAGTTTAGTTTTGACGTAGGGCTGGGAAGAGTGGAAATATGCGCATTTACAAAATTACACGGTATAGGCATAAAATGAGACGTGCAATAACAATTTTACTATATTGAAAAGACTTTGTAGATATAGAAAAATCAAACTGTGAGGACAAAGCGAATCAAAGTATGATATGGTGTAAAAAAATGTTCGAGGGGGAGAGACCTCTTCCCACTGACTCAAGGTAAAAGTCGGCTTTCATTATAAGTATTTAAGTCTTCAAATGGTAATAAACAGTGTCGGATACACATCACCGATTACTTATCCTGAAGCTTTGGAGATTGGAGGAAGAAATAGGTTCAAGAATATGCTTATATTTTTGTTACAGGTTCGATTACGAACTGCCATCATTTAGAGAACCATTGGCTAGCGCTTGTACTATATATGTAGCAAGTTAGCAGAAGCCTGGTACTCAAACAAATATGCGATTAACAAACTTGCTAATATAGACCAAATATACCAACTAATGAAAAATAAATCATGTGACGAGAAAGTTTAAAATCCAAGTCAATAGAAAATGATCAATACATATGTTTACCGGGAGACGCAATTCTATCACTCATGAAGAAATTTAAATCATAGAAAAGAAAAGGCGTTCAGCAAAGAGTTACTCTTTTCGGCGATATCATTCTCAAGCTGTACAAACCGCAAATTTATAGTAATTTATCTTGGCAACAAAAGGAATATTTCCGAAGATGTGTTAATGCAATTGTTAATTTTTTGACAACAAATTACGTAATTTAGAAGGCGTTAATCGGTTAGAAACTAAAATAAAGTTACAAAAGTAGGTTGGGTGACGTAATATAATTGATACGTGGGAATCTTGCCAAAAGAGTACGAATTAAACTTCTTCAAACTGCAGAAGCAATGGCAATTCACATATTGAATCCTGAACTCTGCATACAAAAGAAGTTTGTTCAGTCACTAAATCTACAATGGTCCTGATCTATCTCAACACCAAATACGTAATCTTGTCTTACCTCTTTCTTCTTTGTTTGTCTGTTTCTTAATTGCATTATTTTCTACCCCCACCCTCTATTAAATCTCTACCCTCATGACGACTGTTGCTAACTCCATTTTCGTTTATTTTTAAGTGAATTCTACTCAGCTTATTAACTTAACTCTCATTCATTTTCAAGTGAATTCTACTCAGATTATTAACTTGACTCTCATTCATTTTTCATTGAACCCTATCAATGAGATTACGTCACCCAACCTAATTTTGTAACTTTATTTTAGTTTCTAACCGATTAACGCCTTCTAAATTACGTAATTTGTTGTCAAAAAATTAACAATTGCATTAACACATCTTCGGAAATATTCCTTTTGTTGCCAAGAAAAATTACTATAAATTTGCGGTTTGTACAGCTTGAGAATGATATCGCCGAAAAGAGTAACTCTTTGCTGAACGCCTTTTCTTTTCTATGACTGAATGGGAATTTTCAAATTACTAAATTTAAATCAGTTCACTTTATGCTAGAAAAATGCACTGAAGGAGGATGTTGTCCAGAAGGACGACGAAAACCCCGCAGCTAAACCAATCAGCTCAGAGAACGCTCCTAATTGCAGAAGTTAGTATTCTTGGGCCATTGGATCGGGTCTCGTCGGCTGAATGGTCTATAAGTTCGCCTTGTAACTTAATGATTGCTGGTTTGAAGACTTGTTGAAGAGTCCCAAACTAGGACAAAAAAATTGTCTAATTTTTCCTGGTTCTTCAATGGTCCTCTAACTGGAGTCAGCTGGTGTTCGAACCTGTAACTAATCAAATCTCTTTTCAAGGCAACACCTGAAAGTATTTTCAGTAGGACTTTCCCCATATAGCTGGATTTTAGTTTTTCAATTTTTACAGAATTCTTATTCATAAGCAAAAACACAGTTTTTGTTCAGCGAAGAAATATCTCTTCTCAACAACTTCATTTTCAAGCTGAACAGTCGTATTTATATTACAGAAAAAGAAGGCATTAAGTGGCACTAGAAATTGCTTAGTCAATATTCCATATATGATTAGAATAAAGATAATTTAAATGATCTACTAAGTGGGTAGAGTTGAAGTGGATAAATTACAAAACTTTTAAAGATTATAAAATAATTGAATTGGTATTAAGATTTTAAAATAGTAGATCAAGTGTTGTCAAAAAAGAAATTAAGCGTACAATGATGATGGCAATAAAGATGGCGAAGGTGAAGAGAAGTGGAATGAATTTGATGCAGACTGAACACTGCCCTGAAAAGAACATATCCAGCCGCCAAGCTTGTATGTGTTTATCAAACAACTAGTTGTTTGAGACAATCAAAAGTGGACAAATACCCACCTCATGTTACCTCCAACTGTGTTTACCAATTTACATGTACGTGCCAAAGCACATACATTGGAAGAACAGAGAGAAGGGTTATTGTCCGCATTTCTGAACACATACCAAAGAACCTGAGACTGAAAGGTCCACAAGTATTAAAAAGTGCAATTGCGCGTCATCTATTAGACACTGGTCATAATGTAGACAACTTGAAGTCATTCAAAATAATCAACAAGCAAAAGAAACCTAACTTGCTACTCTTTGCTGAAGCAATTGCTATCAGACGACTTAAACCAAATCTATGTACGCAGAAAGAGACAGTGGTGAATCTTGCACTGCCCTGGTGACAAAAAATATACAACAGCTTGTTTTTGTTTCCAAGCCTAATTGCCTAATTATTCTATAAATATTTATGAACTGTCAAATGTTGATCACAGTTCATTTGAATTATTCTATGAATAGTCAGTGTTTGTAACTCTTAATTAGTTAAATCATTCCGGACTAATGCTACTTTTACTTCCTACCAATTACTCCTTGTGATCGTGGAAAATTATGTTCAAATCTTTAATGTAATGTAATTCATATTTTTCATCGTTCTGGTTGTAACCAGTTGAGAAGAATCCTCGAAATGATAAAAGATGAGCTCATATTATCCTGGTACAATTGTTGTTCTTGCTTTGTTAAAAAAAGAATAATAAATTGGAAGAACTTAATTATGACCAAGGTAAATAAAGGGGTTTAACAAGACGTTTGTGAACACATAGTTTAGGTTTTGTCCATGTATAGCTAAAGTTTCGGCTATGCATAAGTGGAGAAAATGTAAGCTTTTGGAATGATTGGATTTTGTCTTGTAGATGACTTTAAAGGATAAATCATGTGAGGCTGAATGACCTGACTCCAGAAGGTGTTCACAAATCAAAGAATTTGCCGTCCTTTGTTCACCTTTCATTAAGCAAACTGGGCAGTGTTCAGCTGTGCGTTTACGGAGATTACGCTCACAACGTCCAATGTAATCAGCTCTACAAGAGCATGTTAATGAGTATAAGCACGTAGAGGTGGACATAAGTGGTAGTTAATAGTGTTCTCTGAGCTGGTTGGTTTAGTTGCGGAGCTTTCGTCGTCCTTCTGGATAACTTCCTCCTTCAGCACAATATCTAGCATAAAATGAAATGATTTAAATTTCTTCATGAGTGATAGAATTACGTCTCCTGGTAACCATCTTTACATATGTATTGATCATTTTCTATTGACTTGGATTTTAAACTTTCTGGTCACCTGATTTGCTTTTTATTAGTTGGTATATTTGGTATATATTAACATGTTTGTTAATTGCATTTTCGTTTGAGTACCAGGCTTCTAAGAATTCCCTGGCACTTTTGGTGTTTCCTCTGTCTAAGATTTTGACATTATTCCAATCAAATTGATGACCATAATTGTCTATACGCATTGATACTAAAGAATACATATCGTGTCTTTTCATGGCTGATTTGTGTTCTTGGATTCTGATTCGTAGGGGACGCCCACTTTGGCCGATGTAATGCTTGTGGCAGTTCATACGATTTATTTTGTAAATGGTATTAATTTTATCCCCTTTTTCTGTTGGATCTTTTGGTTTGCATAATATCCAATTAAGCAATTTTACTGGCTTGTGTGCTATATGTATATCAAACAGTTTCAGTATTGTAGCTGTTATTTCAGAGATATTTCTCATGTATAGTAGAATGAATTTCCTAGTGGTCTTTGATGATGGTAGTTTGTCATTAACGCATTGTCGAAACATATTTCAGCTGGTAAATACTAAATATAAGTCAGCTGCATAAAAAGAGCGTTTAATACATTTAGATAAACGACTTTTAATTACTCCAGCAATACTGTCACCTTTGAACGCTAAACTCATAAACAGTGTCTTTTTTGGCACTGCGATATGGCCGGAGGCGGTTTCTTTCTTGATGTTTCTGTCAATAAACCTTCTAGGATATCCATTATTTAAGAGAGTTGTACAAAGGCTTTCTAGTTCCATTTCGACCATATCTATAGAGCAAATTTTCTGAATTCTGGAGCATAAAGAACGGATAAAATTTCTCTTCCTACCCGACTGCTGAAGTTAGTGTACTGCCCTGTAAATGTTGACTTTCGATAAATCGACCTTTTTAACGTGCCATCCTCCCCTCTGTCTAACATCACATCTAAGAATTGAAATGCGGATTTTGATTCTTCTTCGATGGGTGAGAACCACTAAATTTTTCAAGAAGCTTGGCAGTAGGACATTTGTCGTTACAAATAATGAAGGTGTCGTCAGTATATCGCTTATACACATATGCAAACTCGAGATTGTTTCTTTCAATGGACCACCCTCTAAACTCGCCATGAAGACGTCCTCTAGGAGAGGTCCTAATGGAGACCCTATGGCGACTCCATCCCTTTGATTATAGATGACATCGTTAAATCTAAACTGCAAATTAAGCGTGCATCTCAGTAAAAGCCTATTCAGATAGCTAGTTGGAAATCCAATTAACTATGATTAGATATTTTGTAAGTTAAATACTCTGAGAATTCTGTACTATGCGTCGACACACTGTCCAGAATGAAGCTTCCGTTATTACTGTTTCATTTGTGAAGGATTCTAAAATCTCATTTCACTAAACCATTCACCCTAAAAAATATATCAACCCTAGCATAACCATTTGAACTATAGTTGTTTTTATCGTTTCAAAATCTTATCAGCAGGACACACTTCTGTCTAATGGAAAATAGGAGTGATCAATCGTTATAATACTACTACTACTACTACTACTACTATAATAATAATAATAATAATAATAATATTCAAGTATTGGTTTGTAGTGATTTCGTTGATTGGTTACAAGATTTAATCATGAGCTGACATTGGTTAGAGAACCATTGGAAAACCACCTGAGAGTACTAGACAACTGTTTCGTCCTAGTTTGGAACTCTCCAGCAGTACGCACCCACCAGGGTTCGAGCCCAGGACCTTCTGGTTACACGGCTAGAGAGGTCGTAGACCATTAGGCCACTGGGACCCGATCCAATGGCCCATGAATTGTAACTTCTGCCAATTCACGACATAGCGCAACCACTAGCAGGTCGGGTATGAGGAAAAAAACTCGTCGCAGACATTGGCTAGCGGTTGTGCTATATTGTGAATTGGCTGAAGTTAGAATTCATGGGCCATTGGATCGGTTCCCAGTGGCTTAATGGTTTACGAGCTAGCCCACCTTGTAACCAGAAGGTCCTGGGCTCGAACCTCGGCGGGTGCATACTGACGAAGAGTCCCAAACTAGGACGAAACAGCAGTCCAGTACTCCCATGTTTTCCAATGGTTCTCTAACCAATGTCAGCTCATGATTAAATCCTGTAACCAATAATAATAATAACTTACGACATACAATACTTATAATTAAACAGTTAGGGACAACCGAGTAAGTTATGTGACACACAAAATCACTGACAGAATATATACAGCTCAAGAGGAAGGAAGGAATTCATCTAGGCAGCATCGTTTAAACTACAGACTTCACAGACGAGGATATCGAATTTGGAATGCGGGAAAGCAAAATCACGCCTTCATTACTTTGAAATCAGTGTGGATGTATGCTGCCCGCTACATAAGGAACAAGATCTGGATCTTCAACACTGATACTAAATCAATGCTTCAATATGATTATTTGGATATTTGAAGCGTTACTAAATGCATTTTCATTAGGCTTCAGACTTTCATCAATAGTTGTCTTCTTTGGCTCTATACAGAAGAGTAGATAGCCAGAAACGAATTGGAATAAGGTGCTCTAACCGAAGAAAATGATATCAGACGTGAAAGTTGAATGGAAGACAATGAGTTAGGCTAGATTCTGAGTTTGACGTGGAGGAAACCGTGTGAGGAAGAGATGAGAGACTATGGGCAGTCGTGAGGCCAGCTAAGGTGGACTTTAGAGAATAGAACAAAGTGGAGATGTGTTGTTGAAGGCCTATGTTCCAAAGGGAACCTAAGGGAATGGTGACAACCGTAATAATAGAATTTAATTGGTGGATGGTGACTAGCAGTGGAATCCAGGATGCGCATTTCATCCTATTTGGGACTTGTCAGATGGATGTACCTGGGCTGGAGCCTCGGTGCGAACATCATCACTCACTGGGGAATGCAGATACGTTCAAGTGACGAGTCACAAATTAGACGAAATGAGCGTCCTGGATTCCACTGCTAGTCACCATCCACCAATTAACTTTTGATTATATGCCCAGACATCGTCGAAGCATCTGCAGAAGAAGCCGATATGTCAACCTGAAATCGAGCATTTCAGTGCAATCAATCGACGGGAAAATCTAAAATTCAAATAAATGAACTGTAATGATATGTATATAAGGGCATGTGAAGCAAAACACTAAGTAACAGTATGAGATGAATTTCACAACAAATAAACAAACAAGAAAATTACTAAGAGGGCAAATTGAATTATTACACGAAGTTATTACACATGAATATATCTTCATAAGGACAAGGCAAAATTGCATATTGTACATGCTTCCGTTGTACTTGTAGGCTCAGCTCCAATTCATCAGTAACCAAGATCCCCACTAATTTAAAAATATGACTTATCAGGTTTGTATGAATTTAACCAAATAATCTTAAAATAATTGTTAGGATTCGTTAAATGGCAGAAGGTCTGATAACTTAATATCAGTAAAAAGTTTGAGCATTGTAGATTAGATCAAATAAAGTATAATTATATTTCAACAGTTTACACACAATGATAAGTTTTGTTATTGGTAATATTTCGAGCAAAATTACTGCCCGTGTTCACACCGCTGTTGGAATTGTTTTGTTCCTCATCTTTTCATTTTTAAGTATTACTGTTGTGTTTCCTTTGTCTGCTTGGGTAATGACAATGGATTTGTCTGCTTTTATGTCTTGGAGTGCTTTTAGTTCCTCCTTCGTTACATTCAGTTTTTCTGCTTTTTGCTTTTTTAAGGTTAATGCACATTGTGCTCGTACCAGTTCTGCTTTTTGCTTGTCATGTCCTTCGAGTGCTGTTTCAATTACAGGTATAATATCTTCAGGTTTTAATCTTTTGTTGCTAATATTGAAGTTCATGCCTTTCATCAGTACGCTTTCCTCTGCTTCTGTTAGCTTTCTGTCTGACAAGTTTACAATCCAATTGGCTTTAGTTACTTGTTTGTCATTCGGAGTTTTCGCTATCATGAGTTTATTAAATTTTTTAAAATTTGTTTCTGTTTTGCATCTTCATAGGAAGTTTCTTTTCGTTTTTGTGCAACTTCTAGTATGCTTTCATACTTTTCTTTTTCAATTGCTCCTTTCAGTTTTTCTTTCGCTTCATTAATATCTTTTCTTATTGTGAATAGCTTTCATATAATTCCACGTAGGTTTTCTTTGATGCATATTTTTGAGACATGTGTGAGTGCTGCATTTGCTTTATCAGTAGATATCGGTGATTTTAGTCTCATATATACAGGAATAATTCCATTTTTTAGGCATCTGATGTTGAAAATTCGATGGTTCATAAATCGAGATTCAGCTTGATATAAATGTGTGAGTTTGTTGGCCAGTCTTTTAATGGGAAGACCGTCAGTTGAATTAATATCAGTAAAAAGTTTGAGCATTGTGGATTAGATCAAATAAAGTATAATTATATTTTAATAGTTTATACACAATGATAAGTTTTGTTATTGGTAATATTTCGAGCAAAATTACTGCCCGTGTTCACACCAGTGTTGGAATTGTTTGATTCACACATTTATGATTTGTACTCGTATATATATTTCATTATTTTTGCTCATTCATATTTTCTTTTTGTATTTGAGTTGTATTCCAAGTTCATTCATGTTTTTGTCTCCAGAATTATATTCCAAGTTGTTGATAGTTGTACGGAGTCACCCTTGTTACATGTATCCGGTGTGACCTTAATGAATATCGATTCTGTTATAAGTCTTTCTTTCCATTTGTTCATGTTAGTTTTTAGAATACACACATTGTCCCAATCGATATTGTGGTTTTTGTCCCATGCATGTGCAGCTATCGATGAATTTTTTTCAAGATTTTTGTAGGCTTGTGTTCCTGTTGGTTGACCTTTGGTTAGGCGTTTATGTTCATTCACTCTTATTTTGAGTGATCTGGACGTTTGCCCCACGTATTTAGTCGGACAGTCAGCACAAGATATTTTATAAATCAAGTTGTTTTTATCCATCCTTTTTATGGGATCTTTCAGTTGATTTATTTTATTTTTGATTAGATTTGTCGGTTTAAAAGTTGTGTGAATGCCGATACTTTTGAGGTTTCTTTGAATTGCCTCTGATGTACCATTTTTATATGGTATTGTGACTGTTTTTTTGCGTTCTTCCATCTTGTTATTCTCCGGTTTTACCCTCTTTTTTTCCTTTTTATATTATCTTTTATAAATTGTTTCGGGTAGTTGTTTTCGAGTAGCATCTTGAATAGGACGTTTATTTCTTTACACTGGTCCTCTTGCGTTGTTGTAAGTCTACGTATTCTATCTGCAAGACCTTGTATTAATCCTCGTTTCACCGTGAGTGGATGAGCTGAGTGATAATCGAGGAATCTTCCAGAGTGTGTGGTTTTTCTGTATAGCGTTGTTTTAATGCTGCCATCTGTTATTCTTTGTATTTTGCAATCTAACATAGGCAGTTCCCCAATTTCATTCTCTACTTCCATAGTGAATTTTATTGAGTCGATATGGCTGTTTATGTGTGAGAAGAGTTTCTCAATATCGTTTTTTTTTCACTATTACTAGTGTGTCGTCTACATATCTCCACCAACATTTTAGTGATGACCTGAATAGTTTAAGGGCATTCTCTTCCCAATAATCCATGAATATGTCAGCTATTATTGGTGAGATAGGCGATCCCATGGCTACTCCTTCATTTTGTTGGTATATTTTCCCTTCGAATGTGAAATATGTTGTTGTCAGACAAAATTCCACCCCTTTTATTATCGCTTCTATGGATAACTGTGTTCTATCTTTTAGGCCATTATCTTCTTTTAGTTTCTCTTTCAGTGCATTCATGGCCATTTGAATGGGTATTTTCCTATAGAGACTGTTTACATCAAAGCTGACTAGTATTTCATCTTCCTCTATTTTAGTGGTTTTTAGTCGCTCCACTAATTCAAATGAATCTATTATTCTAGCTTGTGAGTTGTCTCTTGTTGGTCTTAGTATTGTCGAGAGAAATCTTGATAGCATATACGTCGGTGTGTTTCTAAAATCTACAATCGGCCTTATTGGATATCCCTCTTTATGCAATTTTATCTTGCCATATATTCTAGGTATATTGCATGATTTTGGCATAATTTCAAACCATTTTGACTTACCAATTATTTCCTTCATTTGTCTGACTACCTTTGCTGTTTCTTTCATTGTTTTGTTTGTGATTGTTTCAGCTGACTTCGTCATTAGGGTATAGGGTCCAGACTGTAGATGTTCATTCATTTTTTCATTATATGTCGTTTTATTAAGTATTACCGTTGTGTTTCCTTTGTCTGCTTGGGTAATGACAATGGATTTGTCTGCTTTTATGTCTTGGAGTGCTTTTAGTTCCTCCTTCGTTACATTCAGTTTTTCTGCTTTTTGCTTTTTTAAGGTTAATGCACATTGTGCTCGTACCAGTTCTGCTTTTTGCTTGTCTTGTCCTTCTAGTGCTGTTTCAATTACAGGTATAATATCTTCAGGTTTTAATCTTTTGTTGCTAATATTGAAGTTCATCCCTTTCATCAGTACGCTTTCCTCTGCTTCTGTTAGCCTTCTTTCTGACAAGTTTACAATCTAATTGGCTTTAGTTACTTGTTTGTCATTCGTGGTTTTCGCCATCACGAGTTTATTAAATTTTTTAAAATTTGTTTCTGTTTTGCTTCTTCATAGGAAGTTTCTTTTCGTTTTTGTGCAACTTCTAGTATGCTTTCATACTTTTCCTTTTCAATTGCTCCTTTCAGTTTTTCTTTTGCTTCATTAATATCTTTTCTTATTGTGAATAGCTTTCATATAATTCCACGTAGGTTTTCTTTGATGCATATTTTTGAGGCATGTGTGAGTGTTGCATTTGCTTTATCAGTAGATATCGGTGATTTTAATATCATGTATACGGAACAAAACAATTCCAACAGTTGTCTGATAACTTCCCTTTCATTATTATAAATCCATGTAGGAATATACTCTCACATTTATGTAGGAAGCATTCAATAGTGTCAGCTAACTTATACTGCCCTGTAGGAGCAAGTGAACTAGTAAGGGCTTATTTCTCAAATCATTATCAAAATGTCCATATCCTGTTTAAATTCATTATTCAGAATAGGATTTATTTATTTTGTATTAACTTATATTTTATTGTGTGAATGGGAGTGATTCCGTGTTAGACATTTTCAACTATTGCTGTGAGATGGTTGGAGGGGATCTGCAGAGATCCCTGAACATAGGTTCTGTGCTTGTTGACACTTACCAATTAGCAAGGTGTATCTGCAATCTTGAAGGAACTCATTTCCTCTCTATTCACAAAAGTGCCAGACATTGAGACTACTGACTTTATATGTAGAAAAGCTGAAGAAATACCCATCCTAACATCGTAATTGAGGAAATTGTTACTTTGTGTACTAAAAATGTCCAAATCCAATTCGATGGGCGTCTATTTCGTTAATTTGATGGTGTAGCGATAGAAAGCCCCTTGGAACCATTTTTTGCAGATTTATTCTTGTCAGGCCTAGAAGCCTGTAATTTGCAACAATATATACAACAAACGGACGTATACCTAAGAAATGTAGATGATATTTTTATTGTCTGTGAAAGCAGATCAAATGCTGAAGGCATGTTGATAGAATTCAACTCGTGCCATCCGAATCTCAACTTCACAATGGGACATGAGGAAAATGGTACTATCAAATTCCTAGACGTTTGTCTACTGAAAAGGACTGATGACACAATCGAAAGATCTATGTTTAGAAAGTCTTCATGGAGAGGACAGTAAATATATTTCAAAAGTTTTGTTCCAATCCAGAAGAAAAAGAACTTAGTCAGAAAACTGTTCAATAGAGCAAGAAAAATTTGTTCTTACAGTTCAAGTGAACATGAAGTAAAGACTGTGAAGGGTATCCTGATAAGTTCATGAATAAATACTCTAAAGAAATGAGCTCCCCGTAAAACTATCCAGACAGTTCCGAAGAAATCTGTTTATATCAATTTGCCATTCAAAGGAGATGATGTACAAGAAGTAGTCAAACGAAGACTTGATAAAGCTATTAAGAGAACTTATTATGCTTCAGAACTTGTCTTACTTAACACCACCAAGTATTTGCTTCAACAATCTGGGAAAGACCAGCTACCAATCCCCGACATTTCAGATTGCGTATATTAATTTGAGTGTGTTTGTGGAAGCAAATACACAGGTTGTACAGAAAGGGGGAATTTCTACTCACATGACGGAGCATTTCGCAAATTGGTTGATACAGCTGAATTCAAAGTGCCATAAAGCTCGATAATAAAGCATATTGTGGACTATGGACATGATACTGACGCTGTCAAGTCATTCACTGTTGTCAGGAAACAAAGAAACAGGAAGATGCTTGCTATTGTTGGGGCTTGTGTGATTCGAGTTTGTGAATCAGGTCTCTGTGTACTAAAGGACATGGTTATCATTGCGAATCTGCCATGGTAAAAAGTTTACTTAACAACTATTATTATTATCATTATTACGAACACTTTATTCTAACTTTCATTATTACAGATTCATTTAAAACCATCTTTTATCAGTAATATTATCTTAACTTTTTTCAGCATTATTATTATTATAACTATTTCTATTAATATTACTCAGTTCGCAGTTCTTGATATACTTAAGTTCTTTATCCAATGACTAATTATTTATCTAAGTGATGTAATTAAAGCGTAATGCATTTTACCTTAATTTTAATTTTTATACTCCCTTCCTCTTATCTATTTGAACATGACCTCGAAAACATTCATACGTATCGTTCTGCATGATTAATTCAATGTAGTTTATTTGCTTATCAGTCTTATATACCTCAATGTATTTTCACTAGTATGTATATATCCCCATATGTAGAGCATTCAGCTGGAGAGTTCTACCGAAATTCGATGAATTCATTCAATCCTACTTTGTTAAACTTTGTCACTTGTTTTAAATTAGTCTCAGGAAACAAATATTTCCAAATCATTTCTTCATTAAGATTCAAACCTTGGTCACTTTGGTCATTATGTATGGGTTTCCTACTTCAACAGGTTTTACGATATTGCATAAGTAGCTAAGCTGTGATATCCATTTCGTCGTCACTTAATCATACTGATTAGTATATCCAGAATAATGTTAATTTCTTTGGGTTAAGATTTATTGCTTAACAATTTAGCATATATCTATATAGTATTTTCATAGTTATTTTAGTAGTATAAATTATTTGAACAAATTATTTCCTAAGATGACCAATAGACTGTAGGAAGTTGTGTATTGTTTTTTATTTGTAAAGTTATATATATTAGAATTAGCCCTGATGAGATCCAATTGAAAACAGTATTGTTCACTTAAATGTGTTGTTCTAAATTATTAATTATTATTTAGCAAAGTTAAAGTATAGCGATCCAAGGAATCGGAACGCACGACTGACTTTGAGGTGACCAACCTGAGTAACCAGTGTAAAACTGCTGTTTATTTGCTAGAAAAATACATCATAAAAATAAAATGCTCTAACCCTAAGTGTGACTCTAACGAGCTATCAACACATAATCTAAACAGTCCATAAAGACGAGATCGGGATGAAGTTTGTGCACTGCGTTCATAGTGGCACTATGATATTGGTATGTCCTATTATCCAACGAATAGTGCGTATTTCAAGGTCATTGTTGCGCCCGCACTCCGTGGTCATTATTCTTTAACTTAGCCTATTAATTGTTTGCTTATTCTGTAAGATTTAATTCATTTCAATTTAGAATTCATTATGAATCGATAGTGAGGTGTTGTGTGACTCACAGACTGAAGAATTTATTTCAAGCTAATAGGTTCCGCTTTTGAATCACTGTCTAGTCAAATCAGCTTGAACAAGTTGGGTAGTATCATCAACCTACCCACAGTATTTGTAGTTCATAGCATGGTAGCCGTCAGTCAAAATCAATTAGTTCACCATCAATGAAAACAGGCTGTATGGAATAAGAGTTTCATCCTTACTTAGAATATGATATCGGTAATCGAGGGGAAATCGTTAGGGATTAATCAAATCAGGGTAAAATGTATTTCCTACATTTCTTCTTTTTCACTGACTCAGTATCTGAAAATATGTCATTATATGTATTGATAAACACTAGGAAAAAGACACATTGTTCATACATTAATTCCCATGAATAAATTTGAACGAAGGAATAACGACGTATGGAGCAATTTCATATTTGCTTTTAACTCAAGTTTGTTTTGAATAGGTGGTAAACATTTCGGTTCGGCTTTTCAGGAAAGCCATCGAATAACTGCTTTTCAACTAAGGTCTTTGATAGGAAATTATATAAATTCACATATATTTTTCTTTGGAGATCCTGTATGAAGTTGGTCAGTTTTATTTGGTATACATAATGCCTAAATCCTTGACGAATTTAACAGTGGCATTGGCGTAAGTCTTTGACCTTTTACGTGAGTGACTTCAAAGACCTAGTCCTAGACTTTGTGATTTGTTAGAGGTTTTAAACGGAGGCTGCCTGTTTACTTAAGCACAGCGATTTCAGAACTTGAAAAAGGAAACAGGATGACTAGAAATTCGTTGTAAAACTTCAGTCGAGTGACTTCTGTGAGTATCCTGTTACGTATTGTCATCAAATGACTCAGTAATTTGAACAACTGGGAAGGATGGCCTGCCTTAAGAAATTTACTACAAGAATTCCCCCAATGAGATAACAATGCAGAGAGGAGTTCCAGACTCAACTTAACTCAAGTTTATTTTTGGTAAGTTGTAGACACTTTGCTTAGAATAGACGCAATACTCTCATCTTCAGAAGTAATATATTTTGTATTTATGCTTTCAACAGGTATTCTCAAGAACTTTAAATAATTTCATTTAACGACAAGTGTTTATTGAGTAGATTTTAGTGGAAATAACAGGAATGTAATTATCGTCGTCGTTAACTTGATTGAGTCTTTTGTGGCACTTAAAACTCTTCACTTACAACTTCCCGACTAAGGTATATTTTTATAGCTTATGAAATTCCCAAAAGATGATTGTCCATTTATCTCAGCCAGACAGTCATATGATATAAACTACTTTGTATGAAAGATGAGGATGAAAAGGGTGTATTAGCACTTTTATAGGAAAAAGGTGATATTCAGAAATTGTGAATTTTAGCGGATTTTTCTTCACACTCCCTTCTGGAATGATAGCCCCATAGGCAGACGTTGAGTCACTTATTCTAAATCTGGTTTCTAATTATACGCATAAGTATGAAAATGACCTGTAGCATCTTAAAGTGCCTGGTTAACTGTTTTGTACTACCTCACTGAATGTGGCGGCTGACTTCTGATTTGGACTGTCATGCATTTAAGTCAATCGCCATTCTCAGACGAATTTCAGATAGGTGTCAAATCACCCTACAGAGCAAATAGTAAAATCGACGCATCATCACTGGACAGAGAATATAACTGTAGTCAACTCTGTACCTTTACTTTGTCGACTCTGAAAAGACCTTCGACAGTGTTGACCCCACGGTAATGTGGAAATTGCTTCAACACTACTGAGTGCGCCAAATCTTTTCCAACCACATTCAACAGCAATATGAAGACGCTACATGTCAAGTGATTTACGGCGGAAAACTCAGCTAAGACTTTAAAGGGAACACAGGAGTAAAAGAGGCTGACTACGAATCACTGATAATCTTCCTAACTGTGGTTGACTGGACTATGAGTCAGACTGCAAGGAACGAGAAGTTTCTAGAAGATGAAAACTTCACGAAGGATTATTGTCTAGCGTCAAATAAATTCGAAGACTTACAGTCTGAAACCGACAATTTGGCAGAAAAAACAGTTAAGACAGAACTCCAAGTGAACATGGAGTAGACGGAGGTGATGAAGATAACCAACCAACCAACCAACCAACCAACCAAGAACAACAAGCACCAATCACCACCGCCACCGGAAACTGACAGCAATGTGATCGATCTGAGTCCAAGCTTGGTTCGCAGAGGGAGGACGCCAGGTAGCGCTACGGCGATGGTTGTGCCGGAAGTTGGTGCTCGCCAGAAATAGGTTGTGATCCGCGCAAAGCTGCAGACGACGGTCCCCATTATCTGACCTGCGACCATGTAGTCCCCATTGACCACCTAGACGATTCTCCTCTGAGCTCAGACGCCCGACCTGTGCATTCAAGTCCCCAGCCAGCACTACGATATCCCTCCGACCCGCCTGTCTCAAGAGATCGTTAAGTTGGTGGTAGAACTCGTCCTTCATTGCATCCGGGCTGCAATCTGTTGGTGCATAGGCAGAGACAACAAATAGACACCGCCTATCTCGCCTACTACTCCTTACTTTCGTATAACCTTCCAGCCTCACAGCACATAAACGACTGTTAATGGGAATCCAGTCGAGCAGTGCAGCTTCGGCTCTAGCGCTCAGTGCGACGCCGACACCAACTATGCCGGATGCCGACACCACAGGGTCCTCTGACAAGCGCAGGTGGTACATACTACTAGAACTTCCAGATGGAGAGGATAATCGAAGCACTTCACTGGGATCTTGAATGCGATTCTCTGAAATGCAGCAGACATCGATAGCGAGGCTTTCCAACGTTCTTACAAACCCTGCCTGTTGTCCGATTTGCATCAGCGTCCGAACATTGTAGGTGGCCAGCTTGAACGCGGCACGCGGTTTCAGGATATCTGTCTTAGATGTCACATTGGGGACAGCCATTTTGAGGTTTACTCACTAACATCTCGAAACGACACATATAGGCTAGGAATCCAAACAAAGGCGAAAGGCTGTCGAAGGTTAAGAAGTCAAGGTGAGCAATGGTAAAATACAGGAAACTAAGTATAAAAATAAAAGTAAGGTTGGAAAGAGATATATCAACTGGGACATCATTATTGCTTGAGAGCATTGTTAAGAGCGCGCGATGAGTTTGACTGATAGTTTGTTGCTTCATTTAATTAATTGTATGAGGGCTGAGATACTGCCTGGGCGCCCAGACCGAAGCAGGTGGTTTTCTTAAGGGACCAACCCTCCGAGCCTTTGACTTGGAGTCTAATCCGCAAGGCAGCGGAGCAGCGTCAGGAGCTGCGTTCCCATGGTTGCCGGTGACCCATATGGGTTCGTACGCCATTTGATCCGATGGGATTCTGGAGCCCATGTACCCCATGGTAACTGCTTTTAGTCTAACCGCTATCCAAACAACCTTCCTGGCATGGTAGGACCTGCAGGGACATGAGTCCCAGCCAGTTTAGCTTGTTGGGTTACTGCGGCATTCAAGCCCGACCACCACGGCAAGGTAGCAGCTATCAGCCGAGATCAACCCAGATGATAAAACCAATGAATTATGCTCAAGGGAACCTGATCATCAAGGGGGAGAAACAAATCAAACAATGGGCTGATCACTTTAAAGGACTCTTGAATCGACCACCGCCGGCAACACGCTCAGAAGTACCACCAACAGAACATACAGAAATGCCAGTGGACACCACTCCTCCAACGAAAGGAGAAATCCTGAATGTGATCAATCTACTGAAGTTCAGTCGGTAAGGCAGCAGGACCAGACGGCATTCCTCCCGAAGCACTTAAGACGGACCTAGAGATTACGGCAGATGTTCTCACTCCATTACTGCAAAACGTTTGGAAAGAAGGAAAGGTGTCTACTGATTGAAAGAAGGGCTACCTCGTCACACTGCCAAAGAAGGGCCACTTAGGCCTGTGCAAGAACTGACTGGCGTGGAATAATGCTCTTGTCTACGCCAAGCAAACACTAGGTTGCATCATCCTGGAGAGAATAAAAGATGCACTAGATACAGAACTCCGCCCTAACCCTCCGGAACAAGCTGTATTCAGGAAAGGCGAATCATGTGCTGATCAAATTGCAACTCTACGCATCATCATCGAACAAAGCATAGAATGGTAGTCAAACCTCTACCTCAACTTCATCGACTTCGAAAAGGCCTTTGACAGACAGCGTAGACCGAGGAGTGATTTAGGAACTACTTCAACACTACGCGTGCAGTACCCAAGTCTTTATCAACCTCATTCAACAACCGGTTATATGATAACGGCACGTGTCAGGTGATCCACAACGAGGCATTCGAAGTGTATTAAACAGTAAGACAAGGCTGGCTGCCTATTATCACCGATGATATTCCTAATTGTTGTGGACTGGATCATGCATCAGACTGTGGGTAGCGAGAAGACAGGAATACGTTGGACCATCGATAAGAAGACTCTAGAAGATCTGGGTTTTGCAGATGATTTATGTTAAGTGTCATACGTACTCGAAGACTTGCAGGCGAAAAATAACAAACTGGATGAAGAAGTAGTCAGAGAAGACTGGACTACAGGTGAACATAGAGGAGACGGAGGTGATGAAGGTAACCAAGCAACGAACAGCAACAACAGCTAGCACCAATCACCATCAACGGAAGAGATTTAACAGAAGTTGCCTCCTTCACTTATCATATCAAATAAAGGCAGTCGGAACGAATGAAGATGTCAAAGTCAGTCAGAAGTGGAAAGGCAAGATATGCCTTCATCAATCTGAAACCAGTTTGGAAATCTTCTGCACTCATTATAAGGAACAAGTTTATCATTTTCAACACGAATGTCAAGTCAGTGCTTCTATACGGGTCGTAAACTTGCACTGCGTGTCGCAAAGAGGATTTCCAACAGGTTGCAGGCTTTCATCAACAGCTGAAACCTTTGCTGACTCCATACGGAAGATCAAATGGCCAGAAAGAATTAGCAACAAGAAACTCTGGCTGCGAACAAACCAACCAATAGCCGATCGCTCAACAAATATGTAGGAGAAAATGGAGATGGATTGGGCGTACATTGAGTGGGCCGTCGAATCACATCGCAGGAAATGCAGACCATTGCCTGAGTTAAATCGCATTGGGAAGCGACGAGTGGGTCGTCGGTGCGAAGGTGACATGGAGGAAATCGTGAGAGGAAGAGATGAGAAATTGTGGGCAATCAGGGACCCATTTGAAGAGGACGGCAGAAAATACAACAAACCGGGGATGTGTTGTTGAAGCCATATGTTCCACTCGGAACGCAAGGGAGTAATAATAATGTAATAATTGGTTTTCAGTGATTCTATAACTAAAGCTGATTCAGGAAGAAAGCTGCTTTGGAATAAGAGTAATCGTTCATCTGGCAACAGTTAGTTGTTTCAAAAGTTACTTGGTAATTTCTTCTCCAAACTGATATTCATTCACAATTCTACCTAGTTTCATTATGAAGCTACTTACTATAATTACTATTCATTTTCTATTTTTTTCTCTGTTTTATTTGTGTTTGTATAAAATTGTTTACATATATCAGTATGATTTTTTTGAAAAGTAGTTTATCCCATCAAATTTTGATGAATTAATTAAATAAACAACAATTGTTCTGGATCATCTATTTTCCAAACTAATCACATCCACTTCAACTGAGGCGTGGGGTATAAAAGTATAAATTTTATACAAAAGAGAAACTCTAGATGTCAAAATCAGTTTTAAAAATATATAAAATAACACTTAAATACTAATCATATGGTAATTTGATCAGTATTTAGCGAGTGACTGATAAGGTGAACAGTGACAAGTCTCGAACCAGTGATCTCAGGACAACTTGCCTGACGTTTCTCTCGGCTTGTAGCTCATATATATTAGAGACAGAATTATTAAAACTTCTGTCAAATTTGAAAATCGTTCGTTTTTGTTTTACTTCTTTAATTTATCTGACAAATCAAGACTTTGTTTATTTATGTAAATACAAACCGTTCTTCATTTCTGTTTTCAACATTGAAAAAATTAATGAATCGAAAAGTTTTATTATTTTATAAACTCTCATAAATGATAGTATTGTTTACTTGAATTTATTATATTTATTGTTTCGAAGGAAAAACAAAAAGTGGCGCCAATTTCGAAATTGGCGCCGAACGCCTTGCTCAATATTTCATTTTATTTAAGTTATGCAAACATATACATGCATAGAAATAAGCAAATATATAAATTAAAACAATAAGTCCCTTTGAAAAATTTGAATAAGGCATTTAGAAAACAAATTTCGCGAGATGATATCATTTCGTAGTTTCTTTACAACCGCTTTACAACTAATATGGTTAACAATAATAAAATAAAGTTAATGACAATTACTCAGTTAAATAAAAAACAAAAGTACATACTAATGACCAATCATATTTAAATAGGTCATGTAGTCCATGGTAGGCGAAGATTGAAGTCTATTGTTTTGACTGTACACACAGTTTAGGCTGTATGTGATTAATCCAAAGTGCTTCCATCACCTTTAATAACCAACCTTGAATTAGAGTTATGTGAAATAATTGTGAAACAGTCATTAATTAATATTGATTTTGTGACCTGACATTAATAAGTGTTTTGCAATGGATGATGGCGGATTTCTATTCAGATTACTCGCATTGGGATTTTCTATATGATTTAGTAGCCATTTTGGAACATGTTCTTTTCGACGACATTGGAACATTCTGTTGATTCTACCTATATAGATGTCACCGCAGCTGCAGGTGAACTTGTAGATACAGTTTGAAGTAGAGTCCATAGAATTTCGTCCTTCAATCTTAGGTACAGGAATCGAAAATGTTCGGCAAGTGAGAAAAAGAGATGCGGCGTAGAATGTGCGTTTGATGACTGACCGAAGTCTTTGAGCTGTCAACTGCATAGTCTGGTCACCCTTGAATGGTAGGTTAATAAAGATAGCTTTCTTTGGTACAGAAGCTGTCTTTTCGAGATGTGTTCTTTCTTTAGTGTGACAATTGATAAAGTTTTCCGGATAACCATTAGCTAATAAAACTGAATGTATATGTCGAAACTCATCCATAAATAAATATGAAGCTTTCTATCATGACTGTTTTTAAAAGTCGGAATAAAAGATGTAACTAATTATATTGTCATATAGTAGTAGTAGTAGTAGTAGTAGCAGAAAGTTTGTTTCAATATATTATTGATCAAGTAAAACAATTAATATATTCGGTAATTAACAGTATTAATATAAATTTATATTGTTTATCTGTCATGGTTAATTGATAATGAATGCATTATATTTATCTGTAACTATGCATAGAATAATTGAATAATAATAATAATGTTTGATAGTAATTACACTATAAACTAATTTTCTAGTAATTTCATTTTATGCCTTAATTAATTAATTAATGGATTTTGCATTATATGAGGCAGAGATATCAGCAGTAATTCTATTTACTATGAGCAGTTTCTTTAACTTTAATGCTGTAATGAATTCCACTTCACAAAGGTAACCACAGAGAAGTTAATTGACCAAGTTAAACTTTAAGCACCACTGACTACCAATGGAGTGCGACCGCAACAATGACCTTGAAACGCTCACTGAGCAAGTCAGTGAAACTTGGCAAATAACGTTGTCATCACCAATAAAATATGTTCATCAAAGTGTTATGCTATTAAATAGGATTTCTGGCTAGTTTTGGCTTAAGTTTGGGAAAGATTAAGTTACGACTTAAGCCAAGGACTAGTTAGGGTTAGGTTAACCTAATAAGGGTGACATTAGGGTTGGTTCGAGTTAGATTACAGTTTATTTAGGGGTATTTTCACTTTGGGGTTAGATTCAGAAGAGATTTGCGTCATTGTTAGGTTTAGAAGACCTAAATAATTACATGCATAGAGTGTGGTTAAATTACTCTGTTGATATAAGATTAGAACTTGTGCACTATGGTAGAGTATAATTCAATTGTGGGTAAAATTTATTTTGATAAATTCTCACAGTGTTATACAGTAATATTTCCTGATGACGTTGTGAGAACAATTTATTGCTCAGGAAATATTACTGTATTACACTGCGAGGCTTTATGAAAATAAATTCCACCCACAAGGAATTATACTCTGTTGATACTCCAACCTAAAACTGAGAGCTATTTTTATCACTTATGAGACGAAGGTATCCTCTGTAACACTTTTATACAATTTTGATGCATTTTTCATAAATATATGTATTCCATGCACAAAAATGCCTCGTTCACGCGATTGGTGCGTTCGAGGTCATTCGGTGATTGGTAGTTAGTAGTGCTTAAAGTTTAACTTTGCCAGTTA
Source organism: Trichobilharzia szidati (assembly GCA_944472155.2). Taxonomy (NCBI): domain Eukaryota; kingdom Metazoa; phylum Platyhelminthes; class Trematoda; order Strigeidida; family Schistosomatidae; genus Trichobilharzia; species Trichobilharzia szidati. The sequence goes on from OX235272.1 coordinate 75,200,133, forward strand.
ATTACAAGAATTTACTTTACTCGCTGGTTTCAATCAAAAACTCAGTAGAGATAGGAATGATAAGACTTCCAGACTGCTAATAGGTCAGATTTAATTGATTGAACTTTTATGGATTCATTTTTAATTGTTTGATTAATTGGAGTACTTTATCATGAGCTGACATCAGTTAGAGAACCATTGGAAAACCAGCTGGGAGTACTGAACAGCTGTTTTCTCTGTTTTCGTTTGAGACTCTTTATCAGTACGCACATACCACCAGGGTTCGTACCCAGGACCTTCTGGGTACGAGGCTAGCGAGCTCGTAGACCTTTAAGCCACTAGGACCCAATCCAGTGGCCAGTCCACGAATTCTAACTTCTGCCAATTCATGACATAGTGCCGTGACCAATATGGTACAGCAGATTGGTGGTGAGGCAGTAACTCATTGAAGAAGACATTGCAAAGTGGATACGCTATGTCATGAATTGGCAGAAGTTAGAATTCACGGACTGCCCATTGGATTGGGTCCCAGTGAGTGGCTTAATGGTCTACGAGCTCGCTGCTTTTAACCAGAAGGTCCTGCGTTCGAACCCCAGTAAAGTGTTTAGTAATTCTGTGACTCTCAAAATTCTATTTTCACAGTAAACTGACAGGTAGGTGATTCACATCTAATCTCAATTTATTTAATTCACCAATGAGAAACAACAAATATATATATTGCAGTTTGAAGTATCGAAAATTGGCGATTGATCTTTTTCAGATTGCTGAAGTACCTGTTTGAAAGTGTTAAGGAACACAAACTATGCAGCATAATACATTCTCTTAATAGCTTTATCAAGCCTTCGGTTAACTATTTTCTTGTACGTCATCTCCTATAAATAACAGACTGATATATACAATTTTCTTCGAAGCGATCTGGATAGTTTTACTGACTCTCAAGTCTCTCGAATATATTTTGGTAAATCTTTCAGGATATCCATTCTTAGATAAAATATCCTTCTAGGTCTTTATTTCATATTCAGTTGTATTGTCAGAACACATTTTTCGTGGTCTATTGAACAGTTCTTCTTATACGACAAAGACAATGTTAAGCGTGAAACCTATGAATTGCTTTGTTGTTAATAACATAATTTTAGGCTCTTTTATTTCTCTCTCATTTTGTATTCTATAGTCAACTCCTTCTTTAACATACTTAGCTACCTAAATTATTAACATTGGCTTACTTTTTTGTACTTTACTGTATTCCTTCTTTTGTGTATCTGCTGGTTCCGACTATATTAGCACTATGAGTATTACAAAATTGTCCTGTCATTAACCATCATGTAATTATTACTTTTTGTGGTTGTTGTTGTTTTCTTTTTTGTTTAGCAACATTAACTGACAATCTTGATTGTGAAAGCCATTATCACCATCTTTTAAATTTTGTATTATTCAGAATTACTCACACTACCACTACAAACACCGCATTAGACCTGATAAAAAAACAACCCTGAAATGTTATTTTATGATTGTTTAGTGTTGTTTCAACCAAATTAACTGATTATCTTGGCGATAAACATTCTTAAATATCATTTCATAACTTCTTGTATGATTACAGCTTTACTGTCACCATGCATAAACATGCCATAGCTTCCACTACCTAATACTGAGATACTAGTTTATGTTGTTTATTTTCCTTTCTACTTCTCGGTATTTTTTGCATTTTTAAAAATTATTTTTGTGATTATTTTTTTGTTGTTGTCTTTATATTTATTTTTTGAAATACTGCTTTTAAATGTTTGATAAAATTAGATGCAAATATTGTAGATATGTGCTGAAAATTCCACACTGTACCACTAGTACTCTTTCTGGAATAAAGCAAATTATTATTATTATAATATTAGATGGGAACAAAGTTATTAAAGTGCATATACCCTTCCGTCCTTGAACACTTTTTAAATATGGTTCTTTCTGTTGTGACATCAATCCTTTTCACCAGAGAATCATCTAGAAATCTAATGGTATCATTTTCATCTTGTTCATCTTGTAAAGTTAAGAGTAGGATAACACAAATTGGATTTAACCAATAAATTTTGTGCCACTGGTTTACTTTCACAGACAGTGAAATATCATCCACACGTCTTAAATATAATTCTGTCTGTTGTATATGCTGTCGCAAAATATCAGGTTCTAAGCCTGACAAGAACAAGTTTGCGCTTCTGGGAAATTCCCGTCACCAATCCTTGGTACTCAAAATTACGCACATAAATTTGAGTGTGATCGTGGAAGCGAATACATAGGTCTTACGGAGAGGTGATTGTCTACTCGCAGGATGGAGCAGTTGCCCAAATGGTTGAAAAATTCAATATCAAAGCATGTTGAAGACTACGGACATGATATTAATGCTGTCAAGTCATTCAGTGCTGTTAGCAGACCAACAAGCAGAAAGTTGTTTTCATTTATGTAGGCTTGCACAACTAGAGTTTATAAACTCTAGTCTCTCTGTACAGAAGGAAACGGTGGTAACTTTGAATCTACTGTGGTAGTAGTATCATCTGCTTATTAACTGTTATTATATTAGATAGTTGGAGGCAATCGACCGGAAGCCTTGGAGCTGGGTTTCGTGCTAGTTGGCACTCATCAGTCAGCAAGGCGCATCTGCAACCTTGAAGGAACTCATGTTCCTTCTGAGATTCGAACCCGCGTCACCCAGTGAGCACTGCAGTCAGAGACGTTACCACTGGGCTATTCGGGCTCGCGATTGACCTCATGTAGGACTGTAATGGGTACTTTGATTGGACACTAGTAACTAGTGTGATGTGTCTAGTCCTTTCTTTGGTGCAGACCGAACTGTTATTATTATCATTAGTATTCTCATTCCATCTTTTATTATTATTCTTGATTCATTTAACTGACTCATTAACTGAACAGTAATGCATCATTGTCCCCATACCAGTATAATATTCACACATTTGATATAAGGATAAAACTTAGTCACTGTGGTAGATAACCTCGCCTAGATTACTAGGTCACTAGTACTCTAGCCGGTCCCAACCCCGGATAAAGAGGGAGGGTTGGGGCGTGGTGCTAGCAACTCCACCCCCAAAACTTAACCAAATTGCTACTAAAACTTCAACGCACAAATATATTCAAAATTCTAAAATTACAAATAGTGACCTTATTTTTCGCTGGAATCGGGGAAGTGAAATGACGCGGGCTGGTGAAAGCCTTCGGGAAGCCAGTCAGCCGATGTGCCTTCTTTCGATGAGAGCAAAAATAAGGATGGGGACGTGGAATGTTCGTACAATGTACGAAGCTGGGAAGGCTGCTCCGGTAGCCGCAGAAATGAGGAGATATAAAATAGAAGTGTTGGGAATCTGCGAGAGCAGATGGAACGGATGTGGAAGGAGCCAACTACCAACTGGAGAGACAATAATCTACTCCGGTCACCCAGAGGACAACCACGAGCACACCGAGGGAGTAGCCATCATGATGTCACCAACAGCGGCTAAAGCTGTCATGCAGTGGGAACCAATCTCCTCCAGGATAATGACAGCCAGGTTCAACTCAAAAGGAAAAAAGGTTACAATCATTCAGTGCTACGCGCCTACAAACGCCTCAGAACATGAGAAGAAGGAGGATTTCTACAGTCAACTACAAACAGTAATGGACAACGTCTCAAAAAGCGATATCAAAATCCTGATGGGCGACATGAATGCGAAACTGGGAGGAGACAACAGAGGAAGAGAACTCACCATGGGTCGTGAGGCGAACTCTTCTCAGACTTCTGCGCCTTCAATGATTTGGTGATTGGTGGCAGTGTGTTCAAACACAGGGATATACACAAGGCAACATGGATTTCACCAGATGGACACACCAAAAACCAGATAGACTTCATTTCAATCTCAAGGAAATGGAGACGGAGCCTACTGGACACAAGTTCGAGGAGAGGAGCAGATGTGGGTTCAGACCACTACCTAGTACAAGGGACATTCAAGGTGAAGCTGAAAGCCTCGAGGATACCTGGGGATAGGCCACAATGCAAGTTCAACACGCAAAAACTGAAAGACACAACCACAAAGGACACTTTCACTGCAACTATCAGAGCAAAGCAGGAAACACCACGTGGCACCACTGAGGAATCATCCGTGGAAGACCATTGGAACTCTCTGAAGGTAATTTTCAACGAAACGCGATCAACGGTTTTAGGAAGAAAGAAGAAACAAGACAAGGAATGGCTCTCAACAGACACTTGGAAGCTAATAGAGGAAAGGAGAAAGGTGAAAGAGAAAATGATTCAATGCAAAGATGGACAAGAGTTTGAGACGCTGAACTCAACTTACACAGCACTGGACAAAGAAGTGAAGAAGAGTGCCAGGAAGGACAAAAGACAATTCTACGACAACCTGGCTACTGAAGCTGAGAAGGCTACAGGCAAAAGGGACCTGAGGACACTATATCAGATAACCAAGTCTCTATCCGGGAAGAGATCAACACAAGCGAAACCTATAAAAGACAGCCAAGGGAACCCAATTACCAAAGAAGAAAGACAGATTAAACAATGGGCGGACCACTTCAAAGGACTCTTGAATCGACCACCACCCGCAACTCGTCCAGCAATACCAACAACAGCACGTACACAACTGCAAGTTGACACCAATCCTCCAACGAAAACTGAAGTCATGAATGCAATCAAGCTTCTGAAAGCTGGAAAAGCAGCTGGACCAGATGGAACACCCCCGGAAGCACTGAAAGTGGACCCGGAGACGACAGCAGATATGCTGACTCCATTATTGCAAAAGATCTGGAAAGAGGGAAAGGTGCCTACTGACTGGAGGAAAGGTTACCTTGTGAAACTACCAAAGAAGGGCGACTTAGGACTCTGCAAGAACTGGCGAGGAATCATGCTCCTGTCGACGCCAAGTAAAATCCTGAGTCGCAACATCCTGGAGAGAATAAAGGACGCACTGGATACAGAACTCCGACCAGAACAATCTGGATTCAGGAAAGGCAAATCATGTTCTGACCAAATTGCAGCTCTACGCATCATCATCGAACAAAGCATGGAATGGCAATCAAATCTCTACCTCAACTTTATAGACTTTGAGAAGGCCTTCGACAGCGTTGACCGCGAAGTAATTTGGAAACTACTCGAGTACTACGGCTTACCCCAAATATTTATCAACCTTATTCAACAGCTGTACGACAACGGCGCATGTCAAGTGATCCACAACGGAAAACTCAGCGAAGCGTTTGGAGTAAACACAGGAGTCAGACAAGGGTGCTTATTATCACCGATGATATTCCTAATTGTGGTGGACTGGATTATGCGTCAGACAATGGGAAACGAGAAGACAGGGATATCCTGGACCGACGTGAATAACCTAGAAGACCTGGATTTCGCGCATGGATGTTTTATGTTTGATGTCACACAAAATCGAAGACTTACAAGCAAAAACTGACAAACTGGTCGAAGAAGCAGCAAAGACAGGACTCCAGGTGAACATAGACAAGACGGAGGTCATGAAAATAACCAACCAACAACAGCAGCAACATCCAGTGCCAATCACCATCAACGGGAGGGATTTGAGAGAAGTTACTTCTTTCACTTATCTAGGGAGCATTGTCTCAGCCACAGGAGGAACGGATGGACGAGGATGTCAAATCGAGAATGGGGAAGGCGAGAAACACATTCATCAACCTGAAACCAATCTGGAAATCTTCGTCACTCAACCCAGCATCAACAAGAAAATTGGGATTTTCAATACAAACGTCAAGTCAGTCAGTTCTTCTATACGGATCAGAAACTTCGCGGGTCACAAAGGATATTTCCAACAGCCTGTTGCAGACCTTTATCAACAGCTGTCTTCGCTCCATACTGAAGATTAGATGGCCGGAAAGAATCACAAACAAGAAGCTATGGGAACAAACGAAACAGGAACCAATCGCCCAACAAATATGCAGGAGAAAGTAGAGATGGATTGGACACTCACTCGCTGAGGAGGCCGCTGGGTGACGTCGCGCGTCAGGCCAATGCTCGAGTGGGACCTGGTAGGGAAGCGGCGAGTGGGACGTCCAAGGGTGACATGGAGGAGATCGTGTGAGGAGGAGATGAAACAGTATGGAATAACATGGACGCAAGCGAAAAGTACAGCAGAAGACAGAAGCAAGTGGAGACGTGCAGTTGAAGCCCTATGTTCCACTAGGAACCCAAGGGAACAATAATAATAATAATACTGTGGTAGATAGAGTACAACTCCATTATGCATAAAATTTTATTTTGATAAAATAAAAACAGTGTTGTCATACAGTAATATTTACTGATGACCGCGATTCGAGCACGATTTATTGCCACTCATAATCATATCAAGGCACTCACACATAACTCTTTACTTGATTTGTATACATGAGTAAAAGTTGATTAGATATTTGAATAAAATCAAAATAAAGTGCATTCGGAAATAATATTAGTGTTATCAATCAAATACAATCAGATGGGAAATAAGACGAGTGTTTAAATTGTCGAAATAAGTAACTTGTTAGAATGTTATGATGTATGTGAATTGAATACATTTTAAGATTATTTATTATCCTCCTCTGATGTGACTGGTGGTACTAATATCTTCCATATATCTGGTATTTGAATTGAGTCACTTTTATTGTATGTGTTGGGTGTAGATTATTCGATGAACCAGGATTCAGTAATCAATCTCTCTCCATCTCCACCTACCTATATTATTTTTTAGAATTTTGACTCTGTCCCACCCACCCTATTGTGTGGTTGTGTGTTGATGTTATTGTCGAGTTTTTCTCTAAATGACTTATCTTCGTAGGATCAATCTTTCTAACCTTAGCTAAATTCTTATGTTCTGATAATCTCACTACTCCCGATCAACTAGTTTGATCTTTGTAGTTGACTTAAATCACAGTCATTGCAGGGTATTTTGCAAACTATATTATTTTGCCTAATTGGGTCTACCCGGTCTTTTAGACTACAGAGCTTGTCCTACCTGAGTGAGTTTGTTGGTTTGACAATACAAACAATCTTTTTACCTAGTTGATTCAGTGTATTTTTGATTGCACACTAGTGTGTGTGTGTAGCTACTAAAACCCATGTGTTATGATTTGAAACCAATCTTTTCGTCCTACTGTACAGCTGACTTAAACGTCATTCATTTATTCAAAGTCACTAAATGCTACTACGATAGCAAAAGGACAGTTATTTTAAGTAAAATGCGTGATATTGTTCAACAGTCATAATATACCATAACTCAAAATTACCTCAACAATGCTGTTAGACAGCTATACACATCAGTGGGTTCTTGCGTACAGAATCAGTTCTATAAAACAAAATTAGTTAACCTGTTTTACCTACCTGGGGGTAGCCTCGTTTCAACTATAGGCGAACGGAACTGACGAGGATATCAAAGCAGCGAGGATCGAAAAAGCAAGACAAGCTTTCACTACTCTCAAGTCTGTGTGGAGGTCAACAGCACTCAGCATCAAAAATAAGATCTGGATTTTCAACTCCAATGTGAAGTCAGTGCTACTTACAATACAGATCAGAGACTTGGCGCGTCATAAAAAGCATCTCAAACAAACTACAGACCTTCATTAACAGTTGTCTTCGCTCAATACTCAAGATCAGATGGCCGGCAAAAAAGATCAGCAACAGAGATCTCTAGCAATGAGCGAACCAACCAGGAACCGATTGTGAAACAAATAGGCAGGAAGAAATGGAGATGGATTGGCTGGCCATACTCTGAGGAAACCATCAAGTGACATCACTAGACAAGCCATTGCTCGAGTGGAACCCGAAAGGGAAGCGGCGAGTTGGTCGTCAGTGCGGGGGTGGGTGACTTGGAGGAGGTCATGTGAAGAGGAGATGAAAACGTGTGGGCAGACTTGGAGCCAGGTGAAGACTCTAGCAGAGAATCGAACGCAATGGAGACTTGTGGCTGAAGCCCTATGTTCCTCTAAGAATTAAAGGAAACAATAATGATAATAATATGTCAACTGCAAGAAGTACCCCAGAATCAGGACTCTGTCAGCAAGAATCACGCACGAAACACTTCTAGCAGACTGCCCAGGGTCAAATCCTCACAGCCAACCTTGACCTTATTCAAACAAAGTCACAACTGTAGAATAACATATTATCAACATTATCACACAACCGCAGAGAGAAGCATTAGAATTAAGGATTGCACAAGAAAAATGTCTTCCTTCGATTACCATACAATGGGGTAATAAATAGTAGGATTTTAAAACAGAGACTAAACTTGGTTACCCGTAGAACCTATTATGCAGTCTGGTCTGCAATTATTGAAAGGGCCAAAATATGCTGCATTACAAAATTCAGTGCACAAGTGATTATGTCACATCTCACAACACATAAAAATTTACGTGTGTGTATGGACACGTAAGCATATGCAGGAGTAATCACGCTTTGCAGAACAGGTAGGGAGAGCATATTCCGAAGTGGTTAGAAAAATAGATGAACTTTGAAAAATCGATAGACGCAGGCGGAAGACTACTAATTTTGACTATAGCTAAACATCTAATCGGCATAAGCCACAGGAATGATTCCAGAACAGCTTTTAACGTTATTTATAAAGACGGTCAAGGGCGTTTATTGAAGGAATAGGCAGAGGCGGTAGCTATTCGTAATCTTAAGTCATCACCTACCCCCCTTATGTTTACAAAATCAATTTATTATCATTCTTAACTTACCATGGTGATGCTTATTTGATTAATAATAATAATTTGCTTTATTCCAGAAAGAGTACTAGTGGTACAGTGTGGAATTTTCAGCACATATCTACAATATTTGCATCTAATTTTATCAAACATTTAAAAGGAGTATTTCAAAAAATAAATATAAAGACAACAACAAAAAAATAATCACAAAAATAATTTTTAAAAATGCAAAAAATACCGAGAAGTAGAAAGGAAAATAAACAACATAAACTAGTATCTCAGTATTGGGTAGTGGAAGCTATGGCATGTTTATGCATGGTGACAGTAAAGCTGTAATCATACAAGAAGTTATGAAATGATATTTAAGAATGTTTATCGCCAAGATGATCAGTTAATTTGGTTGAAACAACACTAAACAATCATAAAATAACATTTCAGGGTTGTTTTTTTATCAGGTCTAATGCGGTGTTTGTAGTGGTAGTGTGAGTAATTCTGAATAATACAAAATTTAAAAGATGGTGATAATGGCTTTCACAATCAAGATTGTCAGTTAATGTTGCTAAACAAAAAAGAAAACAACAACAACCACAAAAAGTAATAATTACATGATGGTTAATGACAGGACAATTTTGTAATACTCATAGTGCTAATATAGTCGGAACCAGCAGATACACAAAAGAAGGAATACAGTAAAGTACAAAAAAGTAAGCCAATGTTAATAATTTAGGTAGCTAAGTATGTTAAAGAAGGAGTTGACTATAGAATACAAAATGAGAGAGAAATAAAAGAGCCTAAAATTATGTTATTAACAACAAAGCAATTCATAGGTTTCACGCTTAACATTGTCTCTGTCACTTAGAACACGGGCCAAATATGGTATCGTTGAGCTCCTGTACTTGGTTGTACGAGCATAGATTATTTTATACTGATTTCTGGTTTAACTTGATGAGATACAAGGCGAGAGTTGGGAATAGAGGGGGTGGTGGGGGTCGGAGAGTATGGTTTTTGAACATTTTTCGCATGTATTCAGATGCCTATCAACTAAAGTAGTGACGAGCTGACTGAGTTTTACACTACTGGTCCTGATTATACAACTAGCCGTAAGAAGTCAGGTACATAAAAGAAACTCTGAAACTTAATAATTATCCTGATAAATTAATCAGAAAGTATGTAGGAAAATGTGAAAATAAAATAAATTATAGTAGTGATAGTGATAATAATAATATTATTAATGATGACATGCATGTCAAACATGCACAGGATAATGACAACACCAACAATAAGGAATACAAATCATCGGTAATACTTCCATACAAAGAAGGAACCTCGGAAACCTTACGCAGAATTCTTAACAATGCAGGAATAAAAGTGGCATTCAAACCCAAAAACTCAATTAGAAACAGGCTTTGTCGTTCAAAGGATCTTGTGGGGACAATTAAACAAAACAATTCAGTTAATCTAATACCCTGATGGAATGATTGTCAGGTGGAATAATAGGTTCGAATGGTGGAATGGAGACAGTCAGGCTAGCGGAGCACATAAGCCTAGGAAAATCCAGATCACTTGACCCGAATAAGATAAGAAATTTAGAGAATAGTTCAGCTATAGCACTCACCACATGCAATTACACACAACCATACAATAGGATGAGGTAAGATGCCAATTTCAAAATCTTATGTAACAGGGTGGAAGGAGAGATTGATAACAGAAGCTTTGTTTATCGAATCAACTGCAAATACATGTAATAGGAATGATTCAACACCTGTCCAGCCGAACATCTGGAAAATTCTACAACCTCAACGACGACAAACGGGAGAGGACAGAGAAAACTATAAAACTCAAGTATCGAAGTCGTGTGATTATAATTGATGAAATGATTATGAACAACAATAAAATTTGTTCGAAACGTCATCCAGTAAATAATACTGTTTCACTGTGTGATATATCCAATAAACAAACTAATATGGAACTAGACGTAGTGTTAATTATTCTTATTCTCAAATCCTTTATCAGTTTGTTTGTTTTAATTGACCTTTCATCTTTTTCATGTTACAAAACACAAAATAATTGAGCAAAGAATATCCTTTTCGATAAATTTCTCTTCCGGCTCTACAGTTATATATATATATATTTATATACATAGAATATTCTAGATTAGTAGTTAATAACAATATTAGTGTTTTTAAAAAATATCGATTTGTTAAGTAAGATCACAATGGAATTACAGTTAATTAAAGATGCTTAAATTATGGTAATAATAAAGATATAATAGCGAATTGAATATCTACTAAAATTAGGGAAATTCCACAGAAATTCCGGATTATTCAAACCTGGATGGCCAAGGTAATGATAATGTCTGAACTAACTAATTTTGGATGCATAAATTAGTCTTTTTAATATGGATCCCCACAGCCTCAGAAATATTTAGTAGTCGAACTCTTAAAGCGAAATTGAGATTCGTAGGTATGCGGTAAATGACCCTGAAAGCCTGGTTAACGTCAATCTTGTGTTCTGTCTCCACAAGGTGAGACAGAATAGCTTGACCAGGCAGGGTGATGTTGGGAAATTCGACGAGAAACACGCCTAATTGTACGGCCTATGTAACTGGCTCCACAGGAGCAGTTAAATTGGTATATACACACGGAAGAGGCGAAATTAGGCAGTTTGTCTTTTATTCCCGAAAGCAGAAGAGTAGTGGTTTTAAAGAAACAGCGTAATTCAGCAGCCGGGAATGCTCTTTTTACTGCATTTCTAAGTCGCTGTGTAAGTATCTCACTTGTGTTTTCTCCTAGGAACTGCATCTGTAAGAATAAGGCCTTTTTTTGAACTGTTGGTAACTTGGGCTGCTTTGGTTTCAGATTCATATTCTTATCAATAAACTTTTCAGGATAACCATTCTCACTTAGCAACCGTTTCATGTTAACTGACTTGAGAAGTAAATGCGTGATCAGACTGTTCGAAATGGATTCCACAAATAAATCAAAATTTTTTTCAGATAACCTTCATCTTTTGATAACACAATCCAAATTTATTAAAACGACTAACTCACGAATTGGTAGAAGTTAGAATTCATGGACTTGCCATTGGATCGGGTCCCAGTGGCTGAATTGCATACGAGCTTGCCTTGTGACCAGAAGGTCGTGGGTTTGAACCCTAGGGGTGGGTGCGTACTGCCGATGATTCCCAAACTAGGATGAAACAGCTGTCCAGTACTCGTTGCTGGTTCTACAATGGTTCTCTAACTGATATCAGTCCGTGGTCAAACTCTAAAGAAACTGACTAACTATTTTAAATTTTTAAAGAAAACACTAAAACTTTATTAAGTGGGATAAATTCTGATTACTAATAGAAAATAAACCGCAATACTTACTCCAGTTATGACAGAGTGGAAGTTAACGAGAAATGAATATTCAAAAACTCCGCCTCCCCTCACCCCATCGGTATTAAATATTAAAGCATTCATTAAGTACTACTGAAAAAGAAACTCAGTAAACTATATTGCTGACACTAAAGACAATAAAATTGAGCATAAAATTCACGTCATAAAAGTGAAATTAGGCGCCAATAGTCAAACTTCCCACACTTTTCACCTCAGAAAGCATTTTAGGATGTTTATATTACTTTTCATTTAGTGGATATGAATAAACTGGTTTAAATGAAATAAATAATTAAAATTTAAAACAAAATTAGAAAACAATAATAACAGTAATAACTATCTTTAATGACATTCTTTTTAGTGTCAATAAATAATTCATTTCTGAGAGAGCAAAAAGGCTATTAAAATAAACGTTTTTCATCAGATGTGTAGCTTTTTTTATCAAACAGCCGTAAGAGGTGGAGAGTTAAACAACTTTCAGTGTGTAACGGGATAAAAATCAATACCTAGCGACTGGCTCTATTCAAACAGTTAACTTGGGTTCTAGTGGAAAGCCGTGGCCAGTAGGCTACAGCAGGTTGAAGTTGAGGCAGTAACTCATCGAAGAAGACATTGCAAAGTGGGCACACCATCTCGTGAATTGGCAGAAGTTGGATTTCATGGACTAGGTATTGGATCGGGTCCCAGTGGCTGGATTGTCTACGACCTCGCTAGCCTCATAATCAGAAGGTCCTGGACCGAACCCTGGGGGTGGGTGCGTACTGATGAAGAGTCCTAAAATGAGACAGACAAAACAACTGTCCAGTACTCCCTGTTGGTTTCCCAATGGTTCTCTAACTGATGTCAGCCCATGGTAAAAATCCTTCAATCAATCAAACAATATCCCTACAAACCAATACCTGAAAATAACGGGATAATTGTTTGGAAAATGCTTACTTAACGATCAAATTATTATAATTTGACTTATTTCTATGTTTCAGGTAAACCTTGTAATGATTACTTTTTTTCTCTTAGACTGTATATCATTATTCTGACGCTTATACATCATTTGTTGACTTAGTCCTTATTATTTTTCTTTGTTTCTGAGTTTGTTTGAATAAATCTTCGTCGTTCTCACCCTGAATTTTCTACGAGAAGTGTTGGTATGTGATTCTTGTGGATGGATCTTTTCCTGCTGACAATATTCCACTTGGTTCTCAGGTACTTGTTACAGTTTATTTTTACAGAGGTGATTAAGATAACCAACCAACAGCAACAACAGCAACAACCAGTACCAGTCAGCACCAACGGGAGAGATTTGACAGAAGTTACTTCCTTCCTTTACTTATCCAGCTAGGAAGCACGATTTTAACCACAGGCGACATCATGGATGAAGATGTCGAAGCCACTCAGCCAGAATCTGTAAGGCAAGATAGACCTTCATCAACCCGAGATCAGTTTGGAAATCTTCTGCACTCACTCAGCCAGCATAATGAACAAGAATCGGATTTTCAACACTAATGTGCAGTCGGTTCTTCTACACAGGTCAGAAACTTGACATAGGCGTCATGAAAAGGATTTTCAGCAGGTTGCAGACTTTCGTCAACAGGTGCCTTCGCTTCATACTGAAGATCGAGTGACCAGAAGGAATTAGGAAGAAGAAACTTTGGCTGGGAACAAACTAAAAGGCAAGAGACGATCACTCAAAAAATATGTAGGAGAAAATGGAGATGGATCGGGCATACATTGAGGAGGTCACTGAATAACATACCGCGCAATGTCGGCCAATGCTCGAGTGGAATCCCAATGGGAACAGACGAGTGGGTCGCCGGTGCGAGGGTGACATGGAGGAGATCGTGAGAGGAAGAGATCGGAGAGTTTGAGCAATCGTGGACCCATCTGAAGAAGGCGGTAGAAAACAGAACAAAGTGGAAATGTGTTGTTGAAGCCCTATGTTGCACTCGGAACGCAAGGGAATAATGATATAATAACATTTTACTCTACAGTACTCGTTTAGTATTGGACAATTTTCTGATCTGTAAAGCTGCCTGATGGCAGTATTGAGATAATTCATAGTTTTGTACAATATTATTATTGTTGAATAGAACCACACATAGATTTGTCGATGAACAATCGTCTTTTTCTGTCTTTGGAGAATTTTTGGCTGTGCCTATGTCAAGGAAGTGTTTTTTAGCTATAAAGTAGGATACAAAGTGTAATTTACTTCATTCAAATGAGAAACACTAAACTCATCAAGTGTCTTACACTACATTGTGATCGACGAGTACCCGCCCCATTCTGGCATGAAGAACTTCATCGATCACGCCATCTGTCCATTAACTGTTGATCTGCTGTTGGTTGATATTCAGATTTTATGTTCCCTAAGGATTTGAATCAATTCCAGTGTAGCTAACGTCACAAGCCACTGGAAACTAAAGCTTACTATATTGTTGTTTCATTCTTGATATCCCGAGTTTTATCTCTGATAAGATCATCGATGCACCCTGCTAAGAAGTCCCAAGCTAGAATGAAACGATTGTCAGGTACTTCATGGTTTCCAATGATTCTGTAACTCATGTTGCTTCATAACGAAATTTACATTGAAGTTAATCTTAATTCCAACGAAAGCAGAAATTCAAATGTATTATATTACATAATTATTATTATTTTTTAACTGAATATTGAATTTCAAGTAGTGGTTTTTAGGCATTATGTTTGATTGATTGGAGGATTTCATTATGAGCTGATATCAGTTAGAGAACCATTGGAAAACCAACGGGGAGTACTAGAAAGCTGTTTCCTCTGTCCTTTATCAGTATGCACTCACCTCCAGGGTTCGAAACCATCACCTTCTGGTTACAAGGCTAGCGAGCTCGTAGACCATTAAGACGCTGGGATTCGATCTAATGGCCAGTCCATGAATTCTAACTTCTGCCAATTCATGAGATAGCGTGACCACTTCACAATGTCTTCTTCGATGAGTTACTGCCTCACCTTCAATGTACTGTACCCTACTGGCCACCCAGCTGAATACTGATTATCCCGTTGATTGAATAGACCAAAACATTCGGTTACTGCTGACATGTTGACTCCTTGTCTAGAGGCTTCAGCGATGTCAAAGGATTAACATGAAGTAATTTGGTCGATTTGGTGACTAGTAGTGGAAATTAGGATGCACATTTCGTCCTACTTGCGACTCATCTCCTGGGTGTATCTGCATTTTCCACTCAATGATGATGTTCCCACTGAGAAGTCGTTGAAGCGTCCGCTCGAGTACACGACATGTCAGCAGACACCGAACACTTCATTCCTGCCAATTAACGGGAAAGTCAGAATTGAATTGAAAAGAAGTAATAATTGATGCCCGTTACACAGGAGGCTGCCGTCAGGATCCCAGTAGTCTGGTGGATAACACTTTGGCGTTCAAAACGATGAGCACTAGATTCGAGTCCTAGTGGGACTACCATCATTCATTGGGAATGAAAACACTTCTAGCTGACGAGTCCCAAACAAGACGAAGTGTACATCATGGATTCCACTGCTTTTCAAAACTCAACACATTATTATTCCTATTTTAGTGAATCTGGATTATTTCATGATGGATTTTATCGCCGAATGCCATCACTTAAAGAAGATTATAAAATATGCATTGAAATTAGTTAAATTCCATGAGCCCGTTACCTGAAGAGAATTTATTTCTTAAATATACATATATATATGTATATTTTATTTTAAGTATATTTTCTACTTTTAAAGATATTTTAATTTCAGTTATCTCAGACAACTGGGGATTATAGTGAAAATTTCCATTCTGATATTTAGAGGGCAAAAGAAAGTTCGAATGAAGAATGTTCTTTTTATTAAATTCCTAGTCCGGCTCTATAATTATACATATTTGTATGCATAATATTCTTGAATAATTGTCGTTAACAACCAGTGCTTTTTGTTCAAAAGAAGCACGTTCAGCCCCTACCACTGCCCTGGCCTTCAGTAGATACTATAAATTCATGAATTTGTATTATTATTCTTCCTAATTTCTGTGATATTCATTGTGTAGTGTTATGTTGATGGTATTGAGCTGTAATCTATCAATATTATTGATTCGATGTTATTTAAACAACATTAATGTCGCTCATAACACTAATTCATTCATTCACTATTATATGAATATATAACTGTAGAGCCTGATGATGAAGTTATCGGAAAGAATATTTTTTCTTCAGTGTCCATTCTTTAGAAAAACGGATAACATGCTTAATTCACATAATTACTAAACTTAACTGTCTCCAGTTAACAAAATCTTGAATAAAGGCTAACTGATTCATGATTTATCAAAATCACAGAACGTTAAAAAAATAAAAAAAATGTTTTTTAAAAGAACTTATTAAAACAAAGTTTTCTAGTGTCATTCACATTAACAGTTTTGCACAGAGACGAGTCTCTTTTCTTTGAAGTAGCCGATTATAAGTGGTAACATGAATAGAAAAATTTGGTTTTTAATGCAGCTAAGATCATAATAATTGCGAATGTAAAGCCGATATATTCCTCTAAGCCCCAAGAACATGTGAAAATGACGTAACATCCTACTATATTTACCAATTTGAATGTACGTTTGGCCACACATACATAGGGAGGACTCATCGTTCTCTGCAAGTAAGGGCTTCATAGCATATTCCTAGAAGCAAATAGAAACGCCAGAACCCATTAATGGTGAGAACAGGAGACCCAGCTCCTACAGTGCGAAACATATTATAGAGACAGGATATACAATTGACGTTAACACATATTTTAAACCTATCTATAAAACTTGTTTGGGGCGTATCCAAAATTTTGTGGAAGCCCTAGAAATTAGAAAGTTTAAACCACATTTATGCGTTTAAAAACAATTCGTCATCACAGGGTAGATGTACTATTGCGTTAGTGTGATACAGACGGTCAGGTGAACATGAGCTAGGGTAATGCAAACTGCTCCCAAAGTGGGAAGGACCATACATGGTCACCGTGAGACAGGGTCACTATATACGATCAGAAATGCAAACAAAGAAGAGAGGATGAACGTCAGCATGCTCCGGAGCTTGATTCAACGAGACAAGCTAACAAATCCTCCAGCACCGACTTCAGTCAAAAGTTTTTGACAGTGGGACGAGTATGGTGATGTGATTCAGACAATGTGTGCTAAAGGAATGTTATTCTCACATGTTCCCACAGTTCATTTTGGCATTAACAACAGAATACGATATATCTTTTTGAACAATCTATTTGATGTTAGAGTCGGAATGTTATTCCCACAGTTCAGGAACAGAATACTATGTTTATTTGAACATTCTGTTTCTTGTCGTTTGACGTAAACCAAAATCACACGCTCAGTGATTGGTTAACGAATATAAATTGTAGATACATAAACAGCGGTTTGATCAATGAAAAATGTACTTTGGCTTCCATGTCTTGCCTTCTGTTGTCACACTATTACCTCTGTTATTTGGTTAAGTGATCGTCATTGTTATCTTGACCTTCAATATGTCCTTTTAACTTGACCTAAATTAATTTTCTCACCTCTTAACTTTTTATTAATTTCATATATTTATATATATATTCCTATGACACGTCCGTGTGTGATCAGACTGTTCGAAATGCGTGTTGCGCAAATACACATTACACACGATTCAGACAAATTACGTCTACTTATTGCTTTGTCTAAATTCATTAAGAGAACTGATTGTTTTAAAGTTATTACATTCTGTTATGAGAAAAGTGATAGATGAATTAAAAATTTTCATCTTAGTAGGATAAACCTAATACATTTTTCTCATGCCTACAAATAAAAGACATGTCGGGTTTATTTCTAAATATTCAGCTATTTTGGTGGTGAATTGGATAGTAAGTATTATTTGTTATTATTTTCATTTGTAAGGAGCTGATTTGTTCCAAGATAGATTTTATCACAACCGATATCAGTTAGCAAATCACTTGAAGCCGCGGAGTACTGAACGGTCGTTTCGTCCTAGTTTGGTAGTATCTTGCACTGTGTACCCATGATCGAAACCATATCCAATGGACTATCTGTTCTATTATTATTATTCCCTAAGATTCCGAATGGATATTTGGCATAGGGCTGTAACATGACTTGCCTCACTCTGATGAAATGAACTTTGTTAAG
Organism: Trichobilharzia szidati; assembly: GCA_944472155.2. Taxonomy (NCBI): domain Eukaryota; kingdom Metazoa; phylum Platyhelminthes; class Trematoda; order Strigeidida; family Schistosomatidae; genus Trichobilharzia; species Trichobilharzia szidati. The sequence goes on from OX235272.1 coordinate 75,218,300, forward strand.
TATGCCAATGATCTAACTATTTCAATATCTGTTAACTCCCAACTAGACTGTACTAAGATGAACAGCTTTCTATCAGGAGTTAGCAAATGGTCTTCATCCGATGGCCTTAAACTAAATCCTTCCAAATATCAGACTGTTAATTTCAGTTTCCGATGTAAAAGAAAGTTAAATGAAACTGTTCGTTTCTACGACCGTTGCAAAATTGATGATAGTGATATAGAAATAAAGTATGACATTAAATATGTTGGATTAATTCTTTCTTCTCATCCATCCTGGTCTTCCCATGTCTTAGCGATTAAGAAGTTAAGGCACTCAGGCAAAACTCAACCTCCCTCATCTAACAGTTTGTCAATTCTTGCATCTTACCTATTCTTCTTTACTGTTCACACTTATTCTTTCCTGGATTGCTTGAAAAGACTGTGTCATACTTTGTAGAACTCTGAAGACTGTCAGTAGGTTGAGTGGTATCCCATTGGACCATATCGTCGACATCGTCATTGATGATAGGAACTTGATTTCATGCAACAAATTTACTAAAGGAATTATGTCAGACTGTGAGCATCCACTTTACCAGCAGCTTCAACCTTGTGTCTTTTCTGGTAAAACAAGAAGTCATTTCAAAAGACTTTAAGTACGTATGTCTAAGTATAAGAATTCCGCCATACCATATTTGGCGCGTATTTGATGTGATGAAAATAGTGTCAGGAACGAACTAACTAACCTTCTTTGCACTAGTAAATAAACCATTTTCTCCATCCTTATTCCACCAAGCTTTATTGTTTTTGTACTTTTTATATTTATTATCCTCTCAGCTTTTGTTTTTAATTGTTTATTTTCTCATAAGTGTGAACATCATTTAAGCTGTGTAATAACTGTTATTTTTGTCTTTTCCCTCACCGTGCTATGTTAACAGAACATTAGATTCAATAATCTATAACATGCTAAAATTTCCAAAATGAATCGACAATACTGTTTGTAACAAACTCACTATTATTATTATCATTATTACATTTATTATTCTCATCTTGTACTTCGAATATTTTTGACTTCATACTGTAAATGTGAACAAATTCCTCTGGTTAATTTTGTTTTAGTTTTATTTATATTTTGAGTAAATCAGATGAAATATTGTGACAAATGCTGAGAAATTCATTCGATATTATAAGTACTGTTTTTGGAATAAAGCAGATTATTATTACTAAAAAAACAGAATATCAACAATTATCCTGTTTTCTGCAGTCCCTTTCAGTTGGCTCTAGGTCACACAAAAACTCTCATCTTCTTATGTGATCTCATCCACATACCACTTGGATACGTAACTTGTCGATTCGCATTTGGGTTCTACTCGAAGGCATGCTTTGCGCGTGATGTCACTCAACGATCTGCTCAGTGACAGTCAGATCCACGTCCATTTACTTCAGAACACTTATTGAGTGACAGGTTGCTAGTTGATTCGTTGCCACTAGTGTCTAACTACAGGATCAAGTTGCCTAAAGTTCTACTGGGAAGTCGTGAATAACTGTGTCCATCAAACTGGGTATAAAAACAAATACAAGTCAATGACACTGATTGGCGGTCACTCTACATATCGCGAACTGGCAGAAGTCTCAGTTGATGAACCGTTGTATTCCGTTCCATTGGCTGAATGGTCAATCTGAACGAAGAATATTCTTTTCAATAATTTCTACTCTTCAGGTTCTTACAGTTATAAAATATAATATTTATTGTCGTTACAAAAATGGCCAGTTATGTGGCGGGAACATTTTTTTAACGTAGAATAACAGATTAGCAGTTATGGGGTGTCAAAATAAATAGTCGCAATTGTGTGACAAATGTGATAGGCTGAAATCGATTACAAAATATTGTAAAATGGGAGACAATGGTGGTGATTAGTGTGGGGTAGGAAAATTGACAAGTCATTTCAGAGTTATGAAAGATGTCAGGTGAGTGGCTAGTACAAAGTGGTCTGTATTAAACAGGAGATAGTAAGACTGCAATGAGAGGTTCATAATGAAATAACGAATGTGTGAAATGAATCAGGTGGAAGCATATAATGAGAAAAGAGATAATATCACTAATAATAAATCCGGATAGTATAAACGAAAAAAAATTCGATAGTATTGAGGGAATGTTTGCATGAAGGGCATAAATTGTGACGAATAATAATGATAATAATTGTAATAATAAGCAAAGGAAAAAAGCCAAGAGGGTTAAGTGGAAGGAGCACTCTTGGTGAGAATAAGAATGATCAATCCAAGTTTGGCCATGGTAGGAACAGCGTCTGGACGTGTTCTTTTTGCATACAAAGTTCCGGTTTAGTCGATCTTATTGCAACAGCTTCAGCTATGTGAAGAAGACGTAAGTGAACTGTATGTGATAACGACTTCGAAATTCGGTATACAACCCTGAAAGCTGTGTTGACATTGATGCGATGTCCAGGATCGACCAAGTGTGACAGGATCGAGCTTTTTATGCACTTAATTTCCACCCCACCCAGCTGAACCAAGCTGACAAATGTTCTCGAACCCGTAGACGAATGGTCAATGAAATCATCTTGAAATCTGAAGATCCTGGTTTAATCTGTGGTCACGTCAAGGGTGTGTACTATTGAAGAGTCTCAAAGTAGGAAGAAACAGCTGTCCATCCCTCTGTGGTTTTCAGTAGTCCTTTAAATGAAATAAATTCGTTACCGAACTTGAAAAAAACATTTTACTGTTTCAAACAAAAGTGGAAACACCTAAGAATGATGCTGGATATATAGGTTCTAAATGACTTTAATGAACGCTTAATTCACTGATAAGTGAACAGCCAATGAGATCCCAAACTTCAGAAGGATTGGGACACAAAGAATAGCTAAATGAATGCAAGGAAAACAGAACTATGTGGTTAATTTAAGGTTAAAACTTGATTAAAGACAAAATTAAGTGAGATACGAGGTGCCTAGCATCAAACTGACACCTTTTGAACTACCTTTGAAAAATCATGCTTTTCATTATGCCGCATCAGTTAGTGTAACATCACAAACACTTACGTAATGTTGGAAGATTTCACTAAACAATGGTTGCCTAAAGTAAAGTATTTAGTCCATACGTGACTTTAATCTTAAATAAACATGATTTCCGCGAAAAAGTTCATTCCCAGCATGTGGAAAAACGCAAAAACATCAAATAGTTTATGTAGGGACTTTATTATTTAGATTGCAGGTAAGTGAATGGATAGAACACGCTTGATGTTTATTTAACCAATGTTAAATAACCCATTTGTTGATGTATTTCCTGAAATTAATGATTTTTGTTCTAATAGATCGACTAGCATTTAAGAAAAGCTTTGATTTTAATAAAAATGTTATGTTCAACAAAATGGATTTCTTGTATTTTCAAAAGAATGGATACTGTAGGAAGAATACTCTTTTCGATAACTTCATCATCAGGCTTTGCAGTTATATATACACACTATAGTGAATGAATGAATTAGTGTTATGAACAAAATTAATGTTGTTTAAATAACATCGAATCAATAATATCAATAGATTACAGCTCAATAACATCAAAACAAAATAAGCTGAATGTCAGAAAAAATGGGAAAGATAATATTACAAATTCATGAATTTATAGTCTGTACTGAAGGTCGGCAAGGGCAGTAGTAGTGGCAGGCTGGACTTGCTTCTTTTGCACACAGAGCACTGGTTGTTCGAGGCGAATCGCAATAGCCTCTGCTGTTTGGAGCATTCGGTGCTTCGATGATTTTGACAATTTATTAGGCACCTGGTAGATGACAGAGAAGGATTCTTGATATGCTGGCTTTGTGGCCGGTTTGCACCAGGTGGTCTAATATCGAACTGTTGATGGTTTTAACTACACCTTTACTTAGCCATAGTGGGATATGTTCTCGAGCACGAAAAATCAAGTTCCTAGAGCAACGGCCGATACAACTCGCTCCGCCACAAGCGTAGTTGAATTGGTAGATACAATTTGAAGTGGCTAGTCTAGGTACTTCATCTTTCAGTCGAGGAATCACCATTGGTCGTGTAGAGAATAAGACGTGTAGTTTGCCAGTATTAAAAGTTCTTTGAACTGATTTTCTTAATTTCTTCGTAATTATTTCACTTGGTATATCGCCCTTGAATTGCAGTCGTATATATAAAGGCTTCTTGTTTACGGATAGTGAGTAGTCCTTTTCCGCTTTCTTTGTCATGTTTTTCTTGATTAATTTATCGGGATAGCTATTTTCAATCAAGGTATCATATACAATGCTTAATTCATCTTCAATTACTTCTTCTGAGCATATAGCTCTAACTCTGTGGCTGAGGGTCTTTACTAAATTTTTTTGTACTTGATAGGAACGAAGCTGTGAAAATGTGTATATTGTCCTGTCCAAGTACTTTTTCTATGCAAATTTCTTTTTCGTTTTCTTGTAAGTAGGACATCCAAGAAGGCAATTCTGTCTTGGGATTCCTCTTCGCATGTGAATTTCATAGCCGAATGTACTTCATTGAATTCAGTAATTATTGTACTCCTATCCGAATCATTATCACATAGAATGAAGGTGTCATCCATATACCGGCAATAAAATGAGAACTTACTGATAAGGTTGTTCAAAGGTCCATTTTCTAGCTTACTTAGAAAGAAATCAGCTAAAATGTTTTAATTCATTGAAGATACCCATTGAAGATTTTAATGTTCTTTGAGTCGATTTTCTCAACTTGTTGGTTATTATTTCACTTGGTATATCACTTTTGAATTGTAGTCGTATATATAGGGGCTTCCTGTTAACCGATAGAGAAGAATTCTTCTCTACACTCTTCACCATGTGTTTCGTGATGAGCTATTGAAGGTACCTGCTTTCAAACAATGTATCGTATACAACCATAAGTTCGCCTTTAATAACATCTTCTGAACAAAAAATAGCTCTAACTTTATAGCTGAGAGTCATTACGAAATTTCTTTTATAAAGGAGGGGAAGAAAGCTGTGGAAATAGTTATAGCGACCAGTCCAAGTACTTTTCTGATGCCAGTTTCTTTCTATGCTACTGTCTGATCTTCTTATCAGTAGGATGTCTAAAATAACAATTTCACTTTGGGATTCTTCTGCACACGTGAATTTGATAATTGAATGTACTTTATTGAATTAAGATATTGTTGCGTTATTGTCCAAATCATTTTCAAAAAGAATGAAGTTACCATCCATATACGGGCAATAAAATGAGAATATTCCGATAAGGTTGTCTGAAGAATCCTTTTTTGTCCCCTCGGAAAGAAATCTGTTAATACTGGTCCCAATAGAGAGCCTTCTGCCACCCTATCCACTTGTCCCTAGAGTTCACTGTCAAGTTTCAAATCCAAATTTATGGTACGCTTTATTAATAAATTTTCAAGGACTTCTACTGAGATGTCAGTGTTTGCTGAATTGTCATTTATTTGTCCTCAGAGGTAATTAACTGTTTCAATTAGACGTACATTTCTGAATATAGATGTTACATCCAAAGATGTCATAGTTCTGTCTTTGATGTTAATATCTGTGATACTGTCTGTATATACTTAAACAGATCTCTCACACCATATTTCACTAGCATTTCATGTAGGAGTTCTAGAAAAGTTACTAATATTCTTTTGTGATATAGTTAGAAAACTAGATAGAAGCTATTCTCTCAATCATTTTAATGTATATACTGTCACGACTTTATATGAACTCAAAAAACATAGTTGGAGGTGATGTCAGTGAGACAGTCATCCATTCCGGATGAATTTAAGGAATACGTACAGCTGGAAGACAATAAAAGTCAGGCTAGAGGGGAAATATTTCTTATCAGTATTTCTGTACTTCGAAGAATTCTTTTAGATACTGTTTCCCCTTTGCATAGCGTATGAATGAAGACTGTGTTTCCAACATCTGAGTGTTTCGTTTTTGTGGTTTTATTCTTTTTCATACTTCAAGATAAGAACATCGTAAAAGTATCTGGAGTGGAGAATATCTTCACTACAACAGCTTCTTTCCTGTGCTCTTTCCACTTGCTCCGCATTCTTTTGTAATGCATATAAACTGATTGACGAAGGCTTGAACTCGAGGTTGAAGAAATGTTTACATTCTCAATACTCAAGATTTTGAATTCCTTAATTTTTCGCATTTTTTTCTGCTGTATTTTCAACATTTGACGTATGTTAATTTCATTATTTTTATAACTGTTGTAATTTCAAGTAGCCTGAAGGCGATAAGAACCTGTGAAACCAAATGATGGTATGGTTTTATCAAAATGTATCAAGTTAAACATATATATGAAATTAATTCTTCTCTGAGTTTTACAAGACAGGCTTATTTTTATTTCAGCAAAGGCAGTGATACCTCTTAACAGTTTGCTTATAAGCAGCATAGTAAGTGCGCTTTATATGCCACTGTTGTCTTGCATCCCGATTTTTCTTCTAATTTCGACAGAGGTGCCATATATGTTCAATGTGCCTTCCTTGATTACGAATCTGCTTTCCACTCTGTTTTGCTAAATAAGCTTGTTGTGACACAAACAAATTGCGGGATAATTAAATGGTTGTATTCTCACTGTATACAACGGGAAGTCCTCTACTGCATTACTAACTCTAGCTGGAGTCATTCATGATGGTGTTCTTTCTTTTTAGATGACTTGTCCCATTCCGATGAAGCCAAGTTTATTAAGTGTGCCGAAGACCTGACTATTTTCATACCGATTACTTCTCAGTTAGGCTGTTCTGAAATGGATAATTTTCTGTCAGAAATTATTCACTGGTCTTTGTCGAGTGGTCGTAAGCTAAATTCTTCCAAATGTCAGGTTGTTAATCTCACTTTCAGATACGAGGGTGATTTTAAGTGGTTGGAGGCAATCGGCAGGAAGCCTTCGACCTGGGTTTCGTGCTAGTTGGCACTCGTCAGCAAGGCGTATCTGCAACCTTGAAGGAACTCATGTCCTTTCTGAGACTCGAACCCGCGTCACCCAGTGCTCCAGTCAGAGACGTTACCACGGAGCTATTCGGGCTGGCGATTGACCTTCTGTAGGACTGTAGTGGATATTTTCATTTGACACTAGTAACTAGTGTGATGCGTCTAGTCCTCTCTTTGGTGCAGACTGAATTCTATCAGTCAGGTTGTAATGTGGCCACCATTCTAGGTAGCTCGCCATCACGGTACATAGTTTGTGATGATATTAGGTGGTTGGAGGCAATCGGCAGGAAGCCTTAGACCTAGGTTTCGTGCTAGTTGGCACTCGTCAGCAAGGCGTATCTGCAACTTTCAACCTTCAACAGGCTTCCTGCCGATTGCCTCCAACCACCTAATATCATCACAAACTATGTATACCGTGATGGCGAGCTACCTAGAATGGTGGCCACATTACAGCCTGACTGATAGAATTCAGTCTGCACCAAAGAGAGGACTAGACGCATCACACTAGTTACTAGTGTCAAATGAAAATACGAGGATGATTTACATGTACTGGTTCGTTTGCATGGTTCCAATAGCATAGATGGCACAGAAGGTAAAACTAAGTCGAATATTGATTACCTTGGATTGCATCCGTCCTCTGATGTTCTCTGGTCTTCCCTTATCCTGTCAGCTTCTAGTAAGATATTTCCTCCAACGTTCTACTTAAAGAGGTTAAGATAACCTGGTGTCACTCATCTTCTGCTTTTACAGTATGTTAATTCTCGTATTCTACCAATTCTTCTCTAGTGCTCCCTTTTAATAATTCCTGGGCAAGTTTGAGAAGAAATTTGTTAATATGTGAAGGGTACTGAATGCTATTAGCAGGGCGAGTAGGACGTCGTTAAACTTACTTATTAATACTGTTATAGATAGACACATAGACTCATGTAAAAGATCAGCGAATATTATCTTGTGGGACCCTGAGGATACTTTTCATACACAAATCTCTCCTTGCATCTCATCAGGAAGAACTGGAATGAACTATAGAAGACCGTATGCTCAAATAGTTAAGTATGAAAACTCTTTTTTTATTCCTTTATGTTTCCAGTAGAACATGGGGCTTCAAGCTAGAGATTTGAAGTTTCGGTAGCAGTGGTGTTTATTTTTTACGGGATGGGGTTGCTAGCCGAATGCCCAACCTTCCCTCCTCGCCAGTCTTATTATTGGCTTAGTGAGGTAAAGGAGTGCGTCTGTGGCCGGGGATCCAACCCTGAACCAAATGCGTGGTTGGCGAGCATTCTACCGCTGTGCTACCGACGTAAAATCCGTTAGCCGCACCTTATTCGGCAAACATTTTATGTGATGAGAAACGTGTAGGGCAGAATACTACCAACTTACTGCGAAAACGCTAAGTAATCGGCTCTCTTTATTATTTCCTTCATTATTTTATTGTTGTTAATATATCCACTTAATTTTGCATTAATATTTTTATTGAATAACACTTTCAATGTAAATGCTGTGTTTTAATTATTACCCCAGCAGTGCAGAAATTATTAATATATGTGTAAAACTTGGGCAATGTGGTAGTAAGCAATTCCATATCAGTTTGTTTATTTGCTATATCACACAGTGAAACAGTATTATTTACTGGATGACGTTTCGAACAAAATTTATTGTTCATAATCATATCAATTATAATCACACGACTTTGACACTTGAGTTGTATAGTTTTCTTTGTTCTCTCCTGTTTGTCGTTTGGGTAGTAGAATTTTCCAGATATCTATATCTTGTGTTTTAAGTACAGTGAATGTGTCATCGACATACCTCCACCATACTTTTGGGGTGGGGGTGAACGTTTCAATCGCTATGTTCTCCCACTTATCCATGAATATATCTGCTACAACTGGGGATATTGGTGGTCCCATGGCAACTCCTTCAGTTTGTTTGTATATGAAGGAGTTGCCATGGGATCACCAATATCCCCAGTTGTCGCAGATATATTCATGGATAAGTGGGAGAACATAGCGATTGAAACGTTCACCCCCACCCCAAAAGTATGGTGGAGGTATGTCGATGACACATTCACTGTACTTAAAACACAAGATGTAGATAGGTTTTTCGAACACATCAACTCGAAGTTGGTAGCAATTCAATTCACTTATGAATTGGAAAATCAGGAAGGGGAGCTCCCAATGTTAGATTGCAACGTAAAGAGGAAAGAAGATGGGAAGTTAAACACTAGTGTTTACAGGAAACCCACACACTCAAACAGATATTTGGACTTCCAATCATCCCATCCTATGTCAATGAAAATAGGATTGGTGAAATGTTTAAATGACAGAGCACAAAAACTAAGTAGTACCAAAGAAAATCTAAAACAGGAACTGATACACATAAAAGAAGCTTTGAAACTTAATAATTACCCGGATAAATTAATCAAGAAATATGTAAGGAAATGTAAAAATAAAATAAATAATGATAGTAGCGATAGCGATAATAATAATAATGTTAATAATAATAGTGACAATAATAATAGTAATAATATTAATGACGACACCAATAATAAGAAATCTAAATCATCAGTAGTAATTCCATACAAGGAAGGAACGTCGGAAGCCTTACGCAGAATTGTTAACAAGGCAGGAATAAAAATGGCATTCAAACCCAGAAACTCAATTAGAAACAAGCTTTGTCGGTTAAAGGATCCTGTAGAGCCTTTGAAACAAAACAATTTATTTTATCTAATACCCTGCCTGCAATGATTGTCAGGTCAAATACATAGGTCAAACTAGTAGAACAGGGGCAGTCAGACTAGCTGAACACAAAAACCTAGGAAAATCCAGATCACTTGACCCGAATAAGATAAGAAATCTAGAGAATAGTTCAGCTATAGCACTACATGCAGTTACACACAACCACACAATAGGATGGGATATGATGACAGTTTTAAAATCTAATGTCACAGGGTATAGGGAGAGATTGATAACAGAAGCTTTGTTTATCGAATCAACTACAAATACATGTAATAGGAATGATTCATCACCTGTCCCCGATATCTGGAAAATTCTACTACCCAAACGACAAATAGGAGAGAACAAAGAAAACTATAAAACTCAAGTGTCAAAGTCGTATGATTATAATTGATATGATTATGAACAATAAATTTTGTCAGAAGTGCAGAAATTAGTTGCTATATTGTACTACATGCTGACACTTCCATATTTGTACCCAAAGTAGTGTTTGGAATAAAGCTGTTATTATTATTGTAGCCTAACACCCAGTGTTATCTCTTTTGTTGGATTGTCACTCACTCACTGGTAAACAAGGCGAGATTTAGGAGTACATCGGCAAGGAATCAAACTTGTTCCTCCTGATAGGATGGTGGGTATTCTATCAACAAACCACTGACGTAATTATTACACTTTAGAAAAAAGAGGCAGTAAGATTTTGTCGTTTAGCGCATTATCTGAACACAAGTATATCCAATGTGAAGTCAGTGCTACTTACTATACGGATCAGAGACTTGGCGCCGCATCACGAAGAGCACTTCGAACAAACTACAGACATTCATCAACATCTGTCTTCGCTCAGTACTCAAGATCAGACGGCCAGCAAGAAAAGATCAGCAACAGGGATCTCTGGAAGTGAACCAACCCAGCAGGAACCGACTGTGCAACAAATATGCAGGAGGAAATGGAGGTGGATTGGCCACCAAGTGAGTGATATCACATGCCAGACCATTACTCGAGTGGAATCCGAATGGGAAGCGGCGAGTTGGTCGTCAGTGCGAGGGTGAGGTGACATGGAGGAGGTCATATGACGAGGAGATGAAAGCATGTGGGCAGACGTGGAGCCAGGTGAAAAGGTTGGCAGAGAACCGGACGCAATGGAGACGTGTGGCTGAAGCCCTATGTTCCTCTAGGAACTAAAGGAAACAATAATAATAATAAATTGACACCTATGAGGTATAGACTAAAAATTGTAAAGATATTTAAGGAATGTAGATACATAAATCGCCTTGTATTAACTCTCAGAATTTGTAAATACCGAGTGATATGCACTAGTAATTAGTGCTGCTGGATAGAAATTTTAGTTCACAAACATTTTAACGTCCTTTTGAACGCACTGTTAAGCATTTATTGTCAGGAATAATTCTGAAAGCTAAATTTGACAGTTTTGTTACATACAATATATATATATATATACTTAGTTTTTCTGAGAAAAATTACAAAAACTAAAGTAAATTTTTTAAAATCTACTAATAGTATTTGTGAGTTGATTGAAGGGTATTTCAGTTTTGAAACTGTTAATTAACTTTTATATTTCTATGTGGGAAACAGTTTTAGGCAAATATGACGCTGATTAACTTGCTTCTACGAAATATGCACAAATAAACACACATACACACACAAACAGACAGACAGACAGACAAATAAAAGAGGATGAAGAAAACCCCATAAAAAGCAGATCCATTAAATCTCTTCTGACAGTTTGTTTATTAGATGCTATTTTCATCAGTGAGGAATGAGACTTGCCTAGTAAATTTCGAGTTTATATATGTACATATGTATATATATATACCGTTATAATAAAATTCCGATTAGGTGAAATCAGATTCGCAGTTTTGTAGATCATATCGCGATTAACACAGTTCAAGGTAATTACTTTACAATGGTTTGCTCGGGAAACCAAGATTATTCAGACCAAACTATGTGGTCTGATCGATAGCATAAATGGTAATCTAGGAACCGAGAGTAAATTCAGAAAGCCATATGCTACTCATTGGTAGGGATGATTAGTTTCATATCACTCACATCAATCAATAGTCCTTTTTAGCCCGATCGGAGTGATTTAAACACTGGATGGTCGTTTCGCTCGCTTGGGGTTGAACTCAATAGCAGTACATGTGGTTTGACTCAGTTCAGAGAGCCGAATTAGTTTAAACCTCCTGATTTCAGTCAATCAGCAGTGTACAGAGTTATGCATTTATGCCTGATTCCTGTTATGAACAAAACTAACTCACATTGTGGTCTGAACTCAGAAAACCCATCTCTATGTTCAAATGTACAGCTATCTGAAACTTTCTTGGGAGACGCACAGTCACTAAGTGTTCTAAAGACAGCGAAAGACGATTGTTCTTTGTTGGAATTTTTGTGTGTGGTTCTGTACGAGAAGAATGATATCAAAGGCTCAAAATTACCTCTACAGAGGCACTAGTCCAGGCAAGGCAAATCCTCTTCTACTGTGCTCACTAGAGCTTGTGTCCTCCAGTGTGCTGTACTCTCCCCCCTTCTCTTTTCTTTCTTTCTACGTGACTTTCCATCTTCAAATGACATTAGTTTTGTTAAATATGCTGACGATCTGACTGTATCTTTTCCTGTCAAGTGTCAAAGTGACTGCTCCAAACTAAATGGCTTTCTGTCAGAAATCAGCCAGTGGTCCAAGGAAAACGATCTTACCTTAAACCCCTCCAAATGTCAAACAGTCAATTTCACCTTTAGGCATAAATCCGACCTAAACAAACTGGTTAACACTCACGAGAAGTGCAACATAGATGGCACTGAAATAGAAACCAAGTCGGAAATTAAATACCTAGGCGTCATTCTATCTGCTGATCATTCCTGGTCGTCTCATATCTTGGCGATTTCTAAGAAAATATTCCGTCTCACCTTCTTCATCAAGAAGTTAAAACATTCTGGTATAACCCAACCCTTACTCCTACAATTCGTTAACACTCGCATTCTGCCTATTATTCCCTATCGTTCCCCCTTAGTTTTTCCCGGGCTACTGAAGAAAGACTATAACATATTACGCAGGATGTTAAAGGTTGTCAGCAGGGTAAGCAACGTGCCACTTAACCAGCTTGTTAATACTCTGGTTGACAGGCACATGGACTCATGTGAAAAATGGGCCAAATCCATTTTATCTAACTCACACCACCCTCTTCACTCACAACTCTCCCCTTGCATCTCATCAGGTAAAACCAGAAGCCCATATAGAAAACTATATGCTCGCGCCAGCAAGTACAAATCTCAACCATACCCTACTTAGCTCGTGTTCTGTGCGATAAAGAAAGCATTAGGCGTGACACCTATAATTCATTAAATAGTCATTAGTACAACTGGATCTCGTCTTTCCAACCCACATCATCAATAGGTACAACATTTTCTATCTTTCTCTTCCTTTTCCATCTCTCTTTTCTTTTTTCCGTTATGTACTGCTTTGTTTCTTTCTCTCCCTTACGCCAGTAAATGTGGTAGCACCTACTTTTCTAACACCTTCAAACACTGTTCAACTTTGGCTTTGCTACCGACATGCCAATATGTTGTTGTCATATTGAACTGAGATTTCCTTAATTTATGTAGAATTCTATTTATTGATAATGTACTAACTGGATGCAATACTGTAGTACAAATGCTGAGAATTCCATTCTGTATCACAAGTACTGATTTGGAATAAAGCAAATTATTATTATTATTAATTCCAGAGTAAATCGAAGGTTTAGGAAATGAGATAGAACAGTTTCAAGAAGTGCTTCTTTAAATGACGCATTCAACAAATGCAGAAAAGAAAACGGAACCACACAGTATTCTGTTTATCATGTCTGACATTTACATTAATATTGGGTTGGATTTGCTAAGGTGTTATCTTTCAGCTGGTGAATCACGGGTTTGAACTGCTAAAATGTTTCAGGCTGAGATAATACTGGTATCCAGAGCCCTATTAGTTTTCAGTTTTTCTGTTTTTGTAATGACATTAAAATTCACCAGTTGCGGGAAACAGTTTAAAGGTCTTGTAAGTCTTTGAAATGCATGGGCGGATAGAAAATTTGGTCCCCCCTGGGGAAGTTTGTATTTTAAATTTCGGGATACGGAAAATCATTATCATTATCAATATTTATTCTGTGGATTTCATGTACATAGGCATTACTATAACAATATTAAATCTTTATGGTTGTTTATTATTTCTTCTAACTTTTGTCAATAGCTGCCACCTTCACTCGATACTGAAGATGAGATGGCCTGAATGGATGAGCAACAAAGAACTCTAGAGGTCAGGTAATCAACCAGGAACCTATTGCCTAACAAATATTCAGAAGGCGATGGAGACTAATCGGATACTCACTGTGAAGACCGTTGAGGGACATCGCGCATCAGGCCATAGCTCCAGTGAAGCCCATACGGGAAAAGATGAATTTGGCGTCCGAGAATGACATTGAAGAGAACATATGAGGAGTAAATGACAGTTTATCTGCAATAATGGAGCCAGCTGTAGACAGCTGCATAAAACAGAATAAAATGGAGATGCACAGTTGAAGCTCTATGTTGTACTCGGAACCCAAGTGAATAATAATAATAGTAACAATAATACTTGACATATGTTTCATTCTAGTTTAAGACCCTTAGGCAGTAAGTCATCAAGATCCCCCCGACGACCTGACGCAGCACCTTTAGACTATCAGGAGAGCTCGTTTAGCACTCAACCACTGCGTCTAACATCCCATAAATTCTAACTTTTTCCAACTTCTTCAGCTATGCTGTATTACTTTTGTTATTTTTCTAACTAGTCCATAACTAAATAAGAGTGATCAGGCAAACTATGGTGGACACGTATATGTAAATACATATGACTCGTTATAAACACATTGAGATTTCCAATGAAATACCAGTCAATATCCAATAAAAGGAACTCTTCATTATCTTGCTTACACGAATAATGTCTGTGAAAAGTATGCGCAGAGCGGGATAAATCGAATTTGTTACTACTGGTTGTTTTCACACTATGATGGATGATAATTGTGTTTTTCGAATTAAGTCAGTTAGCGCCACGAAATATATATTATCAAATCTAGTTAAATTTATCATCATTGTGAGTAAACAACTATCTGAAAATTACAACTGTCACATAAATTTGTTTACATAAGCCACAGAAAAATATGTACTGCATCATTCCTTAAGTTTTCTATGAAGAGTTTTGTAGATTATGTAAATAAAAAATTCGACTGGAAGTGTGTGAACAATTTAGGCGGATGATTTATCTAAGTCATATGTGGATAATAAATGAAGGGGTGGGGGAAGAAGAGTTTAATGCATAAAGACTTCCTTCATTTCTCATTGCCTCTTTATGAATTTTGCCTTTTAAGGATAAAATTATAATCCTCTAAAAGTACAAACTACGAAGAAACACCTGTCCAGTACTCCCAGGTGTCAGCTCATGATGAAAATCACCCAACCAACCAATTAAACAAAATCCCTACAAAACCAATACTTGAAAATTGATCTGATGCTTACTAGCGACTGTCCCTATTCAGGTAGTGACCTTGAGTTTTAGTGGGAAGCCGTGAAAAGTAGAGTATGGCAGGTTGAAGGTGAGGCAGTAACTCATGGAAGAAGACATTGAGAAGTGGTCGTGCTATTTCATGAGTTGGCGAAAGTTAGAATTCATGGACCTTCCGAAGGATCGAGTCCCGGTGGCTTAATGTTCTACGAGCTCTCTCGCCTTGTAGCCAGAAGGTCCTGGGTTCGAACCATGGAGGTGTGTGCATACTGTCGAAGAGTCCCAAAGTAGTCTGACCAAACAACTGTCCAGTACTCCCTGTTGGTTTTCCTATGGTTCTCTTACTGATGTCAACCCATGATGAAATCCTTCAACCAATCAAAATGAATCCCTACAAAAGACCAACACTTAAAAGAGAATTGTCATAGTGTTCAACAAACTTTTGTTGTATAACCTTACACTTTATTTGTTAATCGGGTTGAATTTATTTAGAGCCTTTCGCATAAAATTGATGGATTGCTGTCATTTGTGTGGGATTAGTTATATTGCAAAACAGAAATACAATTTACAGAACTTAATCATGGGCTGACATCGGTTAGACAACTATTGTAAAACCTGGGAGTGCTGGATAGCTGTTTCCTCTGTCCTAGTTTGGGACTCTTCAGCGCTGGGGCTCAAATCTGGGACCTCCTGGTTACAAGGCAAGCTCGCAGACTACTAAGCCACTGAGACCCGATCCAACGTGGTCAGCAAGTTGAAATCATCGGGCAGCAAAATGTTTCCTCCATCCAAATGCATCAGAATTACTGCATTTAATTTTGTTTTCATCATACGTCCAGTTATAGTAGCGACTAAAGCTGACTCGTTGCGGCCTGAACGCAGGAACCTCATTTCTGTGTTCACCTGTATAGCTGAGCAAAACATTCTTGAGAGACGCAAAGTTTCAAAACATTCCAAAGACAGGAAAAAGAATATTATTCGACTGTTCATGAATAATAACAACAAAAGCTGCAAATTACCTAAGCAGTGTTGTTTGGCACCTATACAGTCAAGAGAACGTCCTTAGTACAAAACAATTACTGTAGAACAAAATTAGTTAACCTAAATTCAACTGTAAGAGGTACCACAGGATGAAGTAGAATATTCTCAACCAGGTGGAATCAAAAACAGTCAGCATGAATCACACACCAGGGATTTCCAAGGCCATTTCAAGGTCATCCTTACCTTGACTCACTCAAATAAAATCTTAGTCACAAATTACACATTATCAGCGTATCGCACAACCACACATAGAAGCATAAACATTAGAGATCAAACAGGGACTTAGACAAATAATGAGGATCACGTCAAAATATGATTAGCAAACGAGAGAATAATGACATAAAGTCTGCGAGAAACATGGACAGTGGCTACAAAGTTAGTTGAAATATCCACATGGGTATCACTGGTGTGATGCGTTGGTGGTGCAGAGTTAGGATGTTCGCCAGCCGTTCGGGTAGTTTGGGGTTCAATCCCCGGCCAACACACTCCTAAACCTCACTTGGCTGTTAATAAGCCAAGTAAAGATGGAAGGTTGTGAGTGAGACTAGGAATCCCACCCCGTAAAAATAAACACCACTGCTACCAAAACTTCAGAGCTCTGGCTGGAAGCTCTATGTTCCACTGAGAACGCAAAGGAATAAAAAAATTGTCACTATTGTGATTAGATTGTTCAAGAGAGACTTTTTTTCCTTCACGTTCCCCAGTGGAACATAGGGCTTCAAGCTAGTGGCTTGAAGTTTCTGTAGCAGTGTTTATTTTACAGGATGGGGTTGCTAGCCTTATGCCCAACCTTTCATCTTTACCACCATTATTTCTGGCTTAGCGGGGTAAAGGAGTGCGTCGGTGGCCGGGGATCGAACTCCGGACCAAATGAGGCGTGGTCGGCGAGCGTCCTAACCGCTATGCCACCGACGCGTTAAGAGAGACTTTACAAAACATTATTTCATCATAGTTTCTTGGTTCCCTTTTATGTTATTAGGCAGATCTGGAAATTCTTGTTTTAGCGAATGAAACTGTGATGAATTAATCACCTCAAGGTGCGTAAATTGCGTATTAATCTGAAAAATCGCGAACCAATTTGTAAATTACGAATCTGACTTATGGCACTACCAGTTCATCCAAATAGTTAGACAGAAATGAGGTGGTTTAAGTCGGTTCGGTTCTTGGACCTGAGTCAAATTGGGTAAACTGTTTGGTGTGAAGAACACTCCTATCTTACTAGCAAGTATTGTGTTGAAAGCAGTCTGCAAGCCGAAATTGTAGGCAACAACTTACGATTCGCAAATATATGACGTAACTTTCTAAGAAACGGTCACAAGCACTACAGAATAACATTCAGCAAGAATACAACCAATCAGAAGAGGTTTCTTCCCCGCTGACAATAATGTACATTAAAATCTATTAGTATCTCTCGATTTTCCCAAAAGACGATCTGTTGCCTGGCCCTTGTCTTCTGTCGTTACAGTACTACTGTGGTTGATGTAAGTGTATCCCAACCACCAGTCAGAAGTACATAGTTTATCCGTAACAGATTATCTGCTTGTTGTTAATGAAGAGTGATCAATATTGCTTAAACCATGAAATGAGTCTTTTATTTAAATTGAATTTTAGATTTTCCCATCGATTGATTGGGACGAAGTGCTTGGTGTCAGGTTGACAAGAAGTCGACATATCAACCTGAGACCTAGCACTTCGGTCCAATCAATCGACGGGAAAATCTAAAATTCAATTAAATTAATATGACCCGTTGCACAAGAGGTGGCTCTCGTGGCCCAAGTGATCTAGTGGATAACGCTTTGGCGTTTGAAACTATGGTCACTGGGTTCGAGCCTCGGTGGGAACATCATCAATCAGTGGGGAATGCAGATACATCCATGTGACGAGTCCCAAATAGGACGAAATGCGTGTTATCCTGCATTCCACTGCTAGTCATCATCCACCAATTAAATGCTAATTAGAGTCTTTTATTTGGCTACATTGTGCCAAATTATTTCACTGTCTAATGGTACGTTCATTTAGTAGACAGAAGGGAGAAATAATCTGTCAAAATTCAGTCAAAAGTATGCTGATAGTTTATAGTAGCTGATTTTCAGAATAAAACATAGTGCATCACAAAATGTAGTTTTTGCTGAACCTATATATATATATGTATAGTTTCTTTCTAAAGAAATAGTTTATTTATTTGATTGCGTTTTTTTCCTCATCAATTTTGAACAAAATATATTTGTAACATTATTTGGTTCACTTGTTAAAATGAATAGCAGTAAAGATATCCATCTCTATGAATCATTTATCCATACCATTATTATTTTGTTTTCGAAGTAAATTTTACTTTCAGCCTGTTAAAGAAACTATTGAGCTACCTAAATTTCTATTCAGCGCGTGATGCATCCACTTTCTTCCATGTTTTATTGTTTTAATTTCCTATTTCTGTCCTTGGATTGCAACACGAATTCAAGCAGATTTCTTAACTGACTTCCAACCTACCGCTATTCACTTCCAGAAGAAAAAGTGGGCAGGGAAAATGTCATAGAGGATTGTGTCGCGTTTCAGATAGAATGACACTGCGTCACACGATATCGTGTCAATGAATAGCTTTCTTGAAAATTCCATACTGGGAGTAAGTATTTTGGAAGAAATTGCTCTAAGAATTGTGTATTGAGTTTAGATAATATCCAGAATAAAGCTTGTATAACAATAATAATAATCTACTTTATTCCAAAAACAGCACTTATAATACAGAATGGAATTCTCAGCATTTGTCACAATATTACATCTGATTTACTCAAAATATAAATAAAATTAACCAGAGGAATGTGTTCACATTTACTGTATAAAGTCAAAAATATTCAAAGTACAAAATGAGAATAATAAATACAATAATGATAATAATAACAGTGAGTTTGTTACAAACAGTATTGTCGATTCAGTTTGGAAATTTTAGCATGTGATAGAGTATTGAATCTATTGTTCTGTTGATATAGTATGGGAAGGGAAAGACCAAAAATAACGGTTATTACACAGCTTAAATGATGTTCACACTTATGAGAAAATAAACAATTAAAAACAAAAAAATGAGAGGATAATAAATATAAGAAGTACAATAGCAATAAAGCCTGATGGAATAAGGATGGAGAAAATGGTTTATTTACTAGTGCAAAGAAGGTTAGTTAGTTAGTTAGTCCGTGACACTATTTTCATCACATGAAATATGGTATGGTGTCAAATATGGTATGGCGGAATTTTTAAACTTAGACGTACGTGTATAAAGTCTGCTGAAAAGACTTCTTGTTTTACCTGAGGAGACACAAGGTTGAAGCTGCTGGTAAAGTGGATGCTCACAGTCTGACAAAATTCCTTTAGCAAATTTGTTGCATGAAATCAAGTTTCTATCATCAATGACGATGTCGACGATATGGCCCAATGGGATACCGCTTGCACTACTGACAGTCTTCAGAGTTTTTCGAAGTATCCAGGAAAGAATATGGGTGAAGAGTGAAGAAGAATAGGTAAGATGAACGGGTTGACAAACTGTAAGAGGAGAAGTGGTTGAGTTATGCCTGATTGCCTTAACTTCTTAATGTAAAACATCAGACGAAATATTTTACTGGAAGTCGCTAAGACATGGGAAGACCAAAAATAGATCAGAGGAAAGAATTAGTCCAAGATAGTTAACATCAGACTTGGTTTCTATATCAAAAGCCAGTTCCTAGACCGGGGAGTTGGCTTTATAAAGGACAGTTGCACATGTAAAATGATTTACAAAAGATTTTGTTTTCAAACCAGATCACGTTATAACGAAAGATTAAGGGAGAACAAATTGAACATCGTCATAATTCAGCTGTGCATGAAATCAAACTATATCAACCAATCAATCGGCTGCACTAGTAGATTAACAACTGTAAAAATTGAAGCCATTAAAAGGCATATTCTAAGATGTTTAAATCAATAGCATTTGTTTGAAATAATATAACTTGAAAGTGGGCAATTGAACTACGCTTCCCGGTGTCAAATACATCTCGGCAACAAGGATGGAAATTCTGAAACTCTCTTGAATATCTGTAACCAGTAGGTTAATGAAACGAATACAAAACGCTTGATAAAATTTGAAAGATTCAGGATTAAAGGATATAGAGTTGAACATCACTTAGACACTTTGATACACGATGCATCTAAGATTATCGAAAGGTAGTCAAATGTCGTACAACTTCAGGATTCTAACGTAAGTATGATAGTAAGTCATCAAGCTTGATGGCCACATTACAAACTTGACTATACCAAACAACGGACTAATTGAAGTGGTACTTTTGACTGTGAGATCATCAAAAGTTAATAATTGGTGGTCGTTTATTGTATTTCTAACCAGTGGCTGCATGCCACTTGAAAACATCGAAAAATCAAGAAGATATTATGTATTTTATCTAGTTCTCACCCTTATAAGTGTAAGCAATCAGATGGTCATAAATTTAAAACAATTTGTCCCTTTCATAAATTTGGATAGCGTTATAAGACGACGGAGATTATCTGAAAAGTGCGATGTATTTGCGCTATACATTTCGAATAGTCTGATCACACATTTACTTGTCAAGTCGATATATATATGTATATATGAAAGTGTTAAATCAAACAGTGACAAAAAGGATTTAAGAATGATTAACACAGCGTTTGGTAATCACATATGTATATATATCGACTCGACAAGTAAATGTGTGATCAGATTGTTCGAAATGTATAGCGCAAATACATCACATTTTTCAGATGGTCATAACCCAAATTGTGTAATCAGATATAGGGTGAGAAAATTTTATCTTATTACTTTAGCTGCACTTAGTCTTAGCACCATCATTTCCTATTTCCTAATTAATCTCCTGTCCTTATTTATACTGTTGACCTGAATAATCGACTAGTGTTCAACTTACCTCGAATGATCAAAATCAACAACCTTTATGCGGCGGGTCCAAGTGTTCACACCTCTAATTAATGACCGAATTCCGTTTCTTAATTGAGAATATTTTTGTAACTTTTGTGTATGCTGAGGAACATACTGATACCAGTAATTTGTTTATGTATTCACATGTGTTAGATCAGCTGTCTCCATTTAATAATAATAATTTACTTTATTCCAAAAACAGTACTTATAATACAGAATGGAATTCTCAGCATTTGTCACAATATTGCATCTGATTTACTCAAAGTGTATATAAAATTAAAAATTAAAACAAAATTAATCGGAGGAATTTGTCCGCATTTATGACATAATTATTAGATATAATAATAATAATGGTTAATTTCTTTCAAACGGTATTGTCGATTCAGTTTGGAAACTTTAGCATGTTATGGATAATTGGGTCTAATGTTCTGTTGATGTGGTATAGTGAGGTGAAATACAGAGTTAACAGTCATGATACAGCTTAAATTATGTCCACACTTATGAAAAATAGAATAAACAAAACGAAAAAATTGAGAGGATTATAAATATAAGGAACACAATAACAATAAAGTATGATGCTTTAAGGTTGAAGGAAATGGTCTATTTAGTGGTGCTAAGAAGGTTAGTTAGTTATGTCTGACACTATTTTCATCACACAGAGTACGTGCTAAATATGGTATAGTGGAAGTTTTATACTTAGACGTACGTGCATAAAGTCTTCTGAAAAGACTTCTTGTTTTACCTGAGGAGACACAAGATGAAAGCTGCTGGTAAAGTGGATGCTGATAGTCTGACAAAATTCCTCTAGCGAATCTGTTGCATGACATCATATGCCTATCGGTGACAATGCCAACGATATGGCCCAATGGGATACCACTCGTCCTACTGACAGTCTTCAGAGTTCTACGAAGTATGACATAGTCCTCTTTTAGCAATCCAGGAAAGAATAAGGGTGAACAGTAAAGAAGAATAGGTAAAATACACGAGTTGATAAACTGTAAGAGGAGTGGTTGAGTTATGCCCGAGTGCCTTAACTTCTTAATGTAAAAAGTCAAACTAAATATTCTTTTAGAAATCGCTAAGACATGAGAAGACCAAGATAGGTCAGAAGAGAGAATTATCATTATTATTTTCTAACTAAGTAACTATTATTATTTCTTCAGGCTCAAGGTGAAACATAGGGCTTCAACATCACATCGATATTTCACCCTATTCGCTGTACTTTCGTTTTGTTGGCCTCAAGTTTGCCTGTCAGCATCCCCCTACATGATCTAATCCAGGTCAGCAAACTCACTCTTCCCCATTCAGCCTGCACTCAAGGACCAGGCACGCAGTGTAACTCAGCTGTCTCCTCGGCGTCTATCCTATCAATCTTCATTTTATTCGGGATATTTGTTGAGCAACAGGTTACCAGTTGGGTTTTTAACTCATAGATAATTGTTGATAGTTCTTTCTGACCGGCCATCTGAGCTTCAGTATGAAGGTAGTGAAGTCAGCTGATGATAAAAGTCTGCAACCAGTTGGAAATGCTTTTTGTGACGCACGCGTCAAGGGTCTGACGTGTATAGAAGCACTGACTTAACATTAGTGTTGAAAAACCAAAATCTGTTAACTGTGCTGAGTACGGAATATTTCCGAACTGATTTCAGAGTGATGAAGGTCTGTTATGCCTTTCCGATTCTGATTTTGAGATTCTCATCAGTGCTATCGCCTATAGTTGTAGCGATGCTGCCTCGATAAAACTAAGTAATTAATTGAGGTATATGAATATTTTGTATGTTGAAATTGAAATTACTTTAAGAAGTGTACAGTTGGCGAGATCCAGTGGGATAAAATGACATAACATCATCCAATTCTCTTTGCTATTCTTGCTTTTTAAAGCATATTAGATACTTGAAATATGGCGAAATTCTTTAGCAGTGGTTACCCATGAACTTGTAATGGAATGTCCTAAACATAATTCAGTCTGTGACCAGTAAACTCGCAATCGAAGAATACCTTGTTCCATGTTTTGTTTAATTTCTAATACAGTGTAGCAATCATGTGGTTTAATATACTGGAAACATTCCTATCATCCTTGAAGTTTCGTTACAGTTAAGCGAATTCTTACGAAACCAGTGCTTGATAAATGCCTGTTAACTTCATCTCTACTACTACTTCTTCTAAATAACACGTGCTTTATGCTTCAAGTGCATCAGTGATGGTTCTGTGGTAGAATGCTTACCAACACGGTATGTGATTCAGGGTTCGAATCTCTGCCGATGCATTCGTTAACCCGGTACTATGTTCAGGAAAAAGGTAAGGTCAGGCATGAGGTCAGCAACCCTAACCTTTTAAAATAAAACTACTACTACTGGAACTTCCGAGCTGAAGATTGAAGCCCTATGTTCCACTAGGAACGTGAAGGAAAAAAAAATAATAATAAATAATAATTATGCTTCAGTCTTATAAATTCAGGACTAACAACATATGGTATGAGACTTATCTGACATTTTCTGTGTTTACATTCTGTTTAATTAAACATTATAAGCAAGACCGTATAATGAATGGAAACAACCACTTTGAACATTTACGGTGTTTATTTTCACTCATTTAATTATCTTGTTCATGTCTAAACAGAATGGAAATACAAAAATGTTAGAAGGACTCTGCCAAATATTTTTAGTTTTAAGTTTATAATATTACAGAAAATCTATGTGATATTATTTAGGATATATGAAGGAAACGTGAAACTGCAGTGAAATGGAATAGACGAAATATTAGTGCTCTTCGTGAGTACGTGCAGCGTACCTCAAGTCTTTATCAACCTCATTCAACAGCTGTATTACACTAACGTGTGTCAGGTGATCCACAACAAAAAATCCAGAGAAGGGTTCGAAGTGAACACAAGAGTAAGACAAGACTGTGTATTATCACCGATGATGATATTCCTAATTGTGGTGGACTGGATTAAGCGTCAGATTGTGGGGGCGAGGAGACAGGAGTATTCTGGACCACCGATAAGAAGACTCTACAAGATCTGGATTTCCCGTGTGGATGAATTCTGTTTAGTGTCACACAAACCCGAAGAATTAAAGGCGAAAACCAGCAAACTGGCTGAAGAAACAGCCAGAGAAGACAGGAATCAAGATGAAAATAGAGTAGATGGAGAAGTAGGTGATGAAGCTAACCAACCAACAGCAGCAGCAGAAAAACCAACCAGCACAAACCACCATCAGTGGAAGAGATTTACCAGAGGTTAATTCCTCCCTGCACTTATCGAAGAAGCATCACTTCAACTACAGGCAGTTGGAACGGATGAAGATGTCAAAGCCAGCCAGAATTGGAAAGGCGAGATACGCCCAATGTGAAGCGGCGAGTGGGTCGTTGGTGCGAGGGTGAGATGGAGGAGATCATGTGGGGGAGGAGGAGGAGATAAGGGATGGTGGGCAATTGTGGTCCAAGATGTAGAGGACATCAGAAGAGAAGAGGAAGTGGAAATGTGTTGTTCAAGCCCTATGTTCCACTAGGAACTCAATGGAATAATAAATAAATAGAAATAAATAATTTTGTACGTGATTAGGACACGATTATTCAAATGAAGCAAGAAGAAAAGTTTCTGCAGAATAAGACGGCACCATCACTTATTTCGTTGGCTTCTCATCAGATGCCTACCAACCAAAGAAATTAGTAGGTTTACGCGTAGATAGGACAGTTTCAACATACTTACAAGTGTTACACAATGTCAGTTGACACGAAATTCCGAACTTAAATAACACTCACTATAAATCATTTAAAATAATCACAGCGTGTTTAATAATAGTCAAAGCAAGATTTTTCTGAACACTGTTCATAAATTATACTCATGCAATCTTTACCCAGAACGTTCAATTTTTAACAAAAACAAGTGTTTGGATATAATCACTGCCAATTGCCGAAAAACCGATTTATGTGTTCAGAAGGAAGTAGTTATCAGTCCACCGTTGTCCTGGTAACTTGATGTCTTTACTCTCTTTTTCATTTGATTACATAATATTTGACTTCAGCCTCCTACCCCTTTGATATAGTGTAGCTTTACTTGTCCGTTAAGTCTATGATTTGATAAGGAAGAAACACAGTTTTTGTTTAGCGAAGATATACTTCTTTTCAGCAACTTTATTTTCAAGCTGAACAGTGGGATTCGTATTGTAGGAAATGGTCTTAAGTGGCAATACAAATTGCTCAATCAATGTACCTATGATAGGCATAAAGGTAATTCAAATGATGTGCTTTGGAGTTAGAGCTGATGTGGATGAATTACAAAACTTTTAGAGATTATTAAATAGGTGAACTGTGCGTCGGTAGCACAGAGATTAGGACGCTTGCCGACTATGCACATGGTCCACGGTTCGATCCCCAGCCACAGATGCACTCCTTCACCTCGCTAAGTCAGAAATAAAGCTGGTAAAGAGGAAAGGTTGGGCATGAGGCTAGCAACCCCATCCTGTAAAAATAAACAACACTGCTACAGAAACTTCAAACCTCTAGCTTGAAGCCCTATGTTCCATTGAGAACGTGAAGGATTAAAAAAAATAAGTGGACTCGTGTTAATATTTCGAAATTCTAGGTCAATTCATCTTCTTTGTCTTTACTCATAAATCTTTAGACAACACTGGACCTAGGACTAGGAAACACTGGTAACTACTTCCTTCTGAACACATAAATTGGTTTTTCGGCGATTGGCAGCGATTATATCCAAAAACTTATTTTTATTCAAACTTGGACGTTCTGGGTATGAATAGTGTTCAGATAAATCTTGCTTTGATTATTATTAAACACGCTGTGATTATTCTAAATGATTTATGGTGAGTGTTATTTAAGTTCGGAATTTCGTGTCAACTGACATTGTGTAACATTTGTAAGTGTGTTGAAACTGTCCTATCTACGCGTAAACCTACTAATTTCTTTGATTGGTAGGCATCTGATGAGAAGCCAACGAAATAAATGATAGTACCATCTTATTCCACAGAAACGGCTGTTCTTGCTTTATTTAAATTCACTAAGGTAAATATCTGCGTGAAACATTCGGAAGACACAAGTTTTGTTTATTTAAGGTTATTTCGAACTTTTCAAGTGATAATAATGAAATGTTAACATTGAGAAATATAAAGACTTTCTGTATTTTGGAGGTTTCAATGAGCAAAGCGATCTGTAGCACTGAGAGCACTTTTTAACCATGTCGGCAACAATCTCACGTCAGTAGATCTTAGCAACCTGAGGAACCCAACCAGTTAGTTTACACCTCTCTACGTGGATGGTTGAAACCAACTGTCACAGACTTCATGGACTGATGTTAGATTGTGGTTTGAACAGTCCTAACTCTTTTCCAATGTCGACTAACATCGTTCGATGGAGAAGGTGGTGACTTTGCATGTACGACACGTAATCTAGCCACTCTCAATCGATGGAGTTGTGAAACTGTTTCGATTGACTTTGATTTAATATAGCCATGTATCAAGCATAATGGTGACGTTTAGGCAGTGAATGTTGGGATGAAACTGAAGAATGGATAAACGGTAGGTATAATGGATACAATGACCGTTTTAAATTGATTGGAAAAAAACAGAATGTGTACGGTAGGCAAAATCTTATCACTCACATCATCTTTTAGCCATCAGATAATATGAAATAACATATAAAATTTCAAAAATTTCACAAAACTTTGTTAGAAAGAAGGGTTTTGGTGTAAACAATCTCCCATTCAAAAAGATAGATAAGGCATGATTTATGATTAACTTTGACTATTGGAATCTACCTATTTCACTCTCTGTGGTTTACACTGAAAGCACTTTGGTTATTCTTTTTATCCCAACTTTAAAAACAACTGAAGTAATACTCTAGATGCGTAGTATTCAGTCATAAATAGTGCTTAAATCATTTAAAATTATTATCATTCCTTTCGGTTCCGACTGGAACACAGGGCTTCAAAGGCACACCTCCACTTTGTCCTGTTCTCTGAAGTCCTCTTTACTGGCCCCACGATTTCTCATAGTCTCTCATTTCTTTCTCACATGAGCTCCTCCATGTTATCCGTGAACCAACACTCAACTCACTGTTTCCCATTTGAGTTCCACTCGGTTTGCTTGACATTTGTAGCACTCACTGGTCTTTAACCAGTTGGAAATGCTTTTCGTGACAGAAGCATCAAGTGTCTGGCCCAAATAGAATCACTTAATTAACATCACTGTTGAAAATCCGAAATTTTTTGATTGTGTAGGGTGCGGAATATTTCCAAACTGATTTCAGGATGATGAATGTCTGTTATGCTTTCCAATTCTTGTTTATACATCCTCATCCGTGCTGTCACCTTTATTTGGAACGATGCTTTCTAGATAAGTGGAAGAAGTGACATCTTCCAGAATTCTTCCGTTGATAGTGAACGTTGCTTATTGGCTGGTTATTTTAATCACCTACGTCTCCTCTATGTTCACTTGATGTCCTGTCTTAACTGCCTTCGTCTTCTGCCAACTTGTAGATTTTCACCTGCAAGTCTTCGAGTTTTTTGTGTGACAATACACACTCTTTCAGAGTCTTCTTATCGATTCAATGTATTATGGTCTTCTCGCTCTTCACCTACGGTGGTTCGCATTATTTAATCCACCACAATTAGGAATATCATTGCTGATATTGGACAGACTTGTCTTACGATTATCTTCAATTTAAATGCTTCGCCTAGATAAACTAGTTTGAGTATTTTCTGACCTGTTCTTCGGTTGGGAAAAAGGGGAATGTTGATCATGGGGCTAGCGATCCCACCTCAGAAAATCAATCCGATCACTGAGAAAACTTCAAAGCACGATCAAAATCATTTAGCGTAATTCATATATTTGTTATTTTTCTTGGAATAGAAGATCTGTTAACTGGCAGTAATTTCGGATAAGTAAGGAGTAACGGACGAGTAAATTTATTTTACAAGGTTACTCTGGGGCAACTATTGTTTCGATGAAATTTCAGTCATTCTATATTTTCACTTACAGCGTCAATCAGTTAATCATTGACAAATAGACTGCAATCTGTGTTATTTACAAAAAATATTTCGATTTTCAAGGATTTTGTCTTTTGACTAGCTTATTTGCATAATATCTCTTCAGTGAGAAGTCTCCCATGTTATTCACCGAAAAACAGTAATATGTTATGCAACTATCTTATCTCTCTGCAAGTACCCTACACTTATTACTAACTTGGAATGTTTAAGATTGCATTAAGTTTTATCGCTTACATGTCGCTGGACCAATGCTAGAATGTTCACCAGCCACATAAGATATCAGGATGCAATTGTCGGACAACGCATCAAAGTATTAATGGGGATTGTCATACTTTAGCGCAGACGGATTAAGACCGTGAGAGCTGGAGGGGTTGAACAAACATTTTTTCTGCATACGTTATGATTTGGTTAAGCTGTTTTTAGTCTTGTAGATAACTGTAAAGGAAAAGGCTATAGAAATAAGGTGACTGCCATCGACCAGATATTCAATTATTAAGCTTCTTATAGTCCAAATTCAACCTCTTTGTAACCAAAGAGGACAGTGTTCTTGCACCTTCTTGGACGAAATCTGAGTCAAAGAACCGGTATACGTAGCTCTACAATAGCAGGGGAGTTCATGAACACATATGAAGTAGGTCAGCTGTCAGATCTTGTCCCTTAGGTCATTGAACAGTAATAGTCGTCTCGAAAATGCTATTCTCAATGATGCTACAGCGAATGTCCTTATCAGGCACTGTGAGATCCTCCTTTTCAGGATGTCGGCAACTAAGTCACCTTTGAATTCCACGTTCATGTATAGTATTTTCGTGGTTACACACGTTAGGTCATTTTTCATAGGTTTTGACTGTATGCTCTTGTCTATAAAACGTCACACAAATCCACAATACATTAGGATATTTTGTATTATTATTATTATTATTGTATCCTTTAATTCCTACAGGAACATAGGGCTTCAGCCGTGCGTCTCCATTGCGTTCTGTTCTCTGCTACAGTCTTCACCTGGCTCCAAGTCTGCCCACACGTTTTCATCTCCTCTTCACATGACCTCCTCCAAGTCACCCTCGCACTGACGACCAACTCGCCGATTCTCTTTCGGGTTCCACTCGAGCAATGGCTTGTCTAGTGATGTCACTTGGATATTTTGTAAGATTTAGTATTTTCCTCCACAGCATCAGGAATACACATACATCGAATGCGAGTGACAAGTGATTGCTGTCAACCAGTGGGTACCCAGTTGTAGAAATTTGTCAGCTGATCACCTCATCAGAACTTTCTGTAAATTGATCACTTGAGATTGTCCGATTGTACAACTTGACGATAAATTCGTTGAAAAGAGACTTTCCGCTGAATCACTTGTTTAGGGGATTTTCTACAAATTAAAAATGAGTAAAGACTGCTCATCAGTAAAGGAATATAATTGATCTTAGTGAAAGTCTTGATAATCAACTGAACTTTCTACTTCAACTGTGCTTAGTTCTCCATGTATATTATATTATGTACGCAAATAAGACTCTATTATTTTGCCTCGGGGAACTGACGAGGATATCAAAGCAAGAATCGGGAAAGCAAGGCAAGCTTTCATTACTCTCAAGTCTGTGTGGAGGTCAACAGCACTAAGCATGAAAAATAAGATGCGGATTTTCAACTCCAATGTAAATTCAGTGCTAATTACCATACCGATCAGAGACTTGGCGTCGCGTCACGAAGGGTACTTCGAACAAATTACGGACATTCATCGACACCTGTCTTCTCTCGATACTCAAAATCAGATGGCCGGCCAGAAAAGATCAGCAACAGGGAGGGATCTCTGGGAGCAAACCATCCCAGCAGGAACTGATTGTGCAACAGATATGCAGGAAGAAATGGAGGTGGACTGGCCATACTCTGAGAAAACAAACTGTTAAGTGACATCACACGCCAGACCATCACTCGAGTGGAACCCGAATGAGAAGCGACAATTTGGTCGTCGGTGCGAGGGTGACATGGAAAAGGTGATGTGAATAGGAGACGAAAGCATGAGGTTAAACGTAAGGCAGATGAAAACTTTGACAGAGAACCGAATGCAGTGGAGACGTGTGGCTGAAGCCCTATGTTCCTCCAGGAATTAGAGGAATCAATAATAATAATAGTGATAATAATTTTACCTTGGAATAACAAAATTCGTTTAAGCATTAATCTGACAAATAACAATGTCTAGCATTTATTTGTAATACTTTTTCTGATTGTTTAAGTTCCAGATGGAACCTAGGGTTTCACTCTTTTTGTCTTTGAAGTTACAGTAGCCGGCAGGGGGAGGTGATTATTACAGGGTTCGGGTTGCTAACCTCACCTCCCACCTTCCCTCTTTTTCCGGACTTACTACTAGCTAATAAAGCCTGGTGAGGTTAAGGAGTGCGTCAGCTGGGAGTCGAACCTGAAACAATGTGCGTGGTTGTCTTTGTAATGCAATATTTACAAATAAATAATCTTCAACGCTGAAGGTGTTACCTAGAAAGACAATGAAAGCTTCGCATTTAAATCAACCAGCTCAGAGAACACTGTCAAATGAAAATCATCCACCTGAGCTACAAATGTTCTCTATTACAATGATTTGTTTGGATATTTAATCACAGAACACCTTTTCTAGGGCCTATTTTAATCTTAATGTATAGTTTACCTTTCACAAAAACAATCTCTCATTCAATGATACAAAATATTTTTAATATTATTCCAGTAGACAATAATTCAAATGAGAGTGTGGCTTTATGCTTTTGACTTTTCAAAAAGTATGCTACAACGGATGAATAAATGAATGAATAAATAAATGAAAATTCACGTGAGAACACAGAAGTAATTATTTACGAGACAGCTAAATGAAGTGATAATAGAGAGATGTTAAAGAGAAAAATACAAACATTTTTTGAACAATTGCCACTTATGTTAATAACATATATTTGAGATAGACTTAGGTAAGTAGACTGTTAATAGTGTAGTGAGTGTTGATTGAACCTAGAATGAGGAGCTGACTAGCAAGTGGATTGAAAACGATGGCTGCCAAATAACTAGTCCACTGCTCTACCTGCTTATGAATAGAGGTAAGCTTGCTAACAGCATTATTATATCACTAGTACAGTTTCCAACAGTCATGACAAGCTGTCTTGTGGAAAAATGATACCTTACTGTCCATCTATAATTACACTAGGTGTCCAACTATGTCTTCTCTTGTCAACCATTATTATTTCTTTCCTTTGGGTTCCTAGTGGAACATAGGGATTCAGTAGCAAATCTCGATGTCATTCTGCTCTCTGCTGTGCTATTCATCTGGCTTTACGACTGCCTAAAAGGTTTTCTGAACTCCTCACATCACCTCCTCTATGTCATGCTTGGACTTGAGTCCAAATTGTCGTTTCCTATTTGGATGTCATTCATCGTGTGTCCGATTCACCTCCATTTTCTTCCGCATATATATATTGGGCAGTAAGTCCTTGGTTGGTCCACTACACATTGGAGTTCCTTGTTTGCAATCCTTTCTGGACATCTAATCTTCAGTTTACTAGTTCTCCAGTTTACTAGATGGTCCTAAGGCTGGAAAAATAGGTAGGATTGGGCGGGGGTTATCGACTCTACCCCGAAAAATCAACTCGGTTGCTACAGTAACCTCAGTTCACAGAAAAAAATATAAAAATATGAGCCTCTCAATCATAATCATGCATAATAGAAAGAAAAAAACAGCTATTCATTTGAAAGTGAGATTATTTGCGACAGCCTTGCTAGTCTATGAGAGAATTAATTGTTATTGATAAAAGGTAATTACAAGGAGATGACCATATGGTTAGACGTAGGAACTCGTAGCTGACTTTATAGGGCAGGTAGCTAGTATTTCGGCGGGCAGTTTTGCATATTTTCATCTTACCTTCAAAGACACCATTAAATTCGTAAATCCCCCTAAAGTCGTATCACTGTTTTGTGTGAGATGGATAGATTCAGTGACAAATTTTCATTGTCATTCAGCTCTGATGTCATTTGAAACTATCTAGGTGAGAAAACACAACGACCGCAAAATACGTCTACCCGAGCTACTGTCCATCTGCATCATTTCAAAGTTAATTCGCCTACACTGAAGAATCATTTACATGACTAGTAATGCATGAAGTCAGTCCATTTCTGTGTTAGGAGGAGCAATACGTTCACAGACATATATAATTCATCAAAGTCAAATTAAGACTTTTTTCTATTCATCAGAGTAGAAGAAAGTGTAATGAAGCATTCAGTTGAAATAATACGTTAACAGAACTACATCAACTGAAATGTACAAATTATGCACATGAACGAAATTCTACTATTATCAACTGATGTGTCTACAACTAAACGTCTTCAATGCTCAATTATTTCATGAAAAAAAGCCATGATCAGTGGGAAGAAATGGAAACAGTGAAATTAACTGTCCATCCTCTCAGAAGATGGTTAATACAAGTTGGAATAATTTATTCACAGGGTGAATGGAAGTACAATTTAATGAAATAATACCATTTGTAATACATTTTTAAGCTGGACAGTGACTGAATATCTATTTTTGTGGATTAAAAGCTGAAAAGTTAAGCTATGATCAAATGAAATCAAATGAAAGTGATGCTGTAGAACTTAAAATCTGTTTATGCACAAACAACAAAATTTAATTTAGTAATTTTGATATCCCATCAACTGTTTACACCTAGCAACGGCTTATTTTCATGTGATAGAAATGTTTTCCCGCAGAAACCTCCCTTGATTCTAATCAGTAGAATGTTTAGTGTCTACAATAAATCGGAGGAAGTTAATACTGATATATAAATTCCTGTGGAAAATCAGACACTTCAATCATTCTTATCTAAAGTAGACGACGTTTGTGAGCTTGTCTGATGTAGTAAATTCTAAGTCAGCAATAGACAACAATTCAGTGAATAATAAACAAATGCAGTTAGCAGTATCCAACATATTTTCGTGTCGACTTCAATTTCTGATGATAAAATCTAAGGTTCTGCAAAAGTCACTCTTGTCTGTGTGATAAGGCAAAATTATTATTATTTTTTTAAGAAGAAATGCGTTTTCTTGTTTGCATGAATTAACTGTTCAAAAATACTCAAATCCTAATGTTCTCGCCAAAACCGCATATGGTTTGAGATTCAATTCCTGGCCAACACACCTCTGAACCTCGCCTAGTCGGTAGTAAGTCCAGTAAAAAGGGACATTTAGGCGTCAGGATGGTAGTCCAGCGTCCCTCTTTAAAAAGAACACCAACATTACAGAAAATTCAAGTCTCAAGCTTGAAGGATTGACAAAAATGTTCTCGTCATACAATGATTCTTGTTTCCTATAATACTGTTATCTGTGTAGATATATAGTGAACTGAACATATGTTGAAGTCCTAATTTGCTGTAGAAAAGTGTAGGTCAAATGAAATTATTATTATCAGTTGAACGAACAAATATCGAGCATTGACCAGAAAGAACATATTTACCCCATATACAGACTGGTGAAAAACTCATTACATCCTCTGTAAATCAACACACAGATAGAATACCATGCTGAAAGACATTCTCATAACCTCCAAAAACCTCTGAGCATAATTTTCAGGTAAGAAAGTAGAATTTTTTTGACCGCAAAAGAAGTAAAGCATGAAAATTAAATAAGCAAATGACTTCTATCTTCACATTGAGTAACTTTCAAACAATACCTGTTGAATAGATGTCGATTTTACGCTTGACGTTGCATTTTCATAGAATGTAGGTATAGCATGGATGTATATTTGTGCAACAAGTTGGCAGAAGAAGCATCAAAGATAGGACTTCAGGTGAACATAGAGAAAACAGAGGTGATGAAAATTCCTGGGCAACATCAACAGCAACAACAACAACAGACAACAATCAGCATAAGTGGAAGGAACCTGAAAGAAACAACCTCCTTCACCTATCTACCTGGGAAGCATCGTTTCAACTACAGGTGGAACTGACGAGGATATCAAAGCAAGAATCGGAAAAGCAAGACAAGCTTTCACTACTCTCAAGTCTGTGTGGATGTCAACAGAACTAATCAGGATCAAAAATAAGATCCGGATTTTCAACTCCAATGTGAAGTCAGTCAGTGCTACTATACGGATCAGAGACTTGGCCAGCGCGTCATAAACAGCATCTCAAACGAACTACAGACCTTCATCAACAGCTGTCTTTGCTCGATACTTCGCTGAAGATTAGATGACAAGAAAAGATCAGCAACAGGGATCTCTGGGAGCGAACCGACCCGGCAGGAACCGATTGCGAAACAAATATGCAGGAAGAAATGGAGGTAGTTGGATTGGCCATACTCTGAGAAAACAAACCATCAAGTGAAACCACACGTCAGACCATCCCTCGAGTGGAATCTGAATGAGAAGCGGCGAGTTGGTCGTCCAAGGGTGACTTGGAGGAGGTCATGTGAAGAGGAGATGAAAACGTGTGGGCAGACTTGGAGCCAGGTGAAGACTCTAGCAGAGAATCGAACGCAATGGAGACGCGCGGCTGAAGCCCTATTTTCCTCTAGGAATTAAAGGAAATAATAATAATATTGTTTGAAGTTTTAGTCAACTGAAACTGAATGTCACTGCTTATTTCACCCGGATATTATTGCATAACTGAACTGAGTATATCTCAAATAACATTTCGAATTTCGCTCTCCTGAAGATGATAATAATAATAACAATACACCAAAGGTTAACACAATGCACAGAATGTTTCAGCTTACTTTGTAGTTTGCAGAATATTTTCTATTCATCCAGTATCTTCAAGCCAAATGGCAATTTACACTACACCATGTGATGTAATGCTGTTAAATCTGAAGAATAAAATAATCTATTGTGGTACTTTTCTTTCGTCAGTAAGAGACGTGCAGTAGCAGGTTGAAAAGCAAATTAAAGATACGTATGATTACACTTTGAGACCCAAAGACATACTTGAATGGGTTAAAACAAAGAGAGAAAAAGAGAAAATTTTATGTTTTGTGTTGGATGGAAATTCAGGTAGCTCCAGTGATTCAAGTAAGCCGCTGCGATCATCATTATTATTATTCCCTCGGGTTTCGAGTGAGAAGTAGGGATTAAACAGCACATCTTCATTTTGTGTTGTTCTCTCCAGACCTCTTCATCTAACCCCACAGTCGCCCATAAACTTTCATCTGCTCCTCACACGATCTCATCTCTGTCACTCTTGGAAGTCCACTTGGGTCCCCTCCGAGGTTCTGGCACCTGATGTCACTGAATGGTCTCCTTAGAGTGAATCCGACACATCTTCATTTTCTTCAGTTTATTTGTTGGGCAAAAAGACCTTGGTTGGTCCCTGGCCAAAGTTTCTTGTCCCTAATTCTTTCTGACCATCTGGTGTTCTTTGATTTCTTGATATTAGATGGCTGGAGGCAATCGGCAGGAAGCTTTCAACCTAGGTTTCATGCCAGTTGGCACTCGTCGGCAAGGCGTATCTGTAACCTTGAAGGAACTCATGTCCCTTCTGAGATTCGAAAGCGCGTCACCCAGTGCTGCAGTTCGAGACGTTACTACTAAGCTATTCGGGCTCGCGATTGGCCTCTTGTAGGACTGCACTCGATATTTTTGATTGAACACTAGTCATTAACTAGTGTAAAGTGTCTGGTCCTATCGT
This sequence comes from Trichobilharzia szidati, assembly GCA_944472155.2. NCBI lineage: Eukaryota > Metazoa > Platyhelminthes > Trematoda > Strigeidida > Schistosomatidae > Trichobilharzia > Trichobilharzia szidati. The sequence goes on from OX235272.1 coordinate 75,254,079, forward strand.
GGTGCAGACTGAATTCTATTAGTCAAGTTTGCAATGTGGCCACCATGTGGCTTCCTGCCGACTGCCTTCAATCATCTAATATTAACAATTCAAGCATTTAGTGTGACTGTAATCTCTGAGTTGAATGTTCAATAGCTAAGCTTTCTTTATCTTTCTCAACATCATTATTGACTGCAATCTCACCTGAGCTTTTAGAATTTTGTAGGACTGTAACAATCGTTAGTGGTAATGGTGGCTGTGATGCGACCGGTTGCCTATTTAGTTTACAAAGCTGCATGGATCTAATAAATTGTTGCTTGTTTAAAACTCGTGTCTGTGAAATAAACACTTGGGATAAAAAATATGCTCATTACTATAGATAACTGACAGTTGAATTATAAGTAAATGAAATGAATATCTCATTGGGGTGAAAACATTCTCAAACGGTTACTATTCTCTGCATTTTCTAGTCTTAACGGTTGGCGTACACTTGTCTTACATTTTCATTTAGTGCCCATCTCTTTTACTTCATGAATAAGGAGTATTTATTGAAATCTCAGTAGCTAGATTCATTCCACTTTACAACACATTATGCTTGTTAGCCCAGTCAAAAGTAGATAAGTATCATGCTCATATCAATTCCAACTGCATTTACCAGTTCACCTGCACTTGTGGCAGCAAGTACAGAGGAAGGACTGAGAGGAGAGCGTCTACTAGATTCTCCCAGCATATTCCTAAAGGTCTCCGTTTGAAAGGCAGCAAAGTGTTCTCGAGTGCAATCGCCAGACACCTAAACGACACCGTATATATAGTGGAAATTAGTCAGGCTTTCAAAATAATCAATACACAAAGAAAAGCATGGTTACTTCAGTTTGCAGAAGCCATTGCCATCAATAGACTTCAACCCAACCTACACATACAGACAGATTGTGTGACTAATCTCTCACTATCCTGACAACGGTTATTCTTTTGTTCTGTTGCATACGTAACATTCCAGTCAATATTGATTTTGATTTTCACCTAATGAGTTGAACTCACTATTAAGGTTTCAAATCTACTAAATCAAATTACTTTATCTATTTTATAATTTTACTTCACCATTCACCCCACTCACCCTGCTGAATTCTCCACTATAATATGTATAAATTAACTCTGTTGTTGTATTTTGTCTCTAGTTCATCCTTGTTTCCAAGAGAAATCTGAATTCCATCCGCTTTGTCTAATAACTATATAAATAGTTACTCTTTTAACACTAAATAATGGGTCTACTTACATCATCTTTGAAATTATGTTGCTTATACTTTCTATTTATAACTTGGAATCACTATGAGAAAAGTATGTTCAGACACCATTTTGTAACTTATAAATGGTGATTATGCAGGATGTATGCAGTTGAACAGGCTGAATCCAGGAAATAAAACGGGCTCGCATTATCCAGTAACTATGTGCTCCTTCTTTCTTTATTAAAACTAATAAAGGGAACCGGTTGTGTGTAAATCTCAGCTGTTTGGTTTCTTCAGTAACTAATGTCGGTTAACGAGAGAGATCATTAAAAACCAGGGAGTACTGGAAAGCTGTTTTGCTCCACTGTAGGTTCAGTCTCTAGTAGGGTCATGGGTGCACATTTATGAAGAATCCTAGAATAGGATGGAGACAAAATAGCTAGCTATCCAGTGCTCCCTGATTTTCAATTATCTAGCTGACTGACGTTAGCTTGTAACTAAGTCTAATAATCGAAATTGAATTTACGTAAATATCCACAAATTCCATAATCCGAATGCTTATATGCTTGCCTACAAACTTAAATCGATGTGCTGCTTGTATACGTTTCTTGGCTTTTGAAAAAATTTAATTTGTCTCGTCTTTTGATATTGAATTTAATATTTATGACAGTAAATCTGTAGGCTAAAGGACCCGGTGAACCCAATTAAACAAAATAATATAATTTACAAAATACCTTGCAATGACTGCAAGTCAAGTCAACTGCATAGGTCAAACTAGTACATCAGGAGTAGTGAGATTATCAGAACATAAGAATTTAGCTAAGGTCAGAAAGATTGACCCTACGAAGATAAGTAATTTAGAAAGAGTTTTCTTTAAAACATCAGACACACTACGAAACAAAATTGTCCATATAAAAGACCAGATCCCTAAAGATTCTCTATCTAATTGTGTCTATAAAATAAAATGCTTGGAATGTGATGCGATATACATCGGACAAATATCTCCAGAAATCAAAATCAGAAGAAATGAACACCGTAGTGCATCTGTTCGACCACAGAGAAATCCGATTGAACTAGAAAAACTTGAAAAATCATCAGCCATAGGTCTACATTGACAATATTTGAAATAATCTAGGAAAAGCATTTGAGAAATCACAAAGAACGTCTAATATCAGAAGCACCTCACATCAAGTGGAATCCAAATTGCCTGAATAGGAATGATGGACTAAAACAGAATCTGACCTGGTTACAACAACTCCATCCCCCATGAAGTGACAAAACCAACACGAATGTGATATCCAAGTTCACTGTGTAAACACACACTGCTTTTATAATTTTACACACGATCAAATCCAACAATCTACACCTGATTTTGTTATCTTTACCAATTGACCAACTTGACAACGAAAAATGACCCCAGACTAACGAACGATGATCAAGTTGGTAAACTTTCTTTTGATATCGTAACAGATGTACTATAACCTTTGTTATTTGGTTTAGGGATGCTCATTGGTATTTTAACTTTCAATGTGTCCTTTTAACTTGACCTAAATCTATTTTCTCACCCCTTAACTCTCTGTTAAATATATGCTGAGATTTTGTAAATTCTGGTTTAATAATACTTTTCTATAGTTTGGTTTGTAAGGATTAGTTATGTTTTACGAGTTGATCACGGACTGATATCAGTTAGAGAACCATTGAAAACCAGGGAGTACTGGACAGCTGCTGTTTTACCCTAGTTTGGGAATCATCGGCAGGTCCTGGGTTCGAATCCCAGTGGGTGCGTACTGCCGATGACTCTCAAACTAGGATGAAACAGCAGCTGTCCAGTACTCCCTGGTTTTCAATGGTTCTCTAACTGATATCAGTCTGTGATCAACTCGTTAATAATACTTTGATAAAGCTATTAGCATTAAATAGCGAAACGTGAGTAAAAACAATATCGTTTTGTTTTTTCATTCAGTGAGAAATACAAAAACATTTATTATAATTTAGAAAGAACTCAGCAATAGCACTACATGCATTAATACGCAACCACACAATAGAGTGGATGGGACAGAGTCGAAATTCTAAAAAGTAATCTAGGTAGGTGGAGATGGAGAGAGATTGATTACTGAATCCTGGTTCATCGAATAATCTGCACCCAACACATGCAACAGAAATGACTGAATACAAATGCCACAGTTATGGAAGATATTATTGCCACCAGTCAAATCAGAGGAGGATAATAAATATTCTTAAAATTCTATTTGAATTTATGTACATCATAAAATTCTAACAAGTTACTTATTTTGACTATAAGAACATCTTATTTCCCATCTTAGTGTATTTGATTGATAACACTAATATTATTTCTGAATGTACTTTAGGTTATATTGATTTTTATTCAAATGTCTAATCAACTTTTACTGAAGTATATAAAAGATGAAGCACGGAAGTTGTGTGAGTGCCTTGACATGATTATGAGTGGCAATAAATTGTGCTCGAAACGTGGTCATCAGTAAATATTACTGTATGACAACACTGTGATTTTATCAAAATAAAATTTTATCCATAATGGAGTTATACTCTACTACAGTGCTTGAGCTTTATACTTATAAACAGAACTTCCTTACAATGAATGAGTGAACCTACAATCCTAAGGGTTCTCTTTACAGTCACATTAATTTTTTAAAATTATTTCTTGTCTTCTGAGTAGACCGTTAGGCTCTAAGCTTTTGATGTTTCAGTAGTGGTGATGTTTGTTTTCGCAGGGTGACTTTATTAGCCCCATGCCCAAAATTCCCTTCTTCTTGGACTTACTAGTAGCCAGTCAAATAGGTAAGATCTAGAAATGCGTTAGTCGGGAGTCGAACCCGGACCATAACTAGTCACTTTGATAGGTACTATCAGACTTTGGTATAAAAACTGCTGAGTACCTCTTTGTTTGATAGAGGTTAAAATAAATGCGTTATCAGATTCCGAATTAGTAGCTCACCTTCCAATCCGAAGGATCTAATTCCTACCGCCAATGTGGTTTTGAGTGAGCACTACTGAAGAGTCTTGAAATGTGAAAAAGCAACTCCTCAGTGCTCCCTAATATTATTTCCGAATGTACTTCATTTTACATTGATTTTATTCAAGTGTCTAATCAATTTTTACTTACGTACATAAATGAGGCTAGAAAGTTGTGTGAGTGTCTTGACATGAATATGAGCAGTAATAAATCGTGCTCGAAATACGGTCATCAGTAAATACTACTGTATAACAACACTGTGTGGTTTTATCAAAATAAAATCTTATCCATAATGGAGTTTTGTTACTTTATTCTGTTTTCAGTTACTTGATAAATTTATTAGAATTTTGAGGTTTGTTTTCCATTTTTCCATATTGTATCAAAATGTGTTACATTGCAAGTATGTAGCGTAAGAAAAAAAGGGATATTGACTCATTTTCCTTCTCTCAAAATGTTTATTCTTTGACTAATTAAAGTTTCAAATATCCTAATGAATTTATGAAGAGACATGCGTCATTCCTACCCTCTAGAAAATGCATTAGCTTTATACTGAAGTAATTAAACTAGACAGACACAGTAAAATTAAGATGCATTTCATATGATACATTTAGAGAACTTTATGCATATGTTACAAACTTTTGCATTAATGTACACGTCGGCTGTCTCACTGACATGTACACAGATTATGTTGTATGTTTGCCTTAAAGATTATTATTATTCCCTTGAGTTCCTAGTGGAACATAGGGCTTCAACTGCACGCCTCCACTTACTTCTGTCTTCTGATGTACTTTTCACTTGCATCCATGTTAGTCCATACTGTTTCAACTCCTCTTCACACGATCTCCTCCATGTCACCCTTCGACGTCCCACTCGCCGCTTCCCTTTCGGGTTCCACTCGAGGGCCTGACGCGCGATGTCACCCAGCGGCCTCCTCAGCGAGTGTCCAATCCATCTCCACTTTCTCCTTCATATTTGTTGGGCGATTGGTTCCTGTTTTGTTTCTTCTCATAGTTTCTTGTTGGCGATTCCTACGGGCCATCTGATCTTCAGTATAGAACGAAGACAGCTGTTGATAAAGGTCTGCAACAGGCTGTTCGAAAAATTCTTTGTGACCCTTCAAGTTTCTGATCCGTATAGAAGAACTGACCGGCTTGACGTTTGTATTGAAAATCCGAATTTTGTTGTTGATGCTGAGTTGAGTGACGAAGATTTCCAGATTGGTTTCAGGTTGATGAATGTGTTTTTCACCTTCCCGATTGTCGATTTGACATCCTCGTCCGTTCCTCGTGTAGTTGAGACAATGCTCCCTAGATAATTGAATGAAGTAACCTCTTTCAAATCCCTCCCGTTGATGGTGATTGGCGCTGGATTTTGCTGCTGTTGTCGTTGTTGGTTGGTTATTTTCATAACCTCCATCTTGTCTATGTTCACCTGGAGTCCTGTCTTCTCTGGTTGCTTCTTCGACCAGTTTATCTGTTTTCGCTTGTAAGTCTTCGATTTCGTGTGACATCAAACATAAATCATCCACGCGCGAAATCCAGGTCTTCTAGATTCTTCACGTCGGTCCAGGATATCCCTGTCTTCTCATTTCCCACTGTCTGACGCATAATCCAGTCCACCACAATTAGGAATACCATTGGTGATAATAAGCACTCTTGTCTGACTCCTGTGTTTACTGCAAACGCTTCGCTGCGTTTTCTGCTGTGGATCACTTGACATGTGCCGTTGTCGTACAGTTGTTGAATAAGGTTGATGAATACTTATAGATTACAAGTGCTCATAAATCCGCAACTATGTACAAAGAGACTTTTAAGTAAAAGACAGGTATTGCAGTGCCTAAATCAGTCAAGCGGCAAAATATTGTCTTACACAGTCTGCTATTATGCGGATGTTTGCGGTGGAATTGCTAGGGGGTAGTGTTATAAAGAAGACTGACATGTCAGAATTTGTCGATCATACAGTGTCAAGCCGGAGACTGCGTTTTTTTCAACGGACTAGTCTGATAACCTGAAGGATTTAGTTCCTATCCTTTGTGATCTCATTGGTCTGTGAACTGATGATGAGTCTTTAACATCTGTCCAGTGCTTCCTCTTTTTCAGTGATTCTTTAACGAATACCGACTGACAAGGAAATATGCATCAAAAATGCTTTCTCGAAGATTGTTAAAGAAAAAAGTGTTATGACCATAAATTCAATCTAGCAGTCGTTGTGTGGAGTTGAATCAATAAGGGATGATATCCGTAAATCGAAAAGCAACTCTACAACTTTTAGCTGTTGCACCATCAATATCTGCAAGAGTGAAAAGTCCATCTCCACGTTGTACTCAAATTTGATATAACCGTCAATAAAACCTGGTACTTTATTAGTCTCCTAGTATAATGAACGTCCTAACTATTCGATTTTTGGGTCTAATGTTCTTATCGCTATTCACAAAGACAACCACCATAACAGAATGTCACTGATATGAGACGCAGAGAAGAGAGGAAGAAGACGAACCATTGAGTAGAGAGCTTTTACTGTCTTAGATCAACAGTGAAAAGTACTTGATAGCAGTTCCACATATATACATATACTTCAGTGACCATGATTCAAATGGCTTCCATTTGAAAGGATAAAACAGCCAAAGACCGATACGTTCAGAGGTTATAATAAGGGGAAAATACAAAGACCACTGTACTGTAAAAATAAATATAATATTCTATGGTTTGGTTTAAAAGGGTTAGTTTTGTTTTTACGAGTTGATCACGGATTGATATCAGTTAGAGAACTATTGAAAGCCAGGGAGTACTGGACAGCTGTTTAATCTTAGTTTTGGGAATCATCGGCAGTACGCACCTACTGAGGTTAGAACCCACCTAATATTTGGGGCCGTGCTAAATCACGAATTGGTAGAAGTTAGAATTAATGGCCCATTGAATCAGGTCCCAGTGGCTGAATATTATACGAGCTCGCCTTGTAACCAGAAGGTCCTGGGTTCTAACCTCAGTGGGTGCATACTGCCGATGATTTCCAAACTAGGATGAAACAGCAGCTGTCCAGTACTCCCTGGCTTTCAATAGTTCTCTAACTGATATCAATTCGTGATCAACTCGTAAAATGTAATATTTCTGAAAAATTATGTGCATATAATATAAAGAGTGAAATTACATTTTACTACTGACTTGGACTTATGATTTTGAAGCTGAAAGGCAACTAAAAGGTTCGAAGTGAGGACATGAGTAAGATACACCTGGCTACTATCACCAATGGTCCTTCTCATTATGATGGACTGGGTCATTCGACAGACAGTCGGGAGTCAGTAGATGAGCATACCTACGGCAAAGAAGTTTAAATTTTTCCGAGTGTTTTATGCGCCATGTCGCAAGAAAGATATATTCAAAAATATGTACAAGCAAAACCCAACAAGTTGACGGAACAGGCAGCCAAGACACGAATTCAGGTGAACGTAGAGAAAATAGAGGTAATATAAATACCAGTCACCACCAATGCAAGAATGAATGTATCTTTCGTGTGGTTTGAAGTCTTTGTAGCTGTTGGATCGATTTTCCGGAGAATAATCGCTAGCTATACTCGCAACCTTCCCTCTTTACCCCGGCTCAGGACCGGACAGAAAATCAGTGGACTAGTGAATTAGGCGGGGCTGACGTGGAGAAGATCGTGTAACAAGGAGATGAGATACTGAGGGCAGTTGTGTGGTCAGCTAAAGAGGGTTGCTGAGAACAGGTCAAAGTGGAGATGTGTTGCTGAAGCCCTATATTCCACTTGGAATCCTCAGGAATAGTAATGGAAAATAATAATAATCAGTGAGACTAACCTAATGAATTAATCTGTTTGTATTATCTGCGCAGCCTTGTTCCAGTAACAGCCGGAACCAGGTTGTCAAAGTTGTCAAGACTGGTATAGCAAGACAGGCACTCACTACTCCTAAATCAGTGTGAAGATTTGCAGCACTTAACACATGGGACAAGACCCTGATTGGTAACATTATTGTCAGGTCAGTGCTTGGTTTGGAAAGTTGCTGAGTGAAAGCATTTCTAATGGTCTACTACAGATGTTCATCAACACTTGCTTTCGCTTAACGTAGTAGATTCGGTGGCCAGCCAGAAAGATTCAGCAAACACGAAGGAACTCTGTCAGCTAATAACATTCATCAATCAGCAGATATCCAGAAAAAAAAAGGAGTAAGACTGATCACTCGCTGACGCTAGGCTTTCGAGTGGAAACCGAATTAAAGCCACTAGGGATGACAAGAAGAAGATTAGCTCATCAGAAGATGAAAGCTTGATAGCATTGGTAGAGCCATTTGAAAGGGATAACAGAAAAGCAAGTGGAGTTTTGAGATCTGCCGCTGAAGCTTCATGTTCCACCTGGAATCAAGAAACGATTAATAATTATAATAATAATAACAGACGTAAATGATACATGTTTGAATATTTTCGTCAACTGATCAAGAAAAACCTCATTTACTTTATCTTATATTTTTCAAACTTAACTAATACTGCCTGGCCAACACCAACAACAACAGACAGCAATCAGCATAAATGGAAAGAACCTAAAAGAAACTACCTCCTTTACCTACTTGGGAAGCATTGTTTCAACTGCAGGCGGAACTGACGAGGATATCAAAGCAAGGATCGAGAAAGCAAGGCAAGCTTTCATTACTCTCAAGTCTGTGTGGAGGTCATCATCATTCAGCGTCAAAAATAAGATCCGTATTTTCAACTCCAATGTGAAGTCAGTACTACTATACGGATCAGAGACTTGGCGTGTCACAAAGAGCATCTCAAACAAACTACAGACCTTCATTAACAAATGCCTTCGCTCAATACTCAAGATCAAATGGCCGGAGAGGATCAGCAACAAAGATCTCTGGGAGCGAACCAACCAGGAACCGATTGTGAATCAAATAGGCAGGAAGAAATGGAGATGGATTGGCCACACTCTGAGGAAACCAGCAAGTGACATCACTAGACAAGCCCTCGAGTGGAACCCGAAAGGGAAGCGACGAGTTGGTCGTCCAAGGGTGGCTTGGAGGAGATCATGCGAAGAGGAGATGAAAGCATGTGGGCAGACCTGGAGCCAGGTGAAAACTCTAGCAGAGAACCGAACGCAATGGAGACGCACGGCTGAAGCCCTATGTTCCTCTAGGAACTAAAGGAAATAATAATAATAATAATAACTAATACTGCCCAACAGTAATTGTACACACATTAAATTCATTTTGAGCCTGGATTAATTCATATGGAGAAAACAACAACAACAACAATACTTCAAGTTAAGGATAATTACTCAAAAAGATTAAAAAAAACAGAAATCAAACATCAAAACAAATTTTGAAGAAGTTGATATAAGACTTTCCCACAAATGTTTATGGATATGTATAGCCCACTTCAGAATTAAAATTTTAACCACACTTTTGAGAGTGATATTAGAAAACATTTCTATTAACAAACTTCTAAAAACCTTCGGCAATAGGGAAATAAATATTTTCTAGTTGAATTTCCAGCTCGTATACACAGATATCTCTCTATAGAGTATTAAAGTAATTATGTCATAAATTCTTGTTTATTTGAATAAGGCATTTAGAAAACAAATTTCGCGAGATGATATCATTTCGTAGTGTCTTTACAACCGCTTTACAACTAACATGGTTAACAATAATAAAATAAAGTTCATGAAAATTACTCAGTTAAATAAAAAACAAAAGTACATACTAATGATCAATCATATCTAGATAGGTCATGTTGTTCATGGTAGGCGAAGACTGAAACTGGGAACCCACTTAGACATGTCGAGCTCTCCATACCACAAAATCGCAAAATGGATTACAGAAGTCCTTACGCCTGTAAGAGACTCATTATCAAATCATTCTGTAAAAAGTTCATTTGATCTGACAGATATGCTAGACACCTTGAACATTAAGGACTAGGTTATGTGTTCAATTGGCATAGAATCTTTATTCATCAATGTTCCCCTTAATGAAACTGTTGATTTCATTTGTGATTACATCACAAGCAATGAAATAAACCTACCTATTCCTGTAACTTACATCAGAGACATCATCTTAATGTGTACAGAAAATATTAGATTCACCTTCCAAGAAAAGGCATACAAACCAATCGATGGTGTTGCGATGGGTAGCTCTCTTGGGCTCTTGTTAGCAGATATTTTCATGTCGAAATCGGAGAGACAAATGCAAGTTATGCTTGGAGAATTTATGCTGTATAAACGTTATGTAGATGACACTCTTAATTATTGGTAATAATAGTAAATCTATTGAAAACTTTATTACCATATTTAATCATATTCATCCAAATATCCGAGTGACTTCTGAACGCGAATCGAATAACAAACTCGGTTTCCTGGATATTACTATGACTAAGAGAGATGATGGAACGATTCAAGGATGTATTTTTCGCAAACAGACATGGAGTGGACAATATCTTCATTTTACCAGTTTTGTTCCTATCCAGTATAAACGTTCCCTAGTGAAATGTTTGTTCTCAAGGGCCCGAAAAATATGCACGAGTGACACATTGATGGATGAGTTTCGAAATATACATTCAGTTTTATTAGCTAATGGTTATCCGGAGAACTTTATCACTTGTCACAGTGAAGAAAGACCACATCTCGAAAAGACAGCTTCTGTACCAAAGAAAGCTATCTTTATTAACCTACCAGTTAAGGGTGATCAAATCATAGAGTTGAGAGCTCAGAGACTTCGGTCAGCCATCAAACGCACATTCTACGCCGCATCTCTTTCCGTCATATCTCGAATAATTTAGATCCCTGTACCTACGACTACAGGTTCACCTGCAGTTGCGGTGATACTTATATAGGTAGAACCAACAGAATGTTCCGATTTCGTCGAAAAAACATGTTCCAAAATGGCTACTAAATTATGTAGAAAATCTCAATGCAGTTAACCTTAATAGAAATCAATTATCATTGCAAAGCACCTATTATTGTCAGGTCACAAAATCAATATTCATGACTGTTTCACAATTATTTCACATAACTCTAATTGAAGGTTATTGAAAGTGATGGAAGCACTTTGGATTAATCACATACAGCCTAAACTGTGTGCACAAAAGACAATGGACTTCAATCTTCACCTACCATGGACAACATGACCTATCTAAATATGATTGGTCATTATTATGTACTTTTTTTGTTTTTATTTAACTGAGTAATTGTCATACCTTTTATTTTAGTTTATTATTGTTAACCATGTTAGTTGTAAAGCGGTTGTAAAGAAACTACGAAATGTCGATGTCATCTCACGAAATTCGTCTTCTTAATGTCTTATTCAAATTTATCAAAAGGACTAATTGTTTTAATCTTATTTATTTGTTATAATCTCCTCGAGTTTCGAGCGGAACATCTACGTTTCATCCTGTCCACTTCAGTCGGCTTTAGCTAGCTATCGTCTGCATGTAACCTTTGGACCACAGCTCAGATCGTCTATTTCCATACCGGTTTTTATCTAGGACGTGGCACATGATGTCTCCCAACGGTCATCTCAGCATGTATTTTATCTTTTCCCATTTTCTTTGGATTATTTTTTGAACAACAGGTTCATGATTTGGTTCGTTTCTAGAGTTTATGTTAGTTCTGTCTGCTTGGTTATCTGATCTACAGTATGGAGTTAGAGAAGACAGATGTCGACGAAAGTTTGAAGGCTATTGGAAATGGTTCACGTGGCGCTTGAAGTCTGTGGACCATATAGAAGCACTGACTTCACGTTGATGTTCAAGATCCGAATCTTTATCCTCATGCTGACTGTAACATATTTCCACACTTATTTCTGGATAATGAAGGTCTGCCTTGCCTTTTCGACCATGGTTTTGACATCTTCGCCTGCTGCCGAGATAAGTGAAAGATTAGTTGATATTTGTTGCTGCTAGTTAGGCATCCTTATCAGCTCTGTCTACTCTATAGTCGCTTGACGTTTTATCTTCTATGCGTGCCTCTTCTGTCAACTCACCTGTTGACCTTCGAGTTTGTGTGACACTAGACGTAAGTCATCCAGGAAGTCTAAATCTTCTGAAGTTTTCTCGCCGGTACAACACATTTCCATCTTCATACTACACATGGTTTGTTGGATCATACAGCCGACCACAATCAATAACAGAATAGATGATATTTAGGCAATCTTCTCTTACTTCTGTCTTTATTTCTAAAACATCGCTGGATTTCACATCATAAATCACTCGACATGTGGCATCATCATAAAGCTGTAGAATGTAGCTGATAAAAGTTAAGGACACTCTGTAAGTGTTGAAACAGTTTCCAAATCATTTCACAGTCAAGTCTGCCAAAGATGTTTTCAAGGTCGATGGATTTAAGGTAGAGATTTCACTGACATTCTATGCTCTGTTCGATGATGATGCGTAGCACCGCTTTCTCTTGATTTCCACTCCAGAATGTCATTGTCTATTCTAGTGACCAGTAGGGCAATTTCGTTTAAATTATCATCTACATAAATTCATGTGGATTCACTTTATGGAATTGAGTAAAATGTGAAGAACTAAAATGAAGTAAATCACGTGTTTATCTTCAAAAAAAGGCGACAAATATTTAGCGCCAGTTTTGTTTTTTCTCATTCTACTAAGCAACTGTCAAAAGCGAAGGGAAGAAAAATGTGGGCGTTTCGCTTTTCTGTCTTTCATTATTTCGGTTTTATTTTTTTTGTATTTGCTGTGTACTCTTTTCGTAGAAGCCTTATTTTTCATAATTTCTGCTTTAACAGACAGTATTACAAACAAAAAGTCAAGGAAATGTATGAAAATTAATGGACTGACTAATGAAGAAATCATTTCATAGCGTTTATTCTAATAAATATGTTTTTAAGTATTGGTTTTGTAGGGATTTTATTTGATTGGCTGGAGGATTTTCATCTTCAGCTGACATCACTTAGAGAACCATTGGAAAACATGCAGGGAATGCTGGACAGCTATCTCCTTTCTCCTAGTTCAGGACTCTTCATCAGTACACAACCACCGTCAGGATTCATACCCAGGACCTTCTGGAGAACTCGTAGACTATTAAGCCGCTGGCACTCGATCCAGTGGCCAGTCCGTGAATTCTAACGTCTGCCAATTCATGAAATAGCTCGACTACTTCGCAATGTCTTCTTCGATGAGTTACCATCTCACCTTCGACCTGCTGTACCCTACTGGTCACGGCTTCCCACTAGAACTTAAAGTAATTGCATGAATAGGAACAGTCGCTAGTGAGCATCAGATGAATTTTCAAGTATTGGTTTTGTAAGGAATTTGTTTAATTGGTTGGTTGGATGATTTTCATCATGAGCTGACATCAACCATTGGAAAAACAACTGGGAGTACTGGAGAACTGATGTCAGCTCATGATGAAGATCCTCCAACTAACAAATAATAATAGTAATTTGCTTTATTCCAGAAACAGTACTAGTGGTACAGTGTGGAATTTTCAGCACATATCTCCAATATTTGCATCTAATTTTATCAAACATTTAAAAAGGAGTATTTCAAAAAATAAATATAAAGACAACAACAACAACAAAACAAACACAAAAATAATGAAAAAATGCGAAAAAAATACCAGGAAGTAGAAAGGAAAATAAACAGCATATAATAATGTCACATTATTGGGTAGTGGAAGCTATGATATGATTATGCATGGTGACAGTAAAGCTATAGTCATATAAGAAGTTATGAAATGATATTTAAGAATGTTTATCGCCAAGATGATCAGTTAATTTAGGTTGAAACAGCACTAAACAATCATAAAATAACATTTCAGGGTTGTTTTTTTATCAGGTCTAATGCGATGTTTGTAGTAGTAGTGTGAGTAATCCTGCATAATACAAAATATTAGAGATGGTGATAATGGCGTTCACAATCAAGATTGTCAGTTAATGTTGCCGAACAAAAAAGAAAAACAACAACAACCACAAAAACTAATAATTACATGATGGTTAATGATAGGAAAAGTTTGTACTACTCATAGTGCTAATATAGTCGGAACCAGTAGATACACAAAAGAAGGAATAGAGTAAAGTACAAAAAGTAAGCCAATGTTAATAATTTAGGTAGCTAAGTATGTTTAAGAAGGAGTTGACTAGAGAATACAAAATAAGAGAGAAATAAAAGAGCCTAAAATTATGTTATTAACAACAAAGAAAGTCATAGGTTTCACGCTTAACATTGTCTCTGTCGCACATGGTGCTTACATGCCATTAGCTTGCTTAAATATGCATTGTATAATTGTGATTGACTAGTGTGCATAAATGTTACTAATCCTGACTTACAAGTTTTCTTCTAAATTAATCATACATTCCCCTAAGCGCCTGTAACACACACGACATTTTCTACAAATGTAAGTAGCTTTTATTACATGGTTGAAGGTAATCTGCAGGAAGCCTTACGCCTTGGTTTTGTGCTTGTTTTCATTCACCAGTCAGAAAGGCGTATTTGCAATACTGAAGGAACTTATATCTCATATCTGGGTTATCATCAAGTGCTGCATTCAGAGACGGTACAACTGATCTATTCGGAAACTTCATGCAGTTCTTCCCATTAATAAACTTGAACAAAACAAGAACAACAATTATACCAGGATAATATGAGCTCATCTTTTATTATTTCGAGGATTCTTCTCAACTGGTTACAACCTGAACGATAAAAAAATACGAATTACATTACATTAAAGATTTGAACATACTCTTCCACAATCACAAGGAGTAATTGGTAGGGAGTAAAAGAAACATTAGTCCGGAATGATTTAACTAATTAGGAGTTACAAACACTGGCTTGGAAACATAAACAGAGTTGCGTATATATGTGTGTGTATAGAAACAAGGTTTAGCTAGAAAGAGTACAACAAAAATAGTAGATTACGTAACTAAAGAAAGTGCTTTATCTAATAGCCAATAAAAAAGAAGAGGAAAGACCAAGGTAGAGTGAATCATGTTTAGATGAGAGAGTAGAGTTTTCTAAACAAGAAAAAGGGTGACTCATAAAAGTTGTATATTTTGTCATCACCAGGGCAGTGCAAGATTCAACACTGTCTCTTTCTGCGTACATAGATTTGGTTTAAGTCGTTTGATAGCATCTGCTTCAGCAAAGAGTAGCAAGCTAGGTTTCCGTTGCTTGTTGATTATTTTGAACGACTTCAGGTTGTCTACAATATGACCAGTGTCTAATAGATGACGTGCAATTGCACTGTTTAATGCTTGTGGACCGTTCAATCTCAGGTTCTTTGGTATGTGTTCAGAAATGCGGACAATAACCCTTCTCTCTGTTCTTCCAATGTATGTGTTATGGCAAGAACATGTAAATTGGTAGACACAGTTGGAGGTAACATGAGGTGGTTATTTGTCCACCTTTGATTGTGTCAAACAACTAGTTGTTTGTATATATAATATATATATATATGCAACTCTGTTTTTGTTTCCAAGCCTAATTGTCTAATTGATCTCTTCGGGTTAGCGATTGTTGCTCCTTCGGGAATGTATTGAACACTAGTTACTGCATAGTGTCCAATCAAAGTAATTAAGTAAGTCTTTTAAAAATAACAGTAAACTGTTATTTTTGCTTGGAGTGAAATAAATGTTTCGGCCAAATATTTGTTACAATTTCACCAGGTGGTTTTATTTCTCCTTTTCTGAAGACTGACATTTACATGTGTGTTGGTATAATAGGAGAGGATAAAGATTTCTCAGGTATTGATTCATCTTCGTCTTTCTGATGCCTTTCTGCCTATTCATTAAGGAATCACATGAGTAAATGAATGTTTAAATACAAGGCACTTGAAAATCGTGTTAATATACGAAAGGTGAAAAAAAGTTGTCGAATTCACAATATGAGAAATCATTTCGGAATTTGTAATTTACACATTTCGAGGTAAACATTCACCACAGTCTTCTTTGAAAAGCAGAATTATGTACGTTACAGTCTTTCATAGTATCAAGCAAGTCACATCCTGTTTGTAATCTGAATAATTTTGACTTACGAAAGGAGACTACTTTGAAACTTCTTCTCGGACTTTTGCGAATTGAAATTCACGAAATAACTTGCAGATCACAAATTTGACCAGTTCACTCAAGTAGCTAGTTGTCAGAATTCAGGTGGTTGGAAATGATATACCATCTGAGCTTAGTCGAACTGGGTACACTGCTGACGAGATTGGCTCTAAATAATCGAGACAGCTGTCCGGTGTCTAGATCCTTTCGATGTGATTAGCAAGAATTACTGGTTAGTGCGAGTGGAATCAAGCTACCCCTATCAGTCAATAAGTAGCATATACCATCAAGCATAAGAAAGTGACTGTAGATGTCTAAAACGTGTAATTATAAAAAATGAATAAATTAGACACCTAAGTATAATAATCGACCTCAAAATCCTCACTAAACAAATGAAATCAATTTCAGAACATTAAAATAGTTTCTGATGTCTGCTTTTTATGCCCACATACAGTTCGAATCCTGCTGTGCCTACCGAGAATCGGGCGGTCTGTGACTGTGACCAGTCCTTACAAAATAGGTGTGACTCATTGCCAGGTGTGCACGATTGCAAGTGGTTGTTGAGTGATATTTCCTCTTTTGTGTACAGTTTTCAGTCTTACATGTGGCTTTTGTTTATACATGTTGTAGGTGTACTTTAGATGCTACTGTTGTTTTGCATCATAATATTGTCTTCAGATTGGATGAAGGTGCCTAATGTGTTAGGTGTGCGTTTCCACACTTAACTCTGTACCTAGACTCCGCTTAATAAACAAGCTTGCTGTAACGCAGACAAGCTACTTGAATCATTATTAGTCGCATTTTTATTTTTCGATTAGGAAGGAGTAAACTATATATGAGGAAAAGTCTTCTACTTATTTGATTACTGTAGCTGGTATCTGTCAAGTGCTAGTTTTGCTACTTTTCTGTTTTGTTTCTTCTTGAGTGGCTTGCCACATTGAGAAGAAGCCAGTTTTGTTAAGTTTGCTGACTGTTTCCATGTCGACGGTTACTTTGCAATCATATTGTTCCGAAAATGAGTAACTTTTTGTTAGAAATTAGTTAGTGGTCCTCGTGCAGTGGTCTTGATCCAAATCTCTCATAATGTCAGATAGTTAATATGACTTTCAGATACAAGGATGATTTATATGAACTGATTTGTTCCTGTGATTCTTGTATCATATATGGCACAGAAGTTGAAGCCAAGTCAAGTGTTAAGTACCTCGGATTGTATCTTTCTTGGTCCTCCAACATCATGTTAATTTCTAGAAAGGGTACTGAAAACTGTTGGTAGGGAGATTGTGTAATCATGTGATCCATTTATCTGATTCATTGTAAAAGTTCTGTACCATTCGTGGCCATTGATTTCGGTTCATATTAGTGTGATGTATCAGCAATGTTGAAGAGTTCCAGACTGGGACGAGATGGAAGCTGGGTGCTAGTTAGTTTTTAGATAATACTCTATCTGATGCTAATTTGTGATAACATGTATACTGGAGTTACATTGGTTAATTAAAAATGCGAAATGAGTGTCTGTTGGTTAGTGAACATGCTATGAATCCTTGAAGTGCTGTATTAATAAAGTTATTTTTAATAAAGAAGTTTTATTCATTTTAAGTGCTGTAAAATTTTACATTGACTGTTTCTGATGACTGCCCTATTCAATCCATGTTCAAGTACTCAAGACCTTGTCTACTGTCTTTGCTTCGCTTCTTCATACATAGTGTAGCGGTGAAAATTGACTCGTATTGGCTTAAACGCAGAGAACCGAACACTGCATCCTATTGTATAGCTTTCTGAAACCTCCTTGAGACAATCACAGTCACCGAACTCTCCAAAAGACAACAAAAAGACGGCTGTTTATAACTGGGACTGATGCGTAATTCCACTCAAGAATAATAATATTCAAAACTCAAAACTATCTTGACAGTGCATTCAGGCAGTAATACAGACCGGGTAAGTTTCTAAGTACAAAACGATTTTTGTAGAGTAAAGTTGGTTAACTAAACTTCACCTGTAAGAAATACCTGAAAATCAAGTAGATTATTCCTACTAACATGGGATGAAAATTCTTTCCACAAGAATCCCACACTAACAATTCCCAATGACAGACCATGGGCAGAATAACCTAGACTGACTCAAACAAAATCACATCGCAATACAACACATCGTTATAATGTCGAACAGACATAAAGAGAAGCTTTGGAAGTAGAGACTTAACAGGGACAGAGACGAAGAGTAGGAATCAAATCATTGTAGGATATGAAAGTGTCAGAAATATGCTGTACATTAGAGATTTGATTAGTTGGTTAGAGTGCTTGTTAACCACTCGAGTGGCCTGGGTTTCGATCTTTGACCGGCTCACTCCTAAACTCCTCTTAACCGGTAGTAAGCCTGGTAAAAACGGAAGATTGGGCGTGAGGCTGGCAAGACTGCCCCACATAAAAAACACCACTGCTAAAGGGTCAAATTCTGAAGCCTTATGTTACACAGGGGAGGCGAAGGGATGAATACACTATATACCTATGTTTTATGTAAGCCATTCTGGTTAAAGACTAGCCAACTGGATAATGCATAAAGTTTCCAGACGATAGATGATGGGTTTCGAAATTTCAATGAGAATACCATCATTTACATAAGATGCAGTTGCATCCAGGTGACAAGACGCAGATGAGATGAATTCCACTGTTAGTGTATAACAGTCAAGTATCCATTCACCATTGTTACATACAAAATTAGGCTAATCAGACAATTGCAAATTAGTTCTTCTTCATTTCACGAGGTAAATCAAGCGCGTACTAACAGATTTTTTTCCTGACTTTTCAACTAAATAAAAAAAACGCAGTTGAAATGAACAGAATTACAAGATATCTTCAAATGGTGGCAAATTAATCCTTCTTGACATTTTTTTTCTCAATGATGAGATGTATTCAATGATCAAAGTGAAATTAGATTTGAAGAAATTTACTGTCTTCTTGTGATCTATTTGCATCTTTCATTGTAGAAAATGCTTTTTATCTGTACAACTGACCTCCCTATCTTTTGATGTATGACTGAAAAGTGAAATCATCAAAGAAATAAAGGAATAAAAAACAATCAGATGAATTGGAAATGTATCGAAATGTAAAATTTTCAGTCGAGATTAAAACTCTGTTCCTTCGTTATTCATCCGTTAATGGGAAAATAAAGAGGAATTGTTTTCGAAATGAATATTTCGTTGATGGATATTTCTTAGAAGTCACTGGTTTTAAAAGAATAAACTCAGTAGTATCGTTCGAAATAGAAGGATTGGATCACTTAGGATGTGAATATTTCAGCTTTGTTTAATTCAATTTTAGATTTTCCCGTCGATTGATTGGACCGAAGTTCTCGGTCTCAGAGTGACATATCGGCTTCTTGTGCAGATACTTCGAAGATGTCTGGGCATGTAATTAGAAGTTAATTAATGGATAGTGACTAGCAGTGGAATCCAGGATGCGCATTTCGTCCTATTTGGGACTCGCCAGCTGGATATACTCATATTTGGCAGTGAGTGATGATGTTCCCGCAGTGATTCGGACCCAATCGACGGGAAAATCTAAAATTAAATTAAGTAGTTAATAGGACACTTTGCATAAGGGATCGCTCTCATGGCCCTAGTGGTCTAGTGGATAACGTTTCGGCATTTGAAACTGTGGGCACTTGGTTCGAGCCTTGGTTGGAACATCATCACTCACTGTAGAATGCAGGTACATCCAGTGAGGAGTCCCAAATGGGACGAAATGCGCATCCTGGATTCCACTACTAGTCATCATCCATCAATTAATTTTAGCTTTGTATTTGATTTTGAATCTTCAGAACTGAGTCTTTTCGATCTGATTATGAGCGATAAATTGTTCTCGAAACGTCATCAACAAATATTACTGTATAACACTGTGAGATTGTCAAATAAATTTCCTCCATAATGGAACCCAAGATTTCTTTTTCATAAACACATAATAGAATGGTTGATTTTTGCAAATACGTGGCTAAACGGAGAAAACGGAAGAATCTCTAGTGATGTGCTACCCGAAGATTCTATGAGTTATTCCTTCACATGTTACCACATTGCCAGTCATCTACTTTGTTGGAGTCTTGAGTTTTAAATACCGTTGATGCATGAAATAAACTTTCTGTTGCGAAACATCATAGCATTCATTAAACGTATATTATTATTCCACTTAATATTCTTTGTTTACCAGCGGTTCTGTCGTTTGATTTCTGTTGACGAATGCATAAGCCTTGAAACAGCTCAATCTCCCAACATTCACCATTTACACGTGTAGATTTTTATTGAAAAAAGTACTCTAAAATAATATACATACATATTAGATGGTTGAAGGCGTTCGGCGGTAAACCGTAGAACTAGACTTCATGCTAGTTGGCAACTGTCAGCAAGGCATATCTGCAACCTTGAAGGAGCTCATGTCCCTTCTCAGATTCAGACTCGTGTCACCCAAAGCTTCAGTAAGAGACGTCACCGTCTAATATCAACAGTTCGATGTGTACGGCGATGGCCAGGCACCTAGAATACTGGCCACACTGAAAACTTGACCAACAGAATTCACTATGCACCGAACAAAGGATTGGAGACATTACACTAGTTACTAACTAGTGTCCAATCAAAATACATACAGATTGGTGAAGCATTTTGCGCAAAATGCATCATTTTGAGTGGTAGCAGTCAGCCGATACAATTCCTTGAATTCTTATGAAAGTTTCTAACAAATGTAATCCATAAAGTCGGGTATAACAGAGACATTGAGTAGCTACGGCGTTTTATGACGAATTGACGAAAGTTAATACTGGTCAGCTTTTGGATTCTAAGTTGAAGAATAGTGGGGTGTTGACTGACTGATATAAATTTCTTGAATTCGGTCCCAGTTTCTTTTCTAAGGTGGGCACTACTCAAGAATTACTATTGAGGATGAATGGTTGAGTTTAACATCTTGTGGTTTACAGTTGTCCACTGAGTTCTGTTGATAAGTGATGTAATACTAGAACATCAAAATTTACATTCTATTTGAATACCTTATGGTTGTACTTAAATTCCGTGAAGCAGACAGTTTATTTCCTCATTGTAATCTGTATACAAAATATGGTGTAGTCTGTGATGAGGTGCATTGTTTTTGCAATGTTGTGAAGTAATAAGCTGAGAAGTATAGACCTTCATAATAACACTTCTTTACGAAATTTACATAAAGATGTTTTCGTAAAATAAATGACTCGAAACGCTTTGTAAACATCTCATTTCATTGACTGTACCTTTATAAAACACAAAATAAAATTGAATATTTACTAAATGAGTCCGTTAGTTTTAGGGTATAAATTCAATGATCCATGAATAGGAGGTCATTGTGGACTGATAAACTTAAATAAGAATGATTCAAATTAAATAATTTACTCAGAAATGTGTTTTGTTGCTTCCGCAAACGAATTTATTTTGAAATCTACATGAGGCGTAATTTATAAGACTCTGAAAGCTCACATAGTCGGTTTCAGAAAATATTTTTTTAATAAAAACCTCACTTCATTTAAACTATTGTTATGATAATAAATGCCAGAATAGATTAACTGCGTATAAGTTGCACTGTGATCTGTTAGCGAGTAGTAGACTAATAGAAATTGTAGATTTTTCATTTTTTTCACAATTCAAGGGATGCTAACAAAGGAGGAAGACAGTTATTATTCATGTGAAGCAATGATTCAATGAAACAAAGGTCCAAAAACGAACGTCACTTATGATCAGTGGAAGAAATCCAAAGGAAATTGTCTCTCTCATTTATCCCACATGGACAGTTGGTGGCACATGTGATGTCAAAGACAGCTAGGATCAAGAAGGCAAGACTGGCTTTCATTACCCTAAGATCAGTGCAAAGATCTACATCAGTCAGAACAACGAACAAGACCCATATTTTTCACACCAGTGTCAAGTATGTGCTCCTGTATCACACAAAGACATAGCAGGGCTCAAGTGGCCTATTGAATTATGCTCTGAAGCGATGGGTACTGGGTTCGGGATTCAGTGGTAAAAGCGTCAGTCACTGTGACGATTGCAAATCCATCCAGCTGGTCAGTCCCAAATAGGCCAAAATGTTCATCCTGGATTTTACTGCTAGTCACCATCCACCCAATATACGATCTAGTATGGCCGACAGCAGGCAGACTTCGGTCCTCCCCTCGAAGTGCTCTCGTTTGCCCATATCCTCTGCTAAGTCAGTCCTATCAATTTTCTTCACGCGGTGGGGGCATTCCTCACATAAGTCTGGCATTTACAACTGGACCGGTAGACATGCTAGTCTACTTAAAGGAGCTGGAAAACTCTGATTCCAAACCTATGGTGCATATGAGCTCTAGAATCCGAACGGACAGAATCACTTTTGAACCGGGTTTGGTGACCGGAAACCATGGGAACGTAGCTGGAGACGCTGCTCTACTTCCATGTAGACGAGACTTCAAGGCCGTCACCTGCCTCAGTGAATCTAATGGGAGGTATCTCGGCCCTCTCATGAACTGTGAAATTTTGCATGGCGGATCTCCTGGTGCCCATAATGTACCACTTCGCTGAACCAGTAATTCAGAAACCATTGGTTCGGATCGTGTCACGATTCAGATTCCCAGTCTATCATCAATCATAACCCAGTACACAACGTAATAACAATATTTTTAGGAGCATTCTGCCCAGAAACAAGCCACATCTGTTTGATTCAAATCAGTTAACTTTCTAGTGTTTCTAGTCAGGTCGCTGTGAGAAGAAATTATGCTAAAGATTAGCTCACTCTAACCGAATTCTGACTTGAAAGTAAAGCTTATTTTCATTCACCAGGTTTTTTAAATATCCTCATACCTCGACGCAATTCACGGTTGTATACATCCACTTGGTTTTTTTGATGAAGTTTATTTTTTCACTTTTCGAAAATACTGTAACGAACTCTTCATTCAGGAGTTATAAATGCACATATGTGCTATAATAAACTAATTTAAGTATTTTGCGAGAAGTGCGCAAATACAGTAAGTATAGAGGCAAAGTTTCTGATTAATTTAGGATTCTCATACCTGAGCTAACACTGGAACTGAAATATATTTTGAGCGCAATGTTTTTTGTTTATCCCTAGGATAATACAATTCCCAAGTTTCCTCCCCTTCCTCCAGTTTTTCTGAAGCTGCCGTCTCCATTTTATATATTAGAGAAATTTTTAAAAAATAGAAAGAGAGCGACAGAAAAGTTTTCTCAAAATTTTCAGCATTCGAGTTTTGGGTCTATGTGTAAAAATAATTGAAAATAAAAATACTTACTGAAAATTTTGAATTTTCTTCTTTTCGACTACACTGCAACTAAATGCTCAGTGTCTCTTGTTATATTGGCTCCAATTAGTGCAGTCATTTTGCTGAGGCATAATGTCAACTTGATGCCATCTGACTAATGGTGATTAGGAGTGGAATTCTTGGTGTCCATTTCATCTTATCAGATTCAATGCAACTGGATATATTTGAACAAAGGTGAGTAGTGGTTTTAGCTCTGAAGCTTAAGTTAAGAGATTCACACAATGAGTTTCAGGTCCAAGTATCACTCACCAGAAGGCAGATAGACACATCTAGGTGATGTGTCCTAAACGAGATAAAATGCGCATCCAGGATTCTTGTGTTGATAAATACAAATCAGTTAAAAGCACGAATTCATACACATAGAATATTATTATTGTTCCCTTGGATTTCGAGGGGAACATAGGGTTCCAAAAACACATCCTAGTCTCTTAGGTCCTCTTTAGCTGGCCCTTTGATCCCCCATAGTCTCTTGTCTACTCCTCTCACTATCTCCTCCATATCAAGTTTGGACAACCAACCTTTCGCTTTCCATTCGAGTTCCACTCGAGGGCCTGGCGTACGATGTCACCCAACGATGTCATCAGCATGTGTCCAATCGATTTTCATGTCTTCCGACTTATTTCTTGGGTAATGGGTTCTTGATTGGTTCGTTCCTGGCCAGAGTTTCTTGTTGTTATCTCCTTCAGCCCAGGCATCCGATCTTTCATACTGAACAAAGGGGGTAGCTGTTGCTAAAAGTCTGTGGCCTGTTAAAAGTACAATCCGTGACGCGCCAAGTTTTTGACCCATATAGAACAACTGACTTGGTAGATGTCCAAACTGATTTCACATTGATGAATGTCTGCCTCGCCTCTCTGGTTCTGGTTTTGACATCCTCACTCATGATGCCGCCCGTAGTTGAGACGATGCTGACTTGACAAGTGAAGAATGTGACCCCTTTCAAATTTCCTTCATCGATGTTGATTGAGGTAATATGTGTAGCATTAAATAAGCATCATTGTTGTGCGTGGAACCAGACTATCCTTTTTTGCAAAATTTGGAAATGAATATCTATTAACGCAGATATCAGTTTGACTGCTCCTATAGTTCCAGTTACATTGGGCACACAATTAGATACATTAATTGGCTGATTTATGAACATCATCCTACATGGTTAAGCAAGAGACAGATAAGGTCTATTCCTATTTCTGTTTCAGCTCACCTTGTACAGACTGAAAATAAAGCCAATGTAAAAACAGCATTTAAAGTTGTCCCCTGTACTCTAACTAATCTTCATTTTGACATAATTGTTCATCTTGTACACCAGCAGAAACTAAACATATGCATTCAGAAGAAGTTCATACAGACGATTTCTTTACCTTAGCTATCATTACTTGATTGTAAGAAATCTGACAGTTCCCCCCTTAACCTCCTGATAGCGTCAGTGCATTTCAAACAAATATTTTATAAAAGTAAGATGGCATAATGCCATAACCATAATTTCTCATCAGACTGAATCAGTCTTTTTACTGGCTTAGGAATCATCTTCTCAATGTTTGAAACGTTGTCTGATTTCTTTCAAGTCCCTTGAGTAATCATGAGACAAATAGTGTTATTTTTAGAAAAATGAAAACAAGTAATTAAGACAGGAGACTCTTTTTGAACACCTTTATTTTCAAGCTCTAGATTTTCTAATATGTATACACACATAAACGTATGTGAATTTTCTGAAATAAAAAGATGTGAAATGAGACAAAATATTTGTGGTTATAATCATAGTAATACCTAAAAAATGGGTGATATAACATATAAAATAATGGATGGGATGCATAAATCTCAGAAACAGCTTACAGCGGAATAAGTGTTTAGAAAAACCCTCCTGAATGATCCATCTTACAGTATTGACATTTATTTGGTATATTTCAACTTGTTTCCTACCCTGATAGTCGTTGTTCTAACGTATTTGTATCCCCAATGGCTTAATCCTTATTATTTGTCCTCTGATGGCGTTAATAATGTGCTGTTTTATAATTGTGATTTGTTAGAAAGAAGTCAGTGTTGGCTGTGGAGATTTTGAACCTCAAGTGTCTGCAGGAAATGCTTGATACGTTTGATTCTTGCTAACAGAGTTTCTTTTTTATCCCACCTTGTTGGGAATATTCTACTTGATTCTCAGGAGATTCTTAAGGTGGATTTTTTTGGTTAAGTAATTTTGAAAAGTTTGTTTCTGGGGGGCTGATTTGTTTCAGCTTTGACCACAGATTGAGATTACTTAGAGAACCACTAAAAACTAGGAAGAACTGAACTGCCGCGTCATTCTAGTATGGGATTCATCAGCAATACGCACCCATCGGGTTTTAACCAAAATTATTCTGATGCTCGCAAGTGACTGGCTGCAGGATAAAGTTGCTTGGAGTTCTAGTGAGAAGTCGTGACTAAGAGCCAGACGGGAGAATTCATTGACTAGCCAGTGAGTCGGGTCCCGATGGCTGTATGGTCTACCAGATTACCTTGTAACTTGAAAGTCATGGGTTCGAAATCCAGTGACTGCCTCCTACAGATGAGTTCCGAACCAGGACGAAACAACTGTCCAGTACTCCTTGGTTTTCATTAGTTCTCTAATTGATATCAATCCGTGATCAACTCGTAAAAACATAACAAACCCTTACAAACCAAACTATAGAAAATTAATCTGATGCTCGCTAGTGACGTGCTACAGGATGGAGTTTCTTGGAGTTCTAGCGAGAAGTCGTGACCAGTGAGGTCCAGTAAGATGTCATGTGTGAGGATGGATGTCCCGCCAACGACAATGGTTAGGGTCGCGCTAAATCACGATTTGGTAGAAGTTAGAATTCATGAGTCATTATTATTGTTTCCTTTAGTTCCTAGAAGAACATAGGGCTTAAGCCCCACATCTCTGTTGCGTTCGGTTCTCTGTCACCTGACTCCACGTCTACCTTTATGCTTTCATCTCCTCTTCATATCACCGACGACCAACTCGCCGCTTCTCATTCGAGTTCCACTCGAGGGATGGTCTGACGTGTGGTGTCACGCGATATCTGTTGCACGATTGGTTCCTGCTGGGTTGGTTCGCCCGCAGAGATTCCCACCTGTTGCTGATCTTTCCTGAGCGGCCATCTGATCTTGATTGTTGAGCAAAGACAGCTGTCGATGAAGGTTTGTAGTTTGTTCAGAGTGCCCTTCGTGATGCGGCGTCAAGTCTCTGATCCGTAAAGTAGCACTGACTTCACACTGGAGCTGAAAACCGGTTATTATTTTTCATGCTGAGTGCTGTTGATCTCCATACAGACTTGAGGGTAATGAAAGGTTGCCTTGCTTTCTTGATCCTGTGTTTTTAATATTGTTGTACTAATCTTGAATGGTACCTGACTAAAGGAAATTTATCAGGTTATACAATAGAGTAGATCAAATAGTTCCTTGCGTTTAGGCCATAATAGTTCGGTTTTGGTCACTACACGGATGTACAACTAATAAGATTAGAAGGCAAATGGAAAAATCTACATGACAGATTCAGAATTTTGATAAGACAACACGGGAAAAAACTGTGTTGAATTCAACAGATAATAAAGAGTGACAAGTGAGCTAACACTGGAAATTGTTCAAAATAAAAATAATGATAATATTATGCAAAGAAATAATAAGGAATGGATGTAAATACTAGCTAAACAAAATGAAAAATAAATAAGTCAAAAATGGGGATTATAATCTAATATGACATAGAACAATTAGGACCATGAAAGAAGTGGTTGAGCAAGCTGTTTCTGTATGAAGAGTTAGAGTTTTTCTGTTTCTATGGTCAAACCTTCACTAATACAGATGAGTCGGGTGCGCAATGCTTTTGACACATTATTTTTCGTTTTATAGGTAACAGAAAAGGAATAGGTTGTAGAGATAAGTTGGCCGGTATCAACCAGATGTTCAGTTATCTCTTTTCATTTAGTTCCACCCCCAACATTTCGTAACCACTCAAGATGGTGTTCCTGTAATATTGTGAAAAGAGCCTCTATCGAACAACCAATCTGCATTAGCTCCGCAGAGACAGATGACCTGGTAGATACACTTAGAGTAGGACAGGTTTTCTAGGCTGATGGTCCAACACAGCGGACTGCCCCCGAAACTTAATCAGTCGTGATCAGAATGTGAGGTGAATCATAACAAAAAGATTAGCAACGCCTCTGAAGTGAAGACAAGAGTAAGACAATACTGTCTATTAATCACTGATAATAATCCTGATTTTGGTCAACCGGATAATGCAACAGACTGTAGGTGACAAGAATATGGGTATATTACTGTACCAATAAGAAGTCTTTACAAGATCTCGAATCAGCGGGTGATTTATGTTCATCGTCTAACAAACTCGAAGATCCACAGTTGAAAATCAGCAAGTTGACAGGAGAGGCAGGCATAGAATACAGGACTTTGAACATGGAGTAGAATGTGTTTAAGATACCAGACAACCAACAACAACAAACACCAGTCACCATCAGTAAAATAAATTTGAACAAGGTCACTTCTTTTATTTATTTTGGCAGCATCATTTCAACTAAAGGCTACACAGATGAGGATGCCAAAGCCAGTCAAGATCAGAAAAGCAAAAGGAAACGTCATTATTCTGAATGTAGTATAGAAATGTAGTACGATAAGCATAAGAAATAGGATTCG
Source organism: Trichobilharzia szidati (assembly GCA_944472155.2). NCBI lineage: Eukaryota > Metazoa > Platyhelminthes > Trematoda > Strigeidida > Schistosomatidae > Trichobilharzia > Trichobilharzia szidati. The sequence goes on from OX235272.1 coordinate 75,282,268, forward strand.
GATTTCTGGCACTAGTGTCGAGTCAATTCTTCTTTATGGTTCAGAGGCTTGGCATGTCACTGAAACATTTCCAGCAGATCACTGTGAACTTACGTTAGCAGCTGCTTTCGCTCGATACAGAAGATTAGATGGCTCGTGAAAAACGACCAGCAGCGAAGAACTCTGCCAACGGAACGAACGACGACCTATTACCCAACAAATATTTAAAATCAAGTGTGGTTGGATGGATTGGACACACTCTGAGGGGCCCAGTGGATGACATCATATGTCATGCCCACGAGTGGAATCCAAGCGGAAAACAACGAGTTCGCCTGGACTCCGAGGGTGACATGGAGGAGATCATGTGAAAAGGAAACAAGAGTCATGGAGCCAGATGATGAGGACTACAGAGAACAGGACGAAACGAAAATGTGCTGTTGAGATCATATGTCCCTCTTGGAACCAAAGAGAATAATAAAAAAACCTAACTGTTAGGAACAGTCCTCATAAAGTCATTGCATAACACTTTCAGCTCCTACGCAGTTATGTTCATTAAAACAAGTTATATCGTTGAATTGACACGGATATGACGGCAGTTGTGAACTGTTAGCTTTCTGAGCAAACCGCGAAACTTATTTTCGATTACCAAGTGACTTAAAAACTGCATAACTGGTTGCACTGATAGATAACATACTCGGCTTAATTTAATAGTAATAATAATTTGCTTTATTCCAGAAACAGTACTAGTGGTACAGTGTGGAATTTTCAGCACATATCTACAATATTTGCATCTAATTTTATCAAACATTTAAAAGGAGTATTTCAAAAAAAAATATAAAGACACCAAAGCAAAAAAACAACAGGAAAAACACAAAATAATTTTTTAAAAATGCGAAAAAATATCAAGAAGTAGAAAGGAAAATAAACATCATATAATAATAACTCAGTATTGGGTAGTGGAAGCTATGATATGACTGTGCATGGTGACAGTAAAGCTATAGTCATACAAGAAGTTATGAAATGGTATTTAAGAATGTTTATCGCCAAGATGATCAGTTAATTTGGTTGAAACAACTCTAAACAATCATAAAATAACATTTCAGGGTTGTTGTTTTGTTTTTTATTGTCAGGTCTAATGCAGTATTTGTAGTGGTAGTGTGAGTAATCCTGCATAATATAAAATTTCAAGATGGTGATAATGGCGTTCACAACCAATGATTGCCAGTTTAATATTGTCGAAAAAAAATAAAAAATAAGAAAAAACAACCACAAAACTAATAATTACATGATGGTTAATGACAGGAAAAGTTTGTAATACTCATAGTGCTAATACAGTTGGAACCAGTAAGTACACAAAAGAAGGAATACAGTAAAGTACAAAAGTAAGCCAATGTTAATAATTTAGTTAGCTAAGTATGTTTAAGAAGGAGTTCACTATAGAATACAAAATAAGAGCGAAATAAAAGAGCCTAAAATTATGTTAGTAACATCAAAGCAAGTCATAGGTTTTGAGCTTAACATTGTCTCTGTCACTTAGAACACGGGCCAAGTATGGTATCGTTGAGTTCCTGTACTTGGTTGTACGAGCATAGATTATTTTATACTGATTTCTGCTTCTACTTGATGAGATACAAGGCGAGAGTTGGGAATAGAGGGGGTGTTGGGGGTCGGAGAGTATAGTTTTAGACCATTTTTTGCATGTATTCAGATGCTTTTCAACTAATGTAGTGACGAGCTAATAATAATTAATTAGTGAGGTCCTGTTCCCATCTCGATTATTCACACACAAATCAGTTCGCATAAATTAATTAATCCTTGAGTTTTACTTGCCTACAGGCAAATGCTAACTAGACACTTTTTGATGCTAACATAAAAACAATTCACTGTTATTATTAATATTTTTTCACTGATGGCGCGTATACAACTTTAATGTGAGTAGATGAAAACCATTCACATTAAACTGCAATGCTTTTTATATTCTTTTTGCGTTCCGAGTGGAAAATAAGACTTCAAGATTTGAAATTTTCGGCCTCAGTAGCGACGGGACTATTACATATACGAGGCGGGATTGCTAGCTTCACACCTAGCCTTCCCTCTAGGTGAGGTGTAGGAGTGTGTAGAGTGGAAATCGACATCGGATCATGCATGCAGTTATCAAGAGGACACAAAGGTGGGTTGAATACAATAAAATGTTCCAATTTTATAAGAGAGGATAATAATATTTTTCCTGAAATATTGGTGGATTTTACATTTGAACTAGTTTTCCAAAAGTATTGAAAACTAAATTATGGTATTTATTACAATTTGAAAGAAGCCACCTAAATTGATCTTGGCAGTATCGTTTCAGCTGCAGGAGCATGGAAGAGGATATAAAAGCCGGTCAGGATTGTAAAGGCAAGGACAATCTGAAATCAGTGTGGAAATTTTCTGCACTCAGCATAAAGAACAAGATTCGGGTTTTCAACACTAATGTCAATTTATTTCTTCTATTTGGTTCTTAGACTTGGCATGAGCATCACAAAAATCACTCCGAATAGGCTTCAGCTGTGGATCAGTGTCTGCTTCTTTCGTTCAATACTGAAGATCAGATTGCCGGCAAAAAAGGATTAGCAACACGGAGCTATGGCAGTCAGCCAACCAACCAAGAACCTATTGCCCAGTAAATATGCAGCAGGAAATGGAAATTAACCGAACAAACTCTGAGAAGACCTCCCGGTGACATCATGCGCCATCCTCTCAAGTGAAACCGGGGGGGGGGAACAATGAATTGGGCGTGAGTTCTCGGGTGACGTATAAGAGGCCGTATGAGAAGGGGACGAGTGTTTATGGACAATCGTGAAACCCACTAAAGAAGAATGCAGGAAACAGGATAAAATCTAGATGTGTTGTTGGAGTCCTATGTTCCACTCAGAACCAAAGGGAATAATGATAATATCATATTCATAACAAGCGCGTTCATCTACAACCTAAATCAATTTACGCCTTTTCTTAAAACATATTCAAATGTTCAAGTCAGATCATGAAATGGCATTGAATAAAGAAGAGAAGCATACAGGTATTCTGTCCTACTTTGAGTCTCTTCAACAAACTGGAAAAACAATGAACGGGCAATCTGCTACCCTTTGAAATTCAACGGTTCTTTAAGTCATCTCAATCCACAGTCTGACTTGAAATCATTAAAAAGACGGTTGTTGCGAAGAGAAGAAAATTTTCTTTTCTTCACTGCAACCGTCTTTTTAATAATTCCTATGATCCAATGTGTATATTCCATGACTTGAAACCAGTTAAATCATATTTTATTGAAATAAGAAAAGAATTCAGATACTTTAGTTGAGTATAATTCTAAGATAGAATAATTTTGACAAACATTATTAATAAAATAAACACTATATGAACATGGTCTAAAAGTTTTGTCTCTATGAAACTCTAATTGATGGTTATGACCAATAAATCGGACTTGAAATCTCATCAATAGATAATACTGCTAACTCATTTCAAATGGAACTATCCTATTGTAGACTCAATTTAGGTTATTTTGGTTTTCTTAAATCTTTAATTTCCATTATCACGAGTGATACTAGATTGTTTGTGATCTACATTCTTGGGTTTTATTGAGGCATTATTGCTGAATATCAATAATAAATAGGTTGGGAACACACAATGTCTGAATCGAAATACTTGCATTCCTTCAACTAAACCAATTGTGTTTAGTCTAAAACATCACTCTAATATTTTAACTACGTGGACTGATAAGCCGATTATAGATACAAAAAGTAATGGTTTCGCTTGATGCCATTTCCATTTGTGTTAGAGGGTCTAATGACAGATACAAGCATCTTTACCGAAAACAGATAACCCTTAAAATCTTTTACATTTAAAGGAATAGGCTACAGAGGATTTAAACAGAGTATCTGAAGACCTACTAGTGAAACCGACCTACACCAGGGGTCGAGTGCGGTGTTCGGAGGGAGAAGAAATGCTTTGAAGTCAAACAGATGTTGATTAAACAATATGAAAGAAACTCGAAAGTATACATCCAAACAGCCTTATTCATGATAACTTGGGTATTATAATTCAATTCACCAAAAATACCCTTCCACAAATGAAGATCAGAACAGGCAGTTCAGCAAACAGCCTATTTTCGGAGAATTCATTCACCTACCTGTACAGTTGTAATTTTTTAAATATTTTTATATATATTTTTATTCCTTTACGTTCCCAGTGGAACACAGGGCTTCAAGCTAGGGGCTTGAAGCTTCTGTAGCAGTGTTGTTTATTTTTACAGGATGGTGATGCCAGCCTCATCCCCAACCTTTCCTCTTTATCAGCTTTATTTCTGACTTAGTGAGGTACAGGAGTACGTCGGTCGGGGATCAAACCCCAGATCCTGTGCATGGTCGGCGAGCGTCTTAACCGCCATGCCACTGACGCAAAACAGTTGTAATTAAATGTCAATTTTTGTGTGCTTGCATGCTCATTAGGTATGTCAAACAAGAATAAAAATTAGCTTGGAGTATTGTTGACACTATCAAAATATTTCAAAACAATGATGCATAAGCAATTTGTAACTAGGGGGTGAAGACTGATAAGTTTAGACTGAAGTTGCGTCATATGAAAAACGTTCAGAAAAATTGGATGTTAATTGAGGAGCATGGAGACAAGTACCAACATAATTTTTGTAGTAAATGAGAAGAGTGAACAAAATGTTCGTTAAAAATGATTTCAAAAAACATTATCCAAAAACAGGCAACAAAGAATTACCAACTGCAAAACAGTGACAAAAGTTGAGCTTGGAATTATACGCACGGTGGAAGGAGGGGATGCAAAAGTTTCCTGTGTATGCGTGAATCCTAGTTTTTCATCCGAATCTCTCCTGCCTCATACGTACGAAGCATATGGAAGTATATGGCTTTTAGAAGGCTTCTTTGGCTTTGTAGAGAAAATTGGATGAATCTTGCTTATACACTGAGTGGCCGGTTCTGAATACATACTCATTATAGCACATTTTATTGATCCATTTTGATCGATCTGCAACCAAGAGGGATAGTATTTTTCGACTGTTTTAGAAAAACACATAGGACGACTTATATATTTCGCTCCAGAGGAGCAGGCGAATTCGTAGGTACTCAGAAGTGTTCAAATGCGATAGTTTATCTTAAGAGTTATTGGGGAACACAGGGCGGCAGAAGAATAGAAATCGCAATTTAGCAACAAAAAATGCTCTTTTCAGGGCGTTTGATATTGTCTTTTTTAGGATGTTGGCCAGAAAGTCGCCTTTGAACGCCACATTCATGTCCAGAATCGGCAAACCGGATAGAAGCCCTTCTTTCTGTCCTCCCAATATACTTGATGACGCAGGTGCACGTAAATTTATAGATGCATTTGGAAGTAACATCAGGTAACAACATTGAAGTATGCAATTGTAATTTCAGGTAGTTTGCAGCTGATGAAATGGAACCTGTGAAATAGAATGTTATCATTTTAAACTGCAGATATGGTCTTTCCTTCTCTACCGAAATGTGATGAATATTACTAAATCATTTCGGCGCTTTGTTGATGAAGAAGTAACCATATGCATTATTCCATTTGAATAAGGTGTTCTCGCGTTTGTTTTTGAAAAGCTTCAGAACACAGCAAAAGTGGCCGAAGCTAAATATTATTTTGGTTGTTGATGACTAGTATTGGTATCTAAGATGCGCAACTCGTCCTACACCGGATTCGTCAGCTGGATTTACCTGCATTCTCAGCGAAAGATTATGTTCCTTCTGAGACTCAAACTCTACACGAACTACAACCACGAACACTACCTCAACTGCTACTACTACTACTACGACTCATTATTCAGTGTAACTGTCATTTTCTGTTGATTGATAATGTTAGACTGAAATGCCTGTTCCATACAAGGAGGCGTCATGTCAGCAGAGAGTGAACATTATCGTCAAACAATCAGTCAACGGGAAATGCAAATTATAGTAAAAAAGGGGAAGCTAAGTACTTTTGTTTCAGCTTAATCGCTTCCCATTTACCGTAATTACGCCGAGATAAAATTGATTTCTGCTATAGCATGTTTAATGAAACATTATTTTGACTTTAAAAAATACCCAGTAATATCATTCATAGAAAGAAGAAGTATGAATTGTCGAAAATGGGTTTTTCATGGGTGAAAAAACCAACTCTAAGTTTACAACGATGATAGACACGAAGGTGGATTTCAAACTAAGACAGACATCTATCATCAGCTTGTAAGTGATTCTTGTTTTCAGTCATTTTGTGAAACATTTTCCCGGAAATTACAGTCAGACAAGGAGGAGGAGAAGGGGAGGAGGTGATGAAGACGAAACAACAGGATGTTAACACATTATTTTCTCAATTTACTTTGAAAGAAAATTAATGAATTATGAAATTTCAACTTATAATTAAAATCTGATAGTAACGTCAAACTTCTAGTTTCCCCTTTCAGTGTAAATTACTGTTAATTTAGCTGAAATTAATGTCAGTATTATGCGTTTAAATTTCAGAATTATATATATCTCACGTATATACGTGATATGAAGAAGTTTTCGCCACATACCTGTTCATTTAGGCTCGAAATGTTGATGAATTATGATGGAATAGTAAAACACCTTTCACTCATCAACATCAAAGTACAGATGTCACCTAACAGCGGACGATTTGAAATCTGGAGTGCTCCATCATTATCTGGCATTCTATTTCTCATGTTCACATTGTTTCAATCTATTGAACATATGACCTCTAATTGTATTTTCTCACGATTATTATTTAAACTATCTACAACCTGCTCATTCATAAGTTCCAATTAAACTTGAAAGAAAGCAGAATCGTGGATGGAAACGTATCCCAATATACATGAGATAACTGTTCCTCAGGTTCCTAGTACAAACTGCTACTGTCTGAGAGGTAAAACTACAGTCTTACAACATTCATTTGTGTTCTTGAGTCTCGAAATGTACTCTTGAACTCCATAAAATTCGTCTTTCAACCAAATTTTGTGCATTTCTCGAAAGAAGCAAAAAAGAAACATGAGAAGGGATTGGTTTTCGCTTCAGTTCAGATAGCACTCTGTCAGTTACTATTTGAAGTGAATATCCTGGACAGAAAGAAACTGTTATGCAATAATTTCCACTGAAAATTCTGTATATTATATTAGCACTCTTCAGAATGAAGCTGTTATTATACTGTTTTTATTATAATGCCATGAACACATTTCATCATAGAGGGAGTAAACCGTCAGTATACTTCTATTGCCACCTCTTTTGCACATTGGTTTTCAAAGAGATTATTCGATACCTACTTCTGCTAAGCAACTGGATTTTCTAATCATATTTGGTTTGAGTAACTAGAAGATGAACATCTCAATTTAAAATACATTTGCTTTGCTAATATACCTTTGATATATATTAGCTTTATTTCTAAACAGCAAAAAATCTAATTGGTGAATGGTGACTAGCAGTGGAATCCAGGATGGGCATTTCTTCCTATGTGGGACTCATCAATTAGATGTACATGCATTTCGCAGTGAGTGAGGCTCGAACCCAGTGCCCATAGTTGCAAACGTCGAAGCGTTATCCACTAGACAAATTGGGCCATGAGGGGTACCTCTTATTCAACGAGTTATATTAATTATTTAATTCAGTTTAATTCAAGTGGTCTAGTGGATAACGCTATGACGTTTGAAAATGTGGGCAATTGATCTGAGCCTCGGTAGGAACATCATCACTTACTGGGGAATGCAGGTACATCCAGTTAACGAGTCCCAACTAGGAAGAATTGCGCATCCTGGATTCCACTGCTAGTCACCATCCACCAATTAACTTCTAATTGCATGCCCAGACATCGTTGAAGCATCTGCACAAAAAGCTGACATGTCAACCTGAGACCGAGCACTTCGGTCCAATCAATCGACGGGAAAATCTGAAATTGAATTAAATAAAAAGTCTCATCGACTTTCATAGCAAGGTATTTACTGCTTGTGTAGGGGCTGTAATTGACACAACTACCTGTAATATTTCAATGAAAGAAATGTGTAGTAATTTATTTCCTTCACTTATTTCGTCAGAGTCGTTTCAACTACAAGCGACAGAGATGAATGTGTGAAAGCCAGCCTGGAGTGGTAAGGCAAAACAAACCATCATTCACCTGAAGTCATCACTGTGAAGTTCTACGACATTAGGCATAAAGAACAAGATTGAGATTTTCAATATTAATATCAACGTTTAGGTAATTTCGAGTTTTTGATGTTTATTTTCGTCGAATACAATCACGGTTTTATCGATGAATAATCATCATTTACTATGTTTTGAGTGCTTTTTGATTGTGCATCAGTCCAGAAAGTTTCAGACGACTACACAGTAGGATGCATAAATCGGTTTTTGGAGTTAAGACCACATAAAGTCAGCGTCAGTCTCTACTGAAACTGGATGCATCATTAAAACAAAATGCAATACAGTAAATCTGATAGAATTTGATGGGTGTAATATTAGGTAACTTTGTGATTACAGCTCGCTGACAGTAAATTTTTGTTTTGCTGCATAACTAATTTCACATTAATCATCGCTATCCGACAACTTTACGTGAAGGGCTCTGACTAAATTCCGACAGTCTGATAAACAAATAAAGTTTAAGGTTATACAACAAAAGTTTTGTTGAATGCAAATATCACCGACTTCTTTGTATACGTGCATACTTTTAAAGGATTATAATTCATCTTGGGGAGGTAAAACTTGCCGAAGAATGACAGTAAAAATTGAAGAAAGTCTCTATGCGTTAAGCTCTTTTATCCCCTTATTTTATTATCCATAGATGACCTAGATAAATCATCCGTCCACATTGTTTATACATTTTCAGCAAAATGTTATCCACACATAATCTGCTAAAGCCCTCAAAGAATATTTAAGTAAACATGGAATGCATTATGTTTTGTCAATTATGTAAACAAATTTGTGTGATGATTATATATGTTTTTGCAGATGAATGGTTACTCCTAATGATGATAAGTTTACTAGATTTGATAATATTTTCAGGCACCGCCTAATGAAACTCGAAAAACACACTCATCATCAGAGTGTGAAAATAAACAATTTTAACAAAATTGATCATTCGAACGGTGAAAAGGATTTAACGGAGTGAAAAGTAAACATATGGCGTCTGCTACGAATAAGATTTATCAGTAGTATACAAAGAGACGTCCATCGGCATAAATATATAAACTAGCGGAGAGATAGATTCGACGTCTAAGACAAGAAACGATTCAGTGTTGCGACAAAACATGGGAGATACGAAAAGAAGACAAAGAAACATAATCCAAAGGGGAGAATTAGCACAACACGGAAGATGTGTGCAAATGACGATTTCAAGATAAGGTGTACATAATTCCCCTATATAGAGATATCAGATTACAAAATGACATACATCTGTTACCAAGTCTCTTGTCTTCTATTATTACAGATATATGTGCTAATTATATTTGCATAGATTTCTTTGTAACTGAAGTAAATAATTCTAACGTTTCGTTCGGAAAACCGATTCAAACTTCTTTAGAGAAAATAATTAAAATTAGTATAAATGGACACATCTTGGCTTCAAAATCCTTGTCCATTCAAGTGAGTCGTGAACAGGAATCAAAAACAAAGTAAAAAGCTTTGGTAGAAGTCGGAATTTAAGGGTTGTTGGACCAGGTCCTAGTGTCTGACTCGTCAATGAGCTTGTCCTGAAGGTCCTAGGTTCGAACCCTTATGGCTGAGTATTGTGAAGACTTCCAAATGATGATGAAACAGTCTCCTAGTACTCCCTGCTTTTAGTGGTTTCCTAATTAACATCAGTCTATGGTCAAATTTAAAAAAAACTGCATGAACTGTGGTCAAACTTTGACCACAGACTTATCATTAGGCTATTTTGTTATACACTGTGGACAGTGTGTATTTTACATCAGACTGTAATGATCATGTTTCAGCAGACGTCATGTATAGCTGATTTAGAAAAATATATGCATATGATAAACAGTAATGTGTATGGGAAAGCAATTGTATATTATCTGTTATCATTCCCACTAGAAGATAAATATAATCAGGTAATTAGATTCAGCTTGAGAATTGATGACACATTTCCACTTTTGCTTTTGGAAACGACGAGTTTACATGTAAACAGATCGTGTGGGGAGGAGATAAAAGGCTGTGGGGAATCGCAGGGCCGGATAAAGAGGACTACAGAGGACAGGATGCAATGTAGATGTACTGCTGAAACCAATTGACCCCCTAGAAAACCAAGGGAATAATAATAAAAAATAATAATTCCATTTTTATTTATTAACCAGGATTCGTCATGCATCAGCTAACATCACACTGTCACGTCCATTCAGATTTTTGGCACTCATGCGTTTACATAGAGCCTGTGCAGTCAGTCTTTATGTAAACCAAAACATATCTGTAGAACTTTGTTCCTCTTAAAGTCGATCTTGTGTCACCTTACTCTTAACCGTAGTGCGATCACCGTGTTTTCTAGCCTCTTCAAATCTACAGAGGTCTTTGGGGGTACCTTCAGGTGTTGTTTATGCTTTTTGACTCGAAGTCTTACCTGTCTGGAATTTTCTTCTACACATACAGAATCACACTCCCTACAATTTATTTGATACACACAGTTCTGTTGGTTGTCTTCTTCTTTTGTATCCCAGGCCTTCTCGAGTAATGAGGGTAAGGTGTTAGTTGCATGCAAGTACAGTTCTATGTCATGACTGTTAAGAATTCGCCTTTTACCGTTCGATTTTTCTTCGCAAGAAGTAATCACTCCAGTACTGAACCAGTTCTCCACATCCTTATCTTTATTTTTCAAATATCTTTTAATAAAGACTTTCGAGTAATTATTTGATTCAGAAGTAGACTGAATCAATTTTAGTTCTCTGTTGGTCTCATATACCTCAGTAACTAAACGTTTGGCACTGTTGACCAGAGTCTTAGTCACAGTTACTTTGACGGTAAAGGGATGCATCTATTCCTCACTGTACAAACTTTTCACAGACATTGTTAGTGTAAGCAGGATAATAAAAAGTTCTTGTTCGATATTGACTGGTATTCGACTGAAAGTTTTTATTTATTTATAACTCTTCATATATTTACACATATATGTCTACTGCAGTTTGTCTGATGATTCTTATGAAGTTGTGGATTAACTGCAGACTTCAGTCAGCACGCTGTTCCTTAGCTCGATAGTGAAAATCAAACAAACAGAAAGATTTAGATATAAATGGAATTCGGGATACCAGCTAGGCAACCAATAGCCTATTGCTCAACAAATACACAGAAGAAAACATAGGCGAATCGAAAACATGCTGTAGAGACAGTTGAATGGTAAGACTTGCCGGACTTAAGAGTAGAAGCCCAACGGGACACGACTAGTTTGGCATGTGTCCATGGCTGACATTTATGAGACTGTGTGAGCGGGAAATGAAAGCTTGAAGAGAAGGAAGTGAAATAAAAATATACTGATGAATCCATGTGTTCCATTGGTTACTCAAGGGAAGAAAAATGATATAATATTCACAAGAGAATGAATCACTTCCACTAAAGAGAAAAGAAACAAGTTAATTTAATGCCTAAATAACTATACGAGATTTTTTTGAACAGATTTATTGTTCCATTCAGATCATGAACTGGTAGTGGATAGCTATTTCGTCCTCCCTTGATACTCTTCAGGATTGCCACACAAGAACAATCCACAAGTCTGCGACTCTTTGGAAATCAGAGGCTCTCTGACTCATCTTGATTCATGACCAGACGTGGTATAAATTAAATTCCTAAGAAATTAACACTTAAAGATTTTGATTTATTGTCATAAGAATCGAATTCGGATGCTTTAATAAAGAGTAATTCTATAAAAGGAAAATCTGAGAATTTTTTCTAGGCTACTGTTTTAATGACTGTTCTCATTGACAACCATTACGACACGATACCGACTACACGCGAGGTGAGGAAGAAAAGAAAAACAGACAATTTATAAAATATTTTTTGCATTCAGGAATCACCAGTGACGATGCTTGATAGTACTTCCCTATGCAAGTTTTGAATGACCTCAAGGGACAATAATTTCATTGATAATTTAAAATGGTTAACAACCAATATGGTTCAGGCATTACAGGAAGTTGCGAAATACAAACACCACGGTATTGTAAATAAAGGTAACAATTCGAGGCTTAACCACCAACTTTGACTCTCGACCTAAAAGTCATGGCTTCCATCCCTAGTGGGTCATGAGTACGTACAATTGAAGACTTCCCAGAATTTGACAGCGTTTTGTTGAAATCTAACTCATACAAGGTTAGCAAGTTCATGTAGCAATCAAAGAATGACTAAAGCGAAAAAAGATATGGGGAGATTTAAGGCATTATGATGGATGGAAATTGTGGTAACTCATTGATTTAAACAAACACCAAAGCAGCTGTTCTAGGGTCCATAGTTTTCTATTACTCTCTAACTGATGACCATTTGTAATAAAATACAATTTGAATGGGATGATACCTTTAGAAACGTTGGTATTAAATCTCTCTTGAAAACCGAAAATCATGTTAGTCAGTGATAAGAAATGCTTTCTGATGAACAATACGTTTATATATAGTACGAAACTTTCAGAGTAATTTATCTATTAATATATGTGTAAAACTTGGGCACTGTGGTAGTAAGTAATTCCATATTCGTTTGTTTATTTGATATATCACACGGTGAAACAGTATTATTTAGTGGATGACGTTTCGAACAAAATTTATTGTTCATAATCATATCGATTGTAATCACACGACTTTGACACTTGAGTTTTATAGCTTTCTTTGTTTTCTCCTATTTGTCGTATGGGTAGTAGAATTTTCCAGATATCGGGGATAGGTGATGAATCATTCCTATTACATGTATTTGTAGTTGATTCGATAAACAAAGCTTCTGTTATCAGTCTCTCCCTATATCCTGTGACATTAGATTTTAAAACTGTCATCCTATCCCATCCTATTGTATGTTTTATCTATTCTAGGTACAAAATCTTAAAGTAAAGTAGTAACCTACAGTATACAATTTGATGACAAATTTTTCAAGGCTGGATGTGCTTCAATTCCTGATGAATGTGTCTCTTCATAGCATAACTTGCGATATTTCAGAGGCCATTCATAAATGTATTATTATTATACCCTTGGGTTCCGAGTGGAATATAGAGCTTCAACAGCACATCTCCACTTGTTTCTGTTTAATGCTATCCTCTCCAACTAGCTGATACAACGATTGCCCATGTCATCCTCTCACCGACTACCCACTCGACGCTTCCCATTGGGATTCAACTCCAGCGATGGCCTGAATTGAGCACAATGTCATTCTACGGCTTCCTCAACGTATGCCCAGTCCATCTCCATTTTCTTCTGCCCATTTTACGAGCAATTGCCTGTTGGTTGGTTTATCCACAGCAAGAGTTTCTTGTTGCTGATTCTTTCTGGCCAACTGGACATTTAAATTTCAGTATGGAGCCAGAATAGAAGGCAGCTGTTGATAGAAGTCTATAACTTGTTCGAAATGCTTTCCGTGATAAACAGTGCAAGTTTCTGATTCATATAGAAAAACTGATTGACTGAAGGTGTATCTCTCCTTTCCAATTCTAGTCAGCTTTGACATCTTCATCCGTGCTGTCCGAGTGCATGCGGTTGAAACCGTGCTTCCTGGCTGGTAACTGAAGGAGGTAACCTACTCCGTCAAATCTATCCCTTTGATAGTGGTTGGTGCTGGTTGTTGTTGCTGTTGCTGTTGCGGAAGATTGGTTATCTTCATCACCTCTGTGTTATCTATGTTCACCTGAAGTCCTGTCTTAGCTGTAATGCTTCTCCAGCCAGTTGGTTGGTTTTTCCCTGCCTGCAAGTCTTCGAATTTCTGTGACATTAGACATATATTGTCTGCAAAATCTAGGTCCTTATAAATGTAGGTGGGTGCTAATCATTCTTCTAGGAGGCAGTCATGAAACTAAAAGAAAAAGAAATCCGGTCTCTTCCAATGAATTATGTTGTTTGGAACATTAAGTATCCAAAACACTGAAGCAGCCCGGTAGTATGGTTAAATATATAGGTGTCTACAAGTATATACAGTCAATGTGAAGAAAGTGAATAAACTCTCACTAGACAACACAAAATAAGTAGTAACACACATAAAACTAAAAGTCTTGTTCGATTCAATTTCTTATCCCCATGTACTTCAGTCACGTAACTACATTTCGCTGGGTTCGAAATTTTATTTATAGTCGGAAGCGGATTAAGCATAAACGAAAACTGATCTAAGATAGCAGTACATTTTAAAAATTCATAAACGAATTCATGAATATTCAATAATATATGAAGGCACCACACGGAATCTAAGATTATAGAAAAGTCTAATTAACTTTCCATGTAGTTGTAACACTGAAAAGCCTTAACTTTGATGCCAATAGTATCATGCTTCTAAATTATTCAGTATGTAGACAAATAATCATGCCGAAGAAAAAGCTACTGTATATAGTCGGTGGCGTCAGAAAGATAAATCACAGTGTCACAAGTGACTAGGTATATTAATATATGTGTAAAACTTGGGCACTGTGGTAGTAAGTAATTCCATATTAGTTTGCTTATTAGATATATCACACAGTGAAACAGTAAATAATACTGTAATAATACTGCAATAATAATAATACTGTAATAATAATACAGTAAATAATACTGCAATAATCCAGTAAATAATACAGTTTCACTGTGTGATATATCAAATAAACAAACTAATATGGAATGACTAGGTATACTTTGGTATTTTTTAAATAGATAGAATGTAACGAAAATTAAAAACGAGTATATTTCATTCCATGGATGATGGTTATATAAAGCAAACCTATTTATTTAGTATTCATTCTTATAAACAGAGAAAAATTTAAGCAACTTCATAAAGATTCTCTTTGGTTTTCAGCTCAGTAGAGAGAGCAAGACCTCTGTAACTACGGTTGTGGAATCATGATCTCGTCAACACCAACCAAAATATCAAGTGGGGTCATCTTAGAGAGACTGAAAGACTCTTCGGATTCAGAACTCAGCCAGGAGCAAGCTGAAATCGGGTAAATTCATTCATGTGCGTTATCACTGAACAAAGCATGGAATGGCAGTCAAATCTCCACCTAAATTTCATTGACTTTGACAGCGCCAACTGCTCAGTTAATTTGGAAACCACTTCAAAACTATGAAGTGCCCCAAATCCTAATCAACTTCATTCAACAGCTATATGACAACGGTATGTACTGGGTGATCCACTACGGAAAACTCAACGAAGCCTTTGAAGTGAAGGTTGGAGTAAGAATGGATTGGATTATGCGTCATACTGTGTATAGGGAGTGAGAAGAGAGGAATACGTCTGACGGATAAGAAGACTCTGGAAGATTTGGATTTCGTGAGTGATTCACGGCTAACGTCTATTAAATTTAAAGATTTAAAGGCGGAATCGAATAAGTAGCAAAGACAGGAATTCCAGTGAACACAGAGAAGATGAAGCTGATGAAAATAACTAACCAATCGCAACGATTAAAAGTGACAATCACTTTCAAAGGACTAAATTTGAAAGGGATCAGTCTCTTCAATTATCTAGCCAGCATCGGATTTAACTACAAGGACATTGGATGAATGAAGATCTCAGAACCAGAATCTGATAAGCGAGAAACACCTTCATCACTCTTAAATCGGTGTGAAAATCTGATGCACGCAGCACAAAAAACAAAATTTGGTTTTTCACCACTGAAGTCAGGTTTATTCTTCTGTATGGGTCAGAAACTTGTCTTACACTTCACGAAAATCATTTTCAACAGGCTACTGAAAACTTTTACCAACAGAGCTGCCTTCCCTGGCTGTATCTTGAACACCGGATTAACTGACAGGAAGGATAAACAAGAAGAAACTCTGAGAACAAACCAATCAAGAACCGGTCTCCCAAGAAATATGCAAAGAAAATGGAGATGAATTGAACACACGGTGAGGAGACTGTCGGATGACATCACGTGCAAGGTCATCACTCGAGAGTAACCCGTATGGGAAACAACGAGTTGGGTATGTGTCCTTAGGTGAAATGGAGGAGATTATGTTAGGAGGAGATGGAAGTTTAGAGGGCAGGTGTGAAACTAGCTTAAGATGACTGCAGAGGACTGGACAACATACAGAAGTGCTGTTGAAGCTGTATGTTACACTGCGAACTCAAAACAATAATGATAATAATAATACACAAAGCAAAAATGACCACTATTGGAAGAAATTTCACTTCTTTGTTTTACCTGTCCCAAAACACTAAGAATTCATAATAATTTTGATCACTAATTGACCTCATTTAGAGGACCTTTGGAAACCAGTGGGTACTGAATAAATGTTTCGCTTTTGTTTGGGACTCTTCAGCTTTACGCACTCCTGACCTTAGCAGGGATCAAACACACGACCTGGAAATTTCAAGGCGAACCACTAGACCATTCAAACACTGGAACAGAATCCACTGACTGATGAATTCTAACTTCTTCTGACTGGCAATATATGGTGTGACAGGTAACTGATGTCTTCGGTGAGTAACTGTCCTCACGCTCAACATGGTGGACCCCACTGATTATGACTTTCTGCTAGAATGCATTTTGTTAGAATAATGTATAACAGAGCATAGCATAAAAATGAGCTTAGTATTTACTCATTCGTTCTAAAATGTAAGTCAGCAGTTATTCTTGAGTTAGGTATATTTATGTTGGAATTCTTATATAAAACCATAAGAAATTGTAAATACTAGACAATAGATATTGCTCACAGACGCAAACAGTTTACGTGAGAATACCAGTATTAGGAGCGGAAAAGTCAAAATATGCATAGTGTTTATAAACAATGCTAGAAATTAGCTAACTGTATACAGAATATCCAATATGTCAGAAATTAGTTAGGATGGCAACCACTCAAATCTAGAAACTTATTTAGATGACAAATTTGTCGTCTAAATGGTTAGCATAGCGATGATATGATGACATAATTTGACTAATCTTACTCTGTGGACATTGCAACATCGTTCAAAATTATCAATGGACAGAAAAGTTCAATTCTGCTTAAGTTTTCCTCAAGCAATTTCCACCAATCACCTGAAACCCTATTTATGCGTTCAGAGTGAAGCGCATATCAGTCTTTCTTTGCACTGGGAACTGGATGTTTTCATCCTCGCTTTCGACTGACTACGTTACGCCGAAAGATTTCATTGTGTATGATTATTATTGTTTGGGATAAAGTGGCTATTATTAGTAGTATTGTATGCATATACTGATTTTTTGTTTAAAAATGAACTATCTTTGTATGTTAAAACTGTTTATGTATATAGACTTAATCATATCTTTAGGCTGTAAGCAGTTGATGAGAAGACAACGAAATAAACAATGATGGTACCATTTTATTCTGCAAAAACTTGCTTTGTTCTTGCTTTATTCAAATTCATATGAAGGGGAATAAATGCATGAAGTTACTCTGTGTAATCTACCAAGCTTTGTAGATGGAAAAAAGACTAGAAAGATCACTATCGATGGACTTTTGTGATGATAGTGAATTTGAGTAGAATCTCAGCTTAAATGTGGAACACAGTCTCACACAAAAATGATGGTAGAGGATGACGTTCTGTGAATCTAAATTGTTAGAGTAAAGGAAACACACCTGAAATGCTATTTATTAGTTTACTTGTCATAAAAATGATGTAACACACGAGAAATCATACTACTGTCACAGTAAGGTAACAAAACAGAAAACATTTTGAAGTTACTTTTTGCATGACTGTAGACTATGTGTTTTATGCAACTGGCATAAAGTATGTAGAAATTTCCCATTGTTATTACATGTAATAGATGAAACTAAGGGTAAGATGTAATATGTGCGAAATCTATGAACGCTTGACTAAGCTCACCCTGGAAATAAATGTTCAGTGTCATCTGTCGCAAAGCATGCCATAGAGATATTCCACAAAAATGACTCCAGTAATTCGTGTAAACTCATGTATAAAACAGGTTTACGTCGAATACTTGAATTCGTCGAGCCCTAGACATAAAAACGCCTAAACCCGTGTAGTGGGAAATAGTTTCTCAAAATTATTAGCCTATAGCATTTTTTTCACTGAACAACTGCATGCTGACCATCACCGGTTAGGTTAACTTGTCAAGCTGAAGGCCCTCTGTCAAGCATCCACACCATTTGGTACGATGACATGTTAAGTCCTTTCGTTTGTGCGTAATCCTTAGCCAACTAAGCATTCAACATCACACTACTATTCCGATCCTGAAATACATTTCGTATTTTGGATGACCACTTTGATGTTTTGATTTGCCTTTGGTCTATGCAGAACAAATACTACGGGAGTTGTGGGTATAAGAACTAACGTTAGTACACTTCGTCTTGCGTGAACATTAATACTCCCACATCTACTAAACCTGTTTTATGAGTTTCAAAATTATTTATTTTAACCTTGAATCTGCTTTTGTAATCTAATTTTTAACCCAAGGTTTATTTTACTGAATAGTATTTCCACTCCTTCTTTTCTTTCTAAATTATTTTCCTACCTCTTATCCGTGATCATGACCCGTAAACATTATGACCTATATTGATAAGAAATTTTCGATTATTTATGCCCTGTTAACTTCTATATAAGTATATATATATATCTCAAGCACGTGTATAATGAGAATGTCTTAACACTATGCTCTATCAAAGTAATGATGTGGCAGTATCAGTAATAGGCTTTCAGCCAATCATTTATTGAGTTCGCTTTTCCTGTAGAGGACGTTTGATTTCAGGAAACAGGCAACAATTTGAACTGTTATAATTAACATAGAAATTCCACTTTCTGGTTTCTATGCGATGTTGGGTGAGCTTGGTAAACACGTCTATGGGCTGGGGTTCGATTCCAAGCCGACTCACTCTTAAAACCCCGCTTACCTGGTATTAAGTCCAGTAAAGAAGGCATGTTAGGTTTGAGGTTAGCAGTCCCACACTGTTAAAATGAAACCACTATTACTGAAACTTCAGAGATCAAGCTTGAAGCTCTGTGTTCCACTCGGAACTCAAAGAATTGAAATAATCAATAAATAGATAAATGATTTTTAGTTTTGAAAGTCTGTTTTGAAAATTTGCTGTTTAGATTTACAAAGTAAAGAAATTAGAGATTCTTATGACAGATGACTGGATTCCTTAACTTTCAGACATCATCAGTGGTTACGGCTTGTAGGTTATTTAGTGCAGCGTCGATTCTTGATTGTTCGCTAATACTGTAAATAACCTGTGTAATTCTAACTCTCTGGACTATGTATACGCATATTTTGGAATGTAGCAAATATAGTGTAAAACACTGCGGATCCTTTAAAATTTTTTCAAGTCACGTGCTTACATTACTTCTGTATTTAAAATGCATATAATTTTTGAGTAAAAGAAAAGATTTCAATGTGACTTTGAACTGACATGCAGTTACACTAATGTACATCAAACTGAGTACACAAACTAGTCGCCAGCTGGATACATGCAGTTCTCTAACTCATTCAACCGCCGTTCTATAAGTCATTTATAACAAACTGAACATTCTCATGAAAATTTCATTTGAATTTATCTACTGACAAAAATCTTCAGTAGTATGTATATCCGAAAAATAAAGCAAGTATTCTATAGAGACATTTTCGATACATGCAATAACAAGATCTACTTTTCATTACAACTGTCAGGTAAATCCTTGTTTTAGGCTTTGTTTAATATTCAAGCAAAACTTTCTACATAATTAATTGACAAGATATTGGTAAAATGCCGCTAAACCGCTCACTGGAACTTGGTTTATGTGACTGATATGATTTTGGAGTTCACGCCGAATTGTTATGGTAACGTTTTGTGTTACTGCGGTCTTGTGGATGAGGGCAAATGACATGTTGCTAGGTTATTCATATACGTTTGAATAAATGTGTCCAAATACTAGTGCATCCGTAATCTTATGTCTTGAATGACTTAGAAACATTTCGTTTTTTATCAGTCCGCTTTTGTTTACCTCCCATTCTGTCACTATATTTTCTCGAATGTCACCTGTAAATGTTAATCGTGTTTTCATTGTACTAAAATCACCTTAATATTTTGTATTCCAGCTGTAGTTTAAAGAAGAATTCAAAAGTCCCATTGAACAATATAAAAGAAAAGGTAGACGTTGAAATTCATGTACCAGTGGATCGAGCCTGAGTAGCCCAACTTTCCGCGAATTCTTCTTTTCATCAGGAGGTCATATGTTTGAATTGCAGTGAGTACATGTGATTGAAGAGTTCCAGACTAGAAACAAACAGCTTTCCACCACTTCCTTGTTTCCCAGAGCTTCTCTAACTGATGACAGCAGGTTATCAAACTTGAAAAAACATTCAGAGAGGAGCTATTGTTTCCAGTGATAGCATTCTTGCTCTATCCAATCGTATTTGCATTTGCGATTGTACAGTCTGAGAATATTGCTGAATGGAGTAACTCCGGTGAACGCCTTTTCCTCACAGAGCACTTGTCGCCGCCTCATAATTTCTCATTCGTCTTCAAACTGTATCTTTTAACGTTAGTTATTCCCACCTATGTCATGACATTCACCATTCCACAACCCCCTTCCTAATAACATTGACATAGAATTCTCATCCTTTGTGTTGTTCAATTTATCAGTATATATGTACAACTAATTTTCTGTAGCAGCCAATGCGAAAATATGAAGAAAAGCAAGAGGATACTAGAAACGTTTTCAGGTTCCTTATGTCAAGAAGTGCACAACTGTTTGCCAACGGGTTGCTTCAACATAATAAATGTGATCAAAACCTTCAGCTAGAAGCGAAGTACTGTTTGTTTGAAAGGTATCACTAAAACTGTATTGATTACGAGGTCTGGTACACTACTTGCTATCGGTTTTTATTATTTATTTTATATTATTATTCCTGTGGCCTCCGAGTGGAACATAGGGGTTCGTCAGCACATCTTATATCATTCTATTCTCTGCAGTCCTCTGTAGTTGTTTTCATGATCAACCATTGGCTCTCATCTCCTCCTCACACAACGTCCTCCATGTCACCTTCGGTCGCCTCAATCCTCGTTTCCTATCTGGGTTCCACTTGATCAATGGTCTGACGCACGATATCATCCAACGGTCTTCTCAACATCAGTCGGACCAATCTCCATTTTCTTCTATATTTTTCTTGAACAACAAGCTATTGGTAAGTTCCTCCTCAGAGTTTTTTTTGCTAGCCCTTTCTCGCCATCTGATCTTCATTATGGAGCCAGAAAAGACGGTAGTTCATAAAAGTCTACACGAAGCTGTTCAGTGAGGTTTACGTGGACGCATCGAGCTCCTGACTAATACAGAAGAACTGACTTAACATTGATGTTGAAAATCTGAATTTGATTATGAATGCTGAATGCAGCAGATTTCCGAATGAATTTCAGATCGATGAAGGTTCGTCTTGCCTTTCAGATCCTAGTTTTGAAAAGACGTGCTTATGGTTTCCATGATAAATTTTGCCAGCACAAATAATTGCTTAAAAACAGAAAGACAGTTTATTCTATATGCTAGCGATGCACAATTAAGCATATGTGTTACATATATAGACCACTTGACTAGTAGTAAAGTAGCACCCTGATGCATCTAATTTAAATGAAGAAGTCTTTTTCCCATGCATACAATGGCAAGAACGAGGACAGAGTATGATTTGTCTAGCTTAGGCATTTCCTGTCGTAACTCTAATTTCATCTGTTCGTATTAGGTCAGCCACTCCGATTATAATCCGACTGAACTAATCCACTATCAAATATACACAATTATTGATAAGTCATTCACTATTGTATCCATACAGTATATGTTGATTCATAAACGTTTATCTCTATTTTTCATGCCAGCCAATATCACTTTTGTTTGCATTGTACAGTTAGTGAAGGACCTGAGAATTTTCAAGTGTAGGTTTGCAGGTCCTTGATTAGTTATAGGATGGACCATGGGCTGACGTCACTTTAAAGACCACTGGAAAACTAGCGAGTAATGGACAGCTGCTTCATCCTAGCATTTTGGGACTCACTGGAAGTACACACCCTTCGCTAGGGTCCGAACTCAGGACCTTCCGGTTTCAAGGCGAGCTCGCAAATCATTCAGACACTGAGACCTAATCCAGTGGAGCATGAATTCTAACTTGCACTAATTTGTGGTTTCTGCGTGACCAACAGCTGGTTTCATTGGCGAGTATTTGTCCTCACAGCTCACCTGATGGACCCTACTGGTCACGATTTCTCACAAGAACTCTAGGCCTGTAACCAGTCATAAGTCAGTGTCAGATTAATTTCAAAGAGTTGGTTTGTTCGGATTTGATTTGTTTCTATTTCGACCAAGAGCTGACATCAGATAGAGAACCATTAAAAGCCAGAGAGTACTGGTTAGCTGTTTCATAGTAGTTTCTGAATATTCTTCCTGATTCTCAAGCATTTTGATTGTTCAATTAGTTTCATTACACAGTATGTATTTTATACCTGAGAAAGTTTTGGACTGTATACTTAATGAACGCCACTGTTGAGCATGTCTTGCATTTTCGACATAAGTTATTATTGTCAAATAGTACCGCAGATTCCATCACGTCAAACAATGTTTCGATAATGTTGGAATGACAGTTTTTGACCGTGGGTAATTCATGGAAGCTCGTCAAAGTAAACAAAAGAGTGCATCGATCGGTTCAAACCAAAATACATGGGTTTGGTCAATACATTGTCTAATGTTGAAATCCAATCCACACTCAATTTTCGTCATATTTGACACTCAAATAAAGGTAGTTTCCCCGTTTGTCTAACATACCACTTCCAAATAGATTAAAAATGAATGAAGCTCCTTCATTTCAAAAGACGATGTAAAGACAGACGTATGCACGCACACAGAGTTAATTATCTATGTAAGGAGTCCAGCACATCGGCTTGATTAAAAGATCGATAAGAAGAAGAAGAGTAAAGAAGGAGGATGCTTCATTAGTCGTACAACATTTTTTAAATCTTGACTGATCGTTTTTGCCGTACTAATTTGATGAACTAATTTTTGACTACAATGAAAAGCACTGCCAAATTAAAACAACTATAGTTTTTGTGAGGACAGTTGAATTAAAGAAGATTCAAGGTGATCTAAAATCCTAATTTACACTTCCTTCATACATTATGCATGGAAGCATTCAGCAAAATATTCAGATTATTTGCTAACTGAACACTCCTCAAGAATTCATTTGCATTTCACAAATAACTGAAAGATTGTAAACCTAAGTATGAGAAATGACCAAAGTTCAGTATGAGCTTGAAATAACTCTATCGCTTGTTGAAACCGTTGTAGAATAGAAAGTATACATTACTAGAAAGTTTCAAATAAGAAATACATCCTGAAATTTTAGTGGTTCAGTAGTTGATTTCTGTTTGTAGAGAAATCAGCCCTTAAAATGGGTTCTTTTGTGTTCCTAGTGGAACATAGGGCTTCATGCTTTACGCTTTGAAGTTTCAGTAAAGTTGGTGTTGTTTTAACTGAATGATGCTGTTAGCCTAACAGTAGAGCTCCCTTCTTTTAAATATCCCAATAACGTATCCAGAAGATGAATCATTCGAGTGAACAGTTTTTTCAGTAGATTCTTCTTCAGTCTTAACAATTATACACGCATTCATTTAAGCATATCGTAGCTAGCAAAAGCACGTAAGAAATACATCAGAAAGTGCATTGTGGAGCAAGTTCGAGGTGGAATAATAGTCAGTTAGTCTCGATTATCATTTAGAATATGTATGGTCAATAAGAACATGAGATGAAATGAAATAATTCAGTGCTGTGTTTTTCGTGTATATGTGGAGTCAACAAGAAGTACAGGTTTCAAGAGTGAGTGTAGTCAGTGGTATGTGAGACAATATGAATACAACAAAGAAATACACCAACAAATGGATTAAACAAGTCGAGCTCATCTGGATGGATTACCAAGGACAGGGTGGATAACTGAGGACGTCTGCTCCGTTTCATTGAATTTCCAGTATCTGCTAAGTGGGCTAAAACCATTTGGTTTCATCTCTAATCAATCCTACATGTACATGTTCATGTGTACTAGTAGATAAAGCCATCTGAGTGCAGTCTATGTAACTAGCTAGCTTCATTGGAGAAGTTAAACTCATAGATACACATCATGGATAATTTATCCTTGATTCGTTTTGTAAGTATTGGTTTAGTAGAGAAACTGAGCACCAGTTTAGCTGAAGGGAATATTTTCTCAATCTACCTGTTGAGTCAAAGTTTTTAAATGTCTGCGATGATCTCAAATAATTAACTGAACTTGAGATATATAGCTTCCTTATCCACGGTATCCGCCAAGCCTTGTGTCTAGGTAACTTTTTCTGACCACGGAGTCGAACTATGACCTCCAATTTGACTGACCACGAGTTCCACTATCGAACCACTGGTGCGTGTTAATTGTTCACAGAGTTCTGTACTACTTCGTATATGTTTCGTTTTGCTTTACAAATCAGGGAGCAATTAATAGCTGTTTCATCCTATTTTGAAACTTCTCAGAAAGAAGCACACATCTGCCATCAGGGATTAAACTCATTACCTTCAAACTTTAAGGCCAACCATCGACCAATCAACCACTGGGTTGATGTTCAATGATATATAGATTCTTAATTTTGTTAATTAAAAAAATATAGTCAATTAATGTCATCAGTAAGCACACGCTTTACCCTGTTATTGTGAACCTTATAGGTCACAACTTCTTTGTGATGTCACGGATGCAAGCTGACGAAAATCCGCACACGACAACGGAACATCCGTCTGGTGCACCCTGGTTTTAATAGTTTTTCAACTGATATTAGTTCATGACTAAATCGTTATTTCAATTATTCTAAATCAGAATAAAACGTATAATCTGAAAATCATGCTTAATAACATCAAATTAAGGAAACAAATTATGTCGTCAAGGCAAAGTGAAATACTGAAGTAAATAGTTTTATGGGATTTTCAACCGATAAAGACAAATATGTCTGAAGAACTGGTCGAAAGATATGCGTTTTATTGACGTCTTCATAATTTAAGCATGAAGTCTGAGCAAAAGGATGAGTGAGATAGTCAAATTTGAATGTAGTTCAGGAAGTAATGAATTCAAATTACCAGGTCTTTAGATTTCATCAGCTGATTTTTAATCATCCTATTTACTCTTATTTGTTTACATGGAGAAGGAAACTCGATCATTACCCACCTGTTCAAGAGTTCTCGAAAATAGGTCATTTGTAATTGGACCATGTTCCAGGAGCTTTGCGAATAGCAGCTATTTATTTATTACATTTAAGAGAGTTTGATTGTTTCCTCTCTAAATATCTTCTCGTCTGCAGCTCACTAGAGACCGAATAAGGGATGGACATCCTGAAGTTACAATGAGAGCTTGTGATCACTGATGTCAACCAAGTTGTGTATAAGGATAGATACTCACCAGTAAGCTTGATTGGTGATGGTGCTCTATATCGGGAATTGTCAGGCGACATAATTCATTGGCCACTGAATTCCGTCCTACTGATTGGTTGGTAATGAGCTCACAAAGTACACTGAGGGTTCTAGGTTCAAGCTCCTATCTTTGGTGCCGATTAGTAACAAAATGCAGAAAAACAGCTATCAAAAACTGCTTGGATTTCAAAGATTCCTTGGCTGATGTCAGTTTGTGTGGAGGTCGAGATTTAATTGGATATTCATTGGAGATGGTCTAAATGTGTCTCACGAGAAAAGACAATGTCAGATCTTTTCATGGTAAACCAGAAATAACTAGGAGCTGTAAATATTTAGATCGAGGATTGAACTTTTTTTCAAAATCGAATGGTGATACTAGAATACGCGGTTTATCTGACAGACGTGAATTGTCTTCTATACATGACATATTGAACAACCTGATCTTAAATCTACTTGTCAGTCCACTTTATATGGGAATGAAGAATACCACGACCAATTCAGATAGACAGAATAATGAAGTATTTAGGAGTAATAAGAATGATATTTGACGCTTTTCCTGGTAATACAACAAGACTGACAGTAACGAGACATTTATTTCGCCTACAGAAGGAAAGGCCTAATCTCACTGATAGCTATGGACACAGAATGATTCATCATGTGCCTGCTACAGGTGAACTTTCGGTATACAATCTGGAAGCTCACTATTCATATCAACAATATGCTTTATGTAAACAAGACTAGAGTTCTACCATCTAAGTCGGTTAACATTTGAGCAGTCCAGGTGTTTTCAAGCAAATCCAAATTATCTTGTACATATCAGTTACCTTAGTTGTCTCAAATCACAACACCATGAGAGCATGAATACAATTCAAGAAACCAAGTGTAACTGCTAGACACCAGGTGGTTGGAACACATTCGACTCTATTAGATGAGTCAAACTGCGTACAGAAGTGATGAACTCAGCTCGAAACGACAGAAACAACGGTCCGGTGTTTAGAACATATCGATCTGGCTGACTAGCAAGCGCTACTAGTTATAATTGGCTGGTATATAACTACTTATTTCAATCAGTCAGTAGTATATAGTTCCACACGAATATGCTTGCTTCCATGACTACCATTCATGGCGCCAAGCAGAACACAATATGATATGAGTAACTTAGTTTCCAAATGAAACTGTGGTGAAACATTTCACGACCACAACTGTGTACATTGCAGGTTGTTGATCAATTTTCAGATTGTAAATTTAATTTCTCGCGATCTGACTTTTGTCAGCAAACAATATTAGAAATGAGCATTCTGTGAAAGCAATTGTCATATCAGATTGCTTTCAGGGAAACTGATTAATTACAAATAGTTAACTAGATTTGTTTTCGAGATTTCACTAGGCTAAATGATAAGTAATTTTATCCATATATACACATAGATTACTCAGCATGCAAAATACTGATCCGAGTTTGTTATCCTATTATTTCAATTGAACAAAATATGTCATATTTTTGGTTAACCAATATGTTCGTGTTTATAATAATTTAGAAAAAAACAGGAATCATAGAGAATTCACTTCTGACAAGATAGAAATCTGAATAAATAGAAATTGGCTAAATTGAAATTTATTTTAATATTACAGTTATGCGGTAGGTGATGTGTTCTTTGGGGAAATCATATTAGTTGGAGGCTGGAGGCAATCAGAAGGAAGCCTTGGATCCAGGATTCGTGCTTGTTAGCACTCACTAGTCAGTAAGGTGTACCTGAAACGTTGAAGGAAGTCCTGTCAATCTGAGATTAAAAGTAGCGTCACCCAATAATTACTGCAGTCAGAGACGTGACCACTGAAATATTCGGGATCCTGTTAGACTGTATTAGATATTTCTGATTGCATACTAATCAATAACTAGTGTAATGTGTTGTCTAGCGCTTTCTTCGGTGCATCCTCAAGTCAATCCAAATTGTATTAACACTATAGTACTTCAACATTCACTTAGCATTGTTTTTGGTGTGGTTGTGTTCTCTGAGCTGGATGGTTTGGTTGCGAAGCTTTCATTGCTCTACTGAGCAACATCTTCAGCGCATACTTCGATGTGAAGTGAGCTTTTAGAATTCTCTATGAGTTTATTAGTCATCTCTTCTAGTAACCTTGAACGTGATTGGTTGATCAGAGAACACAACCACACCAAAATCATCCACCTGAGCTACAAATCTTCTCTATTATATCTAAATCATACGAGCGGAACACGCTTCTTTCTGTTCGAAAGTGGGAAGACTTCGCCAAACGGCAAGGATCCACCAGAGAACAACTATTTTTTCTCCATGAGTGCCTTCGTCATCAAATTCTACCAACCAGCGTGAGATATAAGCCACCAATCAACTGCTCAATGGGATGGAAATTAGCTGAACAATGTGGAAGAAAAATGGTTAAACTAATGATTACAGATGCACATTATAGAATCAAGAAATATCAACAAATAATGGACTTTGAAAAAGAGAAACTAGAGAAAATCCTCAGCCAAGAACACCTTTCAACAACGATCACCGCAATCGCACTGACAAGTAGTAGACACAGAGAACGTAGACGAAAAGTTCTCAGAACCAAGCTAACCAAAATCAAAAAACAACAGTCGAACAATACACCAATTGATTGCGTAGTCAATTTATCAAAACAGCCGCTGTCAAAAATGGAACAACAACTACTTCAAAAAGGATTAAACTACAACACTGAAGACGCCTCGAAAACAGACTTCTTCGCTGCCCTTGAATCAACACTCAAATCATCAAAATTAAGTGAAGAAACACAAGAAGAGATACGTCAAACAATAGTGCCTATAGTTAAACAAAGAAAACGACACACACAACTCAACTCACAAGAACAGAAAGCCCTCAAAAGACTGAAAAACAGGAAAGATATCGTCATAGTACCAGCTGACAAAGGAAGGACTACAGTAATCATGGACAAAGAAGAATACACTGCAAAAGCGGAAGAACTACTCAAAGATCAAACAATATACCAACAACTAACAACAAACCCCATCGAAACACTAAACAACCGCATCCAAAGAACCCTAAGCAAACTCACCAAAACGGGTCAGATCACAAAAGAAGATCAATGGCGAATGAAATCCAATGGACCCGTCATACCTCGATTCTACGGCAGACCAAAAATACACAAACCAAATATACCTCTACGACCAATCGTATCACTCCCAGGAACCCCAACATACAATTTATCCAAAGAACTATACAGAAGACTGAAACACTTGACGAAATCATGTGATCACTCCATCCAATCTGCGACCCAATTTTTAGAGAAAATCAAAGGCATTGAAATAGACAGCCAAGAAATAATGGTATCCTTCGACGTCACGGCATTATATACTTCGATTGGACTAAAACTAGCAAAAGAAACCATGGAACAACTACTCAACAACGACGAACACATACAACAATCAAAAATGCAGCATTCAAGTTGGATGGAATGCATAAACTTGTGTCTCACAACTTATTTCCAATTCAACGGCCAAATGTATGAACAAATTCAAGGGACACCTATGGGATCACCCATATCAGGATTGATTGCGGAAGCCGTCATGCAAAGACTGGAAAACATAATTCTGCCAAAGATCAAACCGAAAATTTGGATACGCTACATAGATGATACATTCGTGATAATCAAAAGAGAAAACTTAGACAATACCCACAACATAATAAACAACACCTTCAACGACATCAAATTCACAAGAGAGGAAGAATATGAAAACAAAATCCCATTCTTAGACGTCTTAATCAAACGAACAACTACAGGAAAATTAGAAACCCAAGTATACAGAAAACCAACGCACACGGATCAAATACTCAATTACAACAGTAACAACCCAACATCACACAAAATTAGCTGCATACGTACATTGTTCAAGAGAGCCAGGACTCATTGCAGCACTCCCGCCTTGAGGAAAATTGAAGAAAATCATCTTATGGACGTCTTCCAAAGAAATGGATACCCACGAAACTTCATCAAAAGACATCTACCCCCAGCTCAACCAACCAAATCAAAGGCCACCAGCGAAAACACAAAGAAAGTCGTCCTACCATATATAAAAGATATCTCCGAAATCACTGCAAGACTATTCAAACCTTTTGGAATCGATGTCGCTCATAAACCAACAAAGTCACTACACTCAGTTCTATGTAAGCCAAAGGACTCAACGGCAAAAGAAGACAAAACTAACGTCATCTACAAGATAAATTGCAACGACTGCGACAAACATTACATTGGTCAAAGTGGACGCCCTCTTCGTCTTCGCATTCACGAACACAAACTAGCTGTCAAAAGACACGACATACACTCCCTCATATCACTACATGCAGACAACCACGGGCACCAATTCGACTGGGACAATGTTCAAATCTTAGACAAAGGGAACTGCAAAAATGCCAGAGAATTCCTAGAGGCCTGGTATTCAAATGAATCAGCAATCAATAGACACATAGAGATTGACAAAATATACCAATCCATACGAAGAAATTCACACAAAAACAAAGTCAAACTTCAGGTCAAGGAAACAGTCAACACCAAAACAAGTGAACTAGAAAGTGAGAAGTCACACAAAAACAACCAATCACGTTCAAGGTTAGCAGAAGGAATGACTAACGACATTCAGACCAAAGAAGCAGCCAGCACCGAGACAAGCAAACTAGGGGATGAAATGTCACACGAAAACAACCAATCACGTTCAAGGTTACTAGAAGAGATGACTAATAAACTCATAGAGAATTCTAAAAGCTCACTTCACATCGAAGTATGCGCTGAAGATGTTGCTCAGTAGAGCAATGAAAGCTTCGCAACCAAACCATCCAGCTCAGAGAACACAACCACACCAAAATCATCCACCTGAGCTACAAATCTTCTCTATTATATCTAACTTAGCATTGTTATTATCATTATTGTTATTTCTATCCGTCGAACTACACAATTATATTATTTCAGTTTCTAAAGAGATTAATAGATGTTATATTGATGGATTGTGATAAGAGGTGGAATCCATGATGTGCATTTCACACTGTCTGAGACCTATCAGATGGGTGTGCCTGAGACCCCCACTGAGTGAGTGACCGCCTATGCACTGGTACAGTAATCCAATATCGATCGCTTCAAACTACAGAGCCTCATCTACTAAGGCGCTTGGGCTACACGAATTACCTCCACTACAATGACTATCTCTTATCCTTTGTTCTTCAATAATTCTTTGTTTCCCATTGATTGATTATTACGTGGCGCTGAGTGCTTGGTTTCAGCTTCAATGGGAACAGCATGACTCACAGATTAATGTACGTACATCCACTTGATTAGTGTAAAAACAGAAGGGAATATTCATTCTGTATTCCACTGCAAATAATCACCAGCCATGAAATAATATCACCGACTTCGAAAAGGACTTTGATGGACAAAGCTGACCGAGAAGTATACAGGGAACTGCTTCAACACTATAACGCACTACTTTGAAACCGAACACTACAGAGTGCCCCAAATCTTTATCAAACTCATTCAACACCCGTCCATATGGCAACGCCTGACATGTGTCGGGTGATCCACAATGGAAAACTCAGCGAAAAATTGAGCGTTCGAAGTGAATACAGGAGTAGGACAAGGCTGCGTGTCCATGATCACCGATGATATTTCTAATTGTGGTGGATTGAATAATGCGTCAGACTAAGTGGAGCGAGGAGACAGGAATACGTTGGACCACTGATGAGAAGATTCTAGAATTTTTGGATTTCCCAGATGATATAAGTGTAATGTCACACAAACTGGAAAACGTGCAGGCGAAAACCAACAAATTGGCTGATGTGGCTAGTAGTCAGCGAAGACAGCGCTCCAGGTAAACATGGAGAGGGTTGATAAGGAGGTGATGGAAATATCCAAACACTATCAGCAAAACAACTAGCACCAATCACCACCAACGGGAGTGATTTGAGAGAGGTTACTTGCTTCACTTATGCTTGAAGACATCATCATTTCAACCAAAGGCAGTTGGACAGCATAGATGACGATTTCAAAGCACGCCAGTATCGGAAAGGGAAGATACGCCTTCACCAACCTGAAACAAAATTAGACATCTTCGATTCAAACTCATCATGAAGAACACGATCCAGATTTTCAACAGCATTGTGAAGTCAATGAGTCACTTCTTCTATACGGGTCAGAAACTCTCACTGCTTCTCACAGAAAAGATTTCCAACAAGTTACAGACCTCTATCGACAACTGTCTTGGTCAGGTGTCTCCATACTGAAGATCAAATGGCCAATTGGCCAAAAAAAAGTAACATGAAACTCTAACAATGAGCAAACTAACAGGTGAGAGCCGATTACTCAACAGATATGTAGAAGGAAAATGGAGATGGATTGGTCATACATTGAGGAGACCGTCGAATGACATAGCGACCTGTACATGCCATAGCTCGAATGGAACCCCAATGGGAAGCGAGATGTAGGTCGTCAGTGCGATTGCGACACTGGGTAGATCGTTTAGGGAAGAGATTACAGATTATGGACAGTCGTGGAGACAAGTGATTAGGACAGAATTAAATAGAGCAAAGTGAGAACGTGTTGACGAAGCCATATTTTCTATTCGGAATCCAAGGGAATAATAATCATCTTAGTTGATGATATCTAGCAGTTGAATCAAGGATGTTCATTTCACCCTATTTAGGACTCGTCATCTGAATGCACCTGTAAGCTCTAGTGAATGATGGTGCTCCCGCTGACACTCGAACGTTTCACTCATTGTTTCCAACGCTAAAGCTGACAGATCCTAAATAGGATAGAATGCGTGTAGTCTAGATTCCAATACTAGTGACTACCAGACACAGTCAACTACAAGTTAATCCTAAGAAGCTGTTGAATTGACCATATACTAGGAACTCAAATGTCCATAGAGACAGAGTGTTTTAGTCCAACGTTATCAATCAATGAGAAATACAAACTAGGAATGAAATGAAACTTTTAGTCATAACTAGAATAATTTAATTAATTAATTAGTTAGGATATTCGTGTAATTGACTGAGAAATCAGAAATAAAAAAGAGCGATTGCCCAACTCAACTGCTAGCCAAATATTGAACAAATGACATCATAATCGCATGCTTGTAACTTATGTGACATATATCTCTACTGTAAAAGAATAATTTATAAGGACAACTCCTCTTCAACGATCTTATTACAATATTTATATTCAAGTATTGGTTTGTAGGGATTTGATTGATTGTTGACAGGATTTCATCATGAGCTGACATCGATTAGAGAATCACTGGAAAACCTGAGAGTACTGTACAGCTGTTTCGCTTCAGTTTGGGACTCTTTAGCAGTACGCACCCACCGCCATGGTTCGAATCCAGGACCTTCTTATTGCAAGGCTAGCAAGCTTATGGACCACTAAGCCATTGGGACCCGATGCATTGGCTAGCCTATGAATTCCAACTTCTGCGGATTCTTGACATAGCGTGAACGCTAGCCAATATCTTCGGCGAGTATTTGTCCTCCCACCCAACGTGCTGTGCCCTACTGGTCGCGACTTCTCACTAGAACCCCATGTAACTTATTTATTTTATATATTTGGTTATTTCAACTTTGTGATCATTTTCCTCTTTTCTTCTGGGCTATTTATCATTGTTCAAACGTTTACATATCACCTTTTGACTTGATCCTTATTATTTGTCTTTGTTACTGTTTAATCCCTAATTTAAATACGCCTCCTCGTGGTTGTGTGAACGGTCATTCTGACCTTGGACTGTCAGCGACAAGTGTTCATTGAGTGATTTTTGTGGAAAATGCTTTTATGTCAACTTATTGCGAATATTCTTCTTGATTTTAATGTGCTTCTCGCTGCTGATTTTAGTTAGATACCACTTTTTCTATAGCACTTGTTTTTTATTTGAGAAACCATTGAATCTGTAGAGCTGTTTAACGGCAATGTTGAGGTAACTTTACTTTTTTGATATGTTATTATTGTTGTTAAATAGTGCGACAGATTTTAACGCAAATAACTGTCCTTTTGGTGTCACTGGGGCACTTTGAGACGGCAATTAACACAAAGGAGCTTTGGTTGGGTATAAACCACAATGCGAAACCTGGTTTCCAGCGATTAGGCCACAACATGCAGGTTTTCATCTCTACACCTGCATCCATTAAACATGCAAGTTTGGAATAATCATCGATACTTTTTTATTTATGTTTAAGTCAGTCTTTATATTCTCCATTAACTGATTACACCGGATAAAAGTGTTCAGTGTCTGTTGACTTGCTGGATGTTTCAAAGCTGTCTAATTATCATTATTATTGATATTCCCTTGATTTCCCAGGGGAACATAGGGCTTCACCAACACACCTCCACTTTGTTCTGTCGTTCGCTCTCCTCTTCAGCTGGCTGACCACACGATTGTACTTAGTCTCTAGTATCCTCCTCCTCGCCACACTATCTCCTCCATGTCATCCTTGCATCGACGACTCACTCGTCGACTCCTATTTGGATTCCACTCCGGTGATGGCCTGAATTTGCGCGCGATGTCATTCGACGGTCTCCTCAATGTGTGACCAATCCATCTCCATTTTCCTTCTACATATTTGTTGAGTAATCGGCTCTCACCTGTTAGTTTGCTCATTGTTAGAGTTTCATGTTACTTTTTTTTGGCCAATTGGCCATTTGATCTTCAGTATGGAGACACCTGACCAAGACAGTTGTCGATAGAGGTCTGTAACTTGTTGGAAATACTTTCTGTGAGAAGCAGTGAGCGTTTCTGACCCGTATAGAAGAAGTGACTCACTGACTTCACAATGCTGTTGAAAATCTGGATCGTGTTCTTCATGCTGAGTTTGAATCGAAGATGTCCAAATTGGTTTCAGGTTGATGAAGGCGTATCTTCCTTTTCCGACTTTGACCAGCTTTGACATCTTCATCCGTGGTGTAGCCTGTAGTTGAAACGCTGCTTCCTAGATAAGTGCATGGAGGAAATAACCTCTGTTAGATCTCTCCCATTGATGGTGACTGGTGCTGGCTGTTGTTGTTGCTGTTCGTTGGTTGTCACCTCCATCACCTCCATCTTCCCTATGTTCACTTGGAGTCCCATCATCACTGCTTCTTCAGCCAGTTTGTTGTTTTTAGCCTGCAAGTCTTCGAGTTTGTGTGACATTACACTTATATCATCTGCGAAATCCAAAACTTCTAGAGTCTTCTCATCGGTGGTCCAACGTATTCCTGTCTCCTCGCTCCCCTTAGTCTGACGCATAATTCAATCCACCACAATTAGGAATATCATCGGTGATCATGGACACGCAGCCTTGTCCTACTCCTGTATTCACTTCGAACGCTCAATTCTTCGCTGAGTTTTCCATTGTGGATCACCTGAGACATGTCAGGCATTTCCATATGGAGGGCTGTTGAATGAGGTTGATAATGATTTGGGGCACTCTGTAGTGTTTGATTTCAAAGTAGTGCGTTATAGTGTTGAAGCAGTTCCCAATATACTTCTCGGTCAACTCTGTTCGTCAAAGTCCTTTTCGAAGTCGATGATATTATTTCATGGCTGGTGATTAGCAGCGGAATACAGAATGAATGTTCCCTTCTACTTTTTTGCACTAATCAAGTGGATGTACCTACATTCCCCTGTGAGTCATGCTGTTCCCATTGAATCTGAAACCAAGTACTCAGCGCCAAGTTTTCGGTCCAATGAATTCAATCAATGGGAAGCAAAAAATTATTTAAGAACAAAACATTAGCTAGTCGTTATAGGAGAGGTAATTCTTGTATCCTAAGCGCTTCAGTGGATAAAGCTCTGTAGTTTGAAGCGATCGATAATGGGTTACTGTACCAGTGCATATACCGTCACTCACTCAGTGAGGGTTTTTAGGCACACCCAGCTGATAAGTCTCAGACAGTATGAAATGCACATCATGGATTCCACCTCTAATCACAATCTACCAATATAATATCTATTAATCTCTTTAGAAACTGAAATAATATTATCGTGTAGTTCGACGGATAATAATAACATAATAGTAATGCTAAGTGAATGTTGAAATACTACAATATAAATCCAATTTGGATAGAACTGAGCATGCACCAAACAAAGCACTAGACACATTACACTAGTTATTGACTACTGTGCAATCAGAAATACCTAATACAGTCTAACAGGAGGGCAGTTGTGAGCCCGAATAGCTCAGTGGTCACGTCTCTGACTGCAGTACTTATTGGGTGACGCGAGTTCAAATCTCACGGTGGACAGGAGTTCCTTCAAGATTGGAGGTACGCCTTACTGACTAGTGAGTGCTAACAAGCACGAAACCTGGATCCAAGGCTTCCTTCTGATTGCCTCCAGCTTCCAACTAATATGATTTCCCCAAAGAACACATCACCTACCGCATAACTGTAATATTAAAATAAATTTCAATTTAGCCAATTTCTATTTATTCAGATTTCTATCTTGTCAGAAGTGAATTCTCTATGATTCCTGTTTTTTTCTAAATTATTATAAACACGAACATATTGGTTAACCAAAAATATGACATATTTTGTTCAATTGAAATAATAGGATAACAAACTCGGATCAGTATTTTGCATGCTGAGTAATCTATGTGTATATATGTATAAAATTACTTATCATTTAGCCTAGTGAAATCTCGAAAACAAATCTAGTTAACTATTTGTAATTAATCAGTTTCCCTGAAAGCAATCTGATATGACAATTGCTTTCACAGAATGCTCATTTCTAATATTGTTTGCTGACAAAAAGTCAGATCACGAGAAATTAAATTTACAATCTGAAAATTGATCAACAATCTGCAATGTACATAGTTATGGTAGTGAAATATTTCACCACAGTTTCATTTGGAAACTAAGTTACCCATATCATATTGTGTTCTGTTTGGCGCCATGAATGGTAGTCATGGAAGCAAGCATATTCGTATGGAACTATATACTACTGACTGATTGAAATAAGTAATTATATACCAGTCATTTATAACTAGTAGCGCTTGCTAGTCAGCCAGATCGATATGGTCTAAACACCGGATTGTTGTTTCTGTCGTTTCGAGCTGAGTTCATCACTTCTGTACGCAGTTTGACTCAGCTTATAGAGCCGAATCAGTTCAACCACCGGATTTCTGGCAATTATACTTGGTTTCTTGAATTGCATTCATGCTATCATGGTATTGTGATTTGAGACAACTAAGGTAGCTGATATGTACAAAACACTTTGATTGGCTTGAAATCAACTGGACTTCTAAAATATTAGCCAAGTCATATGGTAGAACTCTAGTCTTGTCTACAGGAAGGCATATTGTTGATGTGAATAGTGAGCTTCCAGATTGTATACCGAAAGTTCACCTGTAGCAGGCACATGATGAATCATTCTGTGTCCACAGCTATCAGTGAGATTAGGCCTTTCCTTCTGTAGGCAAAATAAATGTATCCTTACTGACAGTCTTATTATATTACCAGGAGTAGCGTCAAATATCATTCTTATTACTCCTAAATACTTCATTATTCTGTCTATTTGAATTGGTTCTGGTATTCTTCATTCCCATATAAAGTGGACTGACAAGTAGATTTAAGATCAGGATGTTCAATATGTCATGTATAGAAGATAATTCACGTCTTTCAGATAAACTCCATATTCTAATAACACTATTCAATGTTATATTCTCAATCTAAATATTTACAGCTCCTAGTTATTTCTGGTTTACCATCAAAAATCTGACATTATCTTTTTTCTTGAGACACATTTAGACCATCTATATGTATTATCTATTAAAATGTAGACCTCCACAAAACCGACATCAGCCAAGGAATCATTGAAAACCAAGCTGTTTTTGATAGCTGTTTTGCTGCACTTTGTCACTAATCGGCATCTAAGATAGGAGCTTGAACCTAGAACCCTCAGTGTACGTTGTGAGCTCATTACCAACCAATCAGTAGGACGGAATTCATTGGCCTATGAATTTTGACGCCTGACAATTTTCGATATGTATTGCCATCTTCAATCAATGTCAACGGTGAGTGTCTATCCTTATACACAACTTGATGAACATCAGTGATCACAAGGTCTCATTGTGACTTCAGGATGTCCATCCCTCAATCGATCTTTAGTTAGCTGTGGACTAGAAGATTTTTAGAGAGGAAAGAAAACAAACTCTCTTAAATGGAATAAATAAATAGCTGCTATTCGCAAAGCTCCTGGAACATGATCCGATTACAAATGACCTATTTTCGAGAACTCTTGAATAGGTGGTTAATGATCGAGTTTCCTTCTCCATGTAAACAAATAAGAGTAAATAGGATGATTAAAAATCAGCTGATGAAATCTAAAATAAACACCTATTTGAATTCACCCGTTCCTGAACTCCATTTTAATTTGACCATACTTCTCATCCTTTTACTCAGACTTCATGCTTAAATTATGAAGACGGCAATAAAACACACATCCTTCGTCCAGTTTACTAGACATAGTTGTCCTTATCGTTTACAAATCCCATAAAATTATTCACTTCAGTATTTTACTTTGCCTTGACGACATAATTTATTTCCTTAATTTGATGTTATTATACATGATTTTCAGATTATACGTTTTGTTTTCATTTGGAATAATTTCATGAACTAAAATCAGTGGAAAAACTATTAAAACCGGGGAGCACTAGACAGATGTTTCGTCCCAGTTTACATCCTTGACATCACAAATAATTCATGACCGATAAAGTCCACAATATCAGGCTGAAGTTGGTGCTAACTGATGTCGTTGATTGGCAGTTTCTCTATATCGTGATTCGATGGGTCACTGAAAAGGAACCCAGTGGTTGAATGGTAGACGGTTGGGCTTAAAATTTGAAGGCTATGGGTATAATTTCTGATGACAGATGTGTGTTCGTACTAGTTGGAGTGTTTCAAAATAGAAAAAAACTGCTATTTAGTGCATCCTGATTTGTAAAGTGAAAAGAAATAAATATGAAGTAGCCTGAAACTCTGCGAAAAAATAAGACGCGCCAGTTGTTCAACAGTGGTAATGGATACTGTGGACGAGAAACCTTTTTATGTAAAGTTAAGTTACCCAGATGAGGTTGCCGCAGACGTTCTAAAATATCGATTCAACAGGTTGATTGGGAGAATATTCCCTCTGGATAAAATGGTACTCAGTTTCTCAACTGAACTAATACTGACATAGCGAATCAAGGATAAATTATTCATGATGGCCTCATCAGTTTGCATCTATGAGTGTGAATCCACCAGTGGAGCTACTTATGTAGACTCCCTTCAAATGTCTCTATCCACTAGCACACGTGAACATGTATCTGTAGGGTTGAGTAAAGAGAAAACCAAATGTATAAATAGGGTGGTTCTATCCCATTTAGTAGATATTGGACATTCATTGTAACCGGAGCAGGTCTCCTCAGTTATTCACACTGTCCTTCGCAATCCATCCAGATGAGCTCGACTGCGTCTCTTATCAGTAGCTGAAGCGGTAGCAATCACTACCAGGAAAAAGTATATCCGACCACTCTGTTTCCCTTCGCCTAGGTTAAGGCTAATAAACCCTCCCAAAACTTCAGCTATCAAATAAATCCCTATCCATTCATTTTCCCCTTTATTTCATTGACAAAAGTTTATTTCAGAACTTTTATAACTTCGTAACCTATCTAATCATGTCTATTGTCCTAGGTTCAGGTAATGCTTATCAAACTTCTTACTGCATTCACACAGTCCTTTTCATTCCACTTTATTCACTTCTTTATTATCCGATAATCTTTCACTTAGAGTACTTTTCTGTTTACACCATATCATCGTTATTATTTCATCGTCATCACTATTATTGTTATCTGTCACCCTTGAAATTACATCTAGCCTAATCGATTTGTTGGTTTATTTCTTTGTAGCATTCATACTGTCTCACACAACCCTGACTACACTCACCCTTGAAACTTGCACTTTTTATTGACTGTATATATACACAAACATACCACTGTATTCCATTATGGATAAAATTTTACTTTGATAAAATAACACAGTGTTATACGGTAATATTTACTGATGACCACGTTTCGAGCACAATTTATTACTGCTCATAATCATTTCAAGGCACTCAAACACAACTTTTTACTTCATTTATATACATGAGTAAAAGTTGATTAGACGTTTGAATAAAATCAATATAAGATAATGTACATTCGGAAATAATTTTTGTGTTATCAATCAAATACAATCAGATGGGAAATAAGATTTTTTATAGTAAAATAAATAACTTGTTAGAATGTGAATTGAGTGCATTTTAACATTATTTATTATCCTCCTCTGATTTGACTGGTAATGATTTCTTCCATATCTCTGGTATTTGCTTTGAGTCTCTTCTGTCGCATGTGTTGGATGTGTAGACTCGATGAACCAGGATTCAGTAATCAACCTCTCTCTCCACCTACCTATATTACTTCTTAGAATTTGAACTCTGTCCCACCCATCCTATTGTGTGGTTGTGTTAATGCATGTGGTGCAATTGCTGAGGTTTTTAAATTACGCATCTTCGTGGGATCAACCGTTCTAACCTTAGCTAAATTCTTATGTTTTGAAAGTCTCACTACTCCTGGTCTACTAGTTTGACCTATGTAGTTGACCTCACTCACAGTCATTCCAAGTTATTCTGTAAATTATATTATTTTGTTTAATTGGGTCCACCAGGTCCTTTAGACTACAGAGCTTGTCTCTGAGTGCGTTTGTAGGTTTAAATGCTACCCTAATTCCCGCTTCATTAAGAATCCCACATAGGGAGGTCTCAGATGTCCCCTCCTTGTATGGTGAAACTACTGTAGATGCCTTGTACTCTTTCTTATCTACGTTATCATTATTAGTTTCACCATTATTTTTATTTTGCTTTTTACCTTGTCTTATCTTCATAATGAATTTGTTTTATAGAATAGTTATTTAACACCAACGCCTCTTCTATCTGTTTCATTTCATCGTTTGGGTTATTTGTTGTACTACTCAGTGCTATTGCTCACCATCATCATGAATAATACCACCGAATTATTTCATTTCATCTCATGTTCTTATTGACCATACATATTCTAAATGATAATCGAAACTAACTGACTATTATTCCACCTCGTACTTGCTCCACAATGCACTTTTTGATGTATTTCTTACCTTACTTTGCTAGCTATGGTATGCTTAAATTAATGGGTGTATAATTGTAAAGACTGAGGAAGATCTACTGAAAAACTGTCCACTCGAATGATTCATGTTCTGGATACGTTATGGGGATATTCAAAAGAAGGAAGCTCTAGTGTTAGGCTAACGGCGTCACGCAGTTAAAACAAGACCAACTTTATTGAAAATTCGAGGCTTACACCATGAATGAAGCCCAATGTTCCACTAGGAACACAAAAGGACCCATTTAAAGGGCTGATTTCTCGACAAACAAAAATCAACTACTGAACTACTGAAATTTCAGGATGCATTTCTTGTTTGAAACTTTCTAGTAATGTATACTTTCTATTCTCCAATGGTTTCAACAAGCGATAGAGTTATTTAAAGCTCATACTGAACTTTGGTCATTTCTCATACTTAGGTTTACAATCTTTCAGTTATTTGTGAAATGCAAATGAATTCTTGAGGAGTGTTCAATTAGCAAATAATCTTAATATTTTGCTGAATGCTTCCATGCATAATGTATGAAGGAAGTGTAAATTAGGATTTTAGATCACCTTGAATCTTCTTTAATTCAACTCTCCTCACAAAACATATAGTTGTTTTAATTTGGCAGTGCTTTTCATTGTAGTCAAAAATTAGTTCATCAAATTAGTAAGGCAAAAACCATCAGTCAAGATAAAAAATGTTGTATGATTAATGAAGCATTCTACTTCTTCTTTTTATCGATCTTTTAATCAAGCCGATGTGCTGGACTCCTTACATAGATAATTAACTCTGTGTGCGTGCATACGTCTGTCTTTACATCGTCTTTTGAAATAAATGAGATTCATTCACTTTTACCTATTTGGAAAGGGGTATGTTAGACAAATGAGGTGACTACCTTTATTTGAGTTTCAAATATGCCGAAAAGTTATTGTGGATAGGATTTCAACATCAGACAACGTAATGACCGAACCCATGTATTTTGGTTTGAACCGATCGATGCACTCTTTTGTCTACCTTAACGAGCTTGCAGGAATTACTCACGGTCAAAAGCTGTCATTCCAACATTATGGAAACATTCTTTGACGTGAAGGAATCTGCGATTATATTTGACAATAATAACCTATGTCGAAAATGCAAGACTTGCTCAACAGTGGCGTTTATTAACTGTACAGTCCAAAACTTTCTCAGGTGTGATATAGGTACCAGTTAGAGAACCATTGAAAACCAGGGAGTAGTGGACAGCTGTTTCATCCTAGTTTTGAAATCATCGGCAGTACGCACCCACTGGGGTTAGTACCCAGGACCTTCCAGTTACAAGACAAGCTCGTATACGATTCAGCCGCTGGGACCCGATTCAATGGCTCATGAATTCTAACTTCTACCAATTCGTGATTTAGCGTGACCCCAACCATTGTCGTTGTTGGGACATCTATTCACACACGTGACATTTAACTGAAACCCACTGGTCATGACTTCTCACTAGAACTCCAGGAAACTCCATCCTGTAGCACGTCAGTAGCGAGCATCAGATTAATTTTCTATAGTATGTTTTGTAAGGGTCAGTTATGATTTACGAGTTAATCACGGACTGATATCAGTTAGAGAGCCTGGTTTTCAATGTTTCTCTAACTGATATCAGTCCGTGATCAACTCGTAAAAACATAACTGACCCTTACAAAACAAACTATAGAAAATAAAATATGTAATATGTAGTGAAACTAATTAAACAATCAAAATGCTTGAGAATCAGGAAGAATATTCAGAAACTACTATGAAACAGCTAACCAGTACTCTCTGGCTTTTAATGGTTCTCTATCTGATGTCAGCTCTTGGTCAAAATAGAAACAAATCAAATCCTAACAAATCATCTCTTGGAAATTAATCTGACACTGACTTATGACTGGTTACAGGCCTAGAGTTCTAGTGAGAAATCGTGACCAGTAGGGTCCATCAGGTGAGCTGTGAAGACAAATACTCAAGCTATTGGTCACACAAGAAACCACGAATTGGTACAAGTTAGAATTCATGTTCCACTGTACTGGTTTCCAGTGTCTGAATGATTTGCGAGCTCACCTCGAAACCGGAAGGTCCTGAGTTCGAACCCTAGCGTAGAATGCGTACTTCCAGTGAGTCCAAAAATGCTGAGATGAAACAGCTGTCCAGTACTCCCTAGTTTTCCAGAGATCCTTCAACTGAGGTCAGCCCACGGTCAATCCTATAATTAATCAAGGCCCTGCAAACCTACACTTGAAAATTATCGGGTTCTTCACTAACTGTTCAATGCAAATAACACTGATATTGGCTGGCATGAAAAATAGAGATAAAAGTTTATGAATCAACATATACTGTATGGATACAGTAGTGAATGACTTGTAAATAATTGTATATATTTGACAGTGGATTAGATTACTCGGATTATAATCGAAGTGGCTGACCTAATACGAACAGATGAAATTAGAGTTACGACAGGAAATGCCTAACCTAGACAAATCATACTCTGTCCTCGTTCTTGCCACTGTATGCATGGGAAATACGCTTCTTTATTTTACTCGGATGCATCCGTTTGCCACTTTATTACTAGTCAAGTAGTCTCTATAAGTAACATATATGTTTAATTGTGCATCGCTAGCATTCAGAATAGACTGTCTTTCTGTTTTTATGTAACTGCTTGTGCTATCAAAATTCATCATGGAAACCAGTAGCACGTCTTTCAAAACTAGGATTTGAAATGCAAGACGAACCTCCATGGATCTGAAATTCATTCGGAAATCTGCTGCATTCGGTACTCATAACCAAATTC
Organism: Trichobilharzia szidati; assembly: GCA_944472155.2. Lineage (NCBI taxonomy): Eukaryota > Metazoa > Platyhelminthes > Trematoda > Strigeidida > Schistosomatidae > Trichobilharzia > Trichobilharzia szidati. The sequence goes on from OX235272.1 coordinate 75,325,732, forward strand.
AGATTTTCAACATCAATGTTAAGTCAGTTCTTCTGTATTAGTCAGGAGCTCGATGCGTCACGTAAAGCATACCAAACAGCTTGGTGTAGACTTTAATGAACCACCGCCTTCGCTGGCTCCATACTGGAGATCAGATGGCGAGAAAAGGTTAGCAAAATGAAACTCTGAGGACGAACTAACCAATAGCCTGTTGTTCAAGAAATATATACAAGAAAATGGAGATTGGTTCGACTGATGTTGAGAAAACCGTTGGATGATATCGTGCGCCATACCATTGACCGAATGGAACTCGGATAGGAAACGACGAGTGAGGCGTCCGAATGTGACATAGAGGATGTTGTGTGAGGAGGAGATGACAGCCAATGGTTGATCATGAAAACAACTATAGAGGACTGCAGAGAATAGGACGAACCCTTATGTTCCACTTGGAGGCAACAGGAATAATAATATAAATAATAAAAACCGATAGCAAGTAGTGTACCAGACCTCGTAATCAATACAGTTTTAGTGATGCTTTTCGAACAAACATTACCTCGCTTCTAGCTGAAGGTTTTGATCACATTTATTATGTTGAAGCAACCCGTCGACAAACAGTTGTGCACTTCTTGACATAAGGAACCTGAAAACGTTTCTAGTATCCCCTTGCTTTTCTTCATATTTTCGCATTGACTGCTACAGAAAATTAGTTGTGCATATATACTGATAAATTGAGAAACACAAAGGATGAGAATTCTATGTTAATGTTATTAAGAAGGTGGTTGTGGAATGGTGAATGTCATGACATAGGTGAGAATAACTAACGTTAACAGATACAGTGTAAAGATGAATGCGAAATTATAAGGCGACATACAATTGCTGTATGAAGAAAAGGCGTTCAGCGGAGTTACTCCATTCAGTGATATTCTTAGGCTGTGCAATCGGAAATTCATATACAATGCCAGAGAATGGCATTACTGAAAACAATAACTCCTCTCTGAATGTTTTTTCAAGTTTGATAACCTGCTGTCATCAGTTAGAGAATCAGTGGAAAATAAGTAAGTGATGGGAAGCAGCTTCGTTCTAGTTCTGAGTTCTTCGACCGCACGCACCCACCGAAATTCGAAGATAGAACCTCCTGGTGACGAGTGAGTTTCGTGGAATATTTGTCTACTTGAGCTCGATCCAGTGGCACCTGAATTTCAACTTCTAGGTTTTCTTTTTCATTGTTTAATGGTACTTTTTGAATTCTTCTTATAACAACAGCTAGAATACAATATATTAGAGTGATTTTAGTACAATGAAAACACGATTAACATTTAAAGCTGACATGCGAGGAAATATAGTGAGAGAATGGGAGGTAAACAAAAGCGGACTGATAATAAAACGAAATGTTTTTAAGTCATTCAAGACATAAGATTACGGATGCACTAGTATTTGGACTCATTTATTCAAACGTATATGTATTACCTAGCTACGTGTCATTTGCCCTCATCCACAAAACCACAGTAACGTGGAACGTTACCATAACAATGCGGCGTGAACTCCAAAATCATATCAGTCACATAAATCACAGTCCAGTCAGCGGTTTAGTGACATTTTACCAATATCTTGTGGATTAACTATGTAGAAAGTTTTGCTTGAATGCTAAACAGGGATTTACTTGACAGTTGTAATGAAAAGAAGGTCTTCTTACAGCATTTATCGAAAACGCCTCTACAGAATACTTGCTTTATTCTTCAGATTTACATACTACTGAAGATTTTTGTCAGTAGATAAATCCAAATGAAATCTTCATAAGAATGTTCAGTTTGTTATATGTGACTTATAGAATGGCTGTAGAATGAGTTAGAGAACTGCATGTATCCAGTTGGCGACTAGTTTGTGTACTCAATTTGATGCACATTAGGGTAACTGCATGCATGTCAAAGTTAAAAGTCACATTGAAATCTTTTCTTTTACTCAAAATGATATGCATTTTAAATACAAATGTAATGTAAGCACGTGATTTGAAAAAATTTTAAAGCATCCGCCGTGTTTTACACTATATTTGCTACATGCCAAAATATGCGTATACATAGTCCAGAGAGTTAGAATTACACAGGTTATTTACAGTGTTAGCGAACAATCAAGAATTGACGCTGCACTAAATAACCTACAAGCCGTAACCATTGATTATGTCTAAAAGCTTATGAATCCAGTTATCTGTCATAAGAATCTCTGATGTCTTTTATTTTGTAAATCTATGCAGCAAATTTTCAAAACAGACTTTCAAAAATAAAAATCATTTATCTGTTTATTATTTATTTCATTCCCCTGAGTTCCCAGTGGAACACAGAGCTTCAAGCTTGATCTCTGAAGTTTCACTAGCAACGGTTTCATTTTAATGGAGTGAGATTGCTAACCTTACACCTAACATGCCTTCTTTACTGGACTTAATGCAGGTTAAGCGAGGTTTTAAGAGTGAGTCGGCTTGGAATCGAACCCCAGTCCATAGGTGTGGTTACTGAGCATTTAGTCTCTGAGCCACCGTCGCATAATTCCAGGAAAGTGGAATTTCTACGTTAATTATAAGGGAATTCAAATTGTTGCCTGTTTTCTGAAATCAAACGTACTCAACAGAGAAAGGTGAACTCAATAAATGATTGGCTGTAAGCGTATTACTGATACTGCCACATCATTACTGTGATAAAGCAGTGTTAAAACATTCTCATTATGCACGTGCTTGAGAAATATATTTATATAGAAGTTAACAGGGCATAAATAATCGAAAATTTCTTATCAATATAGGTCATAATGTTTACGGGTCATGATCACGGATAAGAGGTAGGAAAATAATTTAGAAAGAAAAGAAGGAGTGGAAATACTATTCAATAAAATAAACCTTGGGTTACAAATTAGATTACAAAGGCAGATTCAAGGTTAAAGTAAATAATTATGAAACTGATAAAACAGGTTTAGTAGATGTGGGAGTATTTATGTTCACGTAAAGGACAACGTGTACAACCGTAAGTTTTTATGCCCGCATCTTCTATAGTATTTGTTCTGTATAGAGCAAAGGCAAATCAAAACATCAAAGTGGTCGTTCAAAATACGAAATATATTTCAGCATCAAAATGGTATTGCGATGTTGAATGGTTAACTAGCTAAAGATTGTGCGAAAACGAAAGGACTAAACAAGACGGCGTACCGAAGGATGTGCATGCCTGACCGAGAGCCTTCAGCCTGACGAGTTAACTTAAGCAGTGAAGGTCAGCATCTAGTGTTGGGTAAAAATGTTTTGGGCTAATAATTTTGACAAATTCTTTGCCATCATAGGTTTTAAGTCTAGGGCTTTAACGAATTCAAGTATATACCCTAAACCTGTTTTAAATATGGCTCCAAATGCAATACTGTAATCAGCTTTGTTATATATATATATGTCTATGTTATGCTTTGCAACAGATGATATTGGACATTTATTTCCAGGATGAGATGAATCAGTCATTCATAGATTTCGCGTACATCACACTTTACCTACAGTTACATTTACTACATATTATCATACGATGGGGCATTCAAGCATATTTTATGCCAGTTCCATACAACACACAGTCTACAGTCATGCAAAAAGTAACTCCAAAATGTTTGCTGTTTTGTTACCTTACAGTGACAGTAGTACGATTTCCTGTGTGTTGCATCATTTTTATGACAAATAAAATCATATAAAGCATTTGAAGTGTGTTTCCTTTACTCTAATAATTTCGATTCACAGAACGTCATCTTCTATTGTCATTACTGTGTCAGACTGTATTTGATAATAAAGCTGAGATTCTACTCAAATTTGCTATTTCTCACAAAAGTCCATCGTTAGTGAACTTTTTAACATTTTTCTCCATCCACAAAGCCTGACGGATTACACGGAGTAAGATGAACTAAGTTATTTCTTCTTATCATCTCTGTGCTGACCGTTTGGATAACAACGTTTGCATCTAAGCAAGTTTCCAGATTGGAGTAGTTGCCATCCTAAATGCTTTCTGACGCACTGGATATTCTGTATAAAGTTAGCTAATTTCTTGCATTATTTGTAAACATTATGCATGCTTTGATTTTCCCCTCTTAGTATTGTTTTCTCACGTATACTATTTGCACCTGCAAACAAGTATATGTTGTCTGGTATTTAGAATTCCTTATGGTTTTATATAAGAATTCCAGCATAAACATACATAATTCACGAACAACTGCTGACTTACATTTTAGAACGAATAAGTAAATACTAACCTCATTTTTATGCTATGCTCTGTTATACATTATTCTAACAAAATGCATTCTAGCAGAAAGTCATAATCAGTGTGGTCCACCATGTTGGGCGTGAGGACAGTTACTCACCGAAGACATCACTTACCTGTCACACCATATATTGCCAGTCAGAAGAAGATGGAATTCATCAGTCAGTGGATTTTGTTCCAGTTAGAATTCATGGCCCACTGGAATGGGTGTCAGTGTCTGAATGATTTGCGAGCTCGCCTTGAGACCGGAAGGTTCTGAATTCGAACCCCAGCGAAGTGTGCGTACTGCCAGTGAGTCTCAAAATGCTACGATGAAACAGCTTTCCAGTACTCCCTAGTTTTCCAGCGATCCTTTAATTGATGTCAGCCCATTCTCAATCCTATAATTAATCAAGGTTCTGCAAACCTACATTTGAAAATTCTCAGAACCTTCACTAACTGTACAATGCAAATAATACTGATATTGGCTGGCATGAACAATAGAGAGTTGTCTGCCACACCATATATTGCCAGTCAGAAGAAGTTATATTTCATCAGTCAGTGGATTCTGTTCCAGTGGCTGAATTGTCTGATGGTTTGCCTTGAAATTTCCAGGTCGTGGGTTTGATCACTACTAAAATCAGTAGTGTGTAAAGCTGAAGAGTCCCAAACAAAAGCGAAAAATTTATTCAGTACCCACTGGTTTCCAATGGTCCTCTAAATGAGGTCAATCAGTGATCAGAATTATTATGAATTCCCAGTGTTTTGGGTCAGGTAAAAAAAAGAAGTGAAATTTCTTCCAATAGTCCTCATTTTCGCTTTGTGCATTTTTATTATTGTTTTGAGTTCGCAGTGTAACATACAGCTTCAACAGCACTTCTGTATGTTGTCCAGTCCTCTGCAGTCATCTTAAGCTAGCTTCACACCTGTCCATATACTTTCATCTCCTCCTCACATAATCTCCTCCATTTCACCTAAGGACACATACCCAACTCGTTGTTCCCCGTATGGGTTACTCTCGAGTAATGACCTGACACGTGATGTCACCCAGCAGTCCTCTCAGCGTGTGTCCAATTCATCTCCATTTTCTTTGCATATTTCTTGGGAGACTGATTCTTGATTGATTTGTTCATAGAGCTTCTTCTTGCTTATCCTTACTGTCAAATTATCTGATCTTCAAGATGCAGCCAGCGAAGTCAGCTCTGTTGATAAAAATCCTGTTGAAAATGATTTTCATGAAGTGTAAGCCAAGTTTCTGACACATTCTTAAAAACTAACATGACATTAGTATCGGAAATCCGAATTTTGTTGTTTGTGCTGAGTGCAGCAGATTTTCACATTGATTTAAGAGTGATGGTGTATCTCGCCTATGCGATTCTGGTTCTGACATCTTCATTCATCCCATGTCACTGCAGTTAAAACGATGCTGGCTAGATAAGTGAAGAGACTGATCTCTTTCAAATTTAGTCCTTTGATAGTGATTGTCGCTTTTTATCGTTGCTATTGGTTAGCTATTTTCATCACCTTCATCTTCTCTGTGTTCACTGGAATTCCTGTCTTTGCTACTTATTCGTTTCCCCCTGTAAATCTTCAAATTTATGTGACGTTAGAAATGAATCACTCACAAAATCCAAATCTTCCAGAGTCTTCTTATCCGTCCGACGTATTCCTCTCTTCTCACTTCCTGCATACAGTCTGATGCATAATCCAATCCATTCTTACTCCAACCTTCACTTCAAAGGCTTCTTTGAGTTTTCCATTTTGGATCATCCAATACGTACCGCTGTCATATAGCTGTTGAATGAAGTTGATTATGATTTGGGGCACTTCATAGTTTTGAAGTAGTTTCCAAATTAATTTTGCAGTCGACGCTGTTGAAGGTCTTTTCAAAGTCAATGAAATTGAGGTGAAGATTTGACTGCCGTTCCATGCTTTGTTCAATGATGACGCGTGGAAATGTAAGTTGATCCGCACATGATTGGATTTACCCGATTTCAGCTTGCTCCTCGCTGAGTTCTGAATCCAAATAGTCTTTCGGTCTCTCTAAGATGACCCCACTTAATATTTTGATTGGTGTTGACGAGATCATGATTCCACACCAGTAGTTGCAGAGGTCTTGCTCTCTGTACTAATCTGAAAACTGAGAAGGTACTTTATGAGGTTGCTTAAATTTTTCTCTGTTTATAAGAATGAATACTAAATAAATAGGTTTGCTTTATATAACCATCATCCATGGAATGAAATACACTCGTTTTTAATTTTCGTTACATACTAATTATTTAAAAAATACCAAAGTAAACCTAGCCACTTGTGACAGTGTGATTTATGTTTCTGACGCCACCGACGATATACAGTAGCTTTTTCTGCGGCATGATTATTTGTCTGCATACTAAATAATTTAGAAGCATGATACTATTGCCATCAAAGTTAAGCTTTATCAGTGTTACAACTACATGGAAAGTTAATCAGACTTTTCTGTAAGCTTAGATTCCGTGCGGTGTCTTCATATATTATTGAATATTCATGAATTCGTTTATGAATTTTTAAAATGAACTACTATCTTAGACTGGTTTTATTTTATGCTTATGCCTCTTCCAACTATAAATAAAGTTTCGAAATCACCGAAATGTAGTAACGTGAATGAATCAAATGGAGATAACAAATTGAAGCGAACAAGATTTTTAGTTTTATAAGTGTAATACTACTTATTTTGTATTGTCTAGTGGGAGTTTATTCACTTTCTTCACATTGAATGTTTACACTGGTAGACGCCCATATATATACTGTCAGACTTAATTTTCGAAACAACATAGCGCATTAAATGAGACTTGATTTCACCTTCTTTTAGCCATGTGCCTGCCTACTTGAAGAATAATCAGTACTCACACACATTTATAAAGATCTGGATTTTGCAGACGATATGTCACAGAAACTCGAAGACTTGCAGGCAGGCAAAAACCAACAAACTGGCTGAAGGGGCTGGCAGGCAGCGAAGAAAGGACTCCAGGTGAACATAGAGAAGACGGAGTTGATGAAGATAATCAACCATCACCACTACCAACAACAACCAGCACCAGTCACGATGAAAGGAAGAGATTTGACAGAGGTCACCTCCTTCACTTATCCAGGCAGCCAGCATCGTTTCAACCAAGGACAGCGAAGACGGATGAAGATGTCAAAGCTGGCCAGAATCGGAAAGGGAAAATGCGCCTTCATCAACCTGAAACCAGTTTGGAAGTCTTCTGCACTCAGCTTGCATAAAGAACAAGATTCGCGTTTTCAACGCAAATGTGAAGTCGGTCACCCAGTCCTTCTTTACGGGTCAGAAACTTGCACTGAGTGTCACGAAAAAGATTTCTAACAAGTGACAGACATTTATCATCAGCTGCCTGCTTCGCTGGCTCAATAATGAATATCAAATTGCCAGCCGGCCAGAAAGAATTAGCAACAAGAAACTCTGGCTGGGAGCAAACCAACCAAGAGCCGATTGCTCAGCAAATGTGCAGAAGAAAATGGAGATGGATTGGGCACATGCTGAGTAGGCCGTCAAGTGACATTGCGCACAATGCAGACCATCGCTCGAGTAGAATCCAAATAGGAAGCAACGAGTGGGTCGTGGACGCAGCTGATTAGGACAGCGGAAAATAGGACAAAGTGGAGATATGTTGATGAAGCTCTATGTTCAACTTCAAACACAAGCGAATAATAAGACTAATACATTTATAAAAAGCCTTTAATATAGCGCAAGTTATGTTATGAAGAGACAAATTCATCAGAAATTGGAGTACATTCAAGACTGAACAATTTGCCATCAAATTGTATACTGTAGGTTACTCTTTACTTTAAGATTTTGTACTAGGAGTAGATAAAACACTCTGAAAGTTTCGTCCTATATATGAACGTATTGTTCATTAGAAAGCATTTCTTATCATTGACTAACTTGATATTCTGTTTTCAAGAGAAATTTGCTATCAAAGTTTCTAAGTGCATCATCCTATTCAAATTCTATTTTATTACAAATGGTCATCAGTTAGAGAGTTATAGAAAACTAGGGGCCATAGAACAGCTGTTTTGGTGGTTTGTTTAAATCACTGAGTTACCGAAATTTCCATCCATCATAATGCTTTAACTCTTCCCCACTCCTTTTTTCTCATTTTAATCACTCTTTGATCACTACATGAACTTGCTAACCTTTTATAAATTAGATTTCAACAAAATGCTGTAAGATTCTGGGAGTCTTCAGTAGTACGCGCTCGTGACCCCAGCGGGGATGGAATCCAGGACTTTCAGGTCGAGAGTCAAGGTTGGTGGTTAAGCCTTAAATCATTACCTTCATTTACAATACCGCGGTGTGTGTATTTCCCACCTTCCTATGACGCCTGAACCCTATTGGTTGTTAATTGTTTTAAATTGTCAATGAAATTATTGTCTCTCAAGGTTATTTAAGACCTATATGGGGAAGTGCTATCAATCACCGTCATTGGTGATTCCTGACAGCGAAAGCTGTCTTGTGAACCATCTGTCTTTCTTTGTCGCTTCTCATTTCGATAGCATCGTGTCGTGATGGTTGTCGTTGAGAATAGTCATTGAAACAGTAGGCTAGAAAAAATTCTCAGATTTTCTTATTATAGAATTACACCTTACTAAAGTATCCACATTTGATTCTTATGTCATAATCTTCAAGTGTTAATTTACATCACGTCTGGTCATGAATTGAGATGAGTCAGAGAGCCTTTGAATACCAAAGAGTCTCAGACTTGTTTTTTGTTCTTGTTTGGCACTCCTGAAGAGTAATAAAGGAGGGAGAAATAGCTGTTCACTACCAGTTCGTGATCTGAGTGAAACAATGAATCTGTTGAAAAAAACTCGTATAGTAATATAGGCATTAAATTTTCTTTTTCTGTTCTCTTCAGTGGAAGTTATTCATTCTGTTGTGAATATTATATCATTTTTCTTCCTTTGAATAACGGATGGAACATATGGATTCAGCAGTATATCTTTATTTCACTTCCTTCTCTTCAAGCTTTCATTTCCCGCTCACACAGTCTCATGCATGTCAGCCATGGACACATGCCAAACTAGTCGTATCCCATTCGGCTTCTACTCTTAAGCCTGATAAGTCTTACCATTCACCTGTCTTTACAGCCTGTTTTCAATTCGCCTATGTTTTCTTCTGTGTATTTGTTGAGCAATAGGTTGTTGGTTGCGTAGCTGGTTTCCCGAATTCCCTATATCTAAATCCTCCTGTTCGTTTGATCTCCAGTATCGAGCCAAGGAACAGCGTGCTGACTGAATTCTGCAGTCAATCCACAACTTCATGAGAATTGTCAGACAAACTGCAGTAGACATATATGTATGTATAATTATGAAGATTTGGAAATAAATTAAAACTTTCAGTTGAATACCAGTCAATATCGAAAAAGAACTTTTTAATATCTTGCTTACACTAATAATGTCTGTGAAAAGTTTTTACAGTGCGGAATAGATGCATCCCTTTACCGTCAAAGTAACTGTGGTTACGACTCTGGCCGACAGTGCTAAACGTTTAGTTACTGAGGTATATGAGACCAACAGAGAACTAAAAATTGATTCAGTCTACATTTGAATCAAATAATTACTCGAAAATCTTTATTAAAAGATATTTGAAAAATAAAGATAAGGATGTGAAGAACTATGTTAGTACTGCAGTGATTCCTTCTTGCAGGGAAATATCGAAGAATATAAGGTGAATTCGTATCAGTCATGACATAGAACTGTACTTGCATGCGACTAACACCTTACCCTCATTACTCGAGAAGGCCTGGGATACAAAAGAAGAAGAAAACCAACAGAACTGTGTGTATCAAATAAATTGTAGGGAGTGTGATTCTGTATGTGCAGGAGAAAATTCCAGACAAGTAAGTCTCAGAGTAAAAAAGGATAAACAACACCTAAAGGTACCGCAAAAGACCTCTGTAGATTTGAAGAGGCTAGAAAACACGGTGATCGCACTACGGTCGAGAGGAATGTGACACAAGATTGACTTTAAGAGGAACAAAGTTCTACATGTTCACATAAAGACTGACTGCAGAGGCTCTATGTAAACGCATGAGTGCCAAAAATCTGAATAGACGTGACAATGTGATGTTAGCTGACACATGACGAATCCTGGTTAATAAATAAAAATGGAATTATTATTTATTATTATTCTCTTGGGTTCCGAGTGGGTCAAATGGTTTCAGCAGTACATCTACATTGCATCCTGTCCTCTGTAGTCCTCTTTATCCGGCCCTGCGATTCTCTACAGCCTTTTATCTCCTCCCCACACGATCTGTTTACATGTAAACTCGTCGTTTTCAAAAAACAAAATTTGTGAATGTGTCATTAATTCTCAAAATGAATCTAATTACCTGATTATATTTATCTTCTTGTGTGAATGATAACAGATAATATACAACTGCTTTCCCATACACATTATTGTACATCACCTGCATATACTTTTCTAAATCAGCCATAAATAACGTCTGCTCAAGCATTACAGTCTAATGTAAAATACACACTGTCCACAATGTATAACAAAATAGCCTAATATTAAGTCTGTGCTCAAACTTTGACCACAGTTCATGCAGTTTTGTTTATTTTAAGTTTGACCATAAACTGATGTTAATTAGGAAACCACTAAAAAGCAGGGAGTACCAGGAGACTGTTTCATCCTCTTTTGCAAGTCTTCACCAGTACACACCCATAAAGGTTCGAACCTAGGACCTTCAGATTACAAGAAAAGCTCATTGACAAGTCAGACACTAGGACCTGGTGCAACAACCCTTAAATTCTGACTTCTATCAAAGTTTTTTACTTTGTTTTTGACGTTACAAAGAAATCCATACAGTTATAATTAGTACATACGTCTGTAAAGGTAAAAGACAAGAGACTTGGCATTATATGTTTGTCTTTTTGAAATTTGATATCTATATATAGGGGAATTATGTACACCTTATCTTGAAAACGTCATTTGCACACATTTTCCGTATTGTGCTAATCCTCCCCTTTAGATTATGCTTCTTCGATTTCTTCTCGTTTCTCGAATGTTTTGTTGCAGCACTGAATCGTTTCTTGTCTTAGACGTCGAGTCTATCTCTCCGCTAGTTGATATATTTATGCCGATGGACGTCTCTTTGTATACTGCTGATACATTTTATTCGTAGCAGACGCCATATGTTTACTTTTCACTCCGTTAAATCCTTTTCACCGTTCGAATGATCAATTTTGTTAAAATTGTTTATTTTCACACTCTGATGATGAGTGTGTTTTTCGAGTTTCATTAGGCAGTGCCTGAAAATATTATCAAATCTAGTAAACTTATCATCATTGTGAGTAACCATTCATCTGCAAAAAACATATAATCATCACACAAATTTGTTTACATAATTCACAAAAAATAATGTTTATCATGTTTACCTAAATATTCTTTGAAGGCTTTAGCAGATTATGTGTGGATAACATTTATCTCAGAGTGTATAAACAATACGGAGGAGTGATTTATCTAGGTCATCTATGGATAATAAAATAAGGGGATAAAGGGAGTTCAACGCGTAAAGACTTTCTTCCATTTTTACTGTCTTTCTTGGAGAAGTTATACCTTTTTAACATAAATTGTAATCCTCTAAAAGTATGCACGTATACAAAGAAGTCGGTGATATTATTTATTCAACAAAACTTTTGTTGAATAACCTTAAACTTTATTTGTTTATCAGACTGTCGGAATTTAGTCAGAGCCCTTCATGTAAAGTTGTCGGATAGCGATGATTAATGTGAAATTAGTTATGCAGCAAAACAAAAATTTAATGTCAGCGAGCTGTAATCACAAGATTAGCTAATATTACACCTATCAAATTCTATCAGATTTAATGTATTGCATTTTGTTTTAACGATGCATCCAGTGTCAGTAGAGATCAAAACTGACTTTATGTGGTCAGAACTTCGAGAAGCGATCTATGCATCATATTGTGTGGCCGTCTGAAACTTTCTGGACTCAGGCACAATAAAATCCACTCAAAACATAGTAAATGACGATTATTCATCGATAAAAATGTGGTTTTATTCGACAAAAATAAACATCAAAAACTCGAAATTACCTAAACGTTGAAATTAATATTGAAAATCTCAATCTTGTTCTTTACGCTTAGTATCAAAGACCTCCACAGTAGCGATTTTTTATACGGGCCGGCTATCACATCCTCATGTATGTCGCCTGTAGTTGAAACCACTCTGGCCACATAAGTGAAAGAAATAACTTCCTACAAACTTCCCACATTGAGATATTGCCAGTTATTTTTTCAATAACAGCCTCTACAGAAGGAGTTAATACTTTGCTGTGAAAATTAATGAGACTTTTATTGTCTAGAAACAAAGCTTATATGCATCATATGTATAATAGCAAAGCAAATGTATTTTTAATTGAGAAATGTTTTACGAGTTTATTTTTAAGTCACTGAAAACAAAAATGAATACAAAAACTTGTTGCTAAGCATCAGTAGGTAGTGGTTAATCTCTTTGAAAGCCAATGTGCTGAGGAGGCTGCAATAGTAGTATACTGACAGTTTTCTTTCGTTATGATGAAATGTGATCAAAGCATCATAATTAAAAACAGTATAATGATAGCTTCATTCTGAACAGTGCTGATAGAATGTACAGAATTTTCAGGGGAAATTATTGCACAACAGTTTCTCCATGTTCAGTGTCTTCAACTAAAGTAGTAACTAACAGAGTAAATCACGTTACACAGTGCTATCTGCACTGAAGAAAAAACTAATCAGTTCTGATATTTTTCTTTTGTCTCCTTCGAGAAATGCACGACGTTTGGTTGTATAGCCAAATTTAAAAAAGTTCAGGAGTAAATGTTGAGACGCAAAAACATCAGTGAAGTCATTAGGACCGTAGTTTTATATCTCAGACTGAGGATACGTTTCCATCCAGGATTCTGCTTCCTCTTATGTTTGACAGAAACCTACGAATCAGCAAGTTGTAGATAGTTTAAATAAGTGCGAAAAAACACCATTAGAGGTCATGTGTTTCATAGATTACAACGATGTGAACACAAGAAATAGGATTCCAAATAATGATGGTGTATTTTAGCACCCCAGATTTCAAGCAGGTTGTAATTTAATGCTGATGAGTTAAAAATGCCTTACTATTACATAATTCACCAAAATTCCAAGTCTAGGTGAACAGGTATGTGGCGAAAACTTCTCCATATCACGCATATACGTGAGATATATATAATTCTGAAATATGAACACATAATACTGACATTCACTTAAGCTTTGTGTAGCTAAATTAACAGTAATTTACACTGAAAGAAGAAACTAGAAGTTTGACATTACTATCAGATTTTAATTATAAGTTGAAATTTCATAATTCATTAATTTTTTAGAAATAAATTGAGAAAATAATGTGTTAACATCCTGTTGTTTCGTCTTCATCATCTCTTACTCCTTGTCTGACTGTAATTTCCGGGAAATGTTTCACAAAATGACTGAAAACAAGAATCACTTACAAGCTGATGATAGATGTCTGTCTTAGTTTGAAATGCACCTTCGTGTCTATCATCGTTGTAAACTTAGAGTTAGTTTTTTCACCCATGAAAAACCCATTTTCGACAATTCATACTTCTTTTCTATGAATGATATTACTGGGTATTTTTTTAAGTCAAAATAATGTTTCATTAAACATGCTATAGCAGAAATCAATTTTATCTCGGCGTAATTACGGTAAATGGGAAGCGATTAAGCTGAAACAAAAGTACTTAGCTTCCCCTTTTTTTACTATAATTTGCATTTACCGTTGACTGATTGTTTGACAATAATGTTCGATCTCTGCTGACATGACGCCTCCTTGTATGGAACAAGCACTTCGGTCCAACATTATCAGTCAACAGAAAATGACAGTTACACTGAATAATGAGTCGTAGTAGTAGTAGTTGAGGTAGTGTTCGTAGTCGTAGTTCGTGTAGAGTTTGAGTCTCAGAGAGAACATAATCACTCGCTGAGAATGCAGGTAAATCCAGCTGACGAATCCGGTGTAGGACGAGTTGCGCTTCTTAGATACCAATACTAGTCATCAACAACCAAAATAATATTTAGCTTTGTCCACTTTGTTGTGTTCTGAAGCTTTTCAAAAACAAACGCGAGAACTCCTTATTCTAATGGAATAATGCATATGGTTACTTCTTCATCAAAAAAGCGCCGAAATGATTTAGTAATATTCATCACATTTAGATATAGAAAGAAAGACCATATCTGCAGTATGAAATGACAACATCATTCTATTTCACAGGTTCCATTTCATCAGCTGCAAACTACCTGAAATTACAGTGGCTATAAATAATGACATTTCATACTTCATTGTTGTTACCTGATGTTACTTCCAAATGCATTTATAAATTTACGTGCACCTGCGGCAGCAAGTATATTGGAAGGACAGAAAGAAGGGCTTCTGTCCGGCTTTTCAGAGCATATTCCAAGAAACTTATGCTTAAAATGAAGTAGATATTCACAAATTGCAATTGCCAGACACCTTGTGGATAGGTTTTGAGTTAACTTTAATATTAAACATACAAAGGACAGCGAATCTACTATGATTTGCTGAAGCAATTGCAATCAAAAGTCCCAGACCAAACTTATGCACACAGAAAGAGAGTGAAGTCAATCTTTCACTCCCTTGCTAACTGTATTAATTTGATTACACCGATTATTCATACACATAAGTGAGCTCAGCTCACTAAGCAAGTTTTCAATTTGATGAACTTTAGCCTTCTTGAGTTGCTGTGTTGACGTACAAGCTAACACTATTTACTAGATTTTTCTGTTTTTATTCTTCTCTCACCCTCTCCCTTTTTAATAGTTTGAAAGCATATAAATTGATAGTGACTTAGACTCAGAATTGTAATGCTCATATTCCAGATGCGTTCATCTTACAATTTTTTCTCTATTACCCTTCAAACATTGAAGTACCTGAATAGGCCCAGTTGCTAGTGAGCATCTCCTTGATATTTATTTAACTTTGAGTCTCCCTGGAGAAGTTTTATGACCCTAAATAATTTTCATATAAACAGGGCACACGTAGTTTAGATGCTCTGTTGTTGTCTTACATCACAGTATCGTTTCTTGTTTAGATGAGGGAGCCAAATAAATTCTATGTGCCTTTCTCTGTTATATATCTGCTTTTGATGACTGTGTAGCCATATATCTTTGTTAAATAAGTTTTCCTTGGCACAAAATGAGCTTCTGGTTGATGACTGGTCACCTTCTTACTTCTCAAACAAAAGGCAGTATACTGTATATAAAGGCAAATCTTCCTCTGCATTGCTTAATGAAAGCGTTGTCCATCGGGATCCTTTTCCCTCTCTTATTTATTTTAATTTCTTCTTACGCGACTTGCCTCTTTAGGATGAAAAGAACCTAGTTAAATGTGTTGATGATCTAACTGTCTCGTTGCCATTTACTTTCCTATCTGACTGTCTTGTGCTTAATAGCTTTTTTGTCGGACATCAGCCAGTAGTCTAAGTTATGCAGACTGATGTTAAATCCTTTCAAATGTCAGATAGTTAACTTCACCTTCAAGCATAAACATGATCTGCAGAAAACTAGTTCGTTCACATGATGCTTTTAGCATGAAGAGCACTGAAATAAAAGCCAAGTCAGTCATTAAATTCCACGAAATAATCCCTTCATATGACCTCTCTTGGTAGTCCCACTTCTTGTTGATTTCTAAATGTTTCTTCTAGAAGTTAAGACAGTTTGGAATCACTCAACCTCTACTTTTGCAGTTTGTTAACTCTTGCAATCTACCTATTATTCTTTATTGCTCCCCCCTAAGTCTTTCCCAGACCGCTTAAAAAGGACTAGGTCGTATTCCAAAAGATATTAAGGGATGTCAGTAATGCAAGTGGTTCACTATTAAGTCAGCTCATTACCACTGGCGTCGATAAACACCTGAACTAATGCGAGAAATGGGCAAAAGACATATTGTCTGACTTACAGCACCCTCTTTATTCATAACTCTTCCCATGCATCTCATCATGTAGGACTAGAAGTCATCATAAAACATTGCATGCTTGCAAAATTAGGTGCAAAACCCAACGATACCCTATTTTAATGCGACCATCAGCCATTGTCGTCGGTGAGTATCTGTCCTCACGTCACGACTTTTCACTAGAACTCCAAACAACTTCAACCTGCAACCAGCCACTAGCGAGCATCAGATTAATTTCCAAGAGTTAGTTTTTAAGGATCTGATTTGTTTCAAGTTGGGTGAAGGATTATTATATCACTTACGACCAGGAAGTACTGGACAGCCGTTTCGTCCCTGTCTGCGAATCGTTAGCAGTACATACCCACCGGGTTTCTAGCCCAGGATTATCCGACTACAACGCAAGCTCGTAGACTATTCAACCACTGGGAACTTACTCAATGTCCCGTTAATTCTAATTCTTTTTATCATATATTTATTTATTTCCATTTCTATGATTTAATGCATGCGCTAGTTGTTCCGAAGGCTTTCACCGGCCTGCGTCATTTCACTTCCCCGATTCAAGCGAAAAATAAGGTTATTGTTTACATTTTTAGAATTTTTAAAGTATTTGTGCGTTGAAATTTCTGTAGCGATTTGGTTAAGTTTTGGGGGTGGAGTTGTTAGCATCACGACCCAACCCTCCCTCTTTATCCGGGCTTGGGACCGGCTAGAAAACTAGTGAGCTAGTAATCTAGTTCCAGTTAAGGAAAAACTGGCTATAAAAGTCTCCCTGTCAGTACAATTTTTAAATGCTACAATATAAATCAGCATTGATGTGAAATTCAAGCTCCACAAATCAAATGTATTTCCGCAAATGTCTAGACAAACATTAATATGTAGGAAGGTTACTATTATATATACGTATTTTCTCTCTCTGTACATATATATATATATGCCTGATATAAGCAGTCAAAGTGTTGAAGACTGCTGTCAGGTAGCCAATACATAGACTGACGCCAAACAGTTAAAATATTCACTCTTGCGTTATGGTGAAGTCAATTCAGAAATAGATATTTGTATAAGGTTTGTATTCATTGTTATTTCATAGGTAATTCCCCAAAATAAATTCATAAAACTACACAGTACTGAATAATTAAGATGAGTTGTCATATGGTACCTACACCAATCAGTATTGCTTGTTAGCCAGATTGAAACGACCCCAAAACACCGGACGAATGTTTTCCTCATTTCGGGCTGATTGCATCAGTGGTATACTTGGTTTGACTCACCTCAGAGAGCTGAATCTCAGTTCAAGCCAAGTGATTTCTGGCTGCACACTTCGGTGAACTGATAACATCTCAAATCGCATTCGTAAATTTGCAAATCAATTCACAATTTAAACAGTTCCGTCTGCAGACCGAAATTATTGACATGAGAAATTCACCTCAGCCTCTAACAAGGTAAACGGCTATCCAGCGTTTAGATCCTTTGGAGTTCGCTAGCAAGCAGTACTGGTTTATATGAGGGTTATACAACTACGCATCTCGATCAATCGATAGTATGTAGTTTTATGCATTTATACTTGGTCTCTTGATTACCATTCATGTGTAAATCGCAAATTAATTTGTGGATCAAGAATTTGACTCTGGAACGATACTGTGATAGTTTGTTATTATAATAATTATTATTCTTTGCTGGGGTTTTGAGTGGATTGCAGAGCTTCACTGGCACTGACTGACTGCTCGCAGCATGGAACTTTGCACAGACGTACAGAAATTGGAGTAGTCGCATTCCATAAAGCTCAAAAAGGACGACAAAAGAAAGAAAAATAGATTCGAAGAAACAGTAGTAAGCAAAAATGAGAGGAAGAAAGAGTAGTGACACGGAAATACATGACGGTTAAGTAGGCATGAAAGATAACTAAATGGTGTATGAATCTGCACCAATGAGAACGACTTGTGGCCCTATTCAGCTACTGGTTTTTTAAATCCTGAGGACTCCAACCAACAGGCACACACCTCTCTACATGGCTCAAACTAACTGTTGAAGATTTCATGGACTGATTCCAAGATTTGGTTTGAACGCAAATAGCTCTTCTCCATTCTGATCATCTGCCAGCTATCATTGGTAGTCGAAGAAGGCATGCATGTTACATGTCCTTAACGTTTTGGCCTAACCTAACACTCGGCGCCTAACATCAGTCTTACTCGCCCTATCACACTATTTATCACGGGAGATAGAATTCTAGCATCTGCGGTCAAGAACAACTGGCCTTTCTATGTCTCCCACTTTCAGTGGCCGTATATCGCAGCCAAAAAAGCACATTTGCATCCCGCTCGGCTCTCTATCATCACTTTGAACTTCCTACACAACTGCCTACAAGTTTTCCTATTCAAATTGCATTCAAAGTTTTGGCATGCATAAACAGGTGAAATTATCACGTTGTCACAAATTCATTCCAATACAATTTACTTATTATATGTTTTTATTGGCAGTAGCGAAATATATTATCTCTGTAGCAGACAGAAAATACTAGTTAGACTGGCTTTTCATTAACCAACCATGTTTTATAGTTATTCAAATAAAGCATTCCATTTCAATGCATTACACAGACTTATGTCAATTTTGCATCGTAGCTTTCCGCTGAGACTGTGAATAATATCCTATTTAGTAATTTGTTATGGAAAATGTTTTTCACTTCGGTAACACAAGCTGAAATCATGGTTGTATACGAGAGAGGGATACTAAACGGAAGTGCATCTGAAATCACTGCTGGTAAATAGCAACTAAAAATCACATGCATTAACATGTTTCTATATATTTCCTATTAAAGAAACTTACTGAAATTCCACTTAATGTTAGTATTATATGAAACTAAAAAGAATGACACATATTTTCACTAATGGTCCGTATGGAAACTAATAATAAAAGATGGCCAACCTAGAGGTAACTATCAGGCTTCCTGCAGATTCAAAAAAAATTATGAATGGACCTTTTAATTTGGTTATAACACTAAAATTTTGTTGGGAAATTTAGTACCAGTTTAGCTGCAGGGAGTGTCCTCTCAGTCAATCTGTTAATTCGACATTTAAGGATATCCGTGACAATTTGACCTGTGCAGCTTAACTTGAGATAGAATGTTTTCTTGTCTAAGGTATCCATCATAACCCAAATCTTGATGTACACATGTAGTTTTAAAAAATTCTCTAAACATGTGTTTCCTTGTAGTGGCAGCTTCAGTTTATGTATTTGTTGTCCAATGCACTTGTCTGAACATATGCGTTTTATTTTAGAACTAAGACACTTAACTAAGCCTCTTTTGGATTGAAGCAATGTGAAATTGTGAGAACAGATGTACAGATGCTTTCAAGTCTACTTTCTAAATGGGTTTCCCTTCAAATATCCTTCTTCCTTCTTGTTGTGGAGGATTCCTAGGAAGGATGTATTGTTGTTTTCTTCCTCCCCACAGGCATTCAAAAGTGTTGTTCGTTAAGGTTTCTATTCCAGGTGACAAAAAGCATCATCTGCTTAACGAAAATAACAGTCAAGACCCTAAGTCGTGTCTTTAATTGGATCGTTTTCTAGTACTGTCAGGAAAAAGTGTCCACTGGCAAAGGACACAGGGGTGAAGGGCATCGCAAATCCATCTGTTTGTCTGTAAAAAAATTGATCAAAATAAACTAGACATTCACAGTACGTTTCAACAGCAATAGCTTAACATTTTCAAGTGCGATTCCGAATTCTGTCTTTCGTTCTATTAGTTGGTCAAATGTATAATTAACTGTTACGAGCAGTGGGACTTTGGTAAATAATGGTGCTACATTCAATGATATCGTTTTCTCTCCATTTTCATTCAGGATTTTCACACTTTCTACAAAGCTCAATATATCCTTTACACAAAATTGTCACCAGTTCACGATGTAGAAGTTCCAATGCTTTTATTAGCCTCTTCTTGTTCACTTTCTTTTATCGAAAAACGTTTATTTCAGACCTTTTATGACTTCATGACCTTTCCTATTAAATCTATTACGATAGGTTTATGTCATGCTTTTCAAACTTGTTATGGTATTTACACAATCCTGTTTGCTACACTTTATTGAATTCTTTATTGACTGATAGTCGTTCACTAGTAGTACTTTTAAGTTCATACCACACCATCGTTTTTATTTCATCATCTTCACCATCATCGTTATTATTATTGTTACTTGTCACCCTTGAAATTACATCCAGTTCATCCCATTTCTAAGTTTATATATATATATATGTATATATCAATGAGAAGTTAATCACTGGAGCTTTGTTTATCGATTCAACACCTCAAACTTGCAATCGGAATGACACAACGCTTATACCGGAGATATGGAAAGTGGCAGCAAACAACAATGGGAAGTTGGAGAGACAGAATAGAGAAAAAAATATATTTAAGACAAATTGTGAAACCGTGTTACTAAAATTGATATGATTATGAGTGGCAATAATTTATGCTCGAAACGTCATCCAGTTGTTAATACTGCATCACTGTGTGATATTTAAAATAAACTTATCTAGGATGGAATTTGTGTTTGACTATTGATTAATAACAGTTAGAGAACCATTGATAACCAGCGTTGAGTACTGGACAGCTGTTTCATCCTGGTCTGGGAATCATTGGTCGGTAGGTTTTCGACATAGAACTATGCACATATGTGCGCTAGTTCAAGTCGCCACACTCCATGTAGCACACAAAGCAAGAGAAGAAAGTAGAAGAAATGCATAATATAGTCAGTAAACAGAGGTGTGAGACAAAAGGAATAGTAATAACGAAGAACAAAACAGTTTCATTGGAAATCATAAGTCACAAGGAGTGGATGCATCTGCACCAGCCACTGAGAACGATTTTGAGCCATGTCACCAGCTGTTTCCAACCATTGGTTTTAACCGTCTCGAGGACCCCAACCAGGAAGTCTACAGCTTCCTACGTGGCTTAGGCTAACTGTTGTGGATCTCATTGATTGGTGCCATGTTTTCGATTGACCGCCGCTAGCTCCTTATCAGCCTGGCCCTATATCAGCTAACATTGCCCGTCGAGGAAGGCGATGACTAGGCATACGAAGCACATGTACTAACCATCTCAGTCGATGTAATTTCACAGTCTTGTCTATTGATTTCCCCACCTTACTTAGCACTCGACGCCTAACCTCAATATTGCTCACCTTATTATGCCACTTCACGCGGAAGATAGAAAGCAGACCGAAGACAGTTAATCTTTTCATGTCTTCTGCTCTCAATGGCCAGGTCTCACATCCATAAAGGAGGACGGAGAAGACTGTTGAGCAGTACACACGCCCTTCGGTCGATGACGGATATCGCGTCTACGCCAGAGACGGCGTAAACTGGCATATGCGAAACTAGCCCTCTGTATTCGTGCTGAGATTTCGTCGGAGATCAACCCGTCGGGGCTGATGGTACTTCCCAAGTAAGTGAAGCGGTCAACGTGCTCTACCACTTCACTTCCTATTTCTAATCTAGGGGTTGGTGAAGTCCAGTCCTGCAGCATCATCGGTAGTACGCATCGACTGCCAGGGTTCAAACTCAGGGTCTTCCTGTTACAAGGCGAACTCGTATAACGTTCAGCCAAAGGGACCTGAATCAATGGCCCGCGAATTCTGACTTTTTTCAATTTGTGATTTTCAGCGTGACTACCAATCAATATCATAGGCGAAAAATCCATCCTCATCATTCTCGACTTCTCATCAGAACTCCTGGAAACTCCGTCCTGTAGCAAGTCACTAGCAGTTGGAATTACATTCTATCGTTGTGTCCAAGTTTTGCACCGACAGTGCATACCAGTGAATTATTTCATCCCATTTCATCTCATATTCTTATTGGCTATACATATTTTAAGTGGCAAACAAAACTAACTGACTATCCTTCCACCTTTTACTTGTTCCGTAATACATTTTCTGGTATAATTCTAATTTGTCTTTATTAGTTACTGTATGCTAAAATTATTCGTGTTTTAATTGTAGCGCCTGAAGAAGAATTTTTTTTAAACACAATCTTTCTCTCTAATTATTGTGGAGGCGTTTAGCTTTGTTTTGAAAACATACAGCAGTCACAATAGATATCTAAAATGTTTCCGATATTTAAAGCTTACAAAATTTGTTTAGTTTGATGAAACTAAACATCGTCTGCACATAACACCCCTTTTTCAAAGAATCTCCTATTTAGAAACAGGTCGTAAATATGATTGACAGAAACATGGCATGATGACATTATAAACGCTGAAACTTTGATGTATACTAAAATTTTTGTTCGTAGGCCAAAAATAAACTCTGATGGAAATAACAGCACACTGTTTTGAGCGATATAATGTATATAGATACATGCGCCTACTTTCATTCAACCTACTGACACAGTCAACTGCCTGAACAATCTGACCACTTGAATCTGTATACTTCATTTTAAGCAGTAATCATTTCTGATGTTAGGAGGCACGTTTCTTGCTGTCGTGAAAACCACTATGAATTTTAGTTTTAGTTTAAGGCTTAATAACCAAATTTGAAGTCATTAGCTCTATTCAGCCAATAAAACCAACAGTCTAAAATGCCATCAAATATCGTAAGATTTAGATCTGTAAAACTGGCGGTATGTAATAGGAGAAACCAATATCTAGTGTACTATAGTTGTATCAGCCAGTTTTGGAAGTCACTAGTGAAATCTACTGAAAATTACATTTTTATTTTCCATCCAGGATTCATGATATTCTCTAATGAATGAAAACAGTCACACACACTTCCTGATGTGTAAGGAAATTGAAAATATTGATGAACGGTTATATGTTCTCAAAACTCTTCAATAAAAGTAAACTTAAACTTTCATGTGATGAGATTTTGAGATTGTAACAAGAACAGATTTGTTCTCTTCAAAGACTAATTTCACTACAACGTGGATTTCATCACAAGCCATCATCACTTAAAGAATCAATAGGATGGGAAGCCCGCTCCACATCTGTTTCACCCTAGTTTGAAACTCTTCGGCAGTGCACATCTAGGACCTCACTAAGAATCCAACCCATGAACTAAAGGTTACGAATTCAGATCTTTGGTTATTTGACCACTTTGGCCAGAATTCAATAACCTGTGAATTCTGACTTTCAAGAGTTCGGTTGTACGGATGTGATTAGTCCCAAGCTTGACCACTGATTGACATCAGTTTGAGAATCATTGGAAACAAGAGAGTAATAGGCAACTTTTTCGTCCTAGTTTGGGACTGATGATGGGTTCCAAACTAGGATAGTAATTCTATAACTGATGTAAATCCGTGGACAAGCTTGAAATTCTGAATTTCCAGTTCGTTGATTGACGATGAGTTTTAATTTCAGAGTGCTTGCACTTGATTATAAAGCTCTGTGGATGAAATACTTTCTCTTTTAAATGCTCTGCTATTTCGTGTATATGTATAGCTGTAATTATAATTTCTAGATATACTTACGTTTTCCCAAGCAGGTAGTTTAAAACATTTTGTCTGAATTCCAATAATGACATCTAAGATAAATACATAATTTAGATACATGTTGCAAAATCAGTTTCAGTGACTTGTTCGGCTAAGGTATTTCTAACCCTGTTGTAATTTCAGTTGAAATGAGATGACTCGTAACACTTTTTTCATTCCCTTGCGTTTCGAATGGAAAATAGACTTCCGAGCTTCTCATCAGTGGCACTGTTTTTTTATCAGATGATACTGCTAGCCTTACGTCAAACTTTCCAGCTTTGCCGGACTTACCACTGGCTTAGTGAACTTTAGAAGTGCGCCGGTCGGGAACCGAATTCGGACTGTGTGCGTGGTTGGAGAGAAACCCACCAATGAACTGCATGACGTGTAATTTTATTTTAATTTGGTTTGTTACTCAAATAAAACACATGTGAATATTAATACCATGATAGTTTACCATTTCATCTTGCAGGTATTATAATCCTGAGAGGATGGAATGATTTCAATTGGAGGTGTCATTTTTAGATGCCCTCCATAGGCTTGTGAACGTTTCAGCGACTAATGCTCAAGAATGATTCCTAATTTTCATCTCCAGATTTACTATTTAGAATGGGTACTCAGTTGAATTATTATTAATATTCCTTTGGGTTCCAAATGCAACATAGGGCTTCAATAACACATCTCCACATTTTTCTTCTTTCCGCACTCCTCTTCAACTGGGTCTGCGATTGTCCATAATCTCTCATCTCCTCTCCCCAAACTATCACCTCCATGTCATCCTCCCACTGACGACCCATATATCAATACCAATTGGGATCCCACTCGAGTGGTGGCCTGTACTGCGCTTGATGTCATTCAACAGCCCTCTCAGCCCATAATGGATCCATTTCCATTTTCTCTATATATTGACACATTCATCCGTTCTGGCTGTCTTTGTTTGAAACGATGCTGGCTGCCCAGATAAGTGAAGGAAGTAACCACTTTCAAATCTCTCCTGTTGATGGTGATTGGTGCTGGTTGTTGTTGTAGTTGGTGATGTTCATGATGGCTAGTTGGATGTCTTTATCACCTCCGTCTCCAACTTCTCGAAGTTCACCTGAAGTCCTATCTTCGACTCTTGTTTCTTCAACCAGTTTGTCGGTTTTCACCTGCAAGCCTTCGAGTCTATGGAACAGTAAACATAAATCACACAGGCGTGAAATCCAGATTTTCTGGAGTCTTCTCATTGTTGGTTCAGCGTATTCATGGTCTTTTCCCTCTCTGTGCACATTCTAACGCATAATCCAGTCCACCACAATTAAGAATGTCATTAAAGATAGTGGGAAGCTTTGTCTTACTCATGTACTCACTTCAATCGCCTTGCTGAGTTTTCCGTTCTGTATCACTTGACATGTGGCAGGCATCGCCACATAGCCAGCTGTTGGATAAAGTTGAAAAGGACTTCGGCACTACACGCCATAGTGTTAAAGCAGTTTCTAAATTACTTCGTGGTATGCGCTGTCGAAGGCCTTTTCTGAGATCGATAAAGTTGAGGTAAAGGTTTGGCTGCCATTTGACGCTTTGTTCGATGACGTTGATGCGTAGAGTTGGTCATGATTTACTCTTCCTAAATCCAGCCTGTTCCGGTTTGTAGGGGAGCCCTGCATCCAGGGCATCTTTCATTCTCTCCAGGATGGTGTAGACAAGAGCATTATTCCACGCCAGTTCTTTCAGAGGTTTAACTTGGTCGCCCTCTTTTGGTAGCTTGACAAGGTGTTCAGCCTTTCTTTCAATCAGTATGCACCTTTCCTCTCTTCCAAACCTTTTGCATTAGTGGTGTCAACACATTTGCAGAAGTCTCTGAGTCCTTTTTCAATGCTTCGCGAGGAAATCCCGTCTAGTACTACTGCTTTCCGGACCGGACTTCAGTAGCTTGGTTGCATTCAAAGTTTATGCGCATATGTATACTCATATGTATATGGAAGTACAGTTACGTTTAGTCAGTCAAAATAATCTCCATAATGGAATTTCTACTAAATTAGCCAGCCACTCAGGGAGTCCTGGTTCGACATCCGGCCGTCATGCTCTCAAACCTCGTCAAGTTTACCTCCCCCCGAGAAAAGAGGGAGGGTTGTACGTGAGACGAGCCATTATACTGTGTAAAAACAATACCTCTGCTGGGACTTTAAAGCTTGAAACTCTATTTTCCATTTGCAGTAGAAGGAATGAAAGAACGAAGAAAGCTCTGACGATACTGACAGAATGCTTTTCTTGATATTATAACGATGTAAAACAATGGTGTTTGTGAGTATTCGACTAACTTTAAGTTTGAATTCATTGGAAAAAGTGTCTGAATAGTTGGTGTATGCAAGTAGAACACATTAAATCTTCCAGAATTGGTAATTTGCAAAGCTGTAGATTGAAGTATTGAAGGATTTCCGACTGAAATCAAAAAGTTACGAAAAGTCAAAGTTCTCAGTGTTTACTCCAACTTCATATTTTGTTTTATCAAGTAATTGCTTGTCTTCCTTTATTTTGTAGCAAAACTGATATAACGGATAACTGTTCTACCACATTCCTCTTATTTCCCATTGCCTTTCTGTGATAAGCATCAATTTTCTAATTCCCATTCATAATTTACATACTGCTCATTTTTTTCCTATGTAAATTCCTTAAACATATTTTGCAAATAATGAACGCATACAGTTTAATTGGTGGATGGTGACTGGCAGTGGAATCCAGGATGCGCACTCCGTCCTATTTGGGTCTCGTCATCTGGATGTACCTTCATTTCCCAGTGATTGATGATGTTCCCTCTGAGGCTCGAACCCAGTGCCCACATTTTCAAACGCCAAAAGCGTTATCTACTAGATCACTTGGGCCACGAGAATCACCTCTTGTGCAATGGGTCATATTAATTATTTAATTGAATTCTAGGTTTCCCCGTCGATTTATTGGACCGAAGTGTTCGGTCTCAGGTTGACATCTCGGCTTCTTGAGCAAATGCTTCGACGATATCTGGGCATTTAATTAGAATTTAACTGATGAATAGTGACTAGCAGTTGTCCAATCAATCGACGGGAGAATCTAAAATTCGATTAAATTAATATGACCCGTTGCACAATAGGTGGTTCTCGTGGCCCTAGTGATCTAGTGGATAACGCTTTTGGCAATTGAAACTATGGGCACTGGGTTCGAGCCTCAGAGGGAACATCATCAATCACTGGGAAATGAAGGTACATCCAGATGACGAGACCCAAATAGGACGGAATTTGCATCCTGGATATCACTGCTGGTCACCATTGACCAAATAAATTCTAATAACATTCCCCAAACATCATCGAAGCATCTGCACCAGAAGCCGACATGTCAGCCTGGTACCGAACAATTCGGTTCAATCAATCGACGGGAAAATCTAAAATTCAATGAAATGAACGCTTACTGTCTATAAAAGAATAACTAAATGGTTTAAAGGTAACATAATTCAGTGTACACCAGTATTTTCGGAAGTAGTGAGTATTACCTGATTCTTTTCACTCTACTGAGTTCTGTGTGGAGCACAGGGTTTCAAGCTCGGTAACGGTGGTGTTTCTTTAACGGGGTGAGATTGTCAGCTTCATACACAACCTCCCCTCTTTTCCAGTCTTACTGTAGTGAGAGCTGTCTGCAAGTCGAATTGTAGACAACAATCTGCGTCGGTGTTTACGTCCTGAATTGGGGTCATGAGAAAAAAACCATAACAAAGCTTTACCTTGAGGAACTCACCAACCAATCACAGCAGACTTAACGTGTGCAAATATGATCCGCAGATATATGGCTTAACTTTCTTAGAAATGGTCGCAAGCAGCAAGACGTTGCTTCTCTCCTAACAAAAACGCTAATAATAATCGCTTTTGTCAATGAAAGATCTGTTGCCTGGCCGTTGTCTTCTGTCGTTTAATTACTATGGGTCACGTGAGATTTAGAAATAAGTCATTCAAGAATCGAGCCTGAACCACGTGTCCACGTGTTTGGCGAATCACGCATGCGTATTATCTAATACATTCAACAGCTACGTTCAAATGTCTAAAGATAATTCCTCAACATTCGATATTAACTGAAAGTTTTCTTTGAGCTACTTAACTGAAACTCAGTGATGGTTTGATACTAGAAAGGTGACGTATATATATGCAGAAAGACGGAGAAATTAATAATACATTTATTCCTAAGAAACGGATGCTTATTTATATTCACTATGTGATTTTGGGATAGAGAAAACTACACATAGTCAGATATGGTGTGTTATAACAACCACAACAGGTATTTATCAAACGTGAGGAGTGTTTAATTATTATTCTGTCAATTTATTGCTTCTTTTATAGTTTAGTTAACCCAGGAAAGTAGTGATTGCCACATCACAATGCTAGATCTCTTCCTTTGTTAATATAAGCATTGGAAGACGATGTCATTTATTACTGTCACCAACATTTAAAAACCACAAAACTTGAATGTTTTCTATGTTGTTTCATAAATATTTTACAAGGTAATAAACATCACGTAACAGGCGAAAATTTATGACTTCATGCAACAATACTAACGATTTTGTTTTATCTCTGTCCATTTTTCATTTCAGACCATTCAACCATCGCTATTTTATGAATCTTCTGATGGTTTGTTCCTCTCAATCCCGTGTTTAATGCTTAAAAATTTGCCAGTTACTTGAATATTTCAACACACCGGAAAGACTCTTGCATCAACAACCAATCTGTTATCAATATTAACAATGACAGAAATAACTGAATCCTTTACAACGACATCGATAAGTACACCACTGGATACAACTCAATGTGAACCGATTGAATTTTTAGAAACATTTGGACGTGTTTATGGCGGGATGCATGGATATATCACACTGTTTCTCTGCCCTATTTGTGTATTATCTAATATTTGCATTGTCATTGTTCTTAACCAGCGTAGTATGATATCGCCAACAAATTTTCTATTGACATCTTTAGCGATAAGTGATGGTCTACTAATGATATTTTATATTCCATTTGCAAGTTATTTTCTCATTGGTCGGCATACACGGAATTCAAGTTATAGTTGGGCGGTTTTCTTAAAATTTCATATTAATTTACAAAATTTTTTACACTTAACTTCAAGTTATATTGTTGTTGTGATAGCTGTATTTCGTATTCTGTATGTACGATTTTTAGTTCAATGTCATATTTTGTGTAGTATGCAAAGAGCTAGACTGGCTATCACACTAGTACTGATAATAAGTAGTATATTGACTATCCCGTGTGTAATCACGCATCATATTGTCCGGAATAATAATGATAATGAAGAAAATGGCTACATGGTGACATATAAAGAAAATGAAGTCATGTTAAACTATCTGTACTGGAATACAGCGATTTTCTCTAAACTACTTCCACTGTTGTGTTTAAGTGTACTTAGTTTTATGCTGATATTTACTATACGTAAACAGAATTCCCGAATGCGTAGAATGAAAGCACAATCAAAAGTTGGCAGAATTCACGCGGTTGCAGTGAAATCCCCTTCAAATTTATCAACAACTATGACAAATGCATCGTGTCTGTTAGAGAAGGCGAATCATGCAGACAATGATATAAAAAATAACAATACTAATACTACTACTAATCATAATAATAATAGTAATATAATGAATGATAATGGTGAGACAGTGATAATTAAACTTTCCAGTCTTAAAGAATCCCCGTCTTCATCGTCAACAGCACCAACACCAACTCCAGCCACAAATGTTAACACAGAACGGAAACGCAATACATTTGAAAATGAACGTGATAAAGTGGAAAATCGGTTGACAAGATTTTTACTAACAATTGTTTTTATATTTATGATCACTTTACTTCCACAGGTGAGTTATTTACTATTTTCTAATAATTATCAGGTGTTCATGATTATGAGCTGTTATCAGTTAGTGAATTACTGAGAAAAAACCCAAAGTGTACTGAACAGCTGTTTTGTTCTAGTTTGGAACTCTTCATCAGTAGTCACCTACTGAGGTTTAAAACCAGGACATTATGGTTACACAGTGAGCTCATAAACCATTCAGCAACTAGAATCCAACCTAATGGGTTATGAATTCCAACTTCTACCAGTGTGACGTATAAATAGTGCAACCTCTAGCCAATCTCGTAGGCTAGTAACTGTTCTCCTATCTGACTTGGTGGACTACGCTGGCTATAGCATCTCACCAGACCTCCAGGTAACTGCCTACATAAAGTCAATCGGCAGTCAACATCAGGTTAATTGACAAGTGTTGGCTGCAGGCATTGGACTGGTTGTAGGTGAGCTGACAACTTCAGCGTACTTCTGAAGAGTCCAGAAGTAGGATGAAACAGTTGTCCAGTACTCTCTGGCTTTTCAAATAAGTCAGTTTCTTCCATGTTCTCTTTTCTTCATTTACTTTCACCTGCAACTAATTTGCGCATTTTTGTATTAGTAAAATTTGATGTTTTGAGAATGAAATGGAAAGGAAAACTCAAGGAAACTGGTAGGAAGATATATTTTTTATGTGAAATAGGATAAAAATACATATTTTTTCACTGTAGCTCAATTACTCAATAACTATTTGATAAAATATTCTGGTCTAAGTGGATTATCTACAAAAAGGAAGTGTAAATGATGGTTTACAACAAATGATCTGAAGTGAATACAATAATATTAGGGAAAAGAAACGTGTAGAATGTTTTCACTTGAAACTTGAATTCTGATTTTTGTGGGAAAAGAACTGAAAACAGTTTTGAAGAGTTACATTTAGTTTGATCCAAATTTCCTCAAGTTCCATGTAATTCGTGGCTACTGCATAAGTGTTCTGAAGCTTTAGTGAGAAGTCGTGACAAGTGAGATTCACTATGTCAAGATGAATTGGATGCCCATTGAAAGTATTGATTGAAGGCAGAGCTATGTCAGGAATTGATAAAGTCAGAATTCACAGGTCACTGAATTCAAGCCCAAGCGACAGAAATGTCAAGGAGCTTGGTGTCTTAATCTAGGGACACCCGGTTACCAGAAGTTAGAACTGATGAGCAACTGGATTCTCTTCCAGTGGTTGAATGGTATACGAGTTCTCCTTGGAACCTAAATATCCCGGATTCGATCCCTGCTGAGGTCGCGAGTGTGCACTGCTACAGAGTTTCCAAATGGGATAAAACAGCTATCCAGTACTCCATGTTTCTCGGTGATCCTTCCAACTGATGTTGGTTCTTGACGAGATCTAACAGTTGAAATTAAATTAATTGAAATTCCCACAAATCTCATAATCTGAATATCATTCAGTTATCAAGTGTGATATATGAAGAAATACAAGATAGTGTAGACGAGCTTTTATGTATTCATACACTGATTCTTTCATATTCAAAAATTCACTTTGTTGGACTCGAACCACCAAGGTTATTGTCCTGCTGACTTCATTAGTTTCAAAAAAATGAAATATACTATAAACTGGGTTTTTGTGCAATATATTCAAAACGAATAATATGTGTATTTATGACCTTATATGTTTGGTAATGACTGGCAGTGGAAACCGGTTCGCTGGTTTCTTCTTGTTTTGTACTCATCAGCTGTGTGTCTGTTCTTCTGTGAATGATAATCTTCCCTATGAGACTTACCTGTCTCCTAAGCTACACCTGTTGTGCATGAAGTATATCTGAAATCTTTTTATTCAGAATTTTGGTTTAATACTGATATATCTTAATTTAGCTGAACAGCCCATTTTAGCAGAAGCCTGGATGTAAGCATAGTTATCAACTTGAATTTGCTTCTCCAGGTGCGTATATATATACTCTCTTTAATAAGATGTTAAAGTAGTATAATAAGCAACTATTAATTATTAACATAAAAAGTTAGTTTATTGAAAACCGGCGAAATGCAAAGCGTTAATCAGTGAAACTTTTGAAGTGGAATAGCATCCTTTTGAATAGTGTATGTATATAATTAAAGACTTTTGTAATTATAATTACTGACTACAAGAGTTTTAATGTGCGTTTATTCAGCTGGTTACTGAACTGCATACCTTCCTCATTTTGAACTAACTCCTGTGAAATAAGAAAAGAAATGATAATTATTATGGTTTTTCTGAACTATTTTTATGCTATTCACATAACTGAATACATCATAAAGATATTCTTATCTAGCTGAAAAAAAAACAGTGGGATTCAGGGTGCGAATTTCATCTTATTTGGAACTCATCAGCTTAATGTACATGAATTTCCATTGTGTGATAGTGCTTCCACTCAGGCCCGAACCCAGTAGCCATGGTTTTGAGCTTGAAAACTTTATCCTCTAGACCACTTGGGCAACTACAGCCACATTTTGTGCAACAAGTATCAGATATTATTCGTTTTTGATTCAATTTTGTTTTTTCTGATCATTAATTGGACCGAATTGTTCAGTCTCTGATGATATGTTGGCTCCTAGTGCGGACGTTTCATCGGTGTCTGAAGATAAACTTGATGTAATTTGTTGGATGGTAGGAACACCACCGCTCATTGTGGAATGCAGGTAAATCAAGCTGATAGGCCCTAAATGGCACGGAATGTTCATCCTGAATTCCACTGCTAGTTGTCATCTATTAAATTGCTTCAAATTCATCCTGAGACATCTTTGAAGCGTCTACACTACGAGCTGACAAGTCAACAGGCTCCGAACATTTCGGTCCAAGCAGTCATGTAGAAAATCAAACTTGAATTAAAAACAAAATAATAGTTGTATAAATGACTTATAAACCATAACACTGTGATACATAATCGTTGAAGAGTTCATTGAAGAGGAACGATAGATAGTAGAAAGAAATCATCCGAGCACGTAAAAAATAGGTAATCTTAGTTCATAAATAAAGCGTTTTCACTGATTAGAAGGAGACTTGACTATTAGTGTGGACACATATTTATCATTGTAGAATACAACTTTTCATCCTATCATTACTACCTGGAACATTATTTTATCTCATCAATGTGTTATACTTTCCGATTATTATTCCCTTGGATTCCGAGTAGAACGGTTCAACATCAATCTCCTTTATTCCTGTTCTCTGTTACAGCCTCTTTAGCTCACTCCACGATTGATCGTGTTTTCACATTTACTCCTCACACAACCTCCTTCATGTCAACCTTGTACCTAAGCCCAACTCCTTGTTTTCCACTCGAGGACCTGCCTAATGTCAATCAGCAGTCTTCATTTTCTTCTACATATTAATTGAGTCATCGGGTGCTCAGTTAGGTCGTTTCCAGAGTTCTCTTTTTGCCAATTCTTTCTAACCAGCCATCTGATCTTCAGTTTGAAGCCACCGATGA
Organism: Trichobilharzia szidati; assembly: GCA_944472155.2. Taxonomy (NCBI): domain Eukaryota; kingdom Metazoa; phylum Platyhelminthes; class Trematoda; order Strigeidida; family Schistosomatidae; genus Trichobilharzia; species Trichobilharzia szidati. The sequence continues at coordinate 75,358,718 of OX235272.1, forward strand.
CAGCTGATGGCAAAAAGACTGCACTGTCCTGTTGTCAACGTTCTTCGACACGTATGATCTAAGTCTCTGAATCATAAAGAATAACCTACTTGACACTGGTGTTGAAAATCCGAATCTTTTTCATCATGTTGGTGATTTGAGAGTGATGAAGAACTGTCTTGCCTTCTTGATCCTGGCTGGCTTTGAAATCCTGGTCCGTTCCACTTCTAGTTGAAACGATGCCGCCTAGATAGGTGAAAGAAGTGACTACCTTCAAATTTCTCTCTTTGATAATGACTGTTACTTGTTGTTGTTACTTAGGTATTTTCATCACCTGCGTCTTCTAGGTATTCACTTGAAGTTCGTTTTTCGCTGCTTGTATCTTCTGTCCACTTTTTGGTTTTCGCCTGTAGATCCTTGAATTTGTGTGAAATTAGGCATAAATACTCCACGAAGTCTTGACTTTCTGGAGGTTGCTTACATCAGATATTAGTCTGGGCCTACATCTACTCCCCTTCTCGATTCTGTGTCCAACAGGCTGCATCTTCACTTACTTGAGAATGAGGTGAGGTCTCTCTGGTTTTTAGTGCGTCGTTCAGGTGAAATCGATGTTGCCTTGCGTATATCCTTGTGCTTCTACACACTTCCTTCAATCACCGAATCAATGGATGCACAGAAGTCTGCGAAGACTTCTCCATTATCATTCATTTCACCGAGAGCCTCTCAATCCATGATGAATTCTCTTTCTGTATTGTCTGGTCCCAGTTAAGCATTCATATCGCGCATAAGGATTTTGATGGCACCATTCGGGATCTTATTTATTACAGTTTGCAATTGTCTATAGAAATTTCCCTACTTCTTCAGCTACTCTGCGTTGCTTGTAGGCACATGGCATTGAATAATCGTAATTTTCATTCCTTTTGAGTTAAATTTTGCTGTCATAATCCTGAAGGAGATTATTTCCCACTACACGAGAGCTTCGGATGTCGTTGGTGACATCATGACAGCAACTCCTTCAGTATGCTAGTGGTTGTCGTCTTGGTGACCAAAGTAAACTATTGACTCTTCAGCTATTATTTTGGAGAGTCCACTTTCAAACCATCTGCTTTCACCGAGTTCTTTAACTTCTGTGACATATTTTCCCAACTTTTTGAAACCTGAGAAGCCTTCCCAGCTTTGAACATCATGTGAACATTCCATGTCCCTATGATTATATTAACCTACATTGAAAAAAGAAAAGTCAGTATAATGGTTTTTCGAAGGCTTTCACCAGCCCGCGTCATTCCGTCTCTCCAATTCCAGCGAAGAATATGCTTTTTTTTTACATTTTCGCTGCGCTTTGAACTTTCTGTAGCTAGTGGTTGATTTTCCCTATTAGAGTCGCTAGTCTGACTCTCAAACTTCTTTCTTTTTCGGGCTTAGGATCGGGTAGTAAACTGGGCGAGGTTAAACCTTCCCATTAACATTTCTTATTTAATATATCCTTTTTAACAAATGTATAATATTCTGAAATTAGCATGTTGTGTAAATTTGGGAATAGTATTGTATATTACAATTCCCATATATACATATATATATATACATTTTACGAAAACTTGAGCGGAACAAACAAACAGTACACTGCCACACTTTTAAGGTACATCACCTTTCCGATGTTTTAGGCAAATAATCCATTGGTAAACTTAAGCTTTGAAAATTCAGATAAAGGAAATGTCTGAGCGAAGAGAAAGCCACATTACTGATTAATGTCTTGAATCTAAGCCTTAGGCTTATTATTTGTTTCACAGCATAAGTTTATGTTCATCTCAGTGGTTATGTATAAGTCTACTATTAACCCCTGACCACACTTTATAGGTCAGCTCATACCCTTGCAAATAATTATGTATGTAGTTATATTTTCATTCAGTAATCACCTTTCCTGAAGCAGTTTAATGTTCTCTAAGTACCACAAAATCTGAGTAATAAATATGCATTTTCGTCCCCTCTAAATATTGTGTGTACAACTATGTCAACTTTATTTGTAAGATGAGATACGAAAAATTCAAAACTAGTTGGTATTGAGATTTCAGCACGATTCGGTGTCAGTTAGAGAACCTATGAAAACGAAGAGTCACTGAATAGATTCATAGTTCTAGTTTGGAATAATGAGCATTATTTGCCCACGATCCAAGTAAGTATCGAACCTAGAACCTTCAGCTTATAACGAGTGTTAGTCAATTTTCCAGACAGAGAACGAAATAGAATGAATTTGGGGTTCTGTTGACTCGCTATTTAGCACCTTAAATGCATGTGTTCCCTCACATTCAAATATTATCCAGTTATTTTTTTGGCAAACACTTTCATTACGACTGCGATTACGATTAATGTCATAAAAGAAGCAGTCTAAAGCTTCACAAAAACTAAATAGATACAATAATTTTAAGGTATGGAAAATTTCGATGTGATGTGAATTAAGAAACCAAAAGTTATAAAACAGATTTTTTTCTAAATTTAGTTCAAAGGTGTACAGTTTTTAAGGGGTTTATATTTACATTAGTAACTGACATTATTGGTCAGAGGTTATTTTCAGTAAGTGTTGTGAAAAATAGCAGTGTGTGATAAATAGTGAATAATTTTACATCTAATTAGTTGAAAGATAACTAGCTACTTGGTATTAATCGGTGGGAAGTAAGAGGATAAAGAAATGAAAATAAGTGACAGAACAATTAAAACGGTTACACAGAGTGAATTATACAAGAAATCAATAAAATTATAAATCGATGCTAAAGCCATGGTGGTAAAGCAGAATGGATAAAACATCTCTGAACACGAAGTTCCGTCTTTGTCGTATTGATTATAGGAGCTTCAGCTATGTGATGAAGACGTTATTGAAATCCCTTTTGATGGCTTGTTTTTATTATGTAGATGACTCTGAATGAATTCTCTGGTGAAGCTCTATGACAGGTAATACAGTGCCCCACAACAGAGCTGTTGACTGTTCTGGGTTCCCTTCTCGACAGCTATGCTTGCAGGCATTCGTGAGCATGTCCACACAATGCCATGTTGGTACCCCCTACGTGGTTAGATCCACGGGATCAGGTGAATTGATAAACGTAAACTGAAGTTGCCTACTGTGGAATCTTGTACTCGACGTTTTGCTCAAAACGATGTGTGAAGAAGGTGGGGTGTAAAGATGCACCAGAGAACGTTCTTCGAACTGCTCTCAACGTCTTCGAAAAGCCGTACTAATTGTATCTCCCTTATATTTCGGGTGTATAATTCGTTGTTTCTTTGGAGCACTCAGGTTTCACTTAGCATTGGTCTTTCTCTTTCTCGCATAAAATTTCTTTGAAGCCATCCAGTCATCCCACACTCAAAAAATTGATTCTGTAGTAAGCTCAGTCATAGAAGTCATTCATAATGCTTGTGTTAGTGATAATAATGAACTATAGTTTAAAAAGATTTAAGATTCGCTTCCTTCTAAGTTACGAAGCAACATTTAATTTCCAAATTAGAAAATGTGTTTCTTTGAATTATCCTTTTGGATTATATTGCGGATCTCACCAAAAATAATGTGTTTTAAAACTTATTTCAATTTTTAGTAGTGGTTGATATTAGAAAGTTTGAGACAATTGGCAGGAAGCCCTGCCTACCCCCAGGTTTCGTGCTAGTTGGCACTCACCAGTCAGCAAGGCATATTTGCAACCTTGGAGGAATTCATGTCCCTTCGAACCCGCTTCACCCAGTGAGTACTGTAGTCAGAGACGTTATGGCTGAGCTATACGGGCTTGATAATGACCTCCTGTAGGACAGTATTGGTTTTTTTGATTGAACACTAGTTAGTAACTAGTGTCCAGTACGCACTCAACGACAACGTTCGAACCCAGGACCTTCTGGTTACAAGGTCAGCGAGCTCCTAGACTATTAAGCCACTGGGACCCGATCCAATTGCCGTCCCATGAATTCTAACTTCTACCAATTCACGACATAGCGTGGCCACTAGCTAATGTCTTCGGTGAGTATTTTTCCTCACAAGTGACCTGCTGCACCCTAATGGTCACGACTTCCCACCAGAGCTCCAAGTAAATTAATATGGAATCACATACTAACACAGTGACCAAGTTCTACACATATATTAAGCACGGGATTTGTCTGAAGTGCTGTACCAAATTATACGTAAAATAATAAACATAATATACAAACCCCAAACTGTCAGGTGTCTATGGCTGAATGCCGTTAAACCCACTGTCACTGTGCATCAATAAAAGAACACAACATATCTGTGTCAGTGGTGATCCAAGGTTGGCGCTCGAATCTCCAGATAGAGAATAAAGGAATTTGAATCAACAAAGTTCAACAGAAAGTAGGATATAAATAAAGCATGTAGAGCATACACCATTTAACAGTAGGAAGATAACTACTACACATCAAATAGAATATTTATATGTTAAATGTTATAAACTTCAACAGCAAACAACATAATGGAAGAAAATAGACCCATACTACTTACTGGTGATCAGTAGTACAAAGCCAAAAACAAGGTAAACAGTAACAAACGATAGGTAAGAGAGGAACTAACACTAAGGATGTTATTATCACCCATTAGAAAAACACTGTTGGTCAAGTATGGACAAAAAATAGGGTCAATTTTTTACCTTAAATACCACAATTTTTCGCTAATCCCTGTATACTTCAGATGTCCGTGATAGTTTTTGTAGTACCAACAAGCCTCAGAAGAGTTTTTCCCTAGTTTTAAATCTCCTGTCCACTTTTGGTGAATCAAAAAGATTATCTCTATTTATCTCTACCCAAATGCAAAAAAAGACAGATGGAAAAATGTTGTACAAATATGAATGATTAGCATAAAATATTTGTCTTTTGTATTATCTTATGTAAACACTTGAGATATTTGAAGTGCTCACTTAATCCCACTTAACATCGGCAAGATTTGCAACTACTACTGAAATATAATTTCGCTAAATATTTCAGTTGCGTGAATAACTGTTATTAACTTAAGATATGAAGCTTCACTGTGATTGAACACTCAGTAGTGATTCATTCCATGCGTTTGGTCCTTTGTTTGGTGTTGACTGAATTCTGTTAGTCAGGTCTGTAAAGAAGTCACCTTGCTGGGCGGCTGGCCATCATGGGGCACTCTGAATTGTTGCTAGATGCCTTCTGGCAATTGGCATAAAGCCCCAGAATTCGTTTTTGAGCATATAAATACTTGTCAGAAAAGCGTCCCGACAATCAAGTCCCTTCTGAGATTAAAATTCGTGATGGAGATGGACACCTTGCATGGTGGTCACACTGCAAAGTTGACTGATAGAATCCAGTATTCACCAAAGGAAGGACTAAAACCACGAGATAGGTTACTACATAGTGTCCAAAGAAAGTATCGATTTCAGTTCTGTTAGAGGTCATTGTAGAGTACGCATATCTCAGTGGTGACGTGTCTGACTTAGAAGGGATACTAACTCCTTCATGATTGCAGATACGAATATTTGAAGAGTGGTGTCAAATATCCAGATTGCTGAGATCCTGGACCTATTGCTGGTTTCAGAAGATTAAGCTTAATACATGGAACACGATGCAGTGTATCCAACGCGGAACAACACAAAACGGCTGTGCAACACGATTATTTATTCTATAAGTGATAAAGAAACAGATTTTCAGTGGTTAATTAGTGCATGTAAATAGACGTTAATATAATATACAGTAATACTTCTGGACAACAATCATACTCTGAGAGATGACAGTTCCATCTTCTCCTGCTGCAGAAAAGATGATGATAATGGATTTTCTAAGATATCTGTTTCTCAGAAAAACGATCATAAGATATTACTTCTTTAATCTGCTGAAGACGAGAGTGCTGTAGTGTGACTTAGATCGCTGAATTAATACTTGTAAACAGCTCCTTTTTTGTGTTATTGGATTATGGCCTTTATAGTGAGGTATGTTGGTTCGCTGACTGTGTATGTACCTTCACCTATCTAGGAAATCAAAAAACGACATTTCGTTCACTTATTCCTCTCCTCAGTCAAATTCAGTTTCATCGAAGAAATTGTTGGTAAGATTGTGAATAACTTCTGAATCATTTCTTCTGACTATAACGTGGCACATTCACTCAGTATGAATATTGGTGAATACAGCTGTAAGCGACATCACCAGGAAGCCCAAAGTGGTGAACTCACACTTAAGTTAGCATTGGATATATTATCCTTCTAGGATAATAAAACCCTAACTAGTAGTCTAATGTAGAATACATAACACACCAACATGGAAAAATTCCATCTGAACATTATGCCATCTCATTACGGAAATCCAGTTAATGACATATTCTCCCGGTATTTACTGTAATTTATTTTGTCTTTGGTTATTATTATTCCCATGAGTACCAAGTGTAACATAGGGACTCAACACTACATCGCCACTTCACTCTGTTCTTTGAAGTCCTCTTCAGCTGGCTCCATGGCTTTTCAAAGGCTGTCACGTCTTCCTCTTACGACCTTCTCTATGTCACCCCGAGACCACTCACCAGCTCCCATTCGGGTTCCAATCAAGGGCTGACCTATCCAATCCATCGGAATTTTCTTTGTTATATCTGTTGAGTAATTGATTGACGATTGGTTTGTTCGCAAACTTTCTTGTTGCTAATTCTTTCTGGCTGGTCTTCTGATCTTCGCCATGGAGCCAGCGAAGGCAGTTGTTGATTAAAGTCTATAGTAGCCGTTTGGGAGCGCTGTTTGTGACACGCTACGTGTTTCATCAATATTGATGAATTAACTTAGCATTGGCGTTGTAAGTCTGAATTCTGTCTGTTCTTCACGCCGAGTTCAAAAGATTTCTAAATTGATTTCAGAGTGATGATGGTCTTTCTCACCTTTCCAATTGTATTTCTGACGTCATCATCCATGGCGCTGTCTGTAGTTGAAACAACGTTGGCTAGATTAGTGAAGGAAGCGACCTCTTTCAAATGTCTTCTTTGCTGGCACTGATTTGTAATCTGTAATTATGTCTAAGAGAGGAAGGATTCCATTCTGACTAACTGTAGTAAGGCTAAATCAAACTGAAAGCTATGCTTAGACTGACGTCACCAGTTCTCTGTTTAAAAATTTCAGCTAGAATGGCAATAAAAATCAAATAATAAAATTTAACCGCCTATAGGGAAACATTTTTCATTCACGAGTATTACGAGAAAATAATAAACACAGTAAAAAGTGAAATTATTTTCAAAAATAACTTTTTCAAATTTTTCATAAAAATTTCAATATTCAACAGCATAATAAAAGCACACAGACACACACCAGTCTGTTTTTATCCGGAATTTTGAATGACAAATACTTTCAATCGACCTTGCTTTGAATGCTGGCGGTAAATAACTCTCTCATTGTTATGTATTTTTCTAACTTGCATAGTTTTATTGTTAGAAAGGACCCATAAGTCAGTATTATGTGTCCCTGAATAAAAATAGTTAGATGAGAATTATATTTAAACCATACAGATAAGTATTAGTCCATTTTTTTGGTATAATATGTAAGAAGAATGCGTTTGACCACAGAACGATTTCAGTTGGAGAAACGCTGAAATCTATGGTAGGCTGGACAGCTGTTTCGTCTCAGTTTGGAACTCCTTATCAGTATGCCTCACCAAAGTTTTGAACAAACAACTTTTCGGTTATAAGGCGAACCCTTATACCATTCAATTACTGGGACCCATCCTAGTGTCCCAATTTAGGGAAACTTGATAGGAGTTGGAATACAAAGAAATCAAATCCCAGTTGATTTAAGTGTATTGTGATGACCTTGGATGTTTGCAGCGGACTTTGATAATTTACTCAACACTCGGTAGATGGTAGACAAGGATTCAGATATAATAGAGAAGATTTGTAGCTCAGGTGGATGATTTTGGTGTGGTTGTGTTCTCTGAGCTGGATGGTTTGGTTGCGAAGCTTTCATTGCTCTACTGAGCAACATCTTCAGCGCATACTTCGATGTGAAGTGAGCTTTTAGAATTCTCTATGAGTTTATTAGTCATCTCTTCTAGTAACCTTGAACGTGATTGGTTGTTTTCGTGTGACATTTCATCCCCTAGTTTGCTTGTCTCGGTGCTGGCTGCTTCTTTGGTCTGAATGTCGTTAGTCATTCCTTCTGCTAACCTTGAACGTGATTGGTTGTTTTTGTGTGACTTCTCACTTTCTAGTTCACTTGTTTTGGTGTTGACTGTTTCCTTGACCTGAAGTTTGACTTTGTTTTTGTGTGAATTTCTTCGTATGGATTGGTATATTTTGTCAATCTCTATGTGTCTATTGATTGCTGATTCATTTGAATACCAGGCCTCTAGGAATTCTCTGGCATTTTTGCAGTTACCTTTGTCTAAGATTTGAACATTGTCCCAGTCGAATTGGTGCCCGTGGTTGTCTGCATGTAGTGATATGAGGGAGTGTATGTCGTGTCTTTTGACAGCTAGTTTGTGTTCGTGAATGCGAAGACGAAGAGGGCGTCCAGAGAATTCCTAGAGGCCTGGTATTCAAATGAATCAGCAATCAATAGACACATAGAGATTGACAAAATATACCAATCCATACGAAGAAATTCACACAAAAACAAAGTCAAACTTCAGGTCAAGGAAACAGTTAACACCAAAACAAGTGAACTAGAAAGTGAGAAGTCACACAAAAACAACCAATCACGTTCAAGGTTAGCAGAAGGAATGACTAACGACATTCAGACCAAAGAAGCAGCCAGCACCGAGACAAGCAAACTAGGGGATGAAATGTCACACGAAAACAACCAATCACGTTCAAGGTTACTAGAAGAGATGACTAATAAACTCATAGAGAATTCTAAAAGCTCACTTCACATCGAAGTATGCGCTGAAGATGTTGCTCAGTAGAGCAATGAAAGCTTCGCAACCAAACCATCCAGCTCAGAGAACACAACCACACCAAAAAAAGAGAAGGATTCTTCAATGCTAGCTTTGTGGCCTGTTTGAACTGAGTGATATAATAAAGAACTAGTGATGGTTTCAACAGTACATTCATATAGCCACGTTGGTATGAGTCCTCAAACATGAGAAATCAATTCTTAGAGCAACAGTCAACATAACTAACTCCACAGGAGCAAATGAACTGGTAGATCCAAAAAAGGTGAATAGTCTGGGCGTTTCATTTCTCAGTTTCGGTATCACAACCGGTCTTTTAGAAAATATAAGTTGCAGCTTACCAGTTTTAAACGTTCTTTGTATCGATTTTCTCAACTAGATGATTAGTATTTCATTTGATACAACCTCTCTGTAATGTAGTCATATATATAGAGTTTTCTTATTATAAGATATAGACGAAATCTTTCCTACACTCTTCCTCATGTGTTTTGTGATGAACGTTTCAGAAGTAGCTGTCTTCAGCTAACGTGTTGCTTATGACCTTAAATTCGTCTTCTATTGCATATTTTGAACAAATAGCTCTAACCATATAGCTGAGTGTCTTCACATTACTTCTTTCACATCGGAGAAGAACAAAATTGTGAAAATGTATATGTTGACCAGTCCAACTACTCTTCTTGTGCAAATTCTTTTCTGTGCTACCACCTGCTCCTCCTGTGAGTAGGACGTCTAAAAAGGCAACTTTACTTTGAGATTCTTCTTCATATGTGACTTTGACAGCTGAATATGCTTAATTGGATTGAGATATTATTGCGTTTATGTTCAAATCATTTTCACAAAGGGTAAATGTATCATCCATATGCCAGCAATGAAATGAGAATTATCTAATAAGCTTTATTATTAGTAGTAGTAAATAGAAACAGAGTATTTAATTCAATTTTAGATTTTTCTGTCGATTGACTGGACTGAAGTGCTCGGTCTCAAGTTGACATGTCGGCTTCTTGTGCAGGTGCTCCGACGATGTCTGGACATGCAGTTAGACTTTAATTGGTGGATGGTGAATAACAGAGGAATCCAGGATGAGCATTTCGTCCTCTTTTGAATTCGTCATCTGGATTTCCCTACATTCCCCAGTGGGTGATGATGTTCCCACCGAGGCTCGAACCGAGCACTTCGGTTCAGTCAATCGACGGGAAGATCTAAAACTGAATTAAATAATTGATATGACCCGCTGCACCCGTGGCCAAAGTGGTCTAGTGGACAACAATTTGGCCTTTGAAACTATGGGCACTGGGTCCGAGCCTCGGTGGGAACATCGTCATTCACTGTGGAGTGCAGGTACATCCAGATGACGAATGTCAAATGGAACGAAATGCGCATCCTGGATTCTACTGTCAGTCACCATCCACCAGTTAACTTCTAGAAACAGAGTATACTTACATATTAATAAATTAATGCAATTAGAACTTCACTTTCAGGACGAAAGTGAAAAGAAAATAATTAACACCATTCTCTCCTGAAATGACACAACTGTGTAAGGCCTCTTGAAAAAAGTGTAAATTAGTGAAGTATTATCAGCCTGAATTATGATTTTTAAAAATAGCTGTAAATTAAATATTCTATCCTATGAAATATGATAATTATAAAGCAGAGTGAGAAATCTTGGAGTAAGCAGGGAATAAGGGCGAAAGCTTATTATTGTGACTATGTGTATGTATATATATTAACACATTCTGATGTTTCACAAAATGCGTCGAACAACACTTGATGGATCATTTTCGATCAACAAATATAGAAGTTTAGAGACCACTAATGATGAAATCTAACTCACTAGTGGTTGACATGAGTGGTGTGCAACTACTTAAATGAATTAATCAGTGGTATGTGGGATCAAACATTAATGCTTACTTTTTTCATTCCTATACGTTCCCAGCTAAAGGCTTTAAGTTTCAGTGAGAGTGGTGTTTATTTTTACGGGATAGGGTAGCTAGCCTCATGTCTGAACTTCTCTCTTTACCATTGTTATTACTGGCTTAGTGATGTATGAGAGTGCGTTGGTGGCCGTGGATTGAACCCCGGGCCACATGAGGCGTGGTTGTCGAGCATTCTACTACTGTGCCACCGAAGCAATTATGTTCACTCTCTCGACTACCATTTCTAGAATGAAGCAGATCATACATTTTGATCTGAGTGACTTCGTTTTCCAAAGGAATGTTTGGTGAACTATGCAATTTCCAAACTGTAAAGTCTTTTTATAATATTTAAACGTATATGTTTGCTGTAACTTGAAACCCCACTGACATTTTTAGCTGAAGCGAAAGATGAACGCCAGTTTCCTAACAGTGAAAGAATTGTTGACTTTGTATAGAAAGTGGGTAGTGATTAATATTAATTGTCTAGTCCTTCGTTTGCTGAAGATTGGATGAATTCTATCAGTCAGGCCTACATTGTAGTTATCTTAATAGGTAGCTTACCATCATGCTGCACTCAGAAGTGTTGTCAGACATTTGAAGGCAGTCGGGAGTAAGCCATGTTGGAACTCGTCAGCAAGGAGTATTCGAAATCATGAAGGTGACCTCGGCCTTTCTGGGAATCGATCTATGTCTCCCATTGCTTAAAGTCAAACACGTTACCACTGAGCTATTCGGCCTGGCTAATGAGCTCGTGTAGAACATGTTTTTCTAGTCATCAGACTCACTCATTAGACTCACTCAGGTTACTTCTCCGCTATGCCAACTATCTAATAGTTTATTAGCTTAGGAAGTAATTATGAAATTTAAACTAAAACTAGTTCTAATCCATTTGTTAAGATTATCGTCACGAACCAACATCAGTAATGGAGATGGCTAAAATGTAGCGACGAATGGAGAGTCATTTTTCATTCCACTTTTCGACTGTTCATCAGTGAGCAACTACAACCGCAACACGAATCCAACTTGGGGCCTTCAGATAGCGATTTTAAGCTTCTTGGCTATTCAACCACTTTGGCCGGAAGTCAGTGACCCGTGAATTCTAATTTTGTCAATTCATGGTATAACGCTTCCCTCACTAGTGCCTTCAATGATCATCCAATTCACTTCAACATCGTAGACCTAATTAATCACGGCTTATCACAGCAGCTCCAGGAAATCCATCCATCCAGTAACCATCAATAATCTGATGAGTGATGCTCACTTAACAGGATTTGTTCGGATTTCTTTTGACTGTAAAGAACACTTCAGACTAAACAGTTTCAGTAGCATTTCCCTTGACATTTTTTACTTCAAAATAAAAACAACGAAGATGTCAGAAATGATGTTGTCCACATTTCTGAATTACTGTTCGCTAGTTATATTTCCTGTAAATACTGTATTATTGATGTATTTTCGATGCTGAGTAGCAACATGTTTTCAAAATATTGCGATTCATATACTGAAAATATTTAATATTAATAACAGTAGTTATAAGTAAAGTTTACGACTTAGTCATCAGATTTTTTTAAATTATTCAGTTGCGAGTTTGACCACGGATTGATATCAGTTAGAGAACTACTGAAAACCAGCACTTTAGTACTGGACAGCTGTTTCATCCTAGTTTGGAACTCATCGGCAGTACGCACCCATTGCGGTTCGAACCCAGGACCTTCCGGTTACAAGTCAAGATCGTATAACATTCAGCCACTCGCACCTGATTCAATAGCCAGCCTATGAATTCTAATTTCTACTAATTCGTGATTTTATCGCGATCACCAACCAATATCATCGGTGGGAAATACATCCTCAAACTTGATTGATTGGACCTTACTGGTCACGACTTCTCACTAGAACTCTCGGAAACTCCATCTTGTTGCATCAGATTAATTTTCAAGAGTTAGTTTGCAAAGATTAAATTTGTTTTTACGAGTTCGACCACCGGTAAAAACAAATTTAATCCTTACAAACCAACTGTTGAAAGTTATTCAATTAATTTAATATAACTGAGCGAAATTCAATTATACTGTAATACTTTGGTAATTAGTCGTTCTAGCATACCATCGACAAATTCATTAAAATATCAGGAAAGATTTAAGTTATTTTCAATTCATGAAAAATTCCCATTCGAACATTAATAGACAGTAGACAAGTAGTTCAGCGAAGAGTCTCTTTTCGGCGGCGAATTCATTTTCATAGCTGTACAAACGCAAATATATTAAATTTGTCAAACGAAAATACAATTAGTAAGTTCAGATGAATCGGATGTTGATATAAGAGAGTAGTAACAACACTTATCAACACTTAATTCACCTGAATTTAATAATTGTAATTTCGTTTTATTACGTAACTCTTCTTTAACAATCGTTTGTGACAACTGATCACTTTTGTTACTACTCTATTATATCATCTGAACTTACTAATTGTATTTTCGTTTGACAAATTTAATGTACACCCACATACAAAACAACCATATATATTTGAGATTGTACAGCTATGAAAATGAATTCGCCGAAAAGAAACTTTTTTCTGAACTACTTATTTTCCATTACCCCATTGAATGAGTAATTTAAGAGTACAATTCCAAAATACTGACCATCAATAATTTCTGTTGTCTAGGATGTAAATGCGAATTAAAGCAAAAAGATAGACTGATCCGATCCAGTGGGAATAATTCAATTTTATTATTATGCTAATTAATACCACATATCCCGGGAAGTTAAGGCAATAAATAACCACTTTTAATGGCTACATAAATTAGGGATTTTCGCTTGTCCAATAGCATTCAAATGACTGTTGTACATCAGCCCTTCGCTTCAATTAGTGCGAACTGGTCTAAGCCTGTTTTATTTGGTCTGAGATTATTTCGAGTGTCTTTAGACAGTTTCTATCCCTCCTGTGGATTGATTACAAATCAGATGGAAATATTTAGTTTCTGTTGACACATATAGCGGCTCCTAAGACAGATGTTTTGACAACGTCTAAATGACTTAAGAATCCCTGAATGAGTCATATAAAAGAAAAGACGTGTAGCAAAGAGTTACTCTTTTCAGAATTCTCTTAGCAACAAAAGGAATATTTCCAAAAAGCGTTATTAGAACTTTAAATATTGGAGATACCAATTACGTAATATAGGAAGCATTATTTGGGTAGAAAAGTAAATTAAGTGACGCACTATTACTGACAGGATTGAGCAGAATTTAAGTAAAATTGAATAAGAGTCAAGTTATCAACAGGTAGCAGATATCCAGTAAAGGGTGGGGAGGAAGCAGAAAATAAGAGAATTAAAAGAAAAAGACAGATCAGATCTGTTGTAGGTTTAGTGATTAAACAAACTTTTCTGTATACAGAATTTAGGACGTTATATGTGAATAGGCATCACTTCTATGGATTGAAGACGTTTGATTCATACACATTTAGCAAGATAACTGCGTATTCTGTAGATAAATTTGAAGTTGGTTTTCAGATTCGCTTGGCATCCAGATTCGGTCAGGTGTCCCAGGATTGAGCTCCTGCTGGAGGGTCTTTTTTCTCCTTTATAAAATCATGAGGGTTAGTATTCCATGATACATTTGTATAGCAAAATATGAGTCCTGTCAACATACCTAGCTCCACTGGAGAAGGTGAATTGATAGATACACATTGATGAAGCCAAAATTGAGACAATCCAGACAACAAAACATTTTTGTGTATCGACAGAGTCACCCTTAATGGGTGTTAAACCGTACTTCAACTTACTAAAATGTATATGGGGTCTATTACTGAATAAGAGGAAGGAGTTTCTAAATTTCAAAAATCACGTAATACTTGACAACGGGGTTTGAAATTTAACTTCATGAATATTGTTAGTTGAGCTTACAACAGGTAAGAGTAAAGAGTGTCAGGAAACAAAACTGTCATTTAAAATCCGCAAAATTAGCATTTTATGTTCGATGGATAGTAGAATCCATCAGGTAAGCAGCTGAACATCACACTACATTAAGTGATTTAGCAAACATTTTCTGTACACATATTTTGGGTTTTCTCTAAGCCCCTACCAAGCACAAATTTGCGGAGAAAATTATTCATATGTCCTCCCATCTTGCATTGTAAACAATTTTAAAAGAGGACTGTCGTAAAACTGAATGACCTGAATTTATCAAGTGCATATGACTTTATCTATTTTGTGAAATTTAACGTCCTCTTCAATGTCATTCTTGAGAATGTGTTCAGATGCTATTAGAAGCATCTTATTTGTAACAAATGATAGGTTTCAAAAATGTTACAATATCATTCAAAAAACCAAGTAGTTATGAACAGTTGTACCTCTCTAATATCGAACCTTTTAGTAGTACTTGCACTTTACTTTACTATGAATTGAATCCCAGACCTTCAGGTTACATGGCTGAATATTAGTGTGTTATACATCAATGCCTAGCTTCAAGGTGTATATCCTGGAGTTCTAGTCAGTTTCTAACAGTAGCAGTACACCGCGAACTGGCAGTAGTTCGAATTCATAAGTCATTTTTTCTCAAGTCTAGTGACTGAATGACTAACGGCTTCGTCTCAAAACACGGATTTCCGAGGTTTCATTTGTTTCTTGTATAGTATTGTATCATATTGCTGTAGATTGGCAAAATACCATAAAAACATCTGTTCAGTGCTCCTTAATTTCCAAAGAGTCTAATTTTAGTTTTGATCATAGTGTGATGTCAGTTGGAGAAACGTTGAGCACCAAGGAGTTCTACATATATGTTTCTTCCTAGATAGCGAATCGTCAGTAGTACGCACCAAGGATCCTCCGGTTACAAGAAAAGAAAAATTCGGCCACCGCGACTTAATTGAATGGCTTATGAATTCCATGTCCCACCTGTTCTCGGGTGGTAGAGCTAAAATCACGAATTGGTGGAAGTCGGAATTCATGCGCCATTGGATTCTGTTGCCAGTGAGGTTCAACAGGTTGAGCATCAAAAGAAATATTCGCTGATGACATTGATTCCACAGGGGGAGGTGAATGTATCGATCCACAATAATGAAGCCTGTTATTGTTAACATGATATCATTTTATTTGATTCAGTATAGATTTTCCGTTGGTTGAATGCAACGAAGTGCTCAGTGTCAGGTTGACGTGTCAGCTCCATGTGCAGATGCTTCGACGATGTCTGGTCATTGAACTTGAAGTCAACTGGTGGGTGGTGATTAGCAGTGAAATCCAGGATGCGCATTTCATCCTATGTGAGACTGTTCACGTGGATATACCTGCACCCCCCCCCAGTGAGTGATAGTGCTCCACTTGGACCCAAGTAGTCTAGTGGATAACGTTTTACCGTGTGAAACTACGGTACTGGGTTCGAACCTCGGTGGGAACACTACCACTTGGTGAGGAATGCCGGCACATCCAGTTGCCGAGTCCCACATAGGACGAAATGCACATCCTGGATTCCACTGATAGTCACCCTCCACCAGTCGAATGCATAATGTCATTTTAGGGAATGATTTTAATTTACTTCTGGTTAGAAAATTATATCACTAAAGAGATTTTTTTAATCGCTAACTAGTCTTATAAAACGATTCAATTTCTAACAAAACGATGTAATTTCTCCTTGTTTTTCCTTCCTTTTTTCTTATAGGCAATCTTATTATTTTTAAGCGGATTTCTAGGAAATTGTTTCACCGATACAGTGTACAATGCACTCGGAGATTTTATGGATCTGTTGACCATTGTGAATAATGGTATTAATTTCGTATTGTATTGCTCAATGTCCCATCAATTTCGAACAACATTTATACATTTTTGTACAAAAATATTTCAAAAATGCAGGTAGACAGATAATAATAATTAAAGCCAGTGATTTGCCAGTGATTATTTCATATTTCCCTCTCTGTGTGTGTATTTGTAATTATATTTACATCTTATTAGGCAATTTATAAAAGGTCAGTTTACCATTCTATGATTTGTGAAATGGACAATCAGATATGTGAAAAGTATTCATGTATGTGTGTGTATGTATATTGTTCTAATTAATGTATCTATTTATCAGCTGATGTGATTACAATACAAAGATGAGTTTGGTACATATCATACGTGTCTGTGCTGCCTTACCACATATCCCTACTAATACTATCACTATTATTATTATTATTAATATCAATTTAATGCGTTAATCATTGTTGGAAGTAGTATATGTGTGAATGGTGTTCATTCAACTATATGACTACTATATGATTAGTAGTGAGTAAACAAATGTCAATGCAAATTCAATCTTGTCTCTTCACGTTTACTTTTATTGTGGTTATTTAAAACAAGCAACAAAAGGTGTGAATAAAGCAGGATTTCTTATGAATTCATCAGATTTTGATAGAACTCTTCAGCTGATTACTCTACCTACAGGGATGTATACACTATTGGAAATACTTTGGGAGATATAAGATTGATAACCAAATAAACTACGTTGAATTAATCATACAAAACGACATGAATGTTACTTTTTCAGGTCATATTCGAATAGATAAGGGAATGGAGTATAAGTGACTGAAATTGAAATAAAATACATTACGCTTCAATTATATCACTTAGATAAACAATATCAAGAATTGTGAACTGTGTAATAATAAAAGTAATGATAACAGTTGGGTTGAGATAATTATACTGATAAATCATTGTTGACTTCAGTTCCTAAAGGAACATAGGGCTTCAGCCGCACGTAACCATTGAGTTCGGTTCTCTGCAAACGTTTTCACCTGGTTACACGTCTGTCTACATTTTTTCATCTCCTTTTCACATGACCTCCTTCATGTCACTCTTGGACGACAAAATTGATGCTTCTCGCTCGGTTTCCACTCGAGAGCCTAGCGTGTGATGTCACTTGATGGTTTTCTCAGAGTATGAGCAATCCACCTCCAATTCTTCCTGCATACTTGTTGCGCAATCGGTTCCTGGTTGGTTTGCTCTCAGAGATCAATGTTGCTGATCTTTTTTTCTCGTCATCTGATTTGGAGTATTGAGCGAAGATAGTTTTAAATGAATCAGTGATAACGAGAAGTAGAATAAAGTGTTAATAATACTACTAATAATAATAACAGTTAATAAGCAAAATGTATTCCCATGGTATCACTATCATGTCCGTAGTCAGAAAGATACTTCAATATTGAGCTTTTTGGCCCTTGGAATTCAGCTGTTTCCAACTAATTTGGCAAATGCGTCGGTAGCACAGCGGTTAGGACTCTCCCCGACCATACACATGGTCCGGGGTTCGATCCACTACCGACGCATACCTGATATCTGTGATCGGCCTGCAAAATTTGGGCTACTGATATCACATGCTGGAAATTCCATACTTGTACCAAAAATACTGTGTGGTTTCAAGCTATAATAAAAAAATTCATGAGAGTAAACACGCCTTTCTGTATTTCATTCCACAAACACACTCAAACTGATGTACGTAGTTAGAAGTGTCTTATTTATCCTAATGTATTTCCAGTAGTATACATATATATATATATTTATATCCCTGTATGTTGAGTATTCCGCTGAAGCGTTCTACCGAAATTTGATGAATTCATAAGTCGTGCTGTATTAATACTTTTTGCTGCTTGCTATAAATTCGTATCGGGAAATAAATCTCTCCAATCGTTGTTATGAATAAATGTCCTATAAAATGGGGTAAAAAGAGGTGTTTATTAATTCGGAAAGCCAAAAACTTCACTTAACTACACATATTCTGTTTTCTCATTGTGGAGGAATGAAAAATACGCTGTTAATATTACTGAAAATAAAACTGTATATCAGCCAAGTGTATCAGGTAGACCAGTGATTTCAACTGTTAGGTTATCTTCAGGAAGCAACAAGCAGAGAGCAGTGAACTGCTGTTTCATTCTAAACTAGGACTCCTAAGCATAGTGCGTCCACGAATCAATCAGATGTAGAAGCCAGGACCGGTAGGTTGTGAGACAGAGCTTGTTGACCATTCAGTCAGTTAGGCTTGAATTTAATGACGCCTGAATTCTGATTTAACCAACTCGTGATATAGCACTGCTCTCACCAGTGTCTTTCATAAGAATCCAGTTCTCCTTGACATGCAAGTTTTAGTTTGCAGGGATTTGATTGGTTCCAGGATTCCATTATGAACTGACATCAGTTATAGGACAGCTGGAAACTGAAAGATACTCGTTAGCTGTTTCGTCCCATTTTAGGTCTCTTCACAGTACGCACCCACTATTGTTCGAACTCAGGACGTTCTGGGTACAAGGGGAGCTCGTCAATGAGCTCTTCTTGACGTGATGGACCCCACTGATCATGACATCACACTGTAGTTTCATAAAATACGTCCGGTAACCATAAATGATTTAGAGATTGATATTCAGATTACAGAATTTGTTTGAATTTGTGAACAAATTTCGTCATGAATCAATCAAAAATAAAATGACTGAATGGTCAATGTGTAATAAAAAACCTCTATCAACTTCCTGTTGGCAGAACGCTGAAAACCAAAATTCGCGTTTTACTATATAGTTAATCAGAAATATGAGCACTTATGGGCAGTCAAAAATACACCAGCTACAGTAAAAAGAAAATTATTTGAGTTAAATTCTGTGGTACTATTCAACAATGATAATTTATTTCAAAATTCAAAATTACCCCAACAGTGCTGTAAAGCACCTTTGTAGTGCAATAATTTCTCAGTTACGAAATAAATAGTGTACAACAAAATGAATTAGTCGTAGGAAATACCTGAGAATTAAATGCAATATTCACGATAAGGTGGGATCAAACACTCTGTCATCAAGAATCACACACCATTTGATTCCTACACACAGTCCAATCTCAGAAACATCTTCACTCACTCAAACAAACAACACATTTTCAAAACCATGAGATAGCCACAAAGAGAAGCATTAAAAATAGGTATTAAACGAAAAAATATAGGTAATGAGGCTTAAATGAAAAGATTATATGCAAATTTCTGCGAGAAAAACAGATGATGATTACAGAGTTATTTAAAAATTCCAAATAAGTATTAAGATTGTAATTATATCATTCAGGAGGGATTTTTAAAATATTTAATCCACTACACAACAAGGGTGGTTTTGTAATCTGAAGATTCTGGCTTTGATGCCTGCTGGGGTCGTGGTTGTGCACTGATGAATCTAAGCGTAGGACAAAAACCCTGTCCTGCGCTTCCTAGTTTCCAACCAATATTAAAACTGATTTTGTTTTTTGGTAAGAATATAACATTTGAAGTAAATCCAAAATCCTCAGAAATCCTATAGTCTAAATAAGAGATTCGAAACGCATCACTTGCAGCTGATCGGTACAAAGACGTGAATTTAGATATCATGCTTATTAGCACTCATTAGAAACGCCTGTGTGAAAGCCTGACGGAACTACTGTTCCATCGGCGATTTGAACCCGAATCATTTTTTTAGTGACCATGGGACGTAAACTTGACTGATAGAATGTAGTCAGCAGCAATACTAAGAAGTATATACTTGGGATTTGTTATTTACTCCCCTATGAGCATTCGATATACACCTACATTATGAGCAATAAATTGTGCTCAAAACGTCATCATATAATATGACTGTACAACACTGTGATGATCGGAGAAGGTTTTCGTGTCCACAGAAGTGTATTGATGATTACTGCCTTCCGAACGCCCACACCATGGAAATCAATTTTATCATGGAGTACTTGAAAAAAAGGAGCATTAGTGTTGCACAACCGCAGAGCTCCAGGGAAACACCTAAATGAAGCTGGTAAGATACGGCCTCTTTGAAAGCGGTTTTGGAGTTGTGTTCATATCAATATCTTACCACTGGCTATTCACTTCCCCAAGACAATTCAGTATGTACAGTTTCTGCTGTCCATCTTTCCTAACGTTCATCCTCTTCCAGCGGAGATACAGAATGGCTAGCTTGCTGGTTATCTGAAGGAAACGCCTCATCATTGTCACACACCTTTCCTCCAGCACTACGACTTCGCCCACAGTCTTTCCACTATAGTGCAAATGACTTACACTGTAATGGTGA
Source organism: Trichobilharzia szidati (assembly GCA_944472155.2). Classification (NCBI taxonomy): domain Eukaryota; kingdom Metazoa; phylum Platyhelminthes; class Trematoda; order Strigeidida; family Schistosomatidae; genus Trichobilharzia; species Trichobilharzia szidati. The sequence continues at coordinate 75,379,516 of OX235272.1, forward strand.
CCGCTTTCAATCCAGGTGTTTTCCAAACGACCTGCTTGGAATGGTTGGACCTTCAGGAAGGTTCGTTCCAGTGAGTGTAGTTCGTTGGTTTGTTGTGATATGCAAGTTCAACCATCACCTCATGGTAGCAGCTATCGGTGATGAAATCACTAAACTTTCAGTTTTCACACAGTTTGAAACAAAAGGAATTTTCCCCAAAAGCAGCGATTAACGAAACTCTGTCTGTTCGATAGTGTCATCATGTGATTTTTGAGTACAAATCCGTATTCATAAAAAGATAAAGAAGAGACATAACTCAGCGAAAATCTACGAATATGCCTTAAGGGCAGAGATAGTGTTTTTTGTTTAACTGTCCGTCTTTATGCATAAAATGAAACGCACACATACACACACACTTCCTTCTTCATTTGTATTCTGATCGTAAGTGTCAAATAAGCTTCCTAGTTTGACTAGAACAAATCAGCACTCTCTGAAAGATAAACAGCAAGCTGATGTAGGAAATTCCCATTGAGTCATGAAGAAAATAAATGATAATTCAGCGAAAAAGATTTTCTTTTCGACAAAGTCATCAACTAGGCTGTACCTTCATGTATTTATATTAGATGTGTGAGAAAGTTCCGGAATCATCTTCGGTCAAAGTCCAAATCAAAAAATTACAATGTGTAATAATCAGGAAGATCGGGTAGGAAATACATAATAAGATATAATTACTCCGAAGTGGCTTTAGAAGTGAAAATAAAAGTTGTAATCTACATAGCACTCAACAGCACAAAGGAAGAAAGGGTTATGAAAAAGCGTACAAAAAGAACATGTTAGAGTGATTATAGTAAAATAATTATTAAAGTAAAAGCAAACTAAAAAGTAAAATTAAAAATTGAAAATTAACAAAAATCTTTTACGGGGAACGACCAGTTTAGAGGTTAAGACCATGATAGAATAAGAGACTGGACAAACTTTCTCTGTATTCAGAGTTTGAAGTTGTATTGACGAATCGCCAACACCTCCACCATACACAAAAGCCGAAACCTGACTCTCTTTGTACCACTCAGCCCCACCTTGTGGATGATCTTGAATGACGACTGTGTTGGAACTTCGTGGCTTGAGTTCACCGAGTGCTCGAGAACTGAGCTAGTAACTGTCTTGCACTGTCCTTTTTCTAACCATGCCGGATAATATTAAGAGATGCGTTTGGGAAATGTGCTCTTTGTGCGGCCAATATAAATGGCTCCGCACGAGCAGGTAAATTTATAAACACACACATTGAGGTGGCCCGAAGCGGCAGTTTAATCTCCACACATACACTCATTATTTGTCGGCTGTAGAAATGGATCCGTAGCTCAGCCGTAAAGAAGGCTTTTCTCACTGATCTGAATATGCTATTCTTCAGGATCTCAGCTACGGTATCACCTTTAAATTCACCGCTAATAAATAGCAGTTTCTTCGGTACCATCTGGGTTCTTCCAGTCTTTTGCTTTAACTTCATGTTTTTCTCGTTGAATCTTGGAAGATATCCATTTTCTATGAGGGCTCGTCTGAGTCGCTGTTTTCCCTACTGTTGTCAGAGAATATATCATACACAAATATAAGTGATATATGTGACAGTCGTAGTCAAAAAGTCAATTTTCACAGCATTGAAAAACTCGTGACTACATGAGGACTCTAATCAATAAAATATTATACTAACTGCTTAAGAATTAGGTTATTCTCATTCTATTGATTGTAATCGCCTTAATGGAATCTATGTTGAAATGTTTATAAACAAATTGTCGTTTTGAAAAGATCAACGGAAGTTATGGTTTCCTTAAACTCGACTGACGTATATCTATCTATCTGTATTTTACGTATTTCTAATTATCTGTCTTCCTGTTCAGAATAAAATCCATTTAATTTATTTGTTATTTTTTCCGTTAAACTGAAATAACCAAAATTCAGTTATATCTATGTACTCATCAAAATATAATCACATGGTAAAACGAAATGTCTATTTTTAATCGATTCTAGAATATTTTGAAATTTTTTTCTTTAATTAGGGACAATTAAACCCTGATGTGATTGAGTTGCGTGCAGGGAAAATCTCCCACTCATCCCTTTGATGACAAATGGAGTCATGCTATTCGTTTATTTGAGTATTTCATCGGTAAAGAGTTTGAGAGATTAGTTGAATGAAATTAACCCGAATATTTGGGTGGTCGCTGAATATTTCAGGTGAAAAAGTTCCTAAGGTTCGACTACTAAATACATCATATACCTGAAAGGTTACTTCCATAGAAGACAGCTTGCGGTTATTGCTAATTCATGTAACACACTTTTTAAAACTTTATGTTATATGTTGTTTTGAACGAGCTACGGCATAATAGAGGGGGCGAGGTTTCAAAGCATTTCGGTGAAGCAATACCTTCTAACCCACAGGTTCCAAGTGGCGGTTTGAGCAGGATATGTTCATTCCACTCTGTTCTTTTTAAAGTCATTTCTAGCTTACCCCATCACTGTCTAAGGCTTTCATTTCCACCTCACATAATCACCTCCATGCCACTTAAGGACCCATGCCTGATTCGTCTCTTGCCATTTGAGTTGTACTTGTGAGCCTACGTTATGTGTGGCGTCACTCAGCTGCTTGCTAAACGTATATTCAGTTCATTTTCATTTCTCTATGTACATTAGTTGGGTGACAGGTCAGTAGTTAGTTCGTTGCCAGAGTTCCTTGTTGCTTCTAGGTTTCTTACCAGCCGTCTGATCTTCAGCATCTAGCAAAGGCAGCTGTTGATGAAAAGCAGAAAAGCCAGATGAATATCACCTGCTTAGGCGTTAAGATGTTCATCAACTTATATTTCCATTTCTACGTAAATGTTTCATTAAAAGTAAACATAACATTTTCCGAAGGCTTGGACAAATTTGACTAGACTATAAGAACGAGAATCAATTGATAATCAGAAAATTAAATCATTTCAAAAGTATACACAGATGTTAATGTTTTCAAGATGTCACATTATACACTAAACCTCTGGTTACATAAGCTAACACTGCTCAAGTAGTATTAACGTTTTGGTGGTAGAATGATCGCTGACCGTCAACTTGGTCTGGATTCGATTTCCGATCTACTCATTTCTGAACTTTGTTTAATTTACTAACCAATGGTAGGCTAAGAAAAGAGGTAAGGTTGCGTGTGAGGCTATCAACTCTACTCAACTGCTACTGAAACTTCCAAAATTTGAAGGAAGGGAAATTCCCTAGTTTACTGATTGACTCATCCTAGTCAGTTCATCTTCATCAGGCGCTCTCATATATAATTCCATAGTATTCAAGAGAAGGTAAAAGAATTTCTGAGTAGGAGATATGTATTGTCCCTACGTTTTTCAATTGTAGCTCTCATGTTTAACGGTATGACGTCTAGTCAGAGGGGACCATCGTACTTACTTTCTCGCAGCCCGGGATTTCTTTCTTTCTTTTGAATCACAGGAACTTTAGTGAATCTAAGAATTAACTCGTAAATTCTCATAGTCAATCCATCGATTTAAATTTAATTTGCCTTGCTAAAACATGTTGTTTATGTTAAAAAAGATAAAACGAATAACATAACGTAACCTACTTTTTGAAATTGGATTTTTAAGGTGTCCATTGAACATCAGGATGCTTTCATTGAAAATTTGTTCGTCAGAGTAATTGCAGTAGTTCATTTTTTTCTAAAATTATCATAAAACACTTCCTTTAACTCTCGAGTTGCTTGGAACCAATGTAAATCATGGAGTACTGGATAGTTGTTTCTTCCCTGTCAGGGACTCCTTAGTAACATGCACCCATGACCTTACGCGGGCTCAAACCTACTAGTGAAAGACTATTGAGTGTAGTTGTCATGATCAGTGGGGTACGCCGAGCTAGACGTGAGGACAAATACTCATAGATGACACTGGCTAGTGGTCGCGCTATAATTTTGTGAATTGGCAGAAATTAAAATTGATGGGTTACTGGATTCCGCCCCATTGACTGAATGGTCAGCCAGCTCGCCTTGTAACCTGAAGATCTCAGATTCTACTCCTAGTGGGCAATGTGTGAGTGCTGATGAAGATTTCTAAAATAGAATGAAACAGCTGTCCAGTACTCTCTAGTTTTCAATAGTTCTCTAACCGAAGTCATTTTCACGTAACTTAATTCACTGGATATAAAGCTTGTAGCAATGATTACGAATGATTACGACATGGAAATGAATCTAAATGCAAAGTTGGTAAAATATGGAATTACTGCCTTACTTATTTTCGTTTATATATTGTGATGGAAGTTTCGCCAATATACACAAAATGTGGGTGGATCACAGGTAGCGACAAAATATTGAGATACATAGACCCTAAGACTACGTACGTCACTAGAAAACTGTCCATAAACAAATGGGCTAAGCTGATATAGTTAGACATCAGCCATATAAAGCATGATGTTTAATAAATGAGAGACGTAACTAAATAAGAGTGGTAATAAATCAACATTAGCACTTTTTAAAAGATGACATGATCAATTAGGATTGATAGTCGACCGATGAAATGAAATGGATCCGTTTTATCCTGTCCCATGTGGTGTTATTGCTTTGTTCAAGTGCATTAAAGGTAATTATTGTACGAAAAATAGGTAATATTTATTACTTCGATATCTAATTACCTGGAAAATCTAAAAGAATAGCAGAGGAATTCTGATGTTGGTTTGAAATGATTAGATTTGTTTTCCTCGTTTGACCACAGACTGATATCAGTTAGAGAACCATTGAAAACCAGCCACAGGGGGTACTGGACAGATGTTTCATCCTAGTTTGAGAATCATCGGCAGTACGCACCCACTGGCATGGTTTGAACCCAACACCTTCCGGGTACAAGGCAAGCTCGTATATCACTCAGCGAGTGAGACTCGATTCAATGTCACATGGTTGGTGGTCGAGCTAAATCACGAATTAGTTTAAGTTAGAATTCAAGGGCCGCGGAATCGGGCTTCAGTGGCTGGATGATATACAAGCTTGACTTGTAACAGGAAGACACTGGTTTTGAACCCCGGCATTGGGTGCTTACTACCGATGATTCCCAGACCTGGATGAAACAGCCGTCCTGAACTCGTCGCTGATATCAATCGGTGGGCAAACTAGAAAAACTTATTTGAATATTTCAACTAACTTAATAGTTATCATCCATTTTTCTCTCAGACTGTATGTCATTCTCCTTGTTTAGTCCCTTATTTAAATGCTTCTACTTGGGAATATGCTACCTGATTCTAAGGTACTTCTTACATTTAAATTCTGGTTAACTAATTTTCTTCTGCAGTACTTCTTTTGTATATAGAAGGTCACTCTGTCTGTATAGCTGCCTAACGACACTGTTGAGCTAATTTTGAGGTTTTCATGTTATAATTGTTGAACAGAACCACACATAGATTCCAACCACGAACAAGCTGCGTGATTAACCAAAACTGATCGAATAAAATGCTCACTGAGGCAACCTACGTTTGACAAGTTCCCCTTTCAGGTTACCTCCAACCGCATATACCAGTTAATGTATACGTGGCAGGGCACATATATCGGAAGAACGGAAAGAAGGATTTCTGACAGCATATCTGGGCATTTAACAAAAAATCTTGATTGTGTAAGGTACAAAAGCACTTGATGTTGCGAATATTCGCTACCCGCTAGACAGCGGTCATGGAATTGATGAATAAAAATATTTTAAGATAATTAAAGTTTAAGACAGCTTCATGTTGCTGCGTATCACTGAAGCCATTGCCATTAAACTTTACCTCGGTAAATATTCTTTGTGTCGAACCAGTTCGGTGGATACTAACTGCCAGTAGAAACCAGGATAAGATTTTCGTCCTATTTAGCACTAATCACTGGATGTGCCTGTATTCCTAGTGGGTGATGGTGTTCCTGTTAAACCTGGGACCCATTACCCGTCTTTCAGACACCTTTAGGTGGTTCCTGAGGTCCAAATAGTCTAATGGATAAAGCTTTGGCTTCCGAAACGATGGGTACTAGGTATCAAAGCTGAGCAGGGACACCATCACTCACTAGGGATTACAGGTATATCCAGTTGATGAGTCTCATTTCAGACTAAGTGAGCCTCCTGGATTCCATTACTAGTCATCATCCACCAAATCACTTCATGTCAATTATCAGACATCGTCCAAGCAGCCGTGCCAGGCTTCGAAAAATCAACAAACGCCGAACACTTCGGCTCAATCAGTCCACAGGAGAATAAATAATGATCCCCGTTAGTTAATTGTTTTCGTTCAGTTCTATCATATTTATCATATTTTGTCTTGCCAATGTAATTTCCTACTCTAATTTTGTCTTTATCTATATTCCTACCTAGATCTCTGTTTTGACCTCGGTTCAGCTAAATGTTTTGACCCTGGCATAGGTGTATTGTTGATTTTACGCCTGTATTCAATCCGTTACATCAGCACATATTTCTAGAATCCTTCCTGTTTATTTCTATGCATACTAACAAACTTATCAGCGACTTTTATTCCTTTGTCATTATACTACTCAATTACGTGATATTAATTAATATGCAGCATTTTTACGATCAATAACTACAGTATTTGAATATTTTGTACATTGATATTATTTCATTCATGGTTATGTGCAAATGAAAAGAGCCAGTGACATATAATGACGTCATTTGATCCTGCTCAATATGTTCTTCTTGCTAGAGTCAATGTTATGAAGGGAAATAAATGTACGTAACAATTCAGGACGTTTCACTTCCGTGCCTGTAACTGATGAGCAATGAGTCTCATTTTAAAATGACAAGACAAAGTTTGTCAGACACCTTTACAAGTGAAAAACTGTCTTCTCAATAGTTTGCCTATTCAAACTCATAGTGTTACTTCTAATTTTGTAGTCAAATTTAAATGTCATAATGATTAGTATACGCATTAACTGACATGGGAAAGTGGATTGTTTCTACTCAAAAATAATTAACACTTTGTTTTATTAAAACAATTAGTTCCCTTTATGAATTTAGATAAAGGAATAAGAAGACGTAATTTGTCTGAATCGTGTAATGTATTTGCTCAACACAATTCGAACAATCTGATCAAACACGGACTTGTCATAGGAATATATATGAAATTAATAAAGAAGCAAGAGGTGAGAAAATACACTTAGGTCAAGTTTAAAGGACATATTCAAGGTCAAAGTAACAATGAAGACCACTAGATTAAATATGAATATGTCCTTTTAACTTGGCTTAAGTCTATTTTCTCACCTCTTGCTTCTTTATTAATTTCATATATATTCCTGTGACAAGTCCGTGTTTGATCAGATTGTTCGAATTGTGTTGCGCAAATACATTACACGATTCAGACAAATTACGTCTTCTTATTGCTTTATCTAAACATTGAATCATGTAACGTATTTGTGGAAGATTTTCCGAACAGTCAAATCACACATATACTTGTTATTGAAACTTATATCAGAAAAAGAAATCATCAGTAGGCGTTACTGGGTGAGAAAATAGATATGGACTGTACTGGAGGTCAAAATAACAATGGAGGCAAATAGACCGGAAAAGGGCGGAATAATAGTACATCGGTCTTGGCATCAAAACAAAATTAACTAACGAAGCCTAAGTGTGATGATAGGTTGTTTATGAACTCAAAAAGTGGTTTAAACATCCTAGTCATCAGAGCTTTCTCAAACTTTAGGATTGTTCCCCAACATATTTTATAGATAGGTTTATTAAGAAGCGTGTAAACATTAAGTATATGACCTGTTTCCATAATAGATTTGGCAAATGGAAAGCTCTGAAGCTGTGATAAGAAGCAGTGATTGGTAGGGTCCACAATGTCACAATGAAGCTGATGCCCATGGATGACAGTGTTTGGCTATGCCGCCACAGAGCAGATAGATGAAAGTAGAATGCATAAGGTGTGGATTTTCAGTTTGGCAACTGAGTAGTTAGTGGGCTTGCCTCGTAACCCAAAGGAATTGAGTTCGATCCCTTGGTGAAATCATAGGTGGTGATTAGTGAAGGCCAAAAAACCAAGACTAAGCACCTGTCCAGTGATCTCTATTTTTTAATGATTCTTTGACTGCTGTTGATTGATTCATGACGAAATCTAAACTGTTGCTAAAAGAATTCGTCTTGATTAATAACATCTGTTCCTTTTTTTCAACTGGTTTGTATGCAACGCCTGTGAGTTTTTAAGCTACTCGTCATTAGAAAAAAACCGAAGTGTCCCTGTGTTTGCGTAAATCAGTAGAGTTGAGGAGAAGCACATGTGTGGAGAATAAATTTTTCTGATAAGTCTAACTTTTTATTGTTTTTTTCTTTTCTTGACTCAATCAACTTATTTATATCTATTCAACGAAGTGTAGTGAATAATTTTATTGCGTTTTCTTTTTTTCCAACAACATACGGTGTCTTTCTCATGAAAAAAATTGATTTTAAGTATTTGAGATAGCAGATTTGCAACATATGATAAAATTATTTCATATTCAATATTTGTTCTTACCACACTATGCTATTTGCGTACTTATATGACGTCATGAAATTAAGGGAAGAAAATGAAGCTTGACAGTATTTAATTTTGAAACCATAAAGTTCGAGTCCTGTCAGTTAGTGCGTGTTTGCGTACATAATCCGATACATAATATAATGGAATGGATGATGATTGAATTACTATTGTCAGTCTTCTTCCCTTGCGGTCTGAATGGGATATACGGCTTCTACAGCACATATCTAGTGTTCTGCTCTCAGCCGTCCTCTTAGCTGGCCTTACTCGACGGGCAATGTTAGTTGACATAGGGTCAGGCTGGAAAAGAGCCGGTGGTGGTCAAACGAAAACATGGCTTCATCAGTCAATGAAATCCACAACAGTTAGTTTAAGCTATGCAGGAAGGTGTAGATGAGTTTCCTGGTTGGAGTCCTTGGGACGGTAAAAACCAATGAAGGCTGGAGACAATTGGTGATATGGCTCAAAATCTTTCTCGATGGCTGGCGCAGATGCATCCACTCTTTGTGACTTATAATATCCAATAAAACTATAAGGTTCGTCGATATTACTATTCTTTTTGCCCCATATCTCTGTTTACTGTCTCTGTTTTGCATTTCTTTTTTACTTTCTTCTCTTGCTTTGTGTGCTAAGTGAAGTGTGGAGACTCGAACTGCTGCACATCGGTGCAAAGTTCTATGTTGAAACCAGTCAGTCAGTAACTGGCCGCAAGATTGTCCACGACCTCGCATTTCCTCTTGAAATTATTTCCTATATGTCACTCACTGATACACAACTCGCCACCTCCCACTCAGCTCCTACTCAACAGTCTTCCCAGCGTATGTCCAACGCAGATCGATTTCTTTCCACACGTTTGATGGGTAACAGGTTTTTAGTTCCTTGTTGCTTATCCCTTCTAACCAATCAGCCATTTGATCTTCAGTATGCAGCGAGGATGTGTGGTTAAGGTACTCGATAGTGGCCCATTGTTGGCGCTCAGGTATATACTGCGAATTACAATAAAACATGGGAACTGTGGTAGAGCATAACTCCATTATGGATAAGACTTTATTTTGATAAATCACACAGTGTTGTACAGTAATATTAACTGATGAGCAATAGTTTGTGCTCTAAATGTCATCAGTTAATATTACCGTACAACACTCTGAGCAGGTTTCTCAGTCTCCAACATAATGCTGACATTTTATATTCTCAAGGTTATTTACGCTTTCACAGAAAGCAGACTATCGACTGACTGTCTTTGAGAAGACTTTCGCCCAGTGGCGTCATCCAACTTCCATAATTTAGTGAAGAATAAATTCGTTTTTCGTAATTCATCTTTGCTCCGAATTTCCCGTAATGGTTTTTTTCAATTTCCGAAGCGAAATCGCTAACCCCAAGCCCAGTCTTCCTCAGTTTTCCATGCTTAGCGCCGGCTAGTAAATTAGAAAACTATTTGGGGTGATAATGACTGGGAGCGTAACAGAAATCTAAGTCGAGGCACATTTACAGCTTTAGGTCAGTGATTTGCTAATCAAGCTCTCTATATGTAAATTAAAGAGAAAATTAGATCTAATGCTTACTAGCGACTGGCCATATTCAGGCAATTACTTGGTGTTCTAGTAAGAAGCCGTGACAAGTAGGGTACAGCAGGTTGAAGGCTAGACAGTAACTCATCGAAGAAGACATCGCGAGGTGATCATGCTATGTTGTGAATCAGCAGAAGTTGGAATTCATGATCTGGTCATTGGATCGGGTCCCAATGGCTTAATAGTCTACGAACTCACTAGCCTTGTAACCAGAAGGTCCTGGGTTTGAACTCTGGTGATGGGTGCGTACTTTTGATGAGTCACAAAGAGGTAGGGCGAATCAGCTATGTATCACTCCCAGGTTTTCTAATGGTTCTTTAAGTGTTGTCAGCTAATGATGAAATCTTCCATATTAGTTTGTTTATTAGATGTATCACACAGTGAAACAGTATTATTTAATGGATGACGTTTCGAACAAAATTTATGGTTCATAATCATATCAATTAAAACAAAACAATTTAGTTTATCTAATACCCTACTGGAATGATTGTCAGGTCAAATACATAGCTCAAACTTGTAGAACAGGGGCAGTCAGACTAGCGGAGCATTAAAAACCTAGCAAAATCTAGATTGGTTGACCCAAATAACATAAGAAATCTAGAGAATAGCTAAGCTATATCACTACATACAGTTACACACAACCACACAATAGGATGGGATAAGATGACAGTTTTAAAATCTAATGTCACAGGGTGGAGGAATAGATTGATAACAGAAGCTTTGTTTATCGAATCAACTGCATATACACGTAATAGGAATGACTCAACACCTATGCCGGATATCTGGAAAATTCTACTACCCAAACGACAACAAATAGGTGAGGACAAAGAAAACTATAAAACTGAAGTTTCGAAGTCGTGTGATTATAATTGATATGATTATGAACAATAAATTTTGTTTGAAACGTCATCCATCAAATAATACTGTTTTACTGTGTTAAACATCTAATAAACAAACTAAAATGGAATTAATTACCACCACAGCGCCCACGTTTTACACATATGTTAAGATGAAATCTTCCATATTTTACTGCTTGCTAAAAATTCCATATTGTATCAAACCTGATGTTAAGAATTAAGCACTTATTAATATTATTTGTTATGGTACAGTGGGAGGATTGTGGATTAATAAGTCTGTTCATCTGATATTGCGACATTTCGATCGGAAATCGCCTCAGCGCATTTGTTAATAGTATGGATACTCAAACAATAACTACTAAATTTCTGTAGGCTCCATAACATTAGCATGATGTCGTTATTGATGTATATGTAGGAACAACATCATTTCTATTTAAACTAATATTCTTCATTCAGATAAGAAAGTAAAGATTTCAGCGAAGAAAATTCTCTTTGCTGTGATTTCATTTTCATGCCTCAGGAGTCATATTTCCAAACAGAAAATAAGAAGAGTACTTTGGCAGTGAATGTGCTTACATTCAAGACTGCTATACTATTGGTTTATACAGCTGTGAATCACAAATTTATTAAAAATATAAGTCAATAAAGAAAGACTTCAGCACGAACCATCTTCACTTAGTTTTAGTTTGAGACGAGCTCGCCTAGTAACCAGAAGGTTCTCGGTTCGAACCCGGTTGGTGGGTGCGTACTTCTGAAGAGTCCTAAACTAGGACGAAACATCTGTCCAGTACTCCTTGGTTTTCCAATGGTTCTCTAACTAATGTCAGTTCATGATGAAATCCTGTAACCAATCAAATCCCTACAAACCAACACTTGAATATTACTTTGAGACTGTTAACCAGTGATGATCCATTATCGTACCAAGAATCGATCGTGGGTCCCACTTGAGGCGGAATTTACTGACTCAGGAATTCTAATTCTTGTCAATATGTGATGTAGATCTACTGCTAAACAATGCCATCGATGAGCATCCGATTCATCCTCACTTGTTGGATCCTGTAAAGGAATAATTGTTTGGGAAATCACTCCTCAATGATCTATTTGAAATATCGATAATTATTTGATTGTTTCAATGAAGTGTGCAGTTATTATGCTCCCTAAACCAAGGCTTCATATTATTGTTCTGACTTTTGAATATCATATTTAAACTTAATCCTCATTATTTCTCTTTGTTCATCGTCTTAAACCTAATTCAATTGGTTTGCTTTGAAGTTGTGTGGTGTTGATAATGTGTGGTTCAACGACTACGATTTGTTTGAAAGAAATCAAGGTTGCCTGTTTGGATTCTGACCTTCGACTATCAGCGGTAATTGTTTGGTGTATTTGGTTACTGGTAACATAATTTTGCTCCCACGTTGTTAGAAATATTCTTCTTGATTCCCAAGTACCTCTGACAACTGAGTACTTCTATTTGTATATGAGAATCTATGGGATTTGTAAAGCTGTCCAACACCGTTGTTGAGATAATTTTCAGTTTCGATATATTATTATTATTTGTTAAGTGGTGCAACAGATTTTATATCAGATACCTGTCTTTTGACTGTCATTGGAGCGATTTGGGATTGAGAATAAATCAAGGAAGTTTTCGTAAGCTATAAAGTAGAAGGTAAAGATTAGTTCTCAGAGTTCAGACCACAACATATCGATTTTGACTGATACAATAATACAATAATTAAACAATAAGGAAAATTCCAGCAAGAATTATGATAAACGATGCTGGAAGGCAGGCGTGATTTCTATCGTCATTGACTATGTTTTTCAAACACTACTCAGTGACAAGATGTCTGCTGATATTTTGCTATCGAACGATGAAGTAAATACGCTTGTACAATACAAGATTTTTCTTCAGACGGAACAACTGACTGCTCTGATGTCTAATCGACTAAAAATGCAGTACACATTTTCGTCGAAACTTGAAATCAAACAAACCGCTGCACAATTAACCACTGAGAATTAATCTAGTCCTCACTAGTGAGATATAGTGACTAGTGGGTTTCACTTAGCCGAGTTTGTGGAAAAATACTCACCAATGACTCTAGCTAGCGAGTCGCACTTTATGTTGTGAATCAGTGGAAGTTAGAATTGATGAGTTATCGGATCGCGTCTTCGTGGCTAAATGGTCAGCGAGCTGATAGTCTTGCATTTGACTCTCAAAGGAGTCATGAATGTGTGCCGCTGAACCGTCTCTAACAAGGATAGAACAGTTATCAAGTAAGTAAACACTACTCACTAGTTTTCAATGGTGCACTGTCAGGGGAGATGAATCAGGAGTGCGCAGATGATATATGTTTAATGTCACACAAACTCGAAGACTTGCAGACAGGTGAAAACAAACAAACTGGCTGAAGAGGCAGCGAAAGCAGGACTGAAGGTGAACACATAGAGGACAGAAGTGATGAAAACAGCCAATCAACAACATCAGCAATAACCAGCAGCAGTCACCATCAAAAGGAAAGATTTGACACAGGTAGTTTCCTTCATTTATCTAGGAAGCCTCATATCAGCCACAAGTGGAACGCTATAACCGGTCGGAATCGGAAAGGTGGGATATGCCTTCATCAACCTGAAATCAATTTGGAAATCGTCTGCTATCAAGCTGTATAAGGAACGAGATTCGGATTTTTAACATCAATGTGAAATCCGTTCTTCTATACGGGTCAGAAACTTGCACTGCGTGTCAGGAAAAGGATTTCCAACGGGTTACAGATTTTTATCAACAGCTCTCTTCACTAGCTCTATACTGAAGATAAAATGGCCAGAAAAAATAAGCAACAAAAAACTATTGGAACAAACCAACAAGCAAGAGACGATCGCTCAATAAACATATAGAAGAAAATGGAGATGGATCAGGTATACGCTGAGGAGGCCACCGAATGACATCACACGCCAGTCCTTAGAGTGGAATCCCATTGGGAAGCGACGAGTGGGTCACCGGTATGAGAGTGACATGGAGGAGATCGTGTGAGGAAAAGATGAGAGAGTTTGGTCAATAGTGGAACCAGATGAAGAGGACGGCAGAAAACAGAACAAAGTGGAGATGTGTTGTTGAAGCCCTATGTTCCACTCGGAACGCAAGGGAATAATAATAATATATTAACTGGTTTTCAGTGAATCTCTAACCAAAAACACACTTCATGATCAAATTTGAAATCAATCGAATTCCTGCAAACCAACAACACTACAGCATTCCACATTCATAAAATGACTAATTATAATGCATTTTTCCTGCATTCTTGTTTGTTTGCAAAGCATTAAAATTAGATGAACTTAGACTTATGTAGAATTCAGCTTTGCATTCTAATCAATTAATGGATAATTTCCGATTCCATATTTTTTCTTTTACTCCATAATAAAATAAACATAAATGACAGTATATTTGACAGAAAAAGGAAGTTGGATGGCGTATACCCGCCTTCATACGCATTCACCAATTATCTTTATAAGATTTATTTAGATTACAGAATGGAAGTTTGATTTTTCTCCCTGTTGTATAACCTTGAAGCAAACAGTGCAATTTTTGCATAGATCATTGAACATAGACAACATTTCCTAATCACTAGTTGTAACAATGTGATTGTCTGAAAAGTGGGATAATTATCAAGTAGTGACTGGCTACAAACAGGTCTTATCACGAGCTGATATCAATTAGAGAATCACTGGAAAACGAGGAAGTGCTGGAAAGTGTTGTTTCGTCCCGGTTTCAGACTCTTCAGCATTACAGTTACAAGGCGACCTCATAGACCATTCAGCTACTGGGATCCGACCCAATGGCTCGTGGTTACCAACTTCTTTCAATTCGTGATCTACATACACATAAAGCGCAACCACCAGTCAGTGTTATAGAAGAGTGATTGATCTCTTATCTGACCTGGTGGATCCCGCTGGTCATGGCTTCTCACTAGAACTCCTGTATACAGCTAGTCGATAATGAGCATCAGATTATTTATCAAATGTTGATCTGTAGAGATTTGAATGGTTACAGGCTTGAACACGTGCTGACATCGGTGATAAATTAGAACTTCGGATGGTATTTCCGTTATAGTTGTATTTAACAGAATAAAACCCCACCGCCACTTTGTTATAACAGTAGTGAATTTGACTGGTACTGTAGTACACCTAATCGTCCACTCTACCTTCTGCTTCACTGAGCCACGCAAATATCAAAAGACGAAGGCTGGCCTGTGACTGCTAGATACTGTCAATTTATTAGGAGAACAACACATGACACATGACACATCACTACTAACATAGTGAACTCTGGCGGCCTTCTTAAGCCTTGGGCTACCAAAATTTCCATCCCATATATTGCATCTATTTCCTCGTATTTATTTTATTTTAATCATTCAATTATGTGTACTAATCGCATTGTTTACTCTCGCGGTTATTTAAAAAGTTTCCAACCGGCTAATTTACTCGTTTCTAACAAACTTAAGAAAAAGCCTCATGGTGGATGGCAACGAGCTTTAAAGCGTACTCCGATGCATTTGATGACTGTTCCTGTGATTATGAGCACAAATTGCAGATCTCTACCAAACAAGAATAATTATTTGCATTCTCTATTATACTCAAATGTATATTGTAACACTGCTGTAATTACTCTTCAAGAAACTTGGCTGCACGATTCATATGACGATAATTTGGTCTCTTTACCTGATTTTACAATGTACAGACAAGACCGATGTAGCTCAAAGAAGAAGAGAGGTGGAGGAGTCGCCACTTTTATTAATTCTCAGTGGTCTACTGCCAACAGCGTCTGCTTCAAATTCTCAAATGACAATATTGATTGTATAACTATTAAATGCCGACCTAAACACTTATCTAAGTATAACTGCATTTTTGTCACAAATATCTATGTCACACCTTCTTGCAGTCCCTCAGATTTATCGATCTTTGCCGACGAATTCACTATTTTTGCTGCTTCTTCGTTTGGTAACTCCTTGTCTGTAGTAACTGGTGACTTCAACGGCAGTGACTACAGTTTTATTACATTGCTGGGTCATGAAAATGTGGTTAACTTCCCAACTCGACAAGATACTTCGCTTGATTTAGTATTCATAAATGATTCTGGAATATACGAAGCTCGTAAAAGAGCTCCACTCTCAAACTCTGACCACTGTATTGTACGAGTTCTGCCTAAAGTTTACGAAAAGTTACACAAAAAAGCCTTCTCTAACTTGTCCAAGAAAGTTGTTCACAGATGTTACTCAAATGAGAATGTACAACATCTTAGAAACATGCTCAGTGACACAAGATGGGATCTGTTTAATGATGTTTCACTTGATGACACAATCTCCAATATTACGTCTTATCTGAAATTCTGTTTTGAAGTCTGCTGCCCAAAAGAAACATTATTCGTCAAATTCGACCGTTTCTCCTCCCCTCAACTTAAAAAGCTTCGTAGAGAGAAGGAAAAGCTTTATAAAATGAAAGATAAAAGTGGCGTAAAAAGAACTAACTTCCTTATCAAGTCTGAAATGCAGAGATTGAATGTTATATATAGCCAGAAATTCATATCCTGCAAAAAGGCTTCTAATATGTGGAAACTATTTAAGGAAATCACTGGTGGTAAGCAGATTAACAATATTCCGTATTCTTCTGATGTATGTACTCTTAATAAATCTTTTATTTATTCCCCCTCAAATTCCATGCTTCCCAGTATCACTAGTGTTAATAATAGCCCCTTTCCAGGTTTTAACACAAATGATGTTCAAAAGTGCCTCAAGTCTCTGAACCCTTCCCAGAGCTTAGGTCCAGATCATGTACCTAGTATTAATTTTAAAAAATGTTCTGATATTCTATGTTACCCTCTCACTGATCTGTTTAACAAATCTTTTTCCAGTAATATTGTGCCTGCTGTTTGGAAAGACATTAAAGTTGTACCCATACCTAAATCGTCTACTGGAGCATGTGTCAAATTTAGACCCATTGCTATTACCTCTCCTTTTTTGAAAACTATGGAGAAACTACTTTTACTTAGTCTTGCACCCTCTCTTAAATCCTTTAATGACCCAAAACAGTTTGCTAATAAGCACAGTAGAAGCACTTTAGATGCAGCTGCCGTCTTATATCATAACATTGCTTCCAGTCTAGACAAAGGGGCTAAATTTGTCCGTTGTGCCTTCCTAGACTATACATCTGCTTTTGACTCGGTCCCTAGGGACATCTTGTTAAATAAACTTGCTGTAAGTCAAACAGAATGTTGGGCTGTTAACTGGTTACACTCTTATTTCTCAGAAAGAAAGCAGCACACAGTGTATAAAGGGAAGTCTTCCACTTCATTGCCTACTGAAGCTGGTGTCCCTCAAGGCGCTGTCCTTTCTCCTTTTCTTTTTTCTTTCTTCTTACATGACTTGCCTCAGTCTGATGAAATAAATTTTGTGAAGTACGCTGATGATTTAACTGTTTCAATGGCTGTTAACTCCAAGCTAGATTATACCAAAATAAATAGCTTTCTGTCGGAAGTCAGTAAATGGTCTGAGTCTAACGGTCTTAAACTAAATCCTTCTAAATGTCAAACTGTTAATTTCAGCTTAAGGTGTAAACGGCAGTTAAAAGAAGCCGTCGATTCTTATGACAGTTGTAAGATTGATGACAATGATATAGGAATTAAATCAGAAATTAAGTATCTTGGACTTATTCTCTCTTCTGATCTCTCCTGGTCTTCCCATGTCTCAGCGATCTCCAGTAAAATATTCCGCCTGACATTTTACATTAAGAAGTTAAGGCACTGGGGTATAACTCAACCCCTCCTCTTACAGTTTATAAACTCTTGCATCCTACCAATTCTTCTTTACTGTTCACCCTTATTCTTTCCTGGTTTGCTTAAAAAGGACTTTGTCACAATTCGTAGAATGCTGAAGACTGTCAGTAGGATGAGTGGTGTCCCAGTGGACTACATAGTTAACGTCTTTGTCGATAGGCATTTGACTTCGTGCAGTAAATTTGCCAAAGGGATTTTGTCTGACTTGGAGCATCCACTTCACCCTCAGCTTTCACCTTGCATATCCTCAGGTAGAACGAGAAGTAACTTCAGAAAACTGTATGCTCGCACGTCTAAGTATCAAAATTCTATGATACCATACTTGGCACGTATTTTATGTGAGGAAAATAGCGTCAGGCAAGAATTGACTAACCTTTTTTCATCTAGTAAATAAACAATCTCCTCCATCCATCCTTATATACCTTCAAGTTTTACTTTTATTATTTCTATTATATTTATGGTCCTGTTGCTTCTTGTTCTCACTTTCATAACTGCAAACACCAACTTATCTCTATGACTGCTGTAATTTTTGTTTTTCCCCTCACCATATCATGTAAAGAGAACATTATATTCAATATTTTTAAACATGCTAGGATTTCTATACTGCATCGACACAACTGTGTGAAACAAGCCCATGGCCATTTTCACTTGTATTATTATTATTATTATCATTACCTTAGCTGCTATCATTATTATTATCTCCATTTTATATGCTGCATGTTTTTTTTATTTTTTAATTATTTATTTTTATATTAACCGTATTGTAAATGTAGAAAAATTTTCTTTGTGATTAATTTTATTTATAATTTGAGGAAATTAGATGCAATATTGTGATTAATGCTGAAAATTCCATTCTGTATCACAAGTACTGTTTTTGGAATAAAGTAAATCATTATTATTATTATTATGATATTTATACATTTTCTTTTACACAATAAAGTCGGCTCACAGCTATGCGAAACTACTGGTCCTACAATAATTCACAATAAGCATAAGAAAGGATGAAATCTTATTTTATATGGGTCCCTATCAGTTTCTTGTTTCACTTAGCCTGTAAACCTGAATTTGTTGGGTGGTTTTCGAGATATTGCGGTCTGCTGTCTGAATGACTATTCTAACAATTCCGTAGTTAAAAGTCTCGTTAGTTATCACTGTGTCTCATCAGTTGCGTTATAATTCCAGAAAATGCCCTACCCCCTATTACATTTTATCAAAGCATTCTATACCCACCTATCTTATCTATTTCAAATTCGATCTTGAAAAGTTTTGAAAGTACTACGTAGTCGTTATATCCTTTGCAGAGTATTTATTCCTCGTGTAGATTCTTTAACTAAATTAAATATCTGTAATAAATCATTTGAAACAGTAGAGTTCCATTCAAACGGTGCTCTGATGGCTTCCTATACTTTTTCTTCACATCCTTTGCAAAGTCCATTGCGGAAGATCGAAACCTACAGAAGAGTAGTCGTGAACACAGTTCACAGCAGAATAATCGCTCTTAAGAATCTCTCGATAAAAATCTATTCACAATATTGATGCTTATTTCAAAATTTCGAATTATTTTTTCAATACTAACGATTTCAGCTGCCTTGTACATCATTATTCTAACGTCTCATAATTACTCCTGACTTTATCATCACTATTACTTGTCTGTGTTACGAGTGAATACCTCAGTTAACTGCTATGTGCTGCAGCTGATCGCAATGTGTCGTTTTACGACAGCTATTTTGTTTGAATAGATTCAACTTTATGCCACGGATTGACTTCTTGACCTTCAACTGTCTGTGGGATACGTGTTTTGTCGTGTATGATTATTGTAGACAGAGTTTTCATCCCATCTTGCTGGGAATATCCTTCTTCATTCTATGGTGACCAAAAACTATATTGGTCAATGGAAATTATTTTGCATTACGTATGTTGTACCTGCGAAACATTGAACTAGGTTAGGCTATTTTTCTATTTTTGACATAGCATATTATTGCTGAATAGTGCTACAGATTTCATCATATTGTTGGGATGTAATTTTGGAAATCACAGAACTTTTAGAACTTTGACAAACCCCACAAAGGAAGGTATTGATTGGTTTCCTGCATTGAGACCTAAATGCTTGGGTTTTGGTCATTACGGAGATTCCGACTCAAAGATGTAACTGCATATAATGAAACCAACGTAAAAAAGGAGCAAATCAGACACATTTTTATCGAATAGAAAATTTAGTAGTCCAAAGATTTAAGCTGAACACTCACCCCACAAGGAGATTAGGAAAAGAAATTGGATTCAGTCTAAACTAGAGATGGTAAAGTAGACTTTAAAATATTTAGAATGATGAATGATGCAAACCGTCACATCCCTCATTTTTTCTCTTCTGAAACAAGACAACGTTATTAGCCGTCGTATAAAAAATACCCAAGAAAAGAATAAAACGAACGTCTTATTTGCCTATCCACAGTGTTAAATGAAGCATATAATCTTATTAGCATTTTTTTCTTGTAAATCATCTATTACGCCGTAATATCCACGTTTCAGTTGATTCATTCAGCTAAATATAGACAGTTGACGTTTCTTTCGTTCAGACAAAAAAGTAAGTTGCTTCATACTCGAATTCTACTGTAAAAATTCGAACAGACAGATAACAAACACAGATTCAGAATAATATGGATGTAATGCAGAAGTGCGTCGGTGGCACAGTGGTAGAATGCTCGCCAACCACGCCTCATGTGGCCAGGGATTCGATCTCCGGTCGACGCACTCCCTTACCTTGCTCAACCAGTAATAATACTGGTAAAGAGGGAAGGTTGGGCATTAGGCTGGCAACCGCATCTTGTTAAAAGAAATACCACTATTACCGAAACTTCAAAGATCGAGCTTGGAGCCCTATGTTCCACTGGGAAGGTAAAGAAATAAAACAACGAAAAATTTATTTGGAAAGTCCTCCCTCAGTGATCTATTTAAAATATTGATAATTATTTGGGTGTTTCAATTACGTTTGGAGCTATTATACTCCCTAACCTTAAGCTCCATATTACTGTTCTAAAGTTTGAATATAATATGTAGTCTTAATCCTCATTATTTCTCTTTGTTCATCGTGCTATACTCGAATTCACTTGGTTCGCTTTGAATTTGTGTGATGGTGTTGATAATGTGTTGTTCTACAACTACGATTTTGCGTGAAGGAATTCAAGGTTGGCTGTTAGGATCCCGACCTTCGACTATCAGCGGTAATTGTTTGGTGTATTTATTTACTGATAACATAGTTTTGATCCCACTTTGTTAGGAATATTCTTCTTGATTCTAGGGTACTTCTTAGGGTTGGTTTGTCATTAAATAACTTTATTTCAGGAGTACTCGTTTTGTTTGTGAAAATCCACTGGATCTGCGTAACTGCCTAAACATGCTGTTGAGCCAATTTTGCACTTCTGACTTGTTTTTATTGTTGAATGTTACAACATATTTAATCTTAAATAACTGCCTTGGGACGGTAACTAACACAAGAAAGTTTTGGTTATTTTTAGAGTTGAACGCGAAGACTGGTTTCCAGCGGTCAGACGACGACACTTCGACTTTGGTCTATACAGTTGATTCTTTTTACTTCGTCGTTTCTTATCAACTATGTACAACCTGTAGCATTTAATAAAAAGAAGTTATGTTACTTTTTTAAAATGGCAAACAAGATGTATGTGAAAATAATAAATATTAAGAATAATGGTAATAACTTTATTATGGACTGTGTTTATATAACATGCAGAATTTTCAGCAAAACTGACTACGCAATAGTTTCTCATCATCCAGGACCTTAAAGTAAAATAGTAGTTGATCGTAGGTACAGTGGCGCAATGCTCTCTGACTTGAAATTCAAAACAATCCCATATGATGTTTTTGTTCTTCGTCTCCTTCAAGAAATTCACGATGTTTGGTTGAAAGCTGAATTTACAGAGTTCAGGAGTACACTTTGAAATCCATGAGCATTATTTATCTCAAGTATTAAGATAAGTTGTCACGCACGACTATACTTTTTCTCAAGGTTAGTAGAAACTAACAAGTCAGCAGTGCTATAATTAAGTGAATTGAAACAATTCGAGGAAAAGTCAATTACATATAGTACAACAATGAGGTTTTTAACAGCTCAAGAATTAAGCAGGCCACTAGAACTTATTTTGAAGAGAGAAAGAACGAACATGTTTGCAGGATAATACGAGCTCGTTTTATTTCGTAGATTCTCATCAACTGCAAACATCCTAAACAAAATCAAATTATAGGTTTCAATAAAGTTGTGGAACATACTTTTTCATAATTACTTTGACGGGGTGGCTATGGATTCACCTCTGGGTCCTGTTCTTGCTGACATATTCATGGATCATCTTGAACAGACTCAAATGAAAGAAGAAATACAAAGAACCACCTATTACCACAGATATGTCGACGACACGTTTGTGGTCTGCAATGATATAGAACACGCATCCACATGAGAAACTCAACGCGGCCCATCCCAACATCGCATTCACAAGTGACTACGAAAGAAACAACCAGTTCCATTTCCTAGATGTCAACATAAAAAGAAGAAACGGTGGGACAATTCAAAAATCTGTCTACAAGAAAGAAACTTGGACTGGTCAATACCTACATTATCATAGCTTCTTTTATATTTTTTATATTTTTTATTTACAGCTTGATTCCACACCGTATTTTCAGTACAAGTGTGAAATTTTCAGCATGGATATCGGTAGCCCAAATTCAGGCCGACCATAGATATCGGGTGTGCGCCGGCAGGGGCTCGAACCTCGGACCATGTGCATGGTCGGCGAGAGTCCTAACCACTGTGCCCAACCAGTTACAAACGATGTCTAGTAAAAACGCTCTTCAGCAGAGCCAAAGAAATATGTTCAGAAGACAAGATTGAAGAAGAACTTGAGATCATCGAAAAGAACCTTATCGAGAATGGATATCCTCGAAAGTTCATATTAAAATATAGAAATGAAGAAGTACACAAACCGAAACCCGACACCGTTGAAAAGAAACCAGTTCTCATCTGTCTAGCGTACAAAGGGGAAGACGTATCCACAAGAACACAAAAAAGAATCACAGGTGCATTAAAAAGGACGTTCCCAGCCGCCAGACTGATCCTACTTCACAACACTGTGTGCTCGTTTACCCCAGTCAAAAGTAGATGAGTACCCTACTCACGTCAACTCCAACTGCATTTACCAATCCACGTGCACCTGCGGTAGCAAGTACGTAGGAAGGACTGAGAGAACAGCATCTACTAGATTTTCTGAGCACATTCCTAAGAGTCTCCGTACAAAGGGAAGAAAAGTGTTATCGATTGCAATCGCCAGGCATTTAATTGACACAGGACACACAGTAGAAATTAGCCAAGCCTTCAAAATAATCAATACACAAAGAAATCCATGGCTACTTCGCATCGCAGAAGCCACTGCTATCAAGAGATTTCGACCAGACCTCTGTATACAGAAAGATAGTGTGATTAATCTTTAACTACCTTGGTAACCCTAACTCTATTTTATTTTTGTTTTGCCTTTCTATCAGTATGCCTGTGTGTTTGTCTTGTTACGTAACGTTCTATTCAATTATGACCTTCAGGTTTCTAAATCTACTTAATTGTTTGTCTGTTTAAGTTAAAAATGTTACTTCACTATTCACCCTCACCCTCTTAAACTCTCCACCACAAGATGTGTAAATTCACTCTGTTCTCTGACCCTGACTCTGTAATATGCCTCTAACCAATCTGTGTTGTTTTCCAATAGAAATCTGAACTCTTACCCCTCTTATCTAATTCCACTATATATAATTAGTTGTTTTTGACACCAAATAATCCGTCTACCTATATCAAATTCTGGAATTATGTTCCTCATGCCTTCTATCTATAACTCAAAATAATTATGAAAAAGTATGTTCCACAACTTTATTGAAACCTATAATTTGATTTTGTTTAGGATGTACGCAGTTGATGAGAATCTACGAAATAAAACGAGCTCGTATTATCCTGCAAACATTTTCGTTCTTTCTCTCTTCAAACTAATAAAGAGAACTTATTTTACTGTACACACAGCTGACGGAGACCGAAGGGGACAAGATGGATCCATATCACTGTGTATCCATGTTTTTTCTATCTATTTCCAATAATAAATAATCTTCCGCTATATTTTCTTTATTCGGACAACAAAAAAACGCAAAATTTGAAAGGATTCGGTAAGAAAGTGATTGAAATGTACTCACGCGTGAAAGATACGAATAGGATACTTTTTCTGATGAAGACAATTTTTAAAAACTCTTAAATAAAGAAAGTTTTCCAGGAAATAAATTCTGAATAAATTTTCATTTAGTGCATTTTGAAGTTTATTCTATTTCACAGCCATAAGAAGTTTATTAGGAATGATATATATATAGTTCATAATGACAGTTATGCAGTAGCGAGAATTGCTTTTTTCCCGTTTACAGCCGAAATCGTTGCGTCTAGCTCAAATTTCCTGATAATTTAGACATTTCTTTGGTTTATTGCTTCTATATTACTATTTATGTGAGTATTCCTCATGGAAAAACTCAAGTGTCGTAAAATTGAACAGATCAAGCATGAGTAGTTGATGATATGAAAGCTAATTTGATTTTATTCCTTTAAGTTCCGAGTAGAGCATAGGGCTTCAAGCTAGAGCTTTAAAGTTTCAGTAGAAGTGGTTTTATTTTTATGAGGTGGAATTGCTAGACTCACTCCCTACCTTCCCGCTTCACCGGCAATCACTGAAAACCAGGGAGTGCTAGGCAGCCGTTTTTCCCCAGTTTTGGTCACTATATTGGTACACACCCTCCGGGTTTCGAACCCAGGAACTACCTGTTAATAATGAAACTAATAGACCATTCCGCCACTAGGAGCCTATCCAATAGCCCATGAATTCTAATTTCTTCCATTTTGTGATTTCAGCGTGACTACCAACCTATTTCATCGGCGAGTAATTGTTCCTCCGACCGACCTTGTAGTTAACCGACCACTGGTTATGAATTTTAACTAGAAACTCAGTCAGTTTTGTCCTGTAGCCAGTCACTAGGCTATCCAACTGAGATCAGTCTGTGATCAAATCTGGAACCAAATAAATATCTGTAAAATAACTCTTGAAAATCAGCGTATATTTTAATTTGACACTAGTTACTAGTGTCAGATCAAAATATCCACCACAGTCCTACAGGAGGTCAGTCGCGGGCCTGAATAGCTCAGTGGTAACGTCTCTGACTGCAGCACTGGGTGACGCGGGTTCGAATCTCAGAAGGGACATGAGTTCCTTCAAGGTTGCAGATATGCCTTGCTGACGAGTGCCAACTAGGACGAAACCTAGGTCCAAGGCTCCCTGCCGATTGCCTCCAACCATCTAATAAAATCAGCGTATTTCCAACTTCAGACGACAGATGAATTCGTGTAGGTAAGTTACTTCACGAAACGCTGATCACTTAGAAAACACACAGTATAAAGAAATAACAAGTTAAATTAATAACCTGCAAATTGCTGAATACTTTTGTTGCTGGATGTGATGAATGAAATGATTAAATTATTTGCTTTTACGTGAATTTGTATTTCCCCTGATTGATTCTGTTCGACCGAAATTTTTGGTCTCTGTTGACATGTTGTCTCCTAGTGCAGGGACTTTGACGATGTCTTAGAATAACCGTGACCTTAGCTTGGTTGATGATGTTAGCAGTCACGATGTCCGTATTTTTAATGGAAACATCAGATAAATCAAGTTGTCGAGTCCAAAATACGCCGAAATATACATCCTGGATTCCACTACTAGTCATCATCAACCAACACAGCCATACGTGAAATTGTCACATCTTTACAGATTCTACATGTAAATTTGACCAATTTACTACCATCGACAAGTAGCCGTAATGTTTGAAAATATCACTTAACTACTTTGACTCTTTGATGCCTTACCTGTAGGATCGCGTTTGTGATTTGCTCGAGGACCTGTCATGTGATTTCAGTCAACAATATCTTCATGATATCTCCAACCTGTCTACATTTCTGTCCTATTACTTTTGGGCAGTAGGTCGGTCGGTGGTTTGTTTGCTACCTGCTAGAGTGGTTTGCTACTTATCCATTCCAAGTGACCAGCCATTCAAGTATAGTGAAGGCTCATTATGACGATGGTTTGCGTTGCCCAATCGGAAATGCTTTAGTCGACGCACACGCCAAGTCTCTGAACCATGTAGAAGTCGTGTCTTGATATCATTGCTGAAAACTCGGATCTTATTCCTTATTCTAAGTGTTATGGATCTCAGTACTGATATGATGGTTTGACGATGTAGCTTTTGTCCAATTGTGGATGTTTCTACTTCCTTCTACAGCTTCCTAAATAGTGACGTGAGTATGTCTGCTGAGGTATCTGTGTCCATTTTCAATATTTCTGGGAAATTCCTTTCTCATCTTGCTGCATTTTCGGCTTGGTTTCGTTGACATTGTGGCCTTTAAGCTCTCCGATTTATTTTCAAGTTTTAGACCTGAGACATTTCATCTGCGAAATCAAGATATTTTAAGTTATTTTTGTCAGTTCATTAGGCGTCCATCTTCTCACTGCCAGTTGTCTGTGAAACTTCATTGATTAGGGACTGAAGCTCTCATAAGCGTTTTTGGCTATGAGGTAGAACATTCGCCATGCAAGCATGTGATTTGAGTCTGGATTCCTGAAATAAAACCAGTTACTAAATACATCGTAATGTGACCGAATTTGAAAAGAAATATATCAGTAAAACAGATATAATTCAAAAACTAAAAGAGGGAATGGTTATACAACGATTTAATCTTGAGTAAGACCACTACTTCATCTATGCGAACTTCATTTAGCTACCTGAAACACGCACATAAACTTGTCATGCTTCATCCGTAGGCTGGACCATCTGCACTGTCCGTATGTCATGCTTCGCGTTTATTCAACTGTAAATGATTTTTCTAGAAGCTTTTTAAAAGTATATAAATTTAGGATATGGATGGATTTTTGTGGATTTTTATTAAAATGCTTCTTATCAGATAATTATTATTGTTACATTCTGTCAGTCACTGTCAAAATCAGTATATTTTAAGCATTCTGAAATCTCTACAGATTCAAGATCAACATAAATATCATCCTTTTTGTTACACAGTAGACATTTTTGGGGGAAAATATTAATTTTCCCAATTGAAAATAATGCCTGAGGTTTGAAAAATTAGCTGCCTCTTCGGTGAAGCTGCATACAGACCACAATTCAACACTCAGTAACTGAAGGACAGCACTAATCAGGGAATCGTCATGGCTGTAATCAGGAAAAATTTGGAAACCTTAGGCAATATCACCGTCGACAGTTGCTTAGGCGAACACTGGAAGGAAACGTCTTGAGACATCTAAGGCGAGAAGAAGGGTAAGCCAAAGGGGTAGCCTACTATGAACATATGAATGCTGATATTGGAGAGGAGGATGGTGTAGCAGAAAATGAACCAGTGCAGATATGTCGAAAAAGGAAGAAACTAAGTACGACCTACTGAGGATTTAATAAGAAATTGAGAAATAGTACTAGGAAAGATATAAGACGTCTTTATGACATACGGTCAACTCAAGAAGAACGGGCTGCAGTTGGAAAAGACCTGACGACACTATATCAAAAATATATATCGTTCACTAGCTGAGAACATATTCGCGAATTTCAGATCAGTGAAAGATTATGAAAGAAAGCCGACGGAAGAGAGGAAACGGTGATTTGTCCTTCATAAAGGACTCTAAAATCATTCCAAATGTATAACTAGTCCAGAAATGTCAGCACAGCCAACACAAGATTACCAGAAGCACTGAGAATGGACCTGAAGTACTTAGTGAACTTTCCGTATTACCAGAAAGGAAGAAAAAGAAGATACAAGCCGATTAGGAAAATGGCCAACCTGTAAAAAGGTCAAATTACCACGAAAATCTACAGAAATTATGAAAAAAGTGAGATCCGAATTTTCAAATCTAATATCAAGTAAGTCAGTGTTTTCATGTTTCTGGGTCTTGGCACACACGTTAACGAAAGCTATCCGATTGGCCACTGCAGGCTTTCATTAACAGCTGTTTTCGCTGGTTCAGAAATGAAAGTCAAATGGCAGATTGGATGGGACAAGCAAATAGCGAGGGACTTTCGCCAACAAATATGCAGAAGGAAATAGAGATGGTTTAGATACACACTGAGGAGAACATTGTGTGACATTCTATACCACGCTTTCTAGTGGAACCTAAATTGGGATGCACAACTTTTCAGGTCACTCCACTTTTAGGATTTTCGCTTCAATTGTAGACACTGTTTTTGGAATTAAGTAGTTCAATTAGATAGCAAATCAATGGCAGAATTTTCGACTAGCTAGTAATCCCTTTTCAATAGTTATACGCGCTAAAACGTCTAGATTCCATTGAATGATAAGCACTTTATTTTAACCATACTGAGGGGGTTGATATCAGAAGACACGATTTCACAGATTTTCGGGTAAATAGCTTTAGCACCTAGTTATTTGTGCGTGGATAGGAAACATTTTTGAACTCGATATGTGAAGTATAATTAAACAGCAATCCATTTCAATTGTTAGAGCTTCATCAGGAACCAACATCAGTTATAGGGATCATTGAAAACCAAGGAGCACTGGACAGCCATTCTGTCTCATTTTGAAACCCCTAAGTTGTGTGCAGGCACGATCCTGGCAGGAATTGAACCTGGGACCCCAGATTTTCAATGATCTCTCTGATTCGCATTGCTTCTTGAAGAAAATCCAACAGTTGAACTTGATCTAAAGTCCCCACAAATCCTTTAATCTGAATATTAATCACCACCATGTCAAAATAAAGTGGATGCTCATCGAAGACATTTGTGAGGTAAGTATTATATAAAAAGTTGATGAAGTTAGAATCCAGAAGTCACTTTATTCCTGCACAAATGTGCTGGATCTTCAATGAGCTTGATGTCTTAACTTGGAGACTCCTGGTTCAATCCCTAGTGCACAATTCTGAGGAGTCTTAAAATAGGACGAAATGGCTATCCAGTGCCCTCTGGTTTTCGCTAATCTCTCTAAATGATGCAGGCTCCAGATGAACTTAATATGCATCCGAAATTCCCACAAATCCTATAATCTAGAAAGAATGGATATCCGTACAATTTCATCAAAAAGTGTTCAAAATCGAGTCACAACACCAACAGGAAATCATCATCAAAGTATACAAGAAAATTCATCCTACCATATATAAAAAATATCTCTGAAATAAAAGCAAGAATGTTAAAACCATTTCAAATAGATATGTCACACAAGCCAGTCCAATCACTTCATTCAACATTGTGCAAACCGAAAGATTCACCAGAAAAAGAAGATAAAATTAATACTATTTACAAAGTAAATTGTATGAACTGTAATAGACATTACATCAGTTACATTTGGCGTCCCTTTTGAATTCAATTTCAAGAACACAAATTAGCTGTAAAAAGACATGATCTATGTTCTTTACTATCAATGCATGTAGACACTTACGGACACCATTTTGATTGGGAGAATGTAGAAATTTTAAACAGAGGAAATACCAAAAGTGCGAGAGAATTCCTAGAGGGCTTGTACTCGAACGAATCAGCAATTAACAAACACATTACTATAGACCAAATTTGCCAACTAATAAAAAGTAAATCATGTGACGAGAAAGTTCAAAATTCAAGTCAATAAAAAATGATCAGTCCAGATGTAAATCGACTACCAGTCACGAAGATGGTTACCAGGAGACGTAATTCTATCATTCATGGAGAATTTAAATCAGTTCATTTTATGCTAAAACTTACGCTGAAGATGTCTAGAAGGACGACAAAGGCTCCGCAATTAAACCAACCAGCTCGGAGAACACAACTAATTGCAAATCTAGAAATCCATTTATTTGTTAAGTACAGTAACAGACAGTCGAAAACAGCACTTGGAAACAGTAATTTTGATTAAATGAACTTATGTTAAATAAAGCGCAATTCTTCTGGCTATATCATTCTATCTTTTTGCCTCCTTTTCAAGGTTTTTTTCTGGACAGACTCTATGGACAATAGTTTTTTCTCTTTTTCTTTGTCGTACATCATACGGAAGTTAATCATCTGTAAGTAATTTCTTAAGTGACGGTGAGAGGGATTAAAGTTTTTTCTAATATGTTTTTCAACTAAACAGAAATACAGCCTATGGTTTTTGTTCTGTTACATGAATTGATTGTTAAGTAAAAATATTTGGTCGCATTATTCTACATTGTTAAGTTTCGAATTCAATTCAGATGGATGTTATATAAAGATGGAAACGATTGTGCAAAGCATTTTCAAGAGTTGGTTTGTAAGGATTAGATTTGTTTTTACGAGTTTAACCACGGATTGATATCAGTTAGAGAACCAGTGTAGAACCAAAAAAGAGTACTGGACAGCTGTTTCATACTAGTTTAGGTATCGTCGGCAGTACACATCCATTGGGATTCGAACTCAGGACCTTCAGGCTACGAGGCAACGTCGTATATCACTCAGCCACTGGCCCATGGTTGGTGATCACGCTGAGTCACGAATTGGTTGAAGTAAGAATTCAAGTGCCATTGAATTGGGTTCCAATGGCTGAATGGTATACGAGCTTGACTTGTAACCGGAAGGTCTTGGGTTCAAACCCCGCCAGTGGGTGCTTACTGCCGATGACTCACAAACTACGATGAAACAGCTGTCCAGTACTGCAGTGCTGGTTTTCAAAGGTTCTCTGACTGATATCAATCCGTGGGAAAACTTGTGTGACATTTTGCTTTTTATCCTACTGGACACTGACAGTCTTATAAGTATCGCGCTCAAGCGGTTTGTTATTTCAGTGTGAATTGCGTAACGAACCGAATTTTGTTGGCAAGATGGATTGTACACATACATATGCTTGACCACCTGATGGAATCCGAATGGGAAAATGATTTGGACATCTGAGGGCGACGTTGAGGAGGTAGTATAATGAGGAGATGAACGCTTATGGTCAATCGTTATGTTTTACTCTAAATTCACGGGAATTTATTTGTTATTCGACAGATAGGTATATCGGCTGTACACAGCGTTTACTATTCAAACGTATCATCTAACACTAACCCTCTAGTTTTATAGATAGGTAGGAAAGTCCCCAACCCAGATCTTTACCCTGGAACACCTGGTCGAATTTGGACACCAAGTTAACCCACAAACCGACATCATAGTCATCGACAGGACACACAGGAATCTTGGTAAAGAAGTACAAATCAAACTTCTTCACACTACAGAAGCAATGACAGTTCATATTTTAAATCCTAAACTCTGCATACAGAAGAATTTCGTTCAGTCGCTAAATCCACAATGGACCTGATCTGTTTTATCATTGGATAAGTAATTTTAGCATTTTATTTTCTAGTTGAATTATTTACATCCCTCACCCTCTATTAAGTTTCGTTTCCTTACTAGAACTGTTGTTAGCCTGACTTTCTTTCAATTTTTGTTGAATTCTACTCAATCCTTCCAATTAAACTGCGCAATTCGAAATATTCACTTAATTTTAGTTAATTTTCTGCCCGATTAACACTTCCTATATTACGTAACTAGTCGTCAAGATTTTACAATACTGACGACACATCTTTGGAAATATCCCTTTTGATGCTAACATAGATTACTATATATATGCGATTATACAGCTATAGAATGGAATGGCTGAACGTCCTATCTGTTGTATCACTCAATGGGTATTTTCAAGTCACCCGACAGATGATAGAGAATGAGTATTCAAGACTAGCTTTACGGCCTGTTTTGGCTAGGTGGCCTGATGTCGAAATTAAAAAGGTTTTTACTACACATTTTTTTTCGCCATACCACTTAATAATAATCTTCTTTATTCCAAAAACAGTACTTATAATACAGAATGGAATTCTCAGTATTTGTCACAATATTGCATCTGATTTACTCAAAATATAAATAAAGTTAAAAATTAAAACAAAATTAATCGGAAAAATTTGTCCACATTTACGACATAAAGTCAAAAATATTCGAAGCATGAATTGAGATTATTAAATATAATAATAATAATAACAGTGAGTTTGTTTCAAACGGTATTGTCGATTCAGTTTGGAAACTTTAGCATGTTATAGATTATTGGATCTAATGTTCTGTTGATATAGTATAGTGAGGGGAAATACAAAATTAACAGTTATAATACAGCTTAAATTATGTTCACACTTATGAAAAATAAATAAACAAAACGAAAAAAATGAGAGGATTATAAATATAAAAAATACAATAACAATAGAGTTTGATGCTATAAGGGTGAAAGAAACCGTTTATTTAGTGGTGCTAAGAAGGTTAGTTAGTTCATGTCTGACACTACTTTCATCACATAAAGTACGTGCCACGAAATATGGTATAGTGGAATTTTTATACTTTGTCGTACGTGCATAAATTCTTCTGAAAAGACTTCTTGTTTTACCTGAGGAGACACAAGGTTGGAGCTGCGGGTAGAGTGGGTGCTCGGAGTCTGACAAAATTCCTTTAGCGAATTTGTTGCATGACATCAAAGGCCTATCAGTGACAATGCCAACGACATAGCTCAATGGGATACCATTCGTCCTACTGACAGTTTTCAGAGTTCTACGAAGTATGACATAGTCTTTTTTAAGCAATCCAGGAAAGAATAAGGGTGAACAGTAAAGAAGAATAGGTAAAATACACGAGTTGACAAACTGTATGAGGAGTGGTTGAGTTATGCATGAGTGCCTTAACTTCTTAATGTAAAAGTTAGACGAAATATTCTTTTAGAAATCGCTAAGACATGGGAGGACCAGGTTAGTTCAGAAGAGAGAATTAATCCAAGATACACTCAATAAGTTCCTAGATTAGTGACCAATATAAGTGGCTTCATAAGTGGCTAGCTCAAGTACTTCGTCTTTCAGTGAATGCATCTTTATTTAAATTATGTTTTATGTAGGTGCTTGTTAAGCTAAGAAGTCATAATTCCATCACAAAAATAAGTGAATTAGATTACTGCCACTGTGTAAATAAAATTTATAAGACACAAAATACTAGAACTTCTGTGAAGGATCACCAAACAATATTCACGTGAAGAAAATTTCATAAATCACGAATTCAGAATACTTGACCCTAAGGAACTCATTTTTCAAGAAGACAATCTCTCAGAACAATGACTCGAAAAAGCAAACGATTGGCTTTATTTCCGAGTCCAAGAATGCTTTTGTAATCTTCAAAAGTTGCAGTTACAATGGGTACTCACAATATCTGTCAAGTAGAATAATGAATTCTCATATGAACCCTTGGAAGAAGTAGAAGAATGAATGAATAGATAATTTAATATCTGTCACAAGCAACTATTGAAATCCTCGTATCCGTAAACATCAGTGATCTCAGGGAAATTGAAAAATGACTTAAATACTGAATTTCATGTATGGAATGATTTAATTACAGAAATTCGTTATTTAGTATTTGTAACCTCAGCCAGTTTACTAGCTGGTCTTAGAGAAGAGAAAAACCAAACTCAGTAGAGTAAACTGATCTGTTTGAGGGCCTTATATTACTTGTGGTCATATAGCTTCATTCAAAGTCATCTACAGAATTGCAAACAAGTCGTTAAAACAGATTTCGTTAGTATCTTCATCACATAGCTCAAGCTTCTGTAATCAATACTACGAAGGCGAAACTTCGTGTTCACGGATGTTTTTTTCCATTCTCTTTTACTACCATGGCTTTAGCATCGATTTAAAATTTCAGTGATTTGTTGTACAATTAACTCTATGTAACCGTTTTATTTTTCTGTAGTTTATTTTCATTCCTTTACTCTCTTATTTCCCATCAATCATTTCCAAGTGATTATTCATCTTTTAGGCGTCAGTGGAAGTGCGTTAGAACGCTCTCCAATCACAATTCCTGTGGTCCGAGGTTCGATATCCGACCGACGTACTCCTTTACCTCGCTGAGCCAATAATAAGACTGGTAAAGAGGAAAGGTTAAGCATGAGGCTTGCTACCACATCCCATAAAAGTAAATACTACTGCTTCCGAAATTTCATAGCTGTGGCTTAAGGCCTTATGTTCCCCTGGGAACGTAAAGGAATAAAAAATATTTTTTTGAAAATCCATCTCTTAGCTAATTAGTTGTAAACTATTCACTATTAATGAATATAAGAACAGACAGTTCAGTGAAGAGTCTATATTCGACAAATTCATTCACCTAGCTGTACAGTTGCAGTTATATGTGATTTCTTTGTATGTGTGAGTACATTAGATTTGTCGAACAAGGATAAAAATCTGTTTGGAGTAATGTTCACATAATGGGAATATTTCAAAAAAGTGATGAATAATCAGATTGCAACTAGGAAGTTGGGAGATTAGGAAGTACTGACAGGGGTCACGTAATATGAAAGAAAACCAGAAAAGTAGGATTTTATTGAAAGAGCGCAGAGAGGAATGTCCAAAATAAATTACGTCATGGGTAGAAAGAGACATCATGCTAAAATCCACAAATAGTATTGGTAACAAAGTAGTCGAACCTGGAATCATATCCAAGGCAGAAGGAGAGGATGGGGAAGTTTCTTCTGTATACATAAATCAGGGTTTTCCGTCCGGATCGATAAGGCCTCGGCAATACAAAGTATACAGGAGATTACAGTTTTTGGGAGACTTTTTTGACTTTGTAGATGACTTCGAATGAATGCTGCTCATATATCGAGTGACCACCAGTGTTGAATATATGTTCAATTATAGCACTCCCTATTGATCCACTGTTACCTTTTTGCAGATAAGTGGTATTATGTTCTTTGACTATTCTGGATAAAACACTCATCGAACGACTTATATATCTCGCTCCACATGAGCAAGTAAATTGGTAGATACACATAGAAGTGGTCAAATGCGATAGTTTATCTTTGGAGTTGTTGAAGAACAATGGGTGGCTTCAGAACGCCACTGATAATGTATCAGCAGAGAATGTTATTTTCAAGATGCTTTATATATTTTTCTCTTTGACATGTCGAACAGGTCACCTATGAACACCATATTCATGTACAGTAACTTCTTCGGCACAGAGATGGGTTGCTCTTTGTTGATTTTTAGCCTTGTATGTTTATCTATAGAGAGTGGTGGATAGCCATTCTCAAGTAGTGTCTTACTCAGAAGAGAGATCACTTCTTCTATTGATTCATGGATGCATATTCTATGGACTCTAGTCTCAAGGGAACTTATCAAGTTTCGCTTGTTACAGATGGGTACCCAACTGTAAAACTTTGTCAGCTGGCCATTCCGTGCAGACTTAAGATATATTGATCTGTTCAAAGTCACAGCAGTCTTCTTTGTTAGTCGCACGTCCACAAATGAGATTGTTTGTCCGATTTCTGCTTCACTTGTAAATTTGATGGCTGGTTGGGAGCTTTTAAAACTTGAAGGACATTATTTAGGTCACATTTGTCATCACAGATGATAAACATGTCATCGACGTACCAAGTGTACAGAGAAAAATTGTCAATGGTCGGTTTCAACGGACCATTTGCAAACTTACCATGAAAGTACCTGCATGTAACTAGCCTAAAGGTGTACCCATAGCCACACCATTTTGCTGTCTGTGAATAATGCAACTGAATGTGAATTGAACGTTCAACGAATATCTAAGTAGAAGTTCTGTTAACTTGGGTTTAAGTATTCCAATGTTTAAGTAGTTTTCTTGCACGTATTGCTAAAGAAACAAATCATCCACATAACAAGGACATTTGTGAAGAGAGATTCGACATCGTGTGATATCATGCGGTCGCCTCTCGTTTTCACATCTTTGATATAGGCGACGAATTCAAACATGTCTGGAATATAGTATTTTGAAAATCTTTCTTTAACACGACATAGGAGTTCTGCCAGCCTCTTTGACGACTTTTGATTTGTATGAAAAATAGAAGACGTTCAGCGAAGGGACTCTTTTCAGCGAATTCATTCACATAGCTGTACAATCGCATTCATATACGATTATTTCTTTGTGTGTGTACATGAGGTTTGTCAAGTTTAGGTAATTAATTAGGTGATACTAGAATGATCTAATATAGAGACAAGGTTAATTAGACATCAACTGAAGTACGACTGAGTTAGTAAGTTGGATGACGTAATATAATTGACTAACATGTTTCAACTTAGGTCAGGATAGTAACAGAGATAAATACAGGTAGAGACTAAGTAAAGATAAGGTAGAGAACAATGCCATCTAAATTAGGACTAAAATTGAGCAAATGAATTGGATGACATAACATAAATGACTAGAAATTGAGTGTTGGTCAAGTCAGTAACAATGGTAATGAGGTGTAGAAATTAAATCGGGAGAGAGTAGACAACAGGAAAGTTGAAAATATAAAATATTATAATTGAGAAGACAAAATAGTTCTAATGAAGAGACAGAAAGAAATATAATTTACCTGTCTTGTATTTTGACAGATTACGTCCATTGCAAGTGTAGTGGTTGAACGTACTTCTTGTGTACGCAGAGTTCAAGACTAAGCAAGTGAATTACCATTGCTTCTGCATTTTGAAGAGTTCCGATTTGTACACTTTTAGGAAGACTGCTTCGTATTCTCTAGACGACTTTAAATTTTGTTCGGGGTGTAGCTTGGTGTCCGGAATCTACCAGATGTTCTAAGATAGTGCTGCTCTATCTAAGAACATCTGAATAAAAATTTAACTATTTAAATAATTATTTGCAAGGGTATGAACTGACGCTTGAAGTGTGGTTAGGGGTTAATTGGACAGTTATTCATAACCACTGAGATGAACACTAACTTATGCTAAAAGCAAATAATAAGTGTAAGGCCTAAATGCAAGACATTAACTAGTAATACGGCTTTCTCTTCTCGCAGACATTTCTTTTATCCAAATATTCGAAGTTAAAGCTTACAAATTAACTATTTACTCAAAATGTGGGAATCATGATGTACCACTTTAAAACTTTAGCAGTGTACTGTTTGTTTGTTCCACTCAAGTTTTCGTCAAATGTATATTTATGTCTACCTGCGAATTTTAATACATAATGAGACCCCAAAATTTACACATCATGCAAATTTCACGATACTATATATATTTGTTAAATATGATTTAATTTATGCTTACCATCCGATCCTAAGCCCGGAAAAAGACAGCAGGATGGGTGTGAAGCTGTTGACCCTTCCGGGGAAAATCAACCCTGTCATTAGAGAAATTTCAGTGCACCAAAAAATATAAAAATAAACATGTTCCTCTCTGGATTCAAAGAGACACAA
The DNA here is from genome assembly GCA_944472155.2 of Trichobilharzia szidati. Taxonomy (NCBI): domain Eukaryota; kingdom Metazoa; phylum Platyhelminthes; class Trematoda; order Strigeidida; family Schistosomatidae; genus Trichobilharzia; species Trichobilharzia szidati. The sequence continues at coordinate 75,416,530 of OX235272.1, forward strand.
TAACGCAGGCTGATGTAAACCTTCGGAAGGCCAGTTAGCCAGTTAATCTTTTTTGATTAAGGTAAACATCAGCATGAAAACATGAAATGTCCGCACAATTTTCGCAACTGAGAAGGCTGCTCAGATTGCCGAAGAAATTATGAGATAAGTTATAGAAGCGCTCGGAATCTGTGGCAGCAGATTGATTGAAAGTGGACTCTCCAAAATGTTAAATGGAGAGTCAGTTATCTACTCCAGTCATCCAGACGACTGAGTTGGCCGTGAAGTGATCTGCAAACGACCTTTACACTAAGGAGTGTCTTAAATCTTTATCAGTCTCGTACAATACCAATATGACAACTATGAGGCGAAGACAGGCATAAGTCAAGATTGTTCTGCATGAGAGGACTGGCATGCGCTGAACCAACAAGTAGACTCTAGCAGATTTACACTTCACAGACTAATTATCTTCAATGTCACTCACACCTGAAGATCTAAGAACTAAAACAACCCATTCAGCAGGAGAAGCAGTGAAGAAAAGAGTTCAGGTGAACATAGAGTAGACGGGAGTAATGAAAATAGCTAACTAGTAACAACAAGAACCAATCACTATCAGCCGGAGAAATTTGAAGGAAGTAATCCTTTTCGCTTTTCTAGGCAGCATCGTTTCAACCACAGGTAACACCGATGAAGACAGATTGTCATTAATCTGAAATAAGTGTGAAAATCTAATAAATTAAGTAAAAAGAACAAAATTCAAATTTTCAACACTAATATTAATTCAGTCAGCGCTTCTATATAGCTCCGATACTTGGCATGAGCGTCAAGAATAATACTGCGAAAATACTTCAGACTTTTATCGATAGTTACCTTCAATAGCTCCAAAGTAAAGACGAGATGGTCAGAAAGGAGTAGTATGAAGCAACTCCTAAGAAAAATTCCCAAGAAAATGGAGATGAATCAGAGACACATTGAGTGATATCACATGCCAACTCCTCGACTGGGATGAGTGCGACGTCTAAGAGAGAAAATAACCAGATAGTCTGTGATGGAGATGACGGCTAATCTACAGTTGTGAAGCCAGCTAAAGATGACTGAAGTGAACAGCATCAAAGGCAGAGGTGCCGTTAAAGTGCTATGTCCCGATTTATAAGCTAAGTGAATAATGAAACTATTTCACTATAAAACATGGTTGATATAAAGTAGTAATATTATTGTCCTGGATTTCCTGCGACAATTGTCACACTGGAAAATCCAACATATGAGTTTGGATGATGAAAAAAGTAAAACTGACAATTATAGTTGTGTTTAAATGATGGCGTTTTCACAGGAATTCCTCCTACTCATATGCATATAAGTATATATATATATATATTTATGCATACGTCGATGGTGCATTGATTTTTCTAATAATGTTAACTCTATGTATTTGCATTATCAATCTTGAAACCATCGAGAAGAGATGGAGTCTGTTTAGTTGAATGTTATTTTCTGTTGTCGTCTGCACTTGGTAAGCTTCCATGAATCTATCAACAAAAAGATCGGAAGTTCAATTATGCAGAAATGATGCTCTAATTATTATTATCATTACTGTTATGTGTATTATGTTGATTATACAATAGAAATATTTCAGGTTAATGACGTAAGAGGCAATAAAATGAGCTTACATGGTTTACATTTCCTTAATTTTGTTTTGCTTAATTTTCAGGTGGAGAACTCAAATGAGAAGCCTTCACATTCATTGATTGATTCAGCCTCACAGATGGTTTCAGCATCACGGACTGAGCTGGCAATAAAATATATTCAACAACAAAAAGATCTTTAGGAAAGAGAAACATGGTTTATATTTTTGTTTTCTCGGTAAAATGTGTTTTTGTCTGTTAAAATTTTAGATGTTTATTCTTCTTTTTCGCTTCCGATGATGACATTCCCTATTCTGGCAGATGAGAAAAATATTTTCTATTGGGTTTGTTGTGTTCACGGTCATAAAATGTTGTTTTTTATTGTCGGCACTTGAAATTTTGGGTCATAATAAACTTGGTTAGATAACAAGTAATGGGTTGGGTCTTCTTGAGTTGATTTGTAGGGCTCTGATTTGCCTCGAATCAAATCCTCACAAATTCGAAGCTTGTTAATGACTGGTCTCAGGACGAAGTTGCACGGAGTTCTAGTGAGACCTCGTGACCAGTGGGATCCATCAGCTTAGCTGTAAGGATAGATTTTCGCCGATGATATAAGCTGCTGATTTCGCTTAAGCCATGGATTCGAAGAGGTTGTAATTCTTTGGCCAGTGGGTCAGGTACTAGTGGCTGAGTGGTCTACCAGCTTTCCTTGTAACCCCAGAGGGGAGAGTAGTGTTGAAGAGTCACAAACAAGGACGATACAGCCATCCACTACTTTCTGGTTTTCTAATGGTTGTCTAACTGACCACAATCCGTGATCAGGCCAGAAGAGGGTTAGTCTTTAAAGCGTAATTTAACACAGACGCGCTTTTGCTGAACATCTCAAACAAAGTGTCTATCTGATTATTAAATTATTAGTTATTAATATTTGTAATGACTGAACCAGAAGTGTACGAGCGTGATTGAACTCAGGAAACCGAATAATGCGTTTCCCTGTACATCTGAACGAACATCTGCGAGTGGCTCACAGTCCCAAAATGCCTTGAAGGCAATATGTAATAAATTTGTGGCGATGTCAAATAATAATAGTAGCGTACCAAAAGTGAAAAATTACCCCAACAATTACTTTAGGCAACCTAACAGTCAAATAATCTTCAAGTCACAAAATAAGGGCTGTAAATCAAGATTGCGTAACCAAAACACAATCATAAGAATTACCTCGGAATCAAGTGGAATATACAAAAAATGGTTGGGTCGAAACTCTGTCGACAGGAATCTAACATACCAGACGCGTTTCCCACTGAGAGTCCAGGAGCCTACAATTCCCACAGCACAACCTTGAATTCATTCAACCAAAGTCACGACCGTAAAGCAACACGTTATCATCATCAGTCAAGGAGAAAAGGGATTAGTGATTACACAATTGGTTAAAAATATTCAAATAAGTAACAGTGTTGTGAATAGATTGTTCAGGAGGGATTTTAAAATCAATTATTCCGCAACATTATTATAAACGTCATTACTCAATTTCAGTAATTTACAGAATACAGTAATGTTCATGTATTCTTTGAGTTGCACAGCAGATAAATCCCCTCTTCTTCGAAAATTTTTACATTACTATTATATTCATAAGTTTTCTGTCCACATATTGCTAACCGTTCTTAGAAATTCCTAATTACACACTAATCAGTAGTTAGTGTAATGTGTCCAGCCTCGCCTAGATTACGAGGTCACTAGTATTCTAGCCGGTCCCAAGCCCGGATAAAGAGGGAGGGTTGGGGCGTGGTGCTAGCAGCTCCACCCCCAAAACTTAACCAAATTGCTACAAAATCATCAACACACAAACATATCAAAAATTCTAAAAATTTAAACAATAACCTTATATTTCGCTGGAATCGGGGAAGTGAAATGACGCAGGCTGGTGAAAGCCTTCGGGAAGCCAGTCAGCCGATGTGCCTTCTTTCGATGAAAGCAAAAATAAGGATGGGGACGTACAATGTACGAAATTGGAAAGACTGCCCAGGTAGCTGCAGAAATGAGAAGATATAAAATAGAAGTGTTGGGAATCTGCGAGAGCAAATGGAACGGATGTGGAAGGAGCCAACTGTCAACTGGAGAGACAATAATCTACTCCGGTCACCCAGAGGACGATCACGAGCACACCGAGGGAGTAGCCATCATGATGTCACCAACAGCAGCTAAAGCTCTCGTGCAGAGGGAACCAATCTCCTCCAGGATAATGTCAGCCAGGTTCAACTCAAAAGGAAAGAAGGTTACGATCATTCAATGCTATGCGCCTACAAACGTCTCAGAAAAAGAGAAGAAGGAGGATTTCTACAGTCAACTACAAACAGTAATGGACAACGTCCCAAAGAGCGATATCAAAATCCTGATGGGTGATATGAATGCGAAACTGGGAGGAGACAATACAGGAAGCGAACTCACCATGGGTCGCGAGGCCCTCGGTGAAATGAACGAAAATGGTGAACTCTTCTCAGACTTCTGCGCCTTCAATGATGTGGTGATTGGTGGCAGTGTGTTCAAACACAGGGATATACACAAGGCAACATGGATTTCACCAGATGGACACACCAAAAACCAGATAGACTTCATTTCAATCTCAAGGAAGTGGAGACGGAGCCTACTGGACACAAGATCGAGGGGAGGAGCAGATGTGGGATCAGACCACTATCTAGTACAAGGGACTTTCAAGGTGAAGCTGAAAGCCTCGAGGATAGCTGGGGATAGGCCACAATGCAAGTTCAACACGCAAAAACTGAAGGACGCAATCACACAGGACATTTTCACTGCAACGGTCAGAGCAAAGCTGGAAACACTACGTGGCACCACTGAGGAATCATCCGTGGAAGACCATTGGAACTCTCTGAAGGTAATTTTCAACGAAACGTGCTCAACGGTTTTAGGAAGAAAGAAGAAACAAGACAAGGAATGGCTCTCAACAGACACTTGGAAACTAATAGAGGAGAGGAGAAAAGTGAAAGAGAAAATGATTCAATGCAAAGATGGACAAGAGAAAGAGACGCTGAACTCAACTTACACAGCACTGGACAAAGAAGTGAAGAAGAGTGCCAGGAAGGACAAAAGACAATTCTACGACAACCTGGCTACTGAAGCTGAGAAGACAGCAGGCAAAAGGGACCTGAAGACACTATATCAGATAACCAAGTCTCTATCCGGGAAGAGATCAACACAAGTGAAACCTATAAAAGACAGCCAAGGGAACCCAATTACCAAAGAAGAAAGACAGATTAAACAATGGGCGGACCACTTCAAAGGGCTCTTGAACAGACCACCACCTACAACCCATCCAGAAATACCAACAACAGCACGTCCACAACTGAAAGTTGACACCAATCCTCCAACGAAAACTGAAGTCCTGAATGCAATCAAGCTTCTGAAAGCTGGAAAAGCAGCTGGACCAGATGGAATACCTCCGGAAGCACTGAAAGCGGACCCAGAAACGACAGCAGATATGCTGACTCCATTATTGCAAAATATCTGGAAAGAGGGAAAGGTGCCTACTGACTGGAGGAGAGGTTACCTAGTGAAACTACCAAAAGGAGGGCGACCTAGGATTCTGCAAGAACTGGCGAGGAATCATGCTCCTGTCGACGCCAAGTAAAATCCTGAGTCGCATCATCCTGGAGAGAATCAAAGACGCACTGGATACAGAACTCCGACCAGAACAAGCTGGATTCAGGAAAGGCAAATCATGTTCTGACCAAATTGCAACTCTACGCATCATCATCGAACAAAGCATGGAATGGCAATCAAATCTCTACCTCAACTTCATAGACTTTGAGAAGGCCTTCGACAGCGTTGACCGCGAAGTTATTTGGAAACTACTCGAATACTACGGCGTACCCCAAATATTCATCAACCTTATTCAACAGCTGTACGACAACGGCACATGTCAAGTGATCCACAACGGAAAACTCAGCGAAGCGTTTGGAGTAAAGACAGGAGTCAGACAAGGGTGCTTATTATCACCAATGATATTCCTAATTGTGGTGGACTGGATTATGCGTCGTCAGACAGTGGGAAACGAGAAGACAGGGATATCCTGGACCGACGTGAAGAACCTAGAAGACCTGGATTTCGCGTGTGGATGATTTATGTTTGATGTCACACAAAATCGAAGACTTACAAGCGAAAGCCGACAAACTGGTAGAAGAAGCAGCAAAGACAGGACTCCAGGTGAACATAGACAAGACGGAGATTATGAAAATAACCAACCAACAACAACAACAGCAACATACAGCGCCAATCACCATCAACGGGAGGGATTTGAAAGAGGTTACTTCTTTCACTTATCTAGGGAGCATTGTCTCAACTACAGGAGGAACGGACGAGGATGTCAAATCAAGAATCGCGAAGGCGAGAAACACATTCATCAACCTGAAACCAATCTAGAAATCTTCGTCACTCAACTCAGCATCAACAACAAAATTCGGATTTTCAATACAAACGTCAAGTCACTTCTTCTATACGGATGGATCAGAAACTTGGCGGGTCACAAAGAATATTTTCAACAGGCTGCAGACCTTTATCAACAACTGTCTTCGTTCTATACTGAAGATTAGATGGCCGGAAAGAATCACAAACAAGAAGCTATGGGAACAAACAAAACAGGAACCAATCGCCCAACAAATATGAAGAAGAAAGTTGAGATGGATTGGACACTCGCTGAGGAGGCCGTTGGGTGGCATCGCGCGTCAGACCATAACTCGAGTGGAACCCGAAAGGGAAGTGGCGAGTGGGACGTCCAATGGTGACATGGAGGAGATCGTGTGATGAGGAACTGAAACAGTATGGATTATCATGGATGCAAGTGAAACGTACAGCACAAGAGAGAAGCAAGTGGAGGCGTGCAGTTGAAGCCCTATGTTCCACTAGGAACCCAAGGGAACAATAATAATATAATAATAGTGTAATGTGTCCAGTCCTATATTTGGTGCAGACTTAATTCTATCAGTCAAGACTGCAATGTAGCCACCATTCCAAGTGCCTCGACATCACATTACAAACTTGACTGACGGAATTAAGTCTGCACCAAAGATAACACTGGACACACTAGACCAGTTACTAACTATTCTTCAGTCAAAGTATCCACCGCAGTCCTACAGGAGGTCAATCGCGAGCTCGAACAGCCCATGGGTACTGTATCTGACCGAAGCACTGGGTGACGCGAGTTCGAATAGACGGGAGATGAATATCATCAAAGCTACAGATATATCTTGATGACTGGTGAGTGTTAGCAAGCACGAAAACTAGGTGCAAGCGTTGTTGCCAACTGCCTTCAACCATCTAATACCAACTTACAAATTCCCCTTGAACTAACCCCTCCCCTATTTAACTCAGGTGATCATTGGATACACCAGTTCACTATCATCTTCTTTTCCGGGGTGGCGCGCAGTATAAACATAACAGCACAGCTCAGATGGTTGGAGGCAAACGTGAGGAAGCCTTGGACTTAGATCTCGTGCTTTTTGATACTCACCAGTCTGCAAGACGTATATGCAAACTTGAAGGGACTGATATCACCCTCATGGCCACATTACATGCTTGACTTATAGAATTTGGTCTGCACGCACAGAAAAAACTGGAGGTATGGCACCAGCTACTTACTGCCTAGTTTTCATTCAAAACTAACTGCATGTTTATTTCTATGAATTGGATTGTTTCATATGGTTTAAAGCAATTTTATGTACTTATTTATTATTCCCTTGTGTTCCTAGTGGACCATTGGAATTAAGCAACACATCTCCACCTAGTTACATTTTCTGCCCTCCTCTCCAGCTGGCTGACCCAACGATTATTAATAGTCTCTCATCTCCCCCTTGCCACACGATTTCCTCGATGTCATTCTCACAGTGGCTACCCATTCATCGCTTTCCATTGGGATTTTATTCCAGCACGCAATGTCATTTGATGGACTCCTCAATGTGTGCCCAACCCATCTCCATTTTTTCCCACATATTTGTTGAAGAATCGGCGATTGGTTGATTTGTTCATTGTCACAGATTCTTGTTGCTAATTATTTTTGGCCAGTTAGTCGGGTATTTGATCTTTAGTATGGAGCCAAAAAAGAGGGCAGCTGTTGATATAGTCTGTAACTTGCTGGAAATTTTTTTCGTGACAAGCAGTGCAAGTTTCTCACCCATACAAAAGAAATGAATAACTCTTTTCAAATTTGTGTTAAATGGAATCCGAATCATGTTGTTTATGCTAAGGTGGAGTGCAGCAGATTTCCGAACTGCTTTCAGGTTGGTGAAAGTGTATCTGGTCATTCCGATTCTGGGTGGCTGGCTTTGACTTCTTCATCTGTGATGCCCTCCAGCCTGTCGTTGAAACAGTGCTTCCTAGCCAGATAAGTGAAGGAAGTAACCTGGATCAAATCTCTCCCATTGATGGTGACTGGTGCCGGTTTTTGTTGTTGCTGCTGTTAATGTTGATTGGTTATCTTGATCACCTCTGTCCTCAACTTCTCTATGTTCACCTGCAGTCCAGGCTTTGTTGCCAGCCTTTTCAGTAAATTTGTTGATTTTCGCCTGCAATTCATCAAGTTTGTGTGACATTAAACATAAATCATCTGCAAAATCCAGATCTTCTAGAGTCTTCTTATCGGTCTAACGTATTCCTGTCTTCTCACTCTCTGTGCACAGTCTTACACATCATCCAGTTCAGGAAACTTAAGAATGTCATCGTTGATAATAGGCAGCCTTATAGCAATTAGTTCATTTTATAAACCACGACAAAGTAATGAGAAAACGAAATTTATCTGAAACGTGCAACCGATTTTCTCGGGACATATTTCCTACATTTTGGTCAGAAACATACTTGTCATACATGTGTTTATAAAAAGCGACCAAGCATAAAGAATCGACATTCATTATCACTGAGGGTCAAAATGCTCACGGGTCAGGATCACAGATAAAAAGAAAAGAAAATAGAGTAAGAAGATAAAGGAAGGGTAAAAATATTATTCAGTCCAACAAACTTTGGTTTTAAAATTAAATTAACAACAATGTTTCTAAGTAATAGCAAATAATTCCTCAATAAACAAAACAGGTTAACGCCTTTTTATGGCACAAGATTAAGTCTCCAGTGATAAACTACAAGGATCGATGAATCCTTAGTATTTACGGGTGAATATATATACGTGTAAAATGATCAACATTGCGTTCCAGGCTTTCAAACGGAACCCGAATGAGAAACGAAGAGTTGAGCGTATATTCGAGGGTGATATGGAGGTGATCGTGTGGAGAGGTGGTGAAAACTTATGGGGAGTCATGGAAATAGATGGGAACAAGACCGTAGAGAACAGATGAAAATGGCGATGTTCTGTTGAAATCTTTTGTTCCAATAGGAAACTAAGGGAACTATTCTGAATCCACCGTCCATTTATTTGGTCGACTAACTTATTCAAGCTGCAAAATAACTACTCTGTTTTGTGCGGAAGCCTATTTCCAGACGCTGCGAACAAAAACTACGACAATTTCACTTCATTAGGTCACAATGTTAGGAATAATATTTTAATCCTTCAGAGAGTTATTAAATTATTTCAAGGCGAAATGAAAATCTCTATATTAAATGGTGGCTTGATATTTACACAGTTCGAGGGATTTATTTCACAACAGTTTTCAGTGAAAACTAAAAATAACTCAGACCACAACATATGTGACTTCCTTGATACCAGGTAGCAAACCGGAACTCGCGATGTTCTGAAATGACGTAGCTGTTTGTAATGCGTCAAACAGGATACAGCTCTGAAGAGCTTTGCCTCAAACCAGAAAAATGGTCGTCCAGTGTTTAAACCATTTCGACCTAACTAGCAAGAACGAATAGCTGATATGAAAAGTATCCAACAACTCATAACAATCCAACAGTAGTAAGCACCGTGATAAACTGAAGCATTTCAGCAACTAAAGCAGATTAAATAGCGTTATGAAGAAGAAGACTGATTTGTACTCATTTTTCTGTCGTTCACTTTCTACAGTCTAGTCTTGAACGACAGACAACTAAACTGTATATTCTTATTGTTAGCCAACTAGTTTCTTATGCTAAAAATAATGTGGATTATTGATTATATTTTATTAAAACAAAACTCACAATCCTTCAAACAGTCATTTATCAAAGTTTTTTATACTTTTGTTTCCTTCATGTTTAACTTCAGTCATTTGATATTCTGAGGACAGATGGTTTTGTTTTCCGACTGGATAGTTGCAAAAAATTCATCTGGTCCTTTCTACTGACATTTCATATTCGTGTTCATTCTTTATTCTTTATTCTAAAGTTATTCTGTTTAGTCAAACCGGCAGTAGTGGAAAAACTTAGTGGATTTCATGAATTCATGAAAAAATTCCTACTGAAAAGCAAAGCATAGAAGTTATGTGGCAAAGAAACTATTTTAACAAATTAGTTATGTACATATATGTTTGCTTTCAGGCGTTTATTTTTCTGGAATTAGATTGGTTACACGTTTGATCGTGGACAACTGTTGAATCTCAGTTTGAGACTCCTCATCCGTATGCACATATTGGGATCCTAACCCACTATCTTACGGACACTATGCGATCTCGTACACCATTCAGTCACTTAGAGTGAATCTAAGGCCCCATGAATTCCAGCTTCTACCAATGTGTGGTACTTAGATGACAAATGAAAATTTGGGCAAAGAATATCCTTCAAATATCACTTCAAATCGAAGTATGCGCTGAAGATGTCACCTAGTAGGGTGATGAAAGCTTCGCAAATTAACTATCCAGCTCAGAGAACACAACCACATCAAGAACAAGGCTCTTTTCGGAACTGTTGATAACTTGTCCTCCCTCGACTTTTGATTCATCTTCTTATCGATGAATTTTTCAGTTCTCATTCGGCTGCTGTTTATTAATAAGGTTTTCATGAAGACATTCATCACAGTAGATTGCTGTTGTTCTATGGACCAAGTCTTATATCGGATCGCGTTTGTATTTCACAGGTACGAAGCTGAAAAAATGAGTATACTGATTAGTTGATGTAGGTTTTCTGTATACACTTCTTATTGTACAGTCCTCTTTTCTAGTCATAAAGACTTAAATTTGTCCAGTATTTTCTTTGCTCCATCCTCATTGTTCATGATCAGAAGTGTATCATCCATATCATGGGCGAGTAAGTGTCCTTTAAACTGACTCTTTTTGAAATGATGTCAGCCGGGACAAAATACTTGTGATTATTTTCATAGTTAAACATAAACACGAAATTGGTCCTGTACTTTGTAAAATAGTCTATGGAATGTATAAATCTTAGAAAAGTATGCAAGAGTAATATGATTAGTAGACAAATAACACGTTACATTAGGCTGAGAATTTCGGTCAGGCAATATTGAGAAAAATGGTATCGAATTACACGAATGACTAGTGAGATAACTCCTGGAAGTATTCACAGTGAAACCAATGATACCAACAGGAATAATAAGGAGTGAATATACAGGTTGATTAAATAAATCGAGGAATTAGTGGAGCCAGTGTAGAAATGAAGACTATAATATTTTAATACAGATGGACTAAGACCGTGAAAGAAGAAGTGGTTGAACACAACTCGCTATTCTGACAGCCAAAATCCTCAGCAATACAAATGATGCTGATATGTAGCAACTTTGGTGAGTTATTTTTCGCCTTATAGCTAACTTTAATAAAAGAGACACACATAATAATATAATAATAAAGAGACATATAATTCTGATTAAGACACTGAAACAGGTTTAAGTGCTGTTGCGCATCTGAGATGGACGCCCTAATCTCAGAGCTATCACTGTCGTCCATCTAACACAACATCTTCATCGCTAGCTTCAAAACTTAGGGAGCCTGTACATTTCTCCGTGAATGACTGGATCGCCTTCTCTGTTAACCACGATTGTGTTTCACTGATCTTGGAGATTCGCTTGTCATTGTATTCTCCTGTATTTACATTCGTCACCTGGCTTATCTGATATTTACCCTTAGCAGTCATGTGACTTAATCTTCATTGTTTGATAAATGTGATCAGTAATGACAACGAGTACGATACTGTAACACAGTATGGACTGTAGGAATAAATTGAACCAAAAGAAAAGTAGAAAGGCAGAGAATGAGTGATGGTTTTTCAAAACAGTCTAACACACAAACTAGAAGATCCAAAAGCGAAAAAGCAAGCTGACCGAAGATTACTTCAAGGGCACATAATGAAGACAGACGCGATGAAGATATCCAACCAATAACAACAACAAAAACAAGAGTTAGTCACTATCAATGAGAAAACTTTAAAGGAAAGTGAAAGTCAGCCAAGGCTGGATAAGCAAGACATGCGTTAACCTACCGCACTCAGTATAAGGGAGACGATCCGGATTTTCAACACTAGTGTTAGATTAGTGCTTCTTTTGGTTCCAGAGATTAGCGTGTGTGTAACGTAAAGCGCTTCAAAATGGATACTGAAGACTTTCATTGACAGTTGTCTTCTCTGACTGTATACTGGAGAGAAGGTTCCTAGAAAGAATTAAAAACAAGGAACTCTGACAGCTAACCAACCAACGACCTATCACTCAGTGAATATACAGGAGAAAATGGAGATGCATCGGATATACACTGTGGATAACGTAGGCGGTGCCACCAGCCAGGCAAAATCTTGAGTAGAAACCCAATTAAAAAGACGAGTTGGGTCTCCATTGGTGGAGAAGATCGTGTTACGAGAAGCTGGAAGCTTATAGTCAACCGTGGTGAGGGATAAATAACACTTCAGAGGACGTAGTGAAACTGAGATGTGCTGTGGAAGCCGTATGTTCCACCTGTATCTCAAAGGACTAATAAGAATAATAAAACAAAGCATTTGGTTGTCAGGTGTGAGCTAGTTGATAGTGCTAAACCAAAGAACATCAATAACAATGTGAATTTAAGTAAATATGCCAGTGTTGATACAATCAACTAGATTTTTGTTCTGTTATCTATTAATAACTGAAGAAACATTTATACCATCAGTGTTGTGTGTGTGTGTTAGTAGTCCCTCTAGTGCCTCATGAAGAAGGATCAAGATGTCTTCACCGTTTGAATAAATGTTCGATTATGCCAGCAGATGAGTGTCTCTACGTAGAACACATTTGACTACCACGTTAAAAAACACTCAAACTGATGTGTTGTAGAATGGTGTTATATCATTTAACTGACTGTTGTGTAATCCTTCTATTAGTGTGTTAAACATCCCAATAATTATTGCACAGTAGGCTCATTTAATAGCTCTGTCCAGTCTATTTATTCACCGATTTATTAACAAGATAATTTTGTAATCCCTATTTTACCATGAATAACTAATTTCTTGGATTGAGTGAGTTGACAAGAACGAAATGTAAGTATATAATTCAGCCACTTCCTACTAGCATACTTTTCTAACAGTTTTATCGGAAGAATGTTAAGTTTCTAGAGGAAAAGATACAAATGCAAATTTAATAATAACACAATACTTACAATGTCTTTGTATGCATTTATGCAAATGATACCTTATCAGATATAGACTTTACACTTTCCTTTTACTCTGCTCTACAAGAATTACGATAAGTAAAGTGTGTAAAAATAACTAAAAGTCAAAATGTTTAAAATAACTGTGAATGGATAACGTTTCATCATCATCATCCTTCCTTTTTCTTTTCAATACGTAACAAAATGAAGTTAGGAAAAATAAATTCACGGTAATCTACCGTGATACATTTAGGCGAAAATCTCGGCTTCCACATCGTTTGAGAGTCATCCATTCTGATATTTTACGCCTTTGTTCGTGTTTGTTGTTGTTGTTGTCGTTGATTCCTTCTTACTTGTGTCTTCTCTTTAATCACTTGAGGTCCTTTCTTCTCTGTCCACCTCTTCAGACAACATTTTGGTTTTCGCCTGTAAATCAAAATGAGTATGTACGACATTATACATGAATCATCCGCGAAGGCTACATATTCCATAGTCTTTTAGTTGGCTCAAAGTATGTCCATCTTCTCTCTGCACATGGTCTGCTGCATAATATTGTCCTCCACAGTATGTAATGTCAGTGGTGATATTAGGCAGTTCTCTTTTACTCCTGTCATTAGGTCCAAAGCTCCTCTGCATATTCGGTTTTGAATCCCTTAGTATGTGGCATGATGAGTAATTACATTATATCGACTAATTTGATATGCCTTAGCAAATTAAGTGGTTTCGCTGAATGAGTGGTACTTCAATTATGGCTAAATGTTGATTACTGAATGAAGACACTTATGACATTTACAGAATACTCCAAGTGTAACAGTAAACGAAGTATTATTTAAACTGTGTTTTCCAGAAGTCTGTATTAAGAGTTTTAATAAAAGACCTAATAATTGTCACCGTATCACATAATGTTGTATCTGTATACAGACTGCGTTGGTGGCACAGCGGTAGAGTGCTCGCCAGACATGCCCCATGTGGTCCGGGGTCCGATCTCCGGCAGACGCAATTCTTTACCTCGCTAAGCCAGCAGTAAGACTGGTGAAGAGGGAAGGTTGGGCATGAATCTAGCAATACCATTCCGTGAAAAAAAATCAACACTGCTACAGAAACTGCAAGCATTAAGTTTGAAGCCCTATACTTCACTGGGAACGTAAAAGGAATAAAAAAATCTGTTTACAAATGACTCAATGACATTACCCGAAAATGTTTTTTATTCCTGTGCGTTTCCAGTAGAACATAGGGCTTTAAGCTGCAGATTTGAAGTTTCGGTAGCATTCGTGTTTATTTTTTCGGACTAGAGTTGCTAGCCTCATGCCCAATCTTCCCTCTTTACCAGTCTTATTAGCGGCTTAGCGAGGTAAGGGTGTGCGTTGGTGGACGGAGATCGGACCGCGGATATGGTTGGCGAACATTCTACCTCTGGGCCACCGATGCACACCTGAAACTGTAGTCGCACTTGTATTAAAAGAAACAGAGTATGTAGTGTTTTTGTGTCTGTTTGATGCGTAAAACCAAGGCCCAGCTGAGTAATCTAGTTTTAAAGTCTGTTGTTGTATCTTTAACTTTGAAGGAATCACTGTCAACAAGACATTGCAAAATATATGGCCAGAAATTCTTTGTGCCGTTACCGCCACACTTATTACTGAATCATGAAAGATTAAATCAAGATGAGCACACACCCACCGGTCTGATAAGTGCAGCAAAGAACATCTTACATATTGTTTCTCCCATTTCGTCCGGAAATAAAGCCTTAGTGAAATCAGGCATCATACTAATCTCCAGGTCGACCTATTTTCAACAACAAATCAGCATCAAGAAAAAGCGATAGAATCATATTGATTATTGTTAACTGCACTGAGCATAAGAAACATGATTCGGATTTTCAACACTGATGTCAAGTCACTGCTTCTATATGGTTTAGTGACTTGGCGTCCGCGTCACAGGAAGCATTTCTAACAGGCCACTGCTGACTTCCATTAACAGCTGTCTTCATTGGCTAGATACTGAAGATCAGATGGCAGGCTAAATAGCGTAAGCAACAAGGAATTCTGCCAGAGAAACAACCAAAAACCTATTGCCTAACAAATATGCCGAAGAAAATGGACATTCATTGAGAACACGCTGAAGATACCACTGAGTGACATGGGACAACTGGTCCTAGAGTGGAAACTGCGTGAGAAACGACCCGTTTGTTGAAGGTTGATACTGGATGAGATCATACTAGGAGAGAATTGAAGCTTATGGCCCGTCAAAGAGCCAATAGAAAGAGACTTCAGAGGACAGGATAAAATTGATATGTGCTTTTAAAGCCCTAGTTTCCACTGGGAACTTAAGGCAGTAATCAGAATATTAATTAAACCATTCTCGTTTTCGGAAAATTGTCATCTGACTTTTCCCCTGATTGATGCTATTGAACTAAAACTTTTAATCTCTATGAACCGTTTCTAATACAGATGCTGTGATTATACCTTAGAGTTAACAAAATGTTATTCATTTACTGATGGACCAGGCATTTCAATCCAAAAAATCAGACAAATAGTAATTCGAAATAATGAAATAATAGATCTGTTGAAACAAGATGGTATAGCTCACATGTCTCCAGCCTGAAGAACCAGGAACCTCGATCCCATCAATAGTCATCATAATCCATAAAACGATATTATTCTTGCTAATTTTATTATAAGATTATGGGCTAAATCTTAATGATACTAGATTTAGGAAAATCACATTCACTTATCCTCAGGTAGTTATCTTTAACTAAGCAGACTTAAGTGCGCTTAGCACTTTAAGTGACTAAGTACCCCTCATGCGTTTCCAATGCACAAAATCACTCGAATTTTGTTGCGTGGTGGAGATGTAGTCTAAATACTTTTATTTTTTTGGCATTTCTGGTTTATAATTCATCTGAATAAACGTTCAGAAAAGTTTTGTTTTATTCTCACTCTTTTACGTCATCATCTTCAAATTCTCTCTGGGTCTTCGAAAGAGTGGTGAGTAAATAGTTTTAGAGAGCATAAATTGAGTTAAACGAAATTTTCGTTGCAAAAAACTGCCTGTCGATTTACAAAGGTAATCTCAGGATTGAAAGTCATTTGAAATAATTCTTCGTACTCTTCACTGAACTACGTGTTTTGTTTTCTATACTGCCTGGATATGGATTATCCATGAATCATTGAAAAACAAGAAGAACAAGACGGCGGCTTCGTCATAGTTTCGGGATCTTCAGAAGCACACACCCATAGATGCACTAGGGATAAAAACTAGTACCTTCAGCTAACAAGATCCCTAAGCAGCCTATTCAGTCTATGGGACGGAATACAATGGTTCATGAACTCTGAATTCTATTGATTCGCGATTATAATGCAGCCACAAGCGATTGTCAGCAGGATGTACCTCTTCTCACGCCTAACTTGATGTAATATGCTGATCTTGGCGAATCACTAGAATTTCACAAAACTCCATGCTGTAGTCAGTCACTAGTGGGCGTTATTGTTGGTTTCAAGAATAGTGATGAACTGACTTCAGTTACAGAACCAGTGAGAATCAGGGACTACTGGATGACTGTCTTGTACTTATTTGGGATGCCTCAGCAACAGCACTCACCAAAGACCCCACCTTTAGGGATCGACCACAGGGCCACCCATAAGTTAAGCAGTGAGGCAGTCGACCATACAGTCACTGAGGCGAAATCAACTTCCTACAAATCCCTGCAGACTATCACTTCATTCTATTGATAATAATGTTTCTAGTATTTAAATAAATGTCAGCATCTTTAGTACATCTGATCACACACGAATACTGTTTTATTGCATTACTAACTCAAACAGAAACTTTCTTATGCAAGGGATTTCTCACGGAAGTTTAGTGACAAAAAAGAAGACGCAGTTGAAAAAATGGTCTTGACTAGTAGGAGAGTTTTCGTTTCCAATAAATTAATTTACATTCGCCCACACATTCTTCGAAGTTTATAACAGTTTTATTGTTTTATTTTCACTTTTATCTTTTTTTGTATCGGGATAAATTTTAGTTTCTTTCGTTTTTTTCTGGCACAAGATTAAATTTTTCTCTCTTCCGGTTTCGTGACTTTTAGGTGGCTACGTTTTTATATTTCAAGGTATATCGTGAAGCCAATGAAATGTTTAGACAGCGATTACTGATGAATGTAGTGGAAATTATGACAATCAAACTGCGTAAGATAATTCTCTTCGTGGAAGATTTATTGGGAGAAGGTTCAATAATATCAGCATAAGACACACCGTGTGTGTACTTGGTAGATAGTATTCTCAATGCAGATTTCGTCACAAAAACTGACGATAGCAATATCAACCTTCGTCCAGGCAAATGATGAGTACTGAATGGATTTCCTGAGGCTGTAATGAGAAGTTGTAACCAGTGGGGTCCCCCATGTAAAGCTGAGGTGGATACTCACCGAAGGCATTGGATGAGGCTAGTGCTATATGATGAACTGACAAAGTTAAAATTTCAAAGGTGTGGTTACTGAACAAAGAATGTTCTTTTCAGTAACTTCATCATCAGGTTCTACAGTTATATATACATAATATTGCTCACTATTTTATAAACAAAAAGCCTTTGTATATGCAATTGAAATTCAAGGGCGATATACCTAGAGAAATAATTACAAAGAAGTTAGGAAAATCAGTTCAAAGAACTTTTAATGCTGGCAAACCACAAGTCTTATTTTTCACACGACCGGTAGCGATTCGCATGTGGAAAGATGAAGTACCCAGACTAGCCACTTCTAACGGTACCTATCATTTAAACTGCAATTGTGGATCGAGTTATATTGGCTGTTGCTCTAGGAACCTGATTTTCCATGCTCGGGAACATCTACCAGTGTGGGTAAATAAAGGTGTAGTTGGCAGCATTTATAGCTTGATATCAGAACACTTCAAAGCGACCAAAAAGTCAGCATTGAAGAGTCCTTCTACATCATCCATCGGGTACCAAGTAAGCCACGAAAAACATCTAGGTACCACAGCTGAGACTATCGTGATTCGCCCTAAACAACCGATGCTCTGTATGCAGAAGAAGCAAGTCCAGTCACTACTACTGCCCTGGCCTTCAGTGAAGACTGTAAATTCGTGAATCTGCATAATTATTCGTCTCAATTTCTCAAATATTCAGAGTATTGTTTCGTTGATGCTATCGTTGATCCAGCTATTGACTGAAGAGCATGTGAACTGCTTTGCAGTCCACTCCATCCTCCTCTATGCCTGTGAGACATGGCCATTGAATGTGGAAGACATGAAAAGGCTGGCTGTCTTTGATCAAAGGTGTCTGCGTTCTGTCTCCTGTGTTAAGTAAAATATTAGGGTAAGCAAAACTGAGGTCAGGCATCGAGTGCTAGGTAGGTGGGAGGGGAAATCAATCGACGAGGCTGTGAAGTTATATAGACTGAGATGTTTAGGACATGGGTTACGCATGCCTGGCCATGGCTTTCTTCGACGGGTAATGTTAGCTGACATAAGGTCAGACTGTAAAAAAGCTAGCGGCGGTCGAACCGAAACATGGTACCAGTCGATGAAACCCATAACAGTTAGTTTAAGCCATGTAGGAAAGTGCAGAATTCCTGACTGGTTCGGGTCCTCGGCTGGAGACAATCGGTGATATGGCTGAAAATCCTTCTCAGTGGCTGGTGCAGATGCATACACTCCTTGTAACTTATAATACCCAATGAAACTATGTCTCTCTTCATTACTACTATTCCTTTTGTCTCATATCCATGTTTAGTGTCTCTATTTTACAATTTTTCAACTTTCTGTTGCTTTGTGTGCTACATGGAGTGTGGCGACTTGAACTGCTGCACATCGGTTCAAAGTTTTATTCTGCATACAGACAGATAGACATCGAACTGTAATCCATTGATATTATTATTGATTTGATGTTATTTAGGCTTTAACTTTGTTAATAACACTAATCTATTCACTGTTATGCATATATAACTGTACAACATGATGATGAAGTTTTCGGAAGTTATGTTTGCTAACAATATAATATTTCTCAGAGTTATTTCATGCAACATTTTTGCTTCTCTCATAGAAATTTCAAGCAAAATACTCACCGACATTAATCCGTTTGACTCAGTGTTGTTCTCTCTGCAAAAAGACCCACTTATTATGATATTTTCCCCTTTGTTTTCTTATTGATTTGCACACTGATAGGTTGAAAGCCAGTTGGAGATTTCAGTAAGCTCATGTTGAGCTCCAAAGACATAATTGAGGAACTGAAACAACATGAAACGGAGGAAAAATGACGTATGTGGGCTGGACAGAAACTTAGGTGGCTGATTCAGTAGATTAAATAGATTATTTACTTCATGATAATATATATTCGTGTACTACCTTTTCTATTTTTGGTTCTTTTATTCCTTTACTTTCCCATTGGAAAATAGGGCCTGAAGCTAGAGCTTTGAAGTTTCGATAGCAGTGGTTGGTTGAGTATTCGGTAATCTTCATCGCCTTCGTCTTCACCTCCTCTACGATCACCTGGAATCCTGTCTCCAGAGGCTATCTCTTCAGTCAGGTTTTTGGATTTCGCCTGCAAGTCTTCGAGTATATGTGACATCAAAAATAAGTTATCCATGCGTGAAATCCAGATTCCATTATGGGTAAATTTTGTTTTGATAAAGTCTCACCTTGATATGATTATGAGCAATAAATTGTGCTCGAAACGTCATCAGTAAATATTACTGTATAACACTGTGAGACTTTATCAAAACAAAATTTACCCATAATGAAATCTGGATTTCACGCATGGATAACTTATTTTTGATGTCATACATACTCGAAGACTTGCAGGCGAAATCCAAAAACCTGACTGAAGAGATAGCCTCCGGAGACAGGATTCCAGGTGATCGTAGAGGAGGTGAAGGCAAAGGCGATGAAGATAACCGAATACTCAACCAACCAAAAGCAAAAACAGCCAGCCCCAATCACCATCAACGGGAGAGATTCGATAGAGGTTACTCCCTTCACATATATAGCCAGGAAGTACGACTTTAACCACAAACAGTAGGACAACACGGATGAAGATGTCAAAGCTGGCCAGCCAGAATCCGAAAGGCCAGATACGCCTTCATCAATATGAAACCCGTTTGAAGATATTCTGCACTCACTCAGACTGCATGAACAACAATATTCGAATCATGTTTAACACAAATGTGAAGTCAGTCAGATCTTCAATATGATTCAGAAGCTTGCACTACTTGTTACGAGAAGTATGTCCAACAGGTTACAGACTTTTATCAACAGCTGCCAACTTCCCTGGTTCCATACTGAAGATGAAATGGCCAGAGAGAATTGGCAACAAAAAATTCTGTCAGCAAACCAACCACCAGCTGATCCCTCAACAAATATGTAGGAGGAAATGGAGATGGATCGGGCATACGTTGAGAGGGTCGTTGAATGGCATCGCGCACAATGCAGACCATCTCTCGAGTGGAATCCGAATAGGAAGCGACGAGTTGATGCTAGGGTGACATGGATGACATCGTGTGACAAAGAAGAGGAAGTGAAATGCTATGGGCAATCGTGGGGTCAGCCGGCTCAAGAGGACAGCAGAGAATAGAACAAAGTGGAGGTGTTTTGTTGAATTCCTATGTCCCACTTGGAACCCAAGGGAATAATAAATAATTGATAAATAAATTATTCATATCTTTAGAGTTCCTGAATGATTTATTTCTTCAGAATGAACTGATTTATTTTTAGGTATGCAAAAAGTTCTACCTAAAAATTTTCAATAGCCTAAATTTAGCAGATATGCAAATTCTGTAATAACTTCTTATGTAGGTGTAGGTGGCGTTCGTGTATACGTAAGAATAATGAAAAGTTGTCAGTGCAATAACTTTAAGCATTTCGTTTGAATTCCCTTCTGGCTTGCATCAACATTCTCACTTTATTTTAGTGTGATGAGCAAGTTTTTTCGAGGAGTTAGTTGATGTACTCTCATATTAACTTTCGTTTTTGCGTTTGGATCAGTGAATTAGGCATACATACTGACAAACAGCTTATAATTCAATTATGTGACAATTTATTCACATCAATGTGTGTTGCCATGTGGCGTCCACATTTCTTGTAACACTAATGATGTAACATAAAAGCTGAAAAAACTTTTCATAATTCTGAATAATTCTGAGCAGTCGTATTGGTATAAAATGAACTGCTGCACAATAACTTAATCAAGAAATCGCCATATCTTCTCATTTATTTGGCTACCTGAACAGCCATTCTAGCCAGCCTCATACATACCACGTCCCCATTCTTATTCTTGCTTTCATCAAGAGAAGAAATATCGACTGACTGGCTTCGTGAAGACTTTCAACATCCCGCGTCAATTCGCCTCTCCGATTCTAGCAAAGAATAAGACTGTTATCTGAATGTTTTGTATTTTTAATATATATTTTTTGTGCGGTGAAGTTTCTGTAGCAGTTTGATTAGGTTTTAGGGGCAGGGTCAATAGCCCTACGCCAAACCCTCGCTCTTTACGTGAGCTTGGGGCTGACTATCAAACTAGTGAGCTAGTAAACTTGGCTAGGTTGAACAGTACGGAATTTTTAGAGGAATCTTCAGAATCTTCAAGTAAAATGGTAACTGACAGTGAATCACGTGACACATTGCAGTCTGACCTGAAGCGAAAATCAATCCCTTCTGATATTTCGTCTTTCTCTCCTTCGAGATATGAACAACATTCGGCTGAATTATCATCATTATTATTCTGGAATAATACTGCACATTTTATCAAGTCCAATGGTGTGTTGAAATATCAATTTTGACTATGCGTGATTCATGAAAGTTTGGTAGTTTATAAGGAAAAACGCATCGATTGATTTCCTGCATTCATTTCTAAATACTTCGCTTTCGGTCAGTGCAGAGACGTTGTGTATATTTATCCGATAAACTTTAATTTTAAAAATATGGCGTTAGGTCCGCTGACCTCCGAAAATCGCTTAACACACAAACTGCTGTATATACGCGTACAAATTTTGTTCAAATTAATTCGCAACAATATTTCTGCCTTTAAACATTGGATATAACTTATATTCGGACATATTACCAACCTATGTTTCAAGTATCAGCTGAAAAAGTAAACTGTACATGAATACGTGAGTCTGATTTACCTGACAGCATGATCCGAATACAACATGTTAGTAATCAATTGAATACGTTAGAGAACACCTTTTCGTAAGACCTGGAATTTGAGTCTCTTTCGCCTTCTAAGGCTAAAACTTTATTACAGGTTTGAGCTTGAGCTGATAGAAGTCAGGGAACCGCTAGAAAACCTGAGATTACTGAATCAAAGCTGTAACCAATCAAATCCTAGTGAAACAATACTTGATAATTAATATGGTGCTCACTAGTGACTGCCCCAGTGTGGTGAAAGCTTTGTGCTAGCCAAAATTGGTAGACAGTAATTTACGTTAATGTTTACGTCCTAAATGTTGGTCATGAGAAAAACAAGAACAAAGACTTTGCGTCGGCATATTCGATTAGCAGACAAATGGTCTGGCCTTCAAAGAAACGGCCACAAAGAGATGACCGAATAAATTCCAGTGAGAAAACGACCAATCAGAAGACGTGGTTTCTCTGCTGACACTAACGAGAAATAATGTACATAAAAATATATAAACATTTCTTGATTTCCTCAGTACACGATCTGTTGCCTGGCCCTTGTCTTCTGTCGTTACAACAGTACAGGAAGTTACCTGAAACTCTACTGAGAAGTTGTGACCAGTATGGTAAAGCAGGTCGTGTGTGAGGACAAATACCCACCGATGACATTGGCTATTGGTCGAGGTATATCGTGAATAGGCAGAAGTTAGAGTTCATAGACTATCAGATCAGGTCTCAGTAACTGAATGGTCCACCAGCTTTCCTTGTAGTCCCAGAGTGCAAGCCCCAGTGGTTGTGTACTGATGAAGAATTCCAAACTAGAACGAAACAGTTGTCCAGTATTCCCAGTTTTCGACACTCCTTCGACTGATGTGTCAAGTAGTGACCGAACCTGAAACCAACAATCAGATCTCTGCAAACAAGCCCTTGCTATTATCAACCTAGAAAATTTCTGCTTCAGGTTACTGAAAGGTATAAAATTATATTTCTCAAAGTATACCTATCATTTTGTTCCACTGTGGTGGATAACATTTTGGCCAATAAAATATTTTTTTTACTTTTTGAAAAATGTAATTTCATGTTTTATTTACGGTTTAAAAACAGCACGTTTTGCTACGAACTCTGAAGTTAACATCAGTATTCTTATACTGAGGTGATCTTTTTTAAAATGCCTCAGCCTACATGTAAATTACTAATTCATGGTCAAACAGTTGTTCAGAAAGTATGATAATTCATCATATATATGTAGATAAACGTTTACGATTGCGATTTAATTATTCCTCCTTCTTCCAACTGCCTTTACGATCGAATATGTTAATGTAGGATGGGACAGGCTTCCTAATGCTTCTTCCTTGTAATTCTGTCTGTTAATTGATCACTTTCGTAATATTTATTTTATCTCGGTGCCCAGTGTTACAAGACATCATCATTTTTATATTCATTCTAGACATTACCTACTACCAAAAAACTTGGGCTGAATAATGTTATTAATAATTAGATTAGAAGCTTTGGGAATACAGTATGATTGAAAAAGAAAAACAGATAATTAAAGGGACACTACTCGTAGCGGAAAAGTTGTTTGGAAAATCCCTCCTGAATGGTGTACTTACAATACTGACACCTATTTGGATGTTTCAGTTGAAATTGTATTTATTCTCCCCCTTTCTCCTAGGCTACATATAATTGTCTCAGCGTCAGCGTATCACCTCAAATGTCTATTTACTCCTTATCATTTGTCCCTATTCTTGTGTAACTAATAACTTAGATGCTGCTCTTTGTGGTTTTGTGATAGCCTTGAAAATGGGTTGTTTTACGATTGTGATTTCGTGTGAATGAAAACAATTACGGCTTTGTGGATTTTGATCTTGGAATATCTTCGAGAACTGTTCGGTGTGTGACTCCTGATGACAGAGTTTACACACCATGTTGCTGATAATATTCTCGTTGATTCACAAATACCTCTTACGGCCGATTTTCGGTCAACTATTTTTGATAATAAATACTTTATTCTGAACAGTGTTTATATTATTATTGTTCTCTTGGGTTCTGGGCGGAACATAGGAATTCAACAAAACACCTCCACTTTGTTCTACTCTCTGCTGTCCTCTTCATCTTGGTAAACGACTGCCGATAGTCTCTCATCTCCCCTAACACGATCTCCGTGGCACTCTCGCACCTACAAACCACTCGTTGCTTCCTATTAGGATGACACTTGTGCGATGGCCTGCATTACACGTGGTGTCATTTGACGGTCTCCTCAATGTATGCTCAATCCATCTCCATCTCTTACTGCATATTTGTTGAGC
Source organism: Trichobilharzia szidati (assembly GCA_944472155.2). NCBI lineage: Eukaryota > Metazoa > Platyhelminthes > Trematoda > Strigeidida > Schistosomatidae > Trichobilharzia > Trichobilharzia szidati. Next base: position 75,441,048 of record OX235272.1, read on the forward strand.
GATAGGGTATGAGCTGGTTTGTTCTCAGCCAGAGTTTCCTGTTAGTTATTCTTACTGGCTAGCCGGTCGGCCATTTTATCTTCAGCCTGGTGCTAGCTGCTGAAGAACGCTGTTGATAGAAGTCTGTAACTTGTTTTAAATGCTTTTGTGACACGCATTGCAAATTTTTCACCCATATAAAAATGACTGACTGACTTCACATTTGTGTTGAACAGAATTCGAAACTTGTTCTTTCTGCAGTCTGACTGAATGTAGAATATTTCCAAACAGGCTTCAGATTGTTGAAGGCGTATCTCGCCTTTACAATTCTAACTGGCCAGCTTTGGCATCTTCATCCGTGCTGTCCGATCCCCTCCTCGAATTTGTGTCCAGCAGGCTAGGTGAGTTTTCACTTCCTTGAGCAGCATTAGGATGAAACCTATCGGGCGAAATGCACTTTGCATTGTGCATATGTTTGTGTTTGTACACGCTTCATCCAGTCACCAGATAAATGAAGATGCAGAAGTCTGCGAATAATTTTCCGTTCTCATTCAATTCTTGAAATGAGAGCCCCTCGACCCATGATGAGTTCTTCTCCTGTGTTATCTCCTCCCAGTTTGGCTTGCATTCATATCGCCCATGAGGATTTCGATTTCACAATTTGGGAAGTTATCCATTACTCTTTGTATTCGTCTGTAAAAATATGCCTTCTTCTCCACTGGTTCCGCGTTGTTTGTAGTACTGCGTGTAGCATTGTGTGATCATTGTGGCCTTCTTTCCTTCTCCCTCTTGAGTTGAATCTTGCTGTCATGTTCCTGCATGAGGAGATTGCTTCCCACTGCATTAGGGCTCTAACTGCTACTACTGACTTCACGATAGCCGCAAATTGCCTTATTGTGTTTGTGGTTGTCCCTGGGCTGACCAAACAGGAGTAGATTACCGTCTCTCTGGTTGACAATTTTGACAATCCACATGCATTCCATCTACTCTCGCAGATATCCAAAACTTGTATTCCTTATCTTCTCATTTCGTTGGCTACTTGGGCAGATTTACCAGCCGGCATCGGATATCCCAAGTCCCCATTCTCATGCTTGCTTTCATCGAGAGAAGCAACATCGGCTGGCTGACTGGCTTTCACCACCCGGCACTATTTCGCCTCCATGATTCCAACAAAGAATAATGATTGATATTCGAATTTTTTGTATTTTTAATATATTTTTGGTGCGTTGAAGTTTCTGTAGCAGTTTGACTGGTTCTTTTTTGACGTAGAGCCACTAGCCCTACGTCCAACCCTCCATCGTTATCCGGGCTTGGGACCGTCTAGAAAACTAGCAAGCTAGTTCACTAGGCGAGGTGTAAGACTATTGGTAATTAGTGTTATTTCTTGGGCAGTAGCAGTGTGTACTAAAAATCTCAAAAACATTTTTATCATACTCTGGAATACATTTTCACCCAAGATTTCGCTATTTTATCAGTTTTAATAGAAACTGTCAAATCATCAGGTTGCAGTCACTGTAAATACTCACTGGAGTATACAAAATCACCAGAGGTCATAGATGAGACCAAAGTGAACAATAGAAATTATATGCGAAATGATGGTGGATGACGACAGTTTTATTGTACAGTACTTGTTTTATAACTGAGATACCTAGGTATCGGTATATCTACCAGACAGCATCACTGAAGTAATTTCGAGTATTTGATATGTTGTTATTTTTTAATACTACCTTGATTTTATCGTAAATAACTATCATTTTGCTGTTATTGGGGCACTTTGTATCAATGCGTAACTCGAGTAGGAATTGATTAGCTATACAATAGAAGGTGAAGGCTGGATTCCTGCGTTCAGACGACAAAACGTTGGTTCTTATTGCTACACTACTTCAATAAATATAAAATCAGAGTCATCAACAGTAGTTTTTCTGAGTCATATATAAAGTTCATTAATGTCAAATAGAAATGTCATTATTATAATGAAATCAGTTAAAATATTATACATAAATTAATCATAACAGACAGCATTATTCGAGTAATTATTTTGCAATTCGTCTAAAATGCTGTACACGAACAAGAAACATAACTGGGCGGAAACAAGTGGAATTTTACAAGAAGTCGATACGACAGAAAAAATTCATCAAAATCAAGTAGAAAATTCAAAGGGAGGTGGCAACGTTTAGAGACAGTTTAATTTTTTTTTAAATTTTTGCTGAATGCTACTCACGGAAAGGAAGTAAAAGTAGCAGGTGACATAATGTAATTGAGAAGTGAAAAAAGTGCTAATAGTCACAAGCATAAAAAGTCTTAAATAAGAGATACTTAACTTCAGAGATGCCTTAATGATATGCAGAAAACAATCTACAGAAACACAGAACACTGTTTTTCTTGGAAAACCTGGAGCCAATTATAAAGTTTTAAATTTTTCACAATTGATTGTAATTCCCTAAGAAAACAGTTTTGCTAAAAGCATTGTTATTCCTTGTCAAGACCCAGATAGTCAATTATTAGTACTTCGAATCTTCAAAACGAGGATCGCAAATGGAGGATTTACCTTCAATAATCTGAAAACACAGTGCAACAACCTGTTGCACTCAAAAGTATTTCCACCTGATTACGTAATTCCATCAGCAGCCTTCTTCATTTGCTTACCGCTGACGATCAAATGGTTAGAAAGGATTGACAACAAGGGATTCTAACAAGCAATTATGGAACCCAAAACTCATTGTCCAAGAAATGTGTAAAAATAGTCTCACATGGATCGCACAAACAGGCTCAGGACACTGTTGAGTGACATCGCGCTGCAGGACTTCGAGTGCGACCCTAATGTGCAAAGACAAGTTGGTTCCTTGTGCGACATGGAGGTGATCGTGTTTTGAGGAGGATTGTAGAACCTTATGAAGTCAGCTAGGAGCAAACATATAATGGAGCAGATTTGTACCTCAGATGAATGATTTAGGTATAATTGTGTTCTCCGAGCTGGATGGCTTACTTGCGAAGCTTTCCTTGCCTTATTAGGCAACATATTGAGCTCATACTTCAATCTGAAGTCAACAGAGACAGTGAATGTGATTACACAACAGTCAATTGACGGAATTGCCAAACATTAATTTTAAGATTCTATATCTGCTTTTAGTCATTTTACTTGCTGCAGTAATGTGAATCATAAAATGTGGTCACATTTTGAACGAAATTTCTATTCTGATTTGATAATCTCATATGAGCAAGTAGGAAATTTATTTAGACGCAATCATTCACCTCGTACGTATAATGTTCGCATTAAGGTTGACTGCATAATTAGTAGAGATATACAGAAAACGAACCCTGAAAATGTCGTTTGTAATCGTACACTGGAAAAACATACCTGAAACATCACCTTCCTTGTTTATGGGATTATGAATCCTCTCATTTCAGCTTTTGTCTCATGGATAGTTGAAGTCATAGAGGTCTGTTGAAAATAACCGACAACACACTGTTGAATTTTGTTTGTGAGAGGAAGCTTATTTTCCTACTGCAGCTTTTTAATGAGAACTTGCATATTGAATATGGATCGCCAGTTGCTTCGTTCATGTGTTCATGTTGCCCATAGGCATAAAAAAGCGATAGAGGAGTTTTTATTATACGCATATGCTACACTGAAACACTGTTTATGCATTCATCTTGAATTTGCTTAACATCTATAAGATACTATCAAGAATTATTATTATTATTACTCCCTTAGGTTCTGAGTGAAATATGCGGCTCCGATAGCACATTTCTATTTCATCCTATTACCTGCAGTTAATTCCACCTGACTCTATTAATATCCATAAGTTTTCATCCTCTCCTCACATGATCTTCCTGCCAAGTCAACTTCTCACATCAACCCAAATCGTTGTTTCTCATTCAGGTTCCACTCGACGGGTAGCCTGGCGAGCGATGTCAGTCACCGTTCTGCTCAGTATGTCCGATTGATCTTCATTTCCTTTTACATATTTGTTGTGCCACAGGTTCTTGATAAATCCATGCCCAGAGTTTCTTATAGTAATTCTATCCAACCAGCTGGTTTTCACTATGGAGCTGGCGAAGGTAGTTGGTGATAAAATTCCTCAGCTAGTTAGAAATGCCATTCATGGTGTGCCAATTTTCTGAATAATGCAGATGAATTGAATTAATATCGTTGTTGAAAATATGAAACTCGTTCCTTACGCTGAGTGCAGCCGATTTTCCAACTGATTCCAGGGTGATGAAGTTCTGCCCTCACTTACCCGACTGACTGCCTTTTAAATTCTCATTTATATTATCCACCTGTAGTTAAAATGATACTTCCTAGATAAGCAAACGAATGGATTCCCTGCAAAGTTCTCCCGTTGATAGTGACTGATACTTGTTGTTGTTGGTTGGTAATCTTCATGACCTCTGTCTTCTCTATGTTCACCTAAAGTTCTGTCTTTGCTGCTTTTACTGACAGTTTACTCGGTTTTGCCTGTAAGTCCTCGAGTTTGTGTGGCATTAGACATAAATCGTCTACGAAGTCTGGACTTTCTAGAGTCTTCTTGCTCTCCAAAAGTGTAACACATGACACAATCCACCACAATTAGGAATATCATTGTGGGTAATATAAGTCAGCCTTGTCTTACTCCTGTATTTACTTGAAAGCCTTCGGTGAATTTCTCTTGCTGACAAATTGACATGTGTCACTGTCATATCAGGAATACTAAGCTCAAAAAGTGTTTGATTTAATGTAACTCTGAAGGCATATATACACACTTCTTAAGTCACATTTGATTCATTCCATCTTACATTTGTGGTTGCAATCGGTACGAAGCTTAATTACAACTGAAAGCAACCTATAAATACAAACTGGATCAAAGTCTTTCTATGGATGACAAAAACAAAAAGTGGTAATCAAAAGAAGGGAAGAATGAAGCATTCTGAATCATCAATAATCCTCCTGTAGTAAAGGCCGTTGAGATAATACGCTTAAGCATTACCCACCATTCTGTATTGAACCGACGTGTTGTGGTCTGGACTCGGTAAAGCAATCTTCACGTTGTACTCCATAGCTGATCATATTTTCCTTAAGTTCTTTACAGTCATAAAGCGCACCAACGAAAGCCAAACGATATTTATTTGCGACAAAATCTGTGGCACTATAAACTGATAATGGCATATCAAATACTCAAATTGCCTCGACAATGCTGTCTGTCAGCTGTACAGATCAGACAAGTCTGCTGCTACAAAACTAGTTGCATATTCCAGAATTCTTCAACTAAAGTCAAGCGTAAGAAGCACCTGAGTATTAAGAGAAGCACTACCAGAAAAGTGGGACTTGAACTCTGCCATGAAGAAATACAAACTAAGCAATGCTCACAGGGAGTTCAAGGTTAGACTGACGCTGACTCACTCAAACAAAATCAGTCTCTCTAAGACCTTTACTCTTCATGACCAACTGACCTCAGCCTAAGGTTGCTTGTTGGCTCGCAGAGAAGTTGAAACCCACTTGTCAACCTCTATTTTCGTACACAATGAAAAATTCATTTCATTTCGCCAAAAGCGTGAATCACATGAACGTTTCAAATAAGTTCATGGCGTCATTTGATGCAATCTTCTTGCTCACAATGATCCCAATCAATGAAACCATTGAGATCATTTGTCAGCAGTCGGATGTGCTACCATTTTCAAAGTCGGAATTCAAACTCCTACTGCTAATGTGCACCATGAGAGTACAATTCCAGTATTACAACACTCTTTACGGCCACATGGATGGTGGAAGTACTGTTGTCAACCCGTTTCTGTTTTAGGAGATCTCTCTCATTTCCAACCTTGAGAAAACAAAGTTTAAGCATGTAATCAACGGTACAACTTCTTATTGTCGATATGTTGATTACACATTTGTAGTGTGCAACAGACAAAGTCATGCTTCACGCTTACTCAGATTATTCAACAACGCACACACAAATATTCAATTTAATTTGGAACATGAAAATGATGGAAAGTTCCATTTCATCGACATGACCGTGCAACGACTGGAAGATGGCAGTCCGTGGAGGTCAATATGACGAAAGCCTACATGGAATGGACAATATCTATATTTTAACAGTTTTTGTCCAAGTAGCTTCAAACGCAGACTAGTCAAGACTCTGTACTATAGAGTTGGGAGAATGTCCTCTGCAGAGAAATTAGAGGAAGAATTTACGATACTTGAAAAGATGTTGAAAAACAACGGTTACCCTCGGTGATTCATTCACAAACATTTGGGATGTGAAGGCTAAAATATCAAACAAATCACAGTTATGAAAAATGCCCGCCTTCATTCAACTCGATTTGAAAGGAGAAAGTATTGCAGCAATAGTCAGCAGAAGAGTGGGTACGTCAGTAGCCAAATACGATCCTGCAGCTAAGTTGGTTCCCGTCTATGGAACAACATGTCTCTAACTGTGTATGCGAATTTATTTATATTTACGCGAGCAATTACTTTGGGCAAGCAGAAAGATTCGGCTTACCTCCAATTTTCTCAACATGTACCGAAAGGTCAACGCTTACAATGGTGTCGTTACCACACATCTCCCTGATACGGGTCAGGAGGTGGAAATCGCGAATTACCTAAAAACTATCAATAGATAGAAAAGCTGAATTCTCCTCGAATTTTACGAAGCAGTCTCCATCAAGAACGCCTGAAACTGAATTTAAGCTTATATTTTCAGATAGAAGCGGTTATCAGTCTTTCCTTGCTCATCCGGTTGACTGGATGTCTTTATTCTCTCTTTCATTTGATTAGGTAATCTTTGAATTAAACATCAGCTCCTCTGCTTCAGTATGGTGTAATTTTGCTTGACACTTGTTTTTGTGATTTGAGCTGAACTCAGTACACTGTTGCCCAACTCATCATCTTAAGCATCTCTCGCCTTTATTACGTAACTCCCTTGCCATTGTATGTATACATTTACTTGGTTTAAAATTGAACTGCCTGTTATGTATGTCCAAACCAAATTCACTTTCAATAGTTTCAACAAATTATGGTATTGGGTACATGATATTCATTATAGTAAGCTTTTCTTGTATTTCCCAATGAATCATAAGCAAAACGATATAGTTTTTACTGACGTTTCGTTATTTAATGTTACAAGCTCCGTCGAAGTATCATTAGACCAGAATTTGCAAAGTCTCAGCTTATATATAAACCTAATCATTGTTCTTTAGCATTGGGTTATTTCTGCATTGTCAGATTGGCCAATCGGTAAAGATAATGAAACCAGGTGTAGATCAGTGTATTTGATAAGTGTGTAAAATCATAAAAGCAGCATGTGTTTACATAGTGAACTTGCTTATCATATTCGTTTTGATTTTCTCATTTCTTGAGGGTGTGGGAGTTGTTGGAACCAGGTGGAATTCTGTTATAGTTCATCATTCAGTTCTATTCAGACAATTTGGATTCCATTTGATATGAAGTGCTTGTGATAATGTTAGACGATCTTTGTGATTTCTGAAATGCCTTTTCTGAATTATTTCAATATAGTCAAAATCAATTTTGTGGCCTGATTCTATAGCGTGTAGACCACCTATGGCTGATTTTGTTTCAAGCTTTTCTAGTTCACTAACCGGATTTCTCGGTTGTCGAACAGATGCTTCACAGTGTCCATTTCTTCTGAATTTGGTTTCCCGTGATGTTTTTCCGATCTATATGGCATCACATTCCAAGCATTTTATTTTAAAGACACAATTAGATAGAGGATCTTTAGGGATTTGCACTTGTATATGGGAAAGGTTGTTTCGTAGTATGTCTGATGTTTTGAAGAAAACTCTGACGTCGTGCTTACTGAGTACTCTTCTGATATCGTCTGACGTCTCTACTCTATATGGAATGACAACTGTTGAAGTTCATGTTTTCAGAAGACGCTCTCGACCATACTTCACGTCAGTGATGATTTGTTGATGAAGTTCTTTGGGTAGTTGTTCTTTTTTCAAAAACCTTGATTCCATGCCGTATTTGCTTGAGAGTCTCAGAAGTATTTGATATTTCTTCTTCGTTTTCTTTCTTATCCGTTATCAGAGAGTGTGTGCGTCTAAGAAGACTTGATACAACTGATACCTTTGCGCTGATGGGCTGTGATGATCCGAAGTCTAAATATTTATTGCAGTGGGTTTTCTTTCTGAATATAGATATACTAAAATGTCCGTTTTCCCTCCTCTTCACTAGACAGTGTAGAAATGTTAGTTCACAGACGTCTCATTCTGCTGTCGAAGTAAACTGGATTCTGGGATGTCGATTGTTCAGTTTCTCCAGGAATGAACTGTGTCCATCTCGTTTTAGCACTACAAAAGGTCAGCGAGTATTTAGGAAACTGGTGAACCCATAGCAACACAATTTGTCTGTCTATATAAATTCCCTTTAAATGTAAAATAATCTGTTTCTACGTAGAATTTCAAGGTGTTATGTTATACATAATTTGAGATTTTGAAAATTCTGATTTAATAATACTTTGATAAATCTATTAGCATTAAACAGCGATACGTCAGTATAAACAATATCGTTTTGCTTTTCATACATTGGGGAAATACGAAAAACCTTTATTATATTGAACTACCTGTGTAAAACTTTATAAACGCAGTTTTATGAGCACTGTTCATTAAGTACACAGCTTCCTGTCAACTGAATCATTTGAAATTTGTAAGTATATTAAAACTTTTCTGTACATGAACTTAGTAATAATTTATTTAGGCTATAAGCACCCGATGAGAAGCCATAAAAATAAATGATGGTACCTTATTGTTCTGCACAAACTATTGTTCCTGCTCTACTCAAATGCATAAAGTGAATAAATGTCTGAAAAATCACAGTCGTAAAACAACCCATTATCAACACTATGGCACAACCACAAAGAGACGCGTTTAAACTGAAGACTTAACAAGTACGAAGACAAGTAATAAGGATTCAGTCAACAGGGGATATGAAAACGTAAGAAAAACAACTTATAGCCTAAGGGAAACTTGCTAATTAGATTACAAAATATTAATTGAGAGAAAATATCAAAATGAGTAGAATTATCATAAATAAGTAAATCGCTCAGTATGGATTTCCGAGACAATTTTTCCATTGCGCATCACAAATAAATTATTTAACACCTAGCTACTCATCTGATGACTGACGGTTTCAACTTCTCATGTACTCACCATTTGTTGTCATAAAATGATGAGTATATTTCTCACTGAGACAAATAATTGATTTTGTAAGCTACAGGATTTCATCATGAGCTGACATCGTTTAGAGTACCATTGGAAAACATGCAGGGTGTACTGGGCATCCTTTCTATCCTAGTTCGGAACTCTTCAATACGTGCCACTAGAGTCCGCACTCGGGACCATCTGGTTTCAAGGTTAGCTAGCTTGTAGACCACTAATCCACTGGGACCCAATCCAATGGTCCATGAATTCCACCTTCTGTCAGTTTCGTAAGTATTTTCTTAGTATTACACTACTTGGCTTATTGCGAATATACAAATGAACACCATATTAAACTGAAACACATTTTTCTCCAAGAAACTTGATGTTCCACAAGATTTTCAACTTTTCTAACTGAAGTTTTAAAGAGTTTCCGGCCGGTATTTAGGTAGATTTTTATCGGATGAGCATTGAAGTTTTCCGTGACAAAAATCCTTACAAGTTTGTTTTCGCACTTCTGAAATGCGTATCACTTTATTAATCTGGAGAAAAACAATCAAGGACCTACCGTTCAACAGACATGCAGAAAAAACAGAGATGGATAGGACACATACTGAGGAGACATATGAATGACATCAAGCACTAGGCAAGCACTTGAGTGGAACGCGAGTGAGAAATTTCGAGTTTTGTTGGAGTCCGATGGTGACACGGAGGAGACTGTGTCAGAAGCAGATGACGGCTTACGAGCATTCGTGGAGCCACGTTAAGACTGCTGCAGTGAACATGATGGAATGAAGGTATGTTGCTGAAGTGCAGTTTTCCAATGGGAACTCAAGGGAATAAAAGCAGTCAATGAATACTCTACAGTGCGAAACATAATTCTTATTTCTGCTACATTCTTCTAAATCTCACACCCCAATTTTTAGAATGTACGTTGAATACCATTTTATTACAAGTACCTGATATACAGGACATGCTGAATTACTGTTTTGAATAACTCAGAGTATATATTTAGATTAAGTTGACACTGCAACCTCTCTGTCTTTGTACAAAGTGATTAAATGAATTCAGTTTGTCGAATAACATCTGCTTTTTGTCATTGAATCTCGACCACTTTCGAAATAAAAGACATACTCATTGAAAACGGATGAAGTCTTAGGAGAGATTAAACATTATGCATATTACTCCGGTAACGTAACCAAAATATTAAAGTTATTGTTTAAGGAAATGTCAGACAGAGGTGATTTCCTCACTTATCGACATCATCGGTCATGTAAAGAGGATCAGTAAAAAGTGAATTATTGTCTTCCATTTACTTATAATGCTTATTCATGAATTCAGGTTAGTTTTAACACGCTTCATTGGTTCCAAATCATTTTTGAAATAATATCGACTGGAGGTAAAGAACGGCTTGGGAAACTTAGGAAATCCTCATAAACTCAGAAGAAGTTTCTACTTCATTGAATATGTAAAGTATGTTTGGCATTTTATGCTACTAAGTATGGAAATTAAATTGTGGATTGAATTAAGCAGCGACCTAATTATTATTTCGGAAACACGACTATCCACTAGTCACTAGTCATATTGTGCAGCATCTGAAGGCGTTTAAAAATAATCTGATATGACTCTCAGTACAACGTGGTAGTTAACGAGTCTCTAGCGCTAACAAACTTCCTACCTAGAACATCTGCAAATCTATTGTTCCAGTCACCATTCACAACGACAGTCAACATGACACGATACCACTGACATGCGAAGTAACAAAGAAGGAAAACAGACTTTTGACAAGACAGCTTTCACTGTACTGAATGAACAGTTAAAAAGCTTGTCAGTAATTCCACATATGCATGTTTCGAATGACCTTGAAAGACACTAACTTCACTGATAAGATAAAACAGTAGACAGTCAATACGTTACAAACATTGCGGTACTGTAAATAATAGTAGCAGTTTAAGGCTTTAGAAACACTAGGTGTGCAAAAAACAATCAATAGGAAGAGGACAATATCAGATATTGGACAAGAGTAAGCAATAGATACGACGGTCAAATGATCTTGAACCGACCAGTCATGTACTTCTAGATAAAAAAATGACATTTATAGTAAAAATCATGTTTTTACTGGGTACATGTGAAAGAGAAGTAAATCATATAGGAACTATGTCTTCAATATTCTGCAAAAAGGCCTCAGGTAAATTAAGGCAGGTAACAGAGATTTTATGGCTTTATAGACTTAACAGCAGACCAGGACAGTAATAATGTCTGGACGGGAATCCATGAGTACCAGTTATAGGATCCACTAACTCTGATGAATTATTGACTTTTTGATGAATATAACTTGGTGATGATAATCACATTACACAGCATTTCAAAAAGATGCTGCCCGTTTGAATCGCTGCAAGTTTTACTCTAACCTTAACTGACTGACTCGCTGACTGGTTTCAACAAAGAACTTTGCACAGATGTGCAGCAGTTTGAGTCACCGCACTTCACTCAGAACACTACGCCAGAGAAGAAAGTAAAAGGAAACGCAAAATAGAGACAGTAAACAGAGATCTGAGGAAAAAAGAATAAAAATATCGAACAACAATATGGTTTTATTGGGTATTATAAGTAACTAGGAGTGAATGCATCTGCGCCATCACTGAGAACGATTTTGAGCCATATCACCAGTTGTCTCCAACCATCATTGATGTTTATCATTCCGAGAACCATAACCAGTCCGGAAGTTTACACCTCTCTATGTGGCTGGCTGGCTTAAAATAACTGTTGTAGATTTCATTGACTGATGCTTAGTTTCCCTTTGACCACCACTAGCTCTTCTCCAGTTTGGTCTTATCTATGTCACCTAATACCACCCTTCAGAGAAGATGATATCTAGGGATGCGTAAAACATGTCTTAACCATCTCAATCGATTCGTCTTCACAACCTTGTCGATTGAATCTCCTTGCTCACCTAACACTTGGAGACTAACCTCAATATTACTCACCTTATTATGCCACCTAACATGAGAGATGGAACATAGATACCTATGACCTAAGACAACAAGAGGCCTTTTCATGTCTTCCACTGTCAGTGGCCGTTTCTCACAGCCATTAAAGTGGACAGAGTGAACTACTGAGCAGTAAAAACGTTTTACGGTCGACAGTTGGATAACACGTCTACGCCAGAGATGGTGTGGCTTGGCGATATGCGGAACCAGTCTTCTGTATCTGTACTGAGATCTCGTCAGAGATCCACCCATTGGCGTTGGATGATGCCACTTCCGAAATGAGTGAAGCAGTCAACACGCTCCACCAACCACTTCACTCTCTATGTCTAATCTAGGAGCCAATGCAGTCCAGTCCTCTGTCCTGATCATCTTACATTTGGAGGGAGTCAGTCGCATGCCAAACAACCGCAGACTGCAACTCAGCGAGTTCAAAAAGACTCTGCTCAGCGTCTTCACCTAGAAGGACTACATCATCCTCATGCATATTCTAAGTCAACGAGATTATTCCCTGGTGGTGGCAAGTCAATCCACGAATCGCTGAAGTCAGCAGTAACGGTTAATTCCATTAGTTCCTCTATGAAGAAAATGAACAGAAATAGGTATAGTGGGCATCATTATTGAGCATCACTAGTTGTCACTAGTTCAGATGATAACTCACCGTGAGCTCTAATCTGGTCGCATGAGTCCGAGTAGAGTGCTTTGATCAATGCAATGTATTTTATCGGTATTCTTTTCACATCTAAACATCGCCAGAGTACCTCTTGATCGACAGAATTGAATGTTGCCTCTAGGTAAAGAAACATAACGATTGTTGGACGCCGACGATAAGTATGCCTATGTTCCAGAATTTGTCGAAGGATGAGTATATGATCACCCTACTTCAATCTTACCGTAACTCTAACCCTGAATCAGGGTGGAACTTGCAACGAAGAATAAAAAAGCAATTATTAGCAGTATAGAGCGATCTGGTTGGTTGATTCAAGGTCACTCGCTGTGTTATCTGTTCTATACTTTCACCCGATATCTCACTACAAAATCAGATACAACTCCTCAACTGTTTATAAAATATTCTCAATAAGTTTTTCACTTGACACGTCAAATATTTCTCTTGGATACTCTTCAGCAGTACGTGCTCATGACCCTCTGCATTATGATCTGATGTGAAATCGATCAATCCTGTGCAAAGCAATATTTGAAAATCACTCTAATGGTTAGTAGTGACTGACTAGACAATGGTACTGCCTAGAATTCTACTGAGAAAAAGTCTTCAGTGAGACCCACCAAGTAGTCGGGTGTGAGGACGAATAACATTGCCTAGAAGTCGAGCTAAATATCATGAATTGGTAGAAGTTAGAAGTCATAGGTCATAGATTCCACCTCACTGAATGAATGGCCAAGGATCTTGTCTCGCAAACCAAAGGTCCTATTTTCGGGTCATTGTAGGTTCATCATATATATCGCTGAAGAGCTTGAGACTAAGACGAAGCATCTGTTCAGTACTGTTTGGCTTTCTTACTGAATTTGCATCGTTTTCTAACCTGAAATTAATCGAATCTCTGTAAACCAATACTTAAAATGTAAGATTATGACCTCGAAATTCTCGTCTGCTTACTGTTAAAAATTTCAGCTGGAAGTTAGCGAAGGGAATTTTTTCTCACTAAAGTTATCTTCTTGCCAATTTGTGATAATTGGAAGTATTTTTCCCCGGTGGAGCGGACTAGATATACCGAATACATCATTCTACGATGTATACAATATACCACTGAGCGTAAGTTAGAGTATTACAGCCGAAGTCACAGTGAACTTGAGCAACCAGTCGTAATTCAGATGCGAAAAATGTCGCATAATCGTTAAGAATGTATTAAAAAACATTGCAAACATGATTTTACACTGGCTATTGTCTCATGTGTTTTAGGAATGTCTCTTAATTACCACAAGGAGAATTCACAGAGCAGCCATACCATGTGATATATATATATATATCATCCGGGTATTTGCAGATCATGGTGCTTTGGGATCCATTGGCATTCCTGACTTCAATCTTTAACCTCCTCCTAATCTTAACAATAACCCTAACTTTGAACCTATCCGCCAACCCTAACCCTGAACATTCATAGAAAAAAGTACTTGAGGAGTAAGTAGAATACTGGACCTACCTTGATTTGATTCGGAATGACTTTTTGTAGCGTCCAGTGAATCTGATTGGTTCTTGTAGACTAACTTTTGGCAAATGTTGACTCTGCGCATCGTACTTTAACTTTACATCACTGATAATAGCGGAGTATGTTATATAATTTGTAAAAATGTCTGTAAAATAAATTCCCCTCAGTGTTACAGATGCTATCCATAGTTTTAGATTCAGCTGTCACTGTGACAACTGTGAGCTAATTCTACTCAAAATCACTGCCGAATGTATACACTTAATAAATGAAAAAACCAACAGTGTGTTCTAGGTTTTTGCTTTTTGAACAAAGCAAGAATGACGAATGCCTACGAGGATAATATTAGCTCAGCGTTTATTATTTCTACGATTCTTCTCAAGCGCCTACAACCTGAACAATACAAAAATTATGAAATACAATAAAGATTTGAACTTGCTGTGACAAGGAGTAATAGATAGGAACTGTAAGTAAGTTGTTAAATTATGAAGAATTAAAAGGATTATTTATAAGGTAATTAGACCAATCCACTTGAGAACAGAGTTCAAGATTTTCGGGTAAAAAGAGAGTTTAGCAATGTAGTGGGTTGCGTAACTAAAGAAAATATGGTCTTACAAAATAGCGAAATATTGGGACCAGGATGAGTCATCTTCAGATGAAACAATAAAAGTTTATAAACAAGACAGGAGATATGGGAGAATACATGACGTAATAAAATGGTATGCTTAGTTGTTTAAGTTAAATCATCAGGGTGGTACAAAATTTACCACTGTCTCTTTCGAGGGAACATATCGCCTCCCGGGAAGGTGACAACCCAGGTTGGTTTAATTATCCCATAAACAGTTAATCCCATTAAGTCTTCATAATTTAACAACTTACGTCGTTCTGAACTTGCGTTACTAACAGTTCCTATCAATTACTCCTTGTCATAGTGAAGACAGTATGTTCAAATCTTTATTGTAATATATAATATTTGTATTGCTCAGTTTGTAGCCATTTTGAAGAATCCTCATAATAATCTGAAGTCACTAATGTAAAACAAATCACAGTAGGAAAAAAGGCAATCTACTTTCAGCTTGATTATAAAGGTGAAAATCATTGCAGCGATGATCAACAGAAGGCTGAGCAAATCACTAGCCATAGCCTATCCTACAGGTAAGCTCGTTCCCGTCTATCGAACAACTTGCTCTTTGATGCAATCAAAAATCGATAGATATCCTTCTCATGTTAACTTCAACTGTATATACAAATTTACATGTATCTGCGGGAGCAGTTACATTGGAAGAACAGAAAGAAGGCCATATCTACGATTTTCTGAACATGTACCAAAAAGCTTACGTCTAAAGGGAACAAATGCTTTAAACAGTGCCATCGCCAGGCATCTTCTTGACACGGGTCATGAGGTGGACGTCGAAAAGTCGTTCAAAATTATCAATAGGAAAAAGAGCTCAATTCTCCTTAAGTTTGATGAAACCATCTCCATCAAGCGCCTGAAACCTGATTTATGCGTCCAGAAAGAAGCGGTTATCAGTCTTTCTTTGCCCTGGTAACTGGATATTTTTCATCTCTCTTTCATCTGAATGCGAGATGCTGAAAAGTTTTCATTGTGTATGATTATTATTGTTCGGAATAGTGTTTAATATTGTATATATACATGTATATATTATTAGTGTATGCGTATATTGATCGATTGATTTTTGTTTAAAATGAACTCTGTGCAAGTATGTTAAAATTGTTTTTGTAGATATATTTAATAATGTCTTTGCCCTGTAAGCAGCTGACGAGAAGGCAACGAAATAAAAGATGGTGCCATTTTATTCTGCTAAAACTGTAGTTCTTGCTTTGTTCAAATTCATTAGGGGGAAAAATGTATGAAATTAGCGGTTAGCATAGGTATCACAGTGGTTAGGACGATCGCCGACCATGCACATGATCCGGCGTCCGATCTCCGGCCGACGCACACCTGATATCAATGGTTGGTCTGCTAAATTTTAGCTACCGATATCACATGCTGAAAATGCCATACTTATAAAAAGAGTACGATGTGGAATCAAGCTATAATAAAATGAAAATAAATGAAATAAATTCTGGTACGCATTTGTCGTTCGTGCTGTGTTCAAGCTTATTAATGGGAAGAAATGTATGCGGTTTTACCTCTTTCTCACGTTACTCCTAGTAACTCTAGTGAATTATGCAAGAATTTTTTTTCCAATGTCAGTAACGAAAGGTTTTCTTTCATTTCCTAGATGATATTCATGTAGTTGCCGGAATAAACACGACGATGATATTTTTGTCCTTGTCCATCAGTCAGTTTGAAACGTCTGCTAACTGCTGTATTTTATTTCCTGAAAACACAATAATCCACAGGTAATAAATGTCGCCAAACTTGGATTTTATCACCAGAAACTGAAGTCAACACGAAAATATGTTGAATACTGCTAACTGCATTTGTTTATTATTTACTGAATTGTTTTCCGTTGTTGACTTCGAGTTTACTACATCAGACAAGCTCAAAAACACGTGTTGTTTCGTCATCTACTTTACAACAAGACTGATTAAAGTGTCTAATTTTCTGTAGGAAATTATGTATCATTATTAGCTTACTTCGATACATTGTAAACACCAAAACATTACATTGATTACATTGAATCGAGGGAGGTTTTTGCGGGTAAACATTTCTATCACATGAAAACAATCCATTGCTAGTTGTAAACAGTTGATGAGGTATTAAAATAACTTTATTAGATTGTGTTGTTTGTATATGAACAGCTTTTTCGTTCTATTTCAACACCTTTAAGTTTGTTTCCATTCGATCAGACCTAAACTCTTCAAATTTTCGTCTACAAAAATAGATATTCAGTTGTTGTCCATCTGATGAATTTATTAGATGCATTTTATACTAATGCAAATGTGAACCAGATGAAATTCAGTCTCAGTTCTCAGCTGCCTACTCGAATTACTAGGCTACTTGAATTTCCATCTAACACAAAACATAAAATCTTCTGTATTTCTCATGTTTTAATCTATTCAGGCATATCCATGGGTCATGAAATGTACTCATGTACATTTTAAATTTGCTTTCAACTCATCATTCATACACATTTCTATATGACGAAAGAAAAATAGCAACGAATGCTTTTATTCTTCAGATCGAACAGCACTGCATCACATGATGAACTGTAGACTGCTATATTTGCTTGAAAATCCTGCTGTATGCAAAGTAAGCTGAAACATTCTTTGTACTGTGTTAACCTTTGGTGTGGAATAAAGCTGTTATTGTTATTAATATTATCATTTGCAGGAGAGCGAAATTCGAAATGTTATTTGAGACATACTCATCTCAGTTATGTAATAATATCCAGATGAAATAAGCAGTGACATTCAGTTTCAGTTGACTAAAACCTCAAACAAACTGCAAAAATATACATCCATGCTATACCTACATTCCATGAAAATGCAACGTCAAGCGTAAAATCGACATCTATTCACAGGTATTGTTTGAAAATTACTCAATGTGAAGAAAGAAGTCATTTGCTCATTTAATTTTCATGCTTTACTTTTTTCCGGTCAAAAAAATTTATTTTCTTACCTGAAAATTATGCTCAGAGGCTTTTAGAGGTTATGGGAATGTCAATCAGCATGGTTTTCTATCTGTGTGTTGATTTACAGACGATGTAATTAGTTTTTTACCAGTCTGTATATAGGGTAAATATGTTCTTTCTGGTCAATGCTCGATATTTGTTCGTTCAACTGATAATAATTTCATTTGACCTACACTTCTTTACAGCAAATTAGAACTGTAACATATGTTCAGTTCACTATATATCTACATAGATAACAGTATTATAGGAAACAAGAATCATTGTATGACGAGAACATTTTTGTCATTCCTTTCGTGTTCAGAATGAAACATACAGCTTCAAGCTTCAGACTTGAAGTTTCAGTGGCGGTGTTGTTCTTTTCAAAGACAGGTTACGTTACCGCACTCGCGTCCAACGTTACCTCTTCACTGAACTTACTACCGACTAGTAGGCAAGGATAAGGAGATGAGCCAACTGAAATCGAACCTCACACTATTCGCCTTGGATGGTGAGAACATTAAGATTTAAATAGTTTTGAGTGATTACAAATACAGACGACGGAACATATTTTTTATTAAAAACAATAAAAAAATAAAATTAAATAATTTCGTGTTCTCATTCAAACAAGGATGATTGTAATGTCTGATTTTCCATGGGAATTAATGTATCATTATTAGCTTACGTGGATTCATTGTAAACACCAAACATTACACTGATTAGAATGAAGGGAGGTTTTCACGGGAAAACATTTCTATCAGACGACAATAATCCATTGCTAGTCGTAAACAGTTCATGAGATATCAAAATTACTTATTTAAATTTAATGTTGTTTGTGCATAAACAGATTTTAAGTTCCACAGCATCACTTTTATTTGATTTCATTTGATCATAGCTTAACTTTCTAGCTTGTAATCCACAAAAATAGATATTCAGTCGTTGTCCAACTGAAAAATGTATTAGAAATGGTATTATTTCATTAAATTGTACTTCCATTCACCCTGTGAATAAATTATTCCAGCTTGTATTAATCATGTTATAAATGTCTAAAGCAAGTTCACTTTTAACAGTTTGAAAATTTTTGGACTTTGGGTATATGATATTCATTATTAACCATCTTCTGAAAGGATGGACAGTTAATTTCACTGTTTCCATTTCTTCTTTCTGATCATGGCTTTTTTTTCATTAAATAATCAAGCATTGCAGACGTTTAGTTGTAGGCACATCAGTATTCATCATGTTGACAATAGTAGAATTTCGTTCATGTGTATAATTTGTACATTTAGGAAGAATTGATAGCTTCAGTTGATGTAGTTCTGTTAACGCATTATTTCGACTGAATGCTTCATTACACTTTCTTCTACTTCGATGAATAGAACAAAGTCTTAATTTGATTTTGATGAATTATATATGTCTGTGGACGAATTATCCTCCTAATACAGAAATGGACTGACTTCATGCATTACTAGTCATGTAAATGATTCTTCAGTGTAGGCGAATTAATTTTGAAATGATGCAGATGGACAGTAGCTCGGGTAGACGTATTTTGTGGTCGTTGTGGAGTTCCATGTGGATGTTTTGTAATGACGTCAGAGCTGAAGGACAACATGAAAATTTGTCACTCAATGCATCTGGTTCAGAGAAAAGAATTATAACACTCAAAACAGTTATATTGTTTCTATAATAATGATTTTGTGAATAAAATGTTGCTTTTAAGGTAAGGGGCAATAAATAAATGTTGGAATGAAAATCTTGACAGTTGTAGGATTTGTGGTACCGCTTTCCAAAATACTAGTCTGATGTCCCCTCAAATCAGCTACTAGAACGTACTTCTGACCATGTCATCATTCCTTCGCAATTATCTTCAATCAGTAAGCATTACGTCCGTCATAGACTTCCACGGCCGTTTTTTGATTTGACACTAGTAACTAGTGTGATGTGTCTAGTCCTCTTTTTGATGCAGACTGAATTCTATCAGTCAGGTTGTAATGTGGCCATCATTCTAGGTAGCTCGCCATCACGGTGCACATCGGTTTGATGATATTAAATGGTCGGAGGCAATCGGCCACAGGAAGCCTTGGACCTAGGTTTCATGCTAGTTGGCACTCGTCAGCAAGGCGTACCTCCAACCTTGAAGGAACTCTTGTCCCTTCTGAGGTTCAAACCCGCGTCACCTAGTGCTGCAGTCAAAGACGTTACCACTGAGCTATTCAGACCCTAGTTACTAGTGTCAAATCAAAATATCCACTACAGTTCTACAGGAGGTCAATCGTGAGTCCGAATAGCTCAGTGGTAACTTCTCTGACTGCAGCACTGAGGGACGCAAGTTCGAACCTCAGAAGGGACATGAGTTCCTTCAAGGTTGGAGGTACGCCTTGCTGACGAGTGTCAACTAGCACGAAACCTAGGTCCAAGGCTTCCTGTGACCGATTACCTCCAACCATCTAATATCACTTCTACGGCCGTTTTAGATAAACTCATTTTCAAGTTATACAGCGGCTGTCTTCTTTCCAATCATATACTATTATTACTGACAGACTTCTGTTGTTGTTTGTTTTTCTGCGTCAAAATTTCTGTAGCGACTGGGTTGATTCTTAGGGGTAGGTTCTCTAGCACCACACTCAATCCTACCTCCTTTTTAAGGATTAGAACCATCTGGTAAACGAATCAACCTGCAATTTAAGGATCACATGACCAGAAAGGATTACTAACGAGGAACTTCGATAGGCAACGGACCAGCCAAGAACTTATTGTCCGACAAATATCCTGAAAGAAATAGAGAGATGGATTGGACACACGTTGAGTGACATTTGAAAAAGGGAAGCAAGACGTTGAAATTAGTTCCAAAGGTGACAGGGAGGGGATGAAAGCTTATGGACAATCGCAATGGCAGTCAAACAGGACAGCAGAGAACAGGATGTAATGGAAATATACTTTTGAAGCCATATGTTCTACCAAAGAAATAATGATGATAATAATAACTGACAAGAAGAAGACCTAGTTATACACTTATAGGGATTACAAACGGACAGTAAAGTATCATTCTTCAATATGACAGCTTGGCATTACCGTTGGAAACTGTAGTGAGATGATCTTGTTAACAAATATATCTGCACTTACTAGCGGGTAGAGCACTGGATGGCCTCTGATTTGAATCCATTCGTGAGCCAGATTATTATTCTACCTTCGATCAAAACACATGAGGTAATTAACGGTCTGATTAGGTAGGCCTATCTCAAATATATTCTTAAAATAAATGGTAATTGTCTAAAAGGTGTTTTTAATTCGTCTGATTAACATATCGCTATTGTCACTACATTTGCCTGTCTCGTAGGTAATTAGTTCTATAGTCACACGTCATATGCTCTTTAGCGCATTATACCTTAACTGATGAAAACGCTGAAGCATAAAATAACATTCACTTGCAAAATCACTGTCTGTTGAGTTGATATCACTGAATGACAGATTGTTTACGAAAGCTGAAATATACTTTGGGCGTAGAACAGGGCTTGTAAAAAGTGTTGTATAATCAAATATATATTCAAACAAGCATTTAATTATTACAAAGAAATCCTAGACACTAATGTTATCTGTCAGTTTTTTTGCCAAAATGAATTAGACAGACGATGAATTTTATTCATTATAATAAAGGTTTTGTTTTGTATTTCCCAATGAATGAAAAACAAAACGATATTGTTGTTTTTACTGACTTTTCGCTATTTAATGCTGCTGCTAATAGCTTTAACAAAGTAGTGATATTAAACCAGAATTTACAATTTATGCAGAACAACTTAATCATCGTTCCTCAGCAAAAATGACTCCATGCTGAGGAACTATGATTAAGTTAGTATAAATAAGCTGGGATTTTGTAAATTCTGGTTTAATAACATTTTGATAAAGCTATTAACAGCATTAAATAGCAAAACGTCAGTAAAAACTATAAATATATATAAACATATATAAATTAACTGTCCATCCTTTCAGAAGATGGTTAATACAAGCTGGAATAATTTATTCATAGGGTGAATGGAAGTACAATTTAATGAAATAATACCATTTGTAATACATTTTTCAGCTGGACAATGACTGAATATATATCTATTTTTGTGGATTACAAGCTGGAAAGTTAAGCTATGATCAAATGAAATCAAATGAAAGTGATGCTGTGGAACTTAAAATCTGTTTATGCACAAACAACATTAAATTTAAATAAGTAATTTTGATATCTCATGAACTGTTTACTACTAGCAATGGATTATTGTCGTCTGATAGAAATGTTTTCCCGTGAAAACCTCCCTTCATTCTAATCAGTGTAATGTTTGGTGTTTACAATGAATCCACGTAAGCTAATAATGATACATTTATTCCGATGGAAAATCAGACATTACAATCATCCTTGTCTGAATGAGAACACGAAATTATTTAATTTTATTTTTTATTGTTTTTAATAAAAAATATGTTCCGTCGTCTGTACTTTGTAATCACTCAAAACTATTTGAATCTTAATGTTCTCACCGTTCAAGGCAAATAGTTCGAGGTTCGATTTCAGTCGGCTCATCTCCTTATCCTTGCTCAGTTGGTATTAAGTTCAGTCGAGAGGAAACGTTGGACGTGAGGGTGGTAACGTAACCTCTCTTTGAAAAGAACATCACCGCCACTGAGACTTCAAGTCTCAAGCTTGAAGCTGTATGTTTCATTCTGAACACGAAAGGAATGACGAAAATGTTCTCGTCATACAATGATTCTTGTTTCCATATAATACTGTTATCTGTTTGAATATATATTGAACTGAACATATGGTGCATTCCTAATTTGCTGTAGAGAAGAGTAGGTCAAATGAAATTATTATCAGTTGAACGAACAAATATCAAGCGTTGACCAGAAAGAACATATTTACCCCATAAACAGACTGGTAGGAAATTCATTACATCCTCTGTAAATCAACACACAGATGGAAACCATGCTGAAAGGCATTCTCATTACGTTCAAAAACCTCTGAGCATATTTATCAGAATACCGAGAAAATATATTGCATTCATCAAGGAACTCTACTCGGACTCATGGGGCCAGACGAGAACTTACGGCGAGTTTTCATTTGAACTGGTGACAACTAGGTGTGCTCAACAGGGATGGTCGCTATCTCCATTTCTCTTCAATTTCATAATAGACTTACTAATGGAATGAACCCTTACTCACTTCAGCGACTTGTGGATTGACTTGTCACCACCAGGGAATAATCTCGTTGACTAAGAATATGCAGACGATATAGTCCTCCCTCCAAGTTTAAGACGCTGACAAAATTGCACAGAGTCTTTCGAAATCGTTGAGCTGCAATCTGCGAATGTTTGGCATGCGAATCACCTCCGCCAAATGTAAGATGAATAGGCTGCAGGACTGGACTAAACCCCATTGGCTCCTAGATTAGAGATAGAGAGTGAAGTGGTTGGTGGAGCGTGTTAACTGCTTCAATCACTTCGGAAGTTACATCATCCAATGCCGGTGGGTGGATCTCTAACATTTTAGCACATATACAGTAGGCCGTTTCGGCATACTGCCGTGACATGCCATCTCTGACGTACATGTTATTCACCTGTCGACCGAAAAACGCTTCTACTGCTCAGCAGTTCACTCTGTGACATGAAAAAGCCTCTTGTTGTCTTAGTTCATAGGTATCTGTGTTCCATGTCTTATGTTAAGTGGCATAATAAGGTGAGTAATATTGAGGTTAGTCTCGAAGTGTTAGGTGAGCAAGGAGATTCAATCGACGAGGTTGTGAAAACGAATCGATTGAGATGGTTAAGACATGTGTTACGCATCCCTATATATCTTCTCTATGGAGCAGTGTTAGTTGACACAGATTAGACCAGACTGGAGAAGAGCTAGTGGTGGTCGAAGCGAAACCCAGCATCAGTCAATGAAATCTCCAACAGTTAGTTTAAGTCAGCCACATAGAGAGGTGTGGAATTCATGACTGGTTACGTTCCTCGGGACGGTGAACTCCAATGAAGCCTGGAGGAAATTGGTGATATGGCTTAAAATCGTTTTCAATGATGGCGCAGATGCATCCACTCCTTGTAACTTGCAATACGCAAAAAACTATATTGTTCTTCGACATCATTATTCTTTTTTCCCCATCTCTCTCTTCACTATCTCTTTTTTGTGTTTCTTTTTACTTTCTTCTCTGGATTAGTGTGCTGAGTGAAATGCGGTGACTCGAACTGCTGTTCTAAATTGAAACCAGTCAGCCAGTCAGTCAGTTGAGGTTAGAGTAAAACTTGCAGCGATTCAAACGGGCAGCATCTTTTTGAAATGCTGAGTAATGTGATTATCATCGCCAAGTTATATTCATCAAAAGTCAATAATTCATCAGAGTTAGTGGATCCTATAACTGGTACTCATGGATTACCGTCCAGAAATTAATAATATCCTGCCATAAAATCTCTGTTACCTGCCTCAATTTACCTGAGGCCTATTTCGCAGAATATTGAAGACATAGATCCTATATGATTTACTTTTCTTCTACATATAACCAGTAAACATTTTTATACTATACATGTCATGTTTTACCTAGAAGTACATGACTGGTCGGTTCAAGATCATTTGACCGTGGTATTTATTCCTTACTCTTGCCCAATATCTGATATTGTCTTCTTCCTATTGATTGTTTCATGCACACCTAGTGTTTCTAAAGCCTTAAACTGCTACCATTATTTACAGTACCGCAATGTTTGTATTTCCCTCACTTATGATGGCTAAACCGTATTGACTGTCTACTGTTTTATCTTATCAATGAAATTAGTGTCTTTCAAGGTCATTCGAAATGTGCATATGTGAAATTACTGACAAGCCTTTCAACTGTTGATTCAGTAGAGTGAAAACTGTCTTGTCAAAAGTCTGTTTTCGTTCTTTGTTACTTCGCGTGTCAGTGGTATCGTGTCATGTTGACTGTCGTTGAGAATAGTGACTGGAAGTTCGTTAGCGCAAGAGACTCGTAAACTATCAAGTTGTATTGAGAGTCCTACCAGATTGCTTTTAAACACCTTCAGATGCTGCACAATATGACCAGTGACTAATGGATAGTCCTGTTTTCGAAATAATTAGGTAGCTGCCTAATTGAATCCACAATTGAATTTCCATACTTATTAGCACAAAATGCCAAATATACTTTACATATTCAATGAAGTAGAAACTTCTTCTGAGTTTATGAGGATTTCCTAAGTTTTCTAAGCCGTTCTTTACCTCCAGTCGATATTATTTCAAGAATGATTTGGAACCAATGAGGCATCGAAAATATTAACCTGAATTCATGAATAAGGATTATAAGTAAATGGAAGACAATTATTCACTTTTTACTGACCCTCTTTCCATGACAGATGATGTCAATCTGTGAGGAAATCATCTCTGTCTGATACTTCCTCAAACGATAACTTTAATATTTTGGTTACCTTACCGGAGTAATATGCATAATGTTTAATCTCTCCTAAGACTTCATCCGTTTTCAATGAGTATATCTTTTATTTCGAAAATGGTCGAGATTTAATAACATAAAGGAGATGTTATTCGACAAACTGACTTCATTTCATCACTTTGCACAAAGATAGAGAGGTGGCAGTGTCAATAAAATCCAAATATGTACTCTGAGTTATTCAAAATAGGAATTCAGCATGTCCTGTATATCAGGTACTTGTAATAAAATGGTATTCAACGTACATTCTAAAAATTGGTGCGTGAGATTTAGAAGAATGTAGCAGATATAAGAATTATGTTTCCAACTGTAGAGTATTCATTGACTGTTTTTATTCCCTTGAGTTCCCAGTGGAAAACTGCACTTCAACAGCATGCCTTCATTTCACCATGTTCGCTGCAGCTTTCTTTACGTGGCTCCACGATTGCCCATAAGCCGTCATCTGCTTCTGACACAGTCTCCTCCATGTCAGCAACGGATCACAGCATGACTCGAAGTTTTTCACTCGCGTTCCACTCAAGTGATTGCCTAGTGCTTGATGTCATTCATATGTCTCCTCAGTATGTGTCCTATCCATCTCTATTTTCTCTGCATATCTGAGGAACGACAGATTCTTGGTTGGTTTGTTGCCAGATTATTAAAGTGATAAGTATTTCGAAAATGTGAAAATATGGCAAATACTTGCAAGCATATTAGTCACGTAAAAATTAAATGCTCACCCGATAAAAATCTACCGAAATACCGGCCCAAAACTCTATAAAACTTCAGTTGGAAAAGTTGAAGATCTTCTGAAACATCGAGTTTCTTCAGGAAAAAAGTGTTTCAGTTTAATGTGGTGTTGATTTGTATATTCACAATATGCCGAGTAGTGTAATACTAAGAAAATACTTACAAAATTGGCAGAAGGTGGAATTCATGGGCCATTGGATCGGGTCCCAGTGGCTTAGTGGTCTACGAGCTGGCTAGCCTTATAACCAGAAGGTCCTGGGTTCGAACTTTTGTGGAACTTACTGAGGAGCCCTGAACTCGGACAGAAATTATGTCCAGTACACCCTGCATGTTTTCCAGTGGTACTGTAACTGATGTCAGCTCATGATGAAATCTTGCAACTTACAAAACAATTGATTTATGATATTATTTGACTCAGTGAGAAATGTAGTCATCATTTTATGACAACAAATGGTGAATACATGAGAAGTTGAAACCATCAGTCATCAGATGAGTAGGTAGGTGTAAAATAATTTATTTGTGATGCGCAATGGAAAAATTGTCTGAGAAATCCATACTGAGCGATTAATTTATTTATGATAATTCTACTAATTTTGATATTTTATCTAAATTTGTATTTTGTAATCTCATTTGCAATTTTCCCTTAGGCTAAAAGTTGTTTTTCTTACATTTTTATATCCCTGTTGACTGAATCCTTATTACTTGTCTTCGTACTTGTTTAGTCTTTAGTTTAAACGCGTCTCTTTGTGGTTGTGCCATAGTGTTGATAATGGGTTGTTTTACGACTGTGATTTTTCAGACATTTATTCCCCTTAACGTATTTGAGTAAAGCAGGAACAATAGTTTGTGCAGAACAATAAGGTACCATCATTTATTTTAATGGCTTCTCATCGAGTGCTTATAGCCTAAATAAATTATTATTAAGTTCATGTACAGAAAAGTTTTAATATACCTACAAATTTTGAATGGTTCAGTTGACAGGAAGCTCCGTACTTAGTGAACAGTGCTCAGAAAACTGCGTTTATGTAGTTTTACACAGGCAGTTCAATATAATGAAGGTTTTTCGTATTTCCCCAATGTATGAAAAGCAAAACGATATTGTTTTCACTGACGTTTTGCTGTTTAATGCTAATAGATTTATCAAAGTATTATTAAACCAGAATTTACAAAATCTCAAATTATATATAACATGAGAGCTTGAAATTCTGTCTGGAAAGTAATTATTTTACATTTAAGGGGAATTTATATAGGCAGACAAATGGTGTTGCTATGGATTCACCAGTTTCCCCAATAATCGCTGACCTTTTGTAGTGCTAAAACGAGATCTACACAGTTCATTCCTAGAGAAAATAAACAGTCTATCTCACAGATTCCAGTTTACGTCGGAAACATAATGAGAAATCTGTGAACTACCATTTCTACATTGCCTAGTTAAGAGGAGGGAAAACGGAAATTTTAGTATATCTATATTCAGGAAGAAAGCCCACTCCAATAAATATTTAAACTTCGGATCATCACACCCCATCAGCGCAAAAGTATCAGTTGTTTCAAGTCTTCTTTGACACGCACACTCGCTGATAACGGATGAGAAAGAAAAAGAAGAAGAAATATCAAACATTACTGAGACTCTCAAGCATAACAATTACCCTAAGTACTTCATCAAAAGTCAACACTGACATTAAATGTGATCGAAAGCGTATTCTGAAAACATGGACATCAACAGTTGTCATTCCATTTGAGCGTAGACGTCAGATGATATCAGAAGAGTACTCAGTAAACACGACGTCAGAGTTCTTCTTCCAAACATCAGACACACTACGCAGCAGCCATTTCCATATAAAAGAGAAAATCCCTGAAGATCCTCTATCTGATTGTGTTTGTCAAATAAAATGCTTGGAATGTGATGCCATATAGTTTGGATAAACATCACGAGAAACCAAATTCAGAAGAAATGAACACTGTAGAACATCTGTTAGACCATCGAAAAGTCCGGTTGAACTAGAAAAGCTTGAAAAAAAATAAGCCATAGGTCGTCTACACGCTTTAGAATCAGGCCACAAAATTGATTTTGACAATATTGAAATAAAAGTCAATCTGAACGAAGAATATTCTTTTCAATAATTTCTCTTCAGGTTCTTACAATTATAAAATATAATATTTGTTGTCGTTACAATAAGGCCAGTTACGCGGCAGATACATTTTTTAACGTAAAATAAGCTCAGTATACACACTTCTTTAGCTTTGTACCGATGAAATACAAACGCAATCTGATCAGATGCTTAGCATTTAGAGCAAGGTCGATTTGTTCCGAAGACTGTGTAGAGAAAGAACTCCAGGTCATCCGAGACATTCTAAGTGAGAACGGATATCCAGAGAAGTTCATTAAAGCAAACATAGGTTACAATAGCCGTAAACATGAACTGACAACGGTGGAGAAAAAGCCTCTGTTTTTACGTCTCTAATTCAAGGGAGATACTCCTGCGGAGATTCTATCGCAACGTTTAACCAGGGCGATCAAGAAAACTTTCTACTCTGCACGTCTGTGTCTATCCTTCAGTAGCCGTCCAATGTTCACCCAGCAACTCAAAGATGTTTTACCTAATCTTAGCTCTTCTTCGTGCATATACCATTTCAACTGTTCCTGTGGTTCAAGTTATATAGCGTGCACGATTAGGCAGGTTCGTCTACGGGTTCGAGAACATTTACCAGCTTGGTTCAGTAGGGGGGAAATTAAGTGCATAAAAAGCTCGATCCTGTCACACTTGGTCGATACTGGACATCATATCGATGTCAACACATCATTCAGGGTTATATACCGAATTCCGAAGTCGTTATCACGTACAGTTCGCTTACGTCTTCTACACATAGCTGAAGCTGTTGCAATAAGATCGACTAAACCGGAACTTTGTATCCAAAAAGAACACGTCCAGACGCTGTTCTTACCGTGGCCAAACTTGGATTGATCATTCTTCTTCTCACCAAGAGTGCTCCTTCCCCTTAACCCTCTTGGCCTTTTTTTTTCCTTTGCTTATTATTACAATTATTATTATTAATATTATTATTATTCCTCATAATTTATGCCCTTCATGCAAACATTCTCTCAATACCATAGAATTTTTTTTTCGTTTATACTATCCGGACTTATTATTAGTGATATTATCTCTTTTCTCAATATATGCCTCCACCTGTTTCATTTCACATATTCGTTATCTCATTATGAACCTCCCATTGCAGTCTTACTATCTCCTGTTTAACACAGACCACTTTGTACTAGCCACTCACCTGACACCTTTTATAACCTTGAACTGACTTGTCAATTTTCCTACCCCCACTCTGCAAATCTATTATGATTAATCACCATTGTCTCCCGTTTTACAATATTTTGTAATCGAATTCAGCCTAGCACGTTTGTCACACAAATACGACTATTTATTTTGACACCCCATAACTAATCTGTTATTCTACGTTAAAAAATGTATCTGCCGCGTAACTGGCCTTATTGTAACGACAACAAATATTATATTTTATAATTGTAAGAACCTGAAGAGAAATTATTGAAAAGAATATTCTTCGTTCAGATTGACTTTTAATTCATAATATGGGAATTTTCCACACTATTAAATATTGAAATAATCCAGAAAAGGCATTTCAGAAATCACAAGATCGTCTAACATCATCAGAAGCACTTCATATCAAATGGAATACGAATTTTCTGAATAGAACTGAATGATGGACTAAAACATAATTTCACCTGGTTACAACAACCCCCATCCGCCACGCAATGACAAAATCAACACAAATGTGATAAGCAGTTTCACTTTGTAAACACATTCTGCATTTATGATTTTACACACTTATGAAATCCAACAATCTACACCTTGTTTTATTATCATTATCGATTGGCCCGTCTGAAAACGCAAACATAACCCAATGCTAAGGAAAGATGAACAATCTGTAATATATAAGCTGAGAACTTGTAAATTCTGGTTCAATATCACTACTTTGCTATAGCTATTGGCTGCAGAATTGAATGGTGAAACGTCAGTAAAATCGACAATATCTTTTTGTTTTTGATTCATTGGGAAATACAAGAAAACGTTATTATAATTAATATCATATACCATATTCCCTAATTTGTTCAATCTATTGAAAGTGAACTTGGTTTGAACATATATAACAAACACATTTTAAGATTAAATCAAGTAAATGTATACATACAATGGCAAAGGAGTTACGTAATAAAGACGAGAGTTGCTTAAAATGATTATTTGGGCAACAGTGTAGGGAGTTCAGCTCAGATCACAAAAACAAGTGTCAAGCAAAATTACACCATACCGAAGCAGAGGAGGTGATGTCTAATTCAAAGATTACCTAATCAAATGAAAGAGAGAATAAAAACATCCAGTCACCAGGATGAGCAAGGAAAGACTGAGAACCTCTTCTTCTGAAAACATAAATCGGGTTTCAGACGTTTTGAATGGAGACTGCTTCGGCGAATTCGAGGGGAATTCAGCTTTTCTATCTATTGATAGTTTTTGGGTAATTCACGATTTCTACCACATGACCCGTATCAAGGAGATGCCTGGTAACGACACCATTGTGAGCGTAAGCTTTTCGGTGCATGCTGAGGAAATCGGGGGTGTGCTCTTCTTTCTGTTCGCCTAGTGTAACTGCGACTGCTAATATTAATAAATTCGCATACACAGTTTGAGGTAACATAAGAAGGGTATCTGTCGAATTTTGACTGTACCAAGGAACATGTTGTCCGATAGATGGGAACCAACTTAGCTGCATGACTGATTTTGACTACTGACGTACTCAGTCTTCTGCTGACTGCAATATTTTCTTCTTCAAAATCGAGTTGAATGAAGGCGGACATTTTTCATTACTGGGATTTGTTTGATATTTGAGTCATCACATCTCCAATATTTGTTAATGAATTTCTTAGGGTAATCGTTGTTTTTCAGCATCTTTTTGAGTATCGTAAATTCTTCCTCTAATTTCTCTGCAGAGCACATTTTTCTAGCTCTATATTACAGAGATTCGACTAGTACGCGTTTAAAGCTATTTGGAGAAAAACCATTAAAATATAGGTGTTGGCCTTTCTATGTAGGCTTTCGGTAAATTGACTTCTGTAGACTACCATTTTCTAGGCATTGCATGACAATGACGAGGAAGTGGAACGTTCCATCATTTTTTATCTTCCAAAGTAAATTCAACTTTGGAATGGGCGTCACTGAATAATCTGAGTAAGTGTGAGGCATGACTTTGTCTGTTGCAAAGTTCAAATGTGTCACGTATCGACAATAAGAAGTTGTTTCGTCAATTGCATGCTTCAACTTCGTTTTGTCAAGATTGGACACGAGAGTGATCTCTTAAAGAACAGTACTTACACAATCTATGTGGCCGTAAAGAGTGTTGTCAAACTGGAATTGAACACCCATGGTACACATTAGCAGTAGGAGTTCGATAGAATATCCGACTGCTGACAAATGATCTCAATGGTTTCATTGACTGGGGTCCGTGTGAACAAGAAGATTGCATCCAATGACGCCATAAACTTATTTGAAACGTTCATGTGATTCACGCTTTTGGTGAAATGAAATGAATTTTTATTGTATACAAAATAGAGGTTGACAAATGGTCCTCAACTTCTCTGCAAGCCAACAAGAAACCTAGTGCTTAGGTCAGTTGGTCTTAGAAAGGCTGATTTCGTTTGGGTGAGTCAGCGTCATTCTCACCTTGAAATCTCTGTGAGAGTTGACTGGTGTGTGATTCTTGATGACAGAGTTCTGGTCCCACTTTTCTGGGAATATTTCCCTTAATTCTTAAGTGCTTTCTACGGTTAACTTTGGTTAAAGAATTCTGGTATGTACAACTAGTTTAGTAGCTGAGGTCTAATCTGATCTGTACAGCTGACAGACAGTATTGTTGAGGCATTTTTGAGAATTTGATATGCCATTATTATTTTAAAGTGCCACAGATTTTATCACAAATAAATAGCCTTTTGCTTTCGTTGGGGCACTCTGTGACTGTGAACAACTCAAGGAAGATATGATCAGCTATGCAGTATAACGCAAAGATTGGTTTCCCACGTCCTGACCACAACATGTCGGATCAATACAGAATGGTGGGTAATGCTTCAGCGTATTATCTCAAGGGCTTTTACTCCAGGAGGATTATTGATGATTCAGAATGCTTCATTCTTCCCTTGTTTTTGGTTACCTTTTTTTGTTTTTGTCGTTCATAGAAAGAATTTAATCCAGAGATGTAAGATGGAATGGATCAAATGGAACTTAAGCAGTGTGTATATATGCCTTCAGTTTTATATTAAATCGAGCACCTTTTAAGATTAGTGTTCCTGATATGACAGTGCCATATATCAAGTGGTCCACGAGTGAAATTCACCGAAGCCTTTCAAGTGAATATAGGAGTAAGACAAGGCTGACTAACATTACCCTCAATGATATTCCTAATTGTGGTGGACTTGGTCATGTGTTACACATTGGGGAGCCAGAAGACTGTAGAGGGTCTAGACTTCGTAGACGATTTATGTCTAATGTCACACAAACTCGAGGACTTACAGGCGAAAACCAGTAAACTGTTAGCAAAAGCAGCAAATACAGAACTTCAGAGGTGATAAAAATAACCAACCAACAAAAACAATTACCAATCACTATCAACGGGAGAACTTTGCAGGGTATCAATTCCTTCTGTTTTCTAGGAAGAATCGTTTCAACTACAGGCGGATGATACAGATGAGAATTTCAAACGCAATCACGATGAGGAAGGCAAGACAGAACTTTATCACCCTGAAATCAGTTGGAAAATCGGTTGCACTCAGCATAGAGAACGAGTTTCAGATTTGCAACAAGGATGTTAATTCAGTTCATCTATATTATTCAGAAAATTGGCCCATCATGAATAGCATCTGCAACTAGCTGAGGAACTTTATCACCAACTTCCTTCGACAGCTCCACACTGAAAACCAACTGGTTGGAAAGAATTAATATAAGAAACTCTGGGAATGGATTTATCAAGAACCTGTGGCACAACAAATATGTAAAAGGAAATGAAGATCAATCGGACAAACTGAGCGGAACGTTGACTGACATCGCTCGCCAGGCAAGCACTCGAGTGGAACCTGAATGGGAAACAACGAATTGGGTTGGTGTGTGAAGTTGACTAGTCAGGAAGATCTTGTGAGGAGGGGATGAAAACTTATGGACAGTAATGGGGTCAGTTGGAATGAACTGTAGAAATCAGGACTAAATAAAGATGTGCTATTGGAGCCGTATATTTCACTGAGAACCTAGGGGAGTAATAATAATAATTTCTGATATTATCTTATAGCTGTTAAGCAAATTCAAGATGAATGCATAAACAGTGTTTCAATGTAGCATATGCGTATAATGAAAACTCCTCTATCGCTTTTTTATGCCCATAGGCAAGGTGAACACGTGAACGAAGCAACTAGTTATCCGTATTCATCATAAAAGTTCTCATTAAAAAGCTACAGTAGGGAAATAAGCTTCCTCTCACAAACAACAATTGACAGTATGTCGTCGGTTATTTTCAACAGGCCTCTATGGCTTCAACTATCCATTAGAAAAAGGCTGAAATGAGAGGATTCATAATCGCATAAACAAAGAAGGTGACGTTTCAAGTATGTTTTTCCAGTGTACACTTACGAACGACACTTTCAGGGTTCCTTTTCTGTATATCTCTACAAATTATGCAGTCAACCTTAATGCGAACATTATACGCACAAGGCGAATGATTCTGTCTAAATAAGTTTCCTACTTGCTCATATGAGACTATTAAATGAGAATAGAAATTTCGTTCAAAATGTGACCACATTTTATGATTCACATTATTGCAGCAAGTAAAATGACTAAAAGGAGATATAAAATCTTCAAATTATTATTTGACCGTCCCGTTAATTGACTTCAATGGAATCACATTCGCTGTCACTTCTGTCTTCAGATTGAAGTATGGGCTGAAGATGATGCCTAGTAAGTCAGTGAAAGCTTTGCGAGTAAGCCATGCAGCTCGGAGAACACAACTATATCCAAATCATACATCTGAGGTACAAATCTGCTCCATTATATGTTTGCGCCTAGTAAAGACTCTCTGACGATGTCGTAAGTCTAACAACAATAATGTAGTAGATAGCGAAAGAAGTAAGGACATGGGGTTTTACCTTTTGAGGCCTCGTCGGTTAAATGCACTTATATCTTAAGTGAGTATTGGCGTACATGCTGAGATGTTGACTTAGTACCCAAAAGTCAAAAGAATATGCGCAAGGCGGTTGGTCGAGGAGAACCATCTTCCGAGTTTAAATTAATATTGATTACATTTTAATAATATTGAAGATATGGGGAACTTGTGATAATGTTTATTTCCTGTGTTAATAAATAACCAACTCTAATATTTGTTAAGCAATATTTAGCCCGATAACTCAGAAAAGCATTTAATATGTCACAGGTAATAGTAATTCAGACATGTAATGATAACTGGTTTTCATGAACGTCATATTCTGTGTTCATTCTATAGGTTAGAGTGTAAAATACAACTAAATACAGTGAAAGATTCAGTTTATTGAAGACACTGTTGGACTTCCCGAAGTCTCCGACTGAGGGTAGTGTTTTCTGTCACTTTTAGTCAAAGAGAAAAGAACTCAGTTGCACTTTCTGTCCTATTTTTGAATGAAAGATGAACTAACTCGATTACTCTTAGCTTAGTCAGTGATTACTTGAGTAGATTATTATTATTATTCCTTGGAGTTCACAGAGGAACATCTGCATTTCTCCTTGTTCTCCGCATTCCTGTTTAGATGGATCCATAATTGTTCATAAACTTTCATTACCTTCTCACATGACCTCCTCCATATCACTTTTGAACCAACGTCCAGCTCGTCGTTTCGCGTTCGCTGGTCAATTTTAGGATGTGGCGCATGATGTCACTCAGTGTTCTCCTCACCATGTTTCCAGTTCACATATGAGCATGTGATGTAGTAATATATAGGAAAATGATTTGAACAATAAATAAGGGTGCTGGTTTGATGCTACTGAAAATGTGAATGCTTGTCATTTGCAGAACAAGCTGACTTCCACGATACTTACTTTATGAGCAAAATGTTCACCAACCAATTAAAAATTTAGTTTACACCTAGTAAATATAATTCCAAAGTTTCTACTGCAAAGGATTCTACAAAAACTGACGTTTAAAAATGACACGAAATAATTCAACACCCATATATTTAGAAATGCATTTTAATGCTTTATATATTTCAATAAATGTCTTAAATATATTTCTCAGACATTTCAAATCTTCTTGAGGTATTCGAGTGAAAAGTGAGTCCACTCTCTATTCTAATTCATTTTAATTTTCTTATTTTTTCTTCTTCTTCCAAGTAGAATCAGTGGGTTTAGTAGCAGTCTCTTATAACTGGCTCCATAAGCGCTCACCATTCTCCTCAACACGCCATCACTTCCGTGTCACCCAATGACCTATGCTCAGTTTGTCGTTGCCCATTAGGGTTATACTCGAAGTCCTGCAGTGCGATGTCACTCAACAGTGTCCTGATCTTGTTTGTGCAATCCATGTGAGACTATTTTTACACATTTCTTGGGCAGTGGGTTTTGGGTTTCCTTCTTACTTGTTAGAATCCATTGTAGTCAATCCTTTCAAGCCATTTAATCATCAGTATTAAGCAAAGGATCGCAGCTGCTGATGGAATTACGCAATCAGTTACAGATACTTTTCTTGACGTCTGCACCAAGTCTCGGAATCATCCGAAGGCAGTGATTTGATATTAGTGTTGAAAATATGCATCTTGTCATTTAGGCTGAGTGCAACAGGTTGCTGCACTATGTTTTCAGAACAATGAAGGTAAATCCTACCTTTGCGATCCTCGTTTTGAAGATTCGACGTATTAATAATTGACTATCTGGGTCTTGACAAGGAATAACAATGCTGTAAGCAAAACTGTTTTCTTAGGGAATTAAAATCAGTTGTGAAAAATTCTACAACTTTATAATTGGCTCCGGGTTTTCCAAGAAAAACAGTGCTCAATGTTTCCATAGATTGTTTTCTGCATATCATTAACGCATCTCTCAAGTTATATATTTCCACTTTAAGATTTTTATGCTTGTGACTATTAGCACTTTTTCACTTCTCAATTACATTATGTCACCTGCTACTTTCACTTCCTTTCCAGGAGAAGCATTCATCAAAAATTAAATTTTTAAAATTAAACTGTCTCTTAACGTTGCCACCTCCCTTTGGATTTTCTACTTCATTTTGATGAATTTTCTCTGTAAAATCGACTTCTTGTAAAATTCCACTTGTTTCCGCCCAGTTATGTTTCGTGTTCGTGTACAACATTTCAGACGAATTGCAAAATAATTACTCGAATAATGCTGTTTGTTATGATTAATTTATGTATAATATTTTAACTGATTTCATTATAATAATGACATTTATATTTGACATTAATGAACTTTACATATGACTCAGAAAAACTACTGTTGATGACTCTGATTTTATATTTATTTAAGTAGTGTAGCAATTAGAACCAACATTTTGTCGTCTGAACGCAGGAATCCAGCCTTCACGTTCTATTGTATAGCTAACCAATTCCCGCTCGAGTTACGCATGGACACAAAGTGCTACAATAACAGCAAAATGATAGTTATTTACGATAAAATCAAGGTAGTATTAAAAAATAATAACATATCAAATACT
Source organism: Trichobilharzia szidati (assembly GCA_944472155.2). NCBI lineage: Eukaryota > Metazoa > Platyhelminthes > Trematoda > Strigeidida > Schistosomatidae > Trichobilharzia > Trichobilharzia szidati. The sequence goes on from OX235272.1 coordinate 75,477,832, forward strand.
CGAAATTACTTCAGTGATGCTGTCTGGTGGACATACCGATACCGAGGTATCTCAGTTATAGAACAAGTACTGTACAATAAAACTGTCGTCATCCAACATCATTTCGCATATAATTTCTATTGTTCACTTTGGTCTCATCTATGACCTCTTGTGATGTTGCATATGTTGAGTATTTACAGTGACTGCAACCTGATGATTTGACAGTTTCTATTAAACCTCAGAAAAAAGTGAAATCTTGGGTGACAATGTATTCCAGGGCATGATAAAAATGTTCCTGAGATTTTTAGTACACACTGCTACTATCTAAGAAATAACACTAATTGCCAATAGTCTTCTACCTCGCCTAGTTAACTAGCATGCTAGTTTTCTAGAAGGTCAAATTCCTTTTTAGGGTGGCCTGGATTATGCATCAGACTGGGCACAGGGAGTGCAAAGACAGGAACACAATGAATAGATAAAATGACTCGAAAAGATTTGCATTTCACGCATGGATGATTTGTGTCCAATGTCACACATAGTCGAAGAATCGCAGGCAAAATCCCACAAACTGGCTGAAGAGATAGCCACTGGAGACAGGATTCCAGGTGAGCACAGAGAAAGTGGGGGGGGGACGGAAGCGATGAAGATAACCAACCAACCAATCAGCATCAATATTAACAGCAACAACCAGCATCAATCACCATCAATGGGAGAGATTCAAGAGATGTTACCTTCTTCCCTTATATGGCATGGAAGTATGATTTTAACCACACGCATTCAGACAACACGGATGAAGATGTCAAAGCTGGCCAGCCAGAATCGGAAAGGCCAAGTACGCCTTCATCAACCTGAAACACATTTGAAGATATTCTGCACTCACTCAGACAGTCATTTTTTATATGGGTCAAAAATTTGTAATGCGTGTCACAAAAAGCGCTTCCAACAAGTTACAGACTTCTATCAACAGCTATCTTCAGCAGCTGGCACCAGGCTGAAGATAAAATGGCCGGCCGGCTGGCTAGAAACAATAACTAAAGGGAAACTCTGGGTGGGAACAAACCATCGAATAGCCGATCGCTCAACAAATATGTAGTAGGAGATGGAGATGGATCGTGCATACATTGAGGAGACCGTCGAATGACATCACGTGCAATGCAGGCCATCTCTCAAGTGTCATCCTAATAGGAAGCAACGAGTGGGTAGTAGGTGCGAGAGTGACATGGAGATCGTGTTAGGGGGGATGAGAGACTATGAGCAGTCGTTTACTCAGCTGAAGAGGACAGCAGAGAGTAGAAAAAAGTAGAGGTGTTTTGTTGAATTCCTATGTTCCGCTCAGAACCCAAAGGAATAATAATATAAACACTGTTCAGAATAAAGTATTTATTATCAAAAATATTTGACCGAAAATCGACCGTAAGAGGTACTTGTGAATCAACGAGAATATTATCAGCAACATGGTGTGTAAACTCTGTCATCAGGAGTCACACACCGAACAGTTCTCGCAGACATTCCAAGATCAAAATCCCCAAAGCCGAAATTGTTTTCATTCAAACAAAATCACAATCGTAAAACAACCCATTATCAAGGCTATCACATAACCACAAAGAGCAGCATCTAAATTATTAGTTACACAAGAATAGGGACAAATGATAAGGAATAAGTCGACAGGTGAGGTGATATGCTGACGTTGAGGCAATTATATGTAGCCTAGGAGAAAAGAGGATAATAAATTCAATTTTAGTTGAAACATCCAAATAGGTATCAGTATTGTAAGTACAGCATTCAGGAGGGATTTTCCAAACAACTTTTCCGCTACGAGTAGTGTCCCTTTAATTATCTCTTTTTCTTTTTCATTCATACTGTATTCCCAAAGCTTCTAATCTAATTATCAATAACATTATTCAGCCCAAGTATTTTGGTAGTAGGTAATGTCTAGAATGAATATAAAAAGATGATGTCTTGTAACACTGGGCACCGAGATAAAATGAATATACGAAAGTGATCAATTAACAGACAGAATTACAAGGAAGAAGCATTAGGAAGCCTGTCACATCCTACATTAACATATTCGATCGTAAAGGCAGTTGGAAGAAGGAGGAATAATTAAATCGCAATCATAAATGTTTATATACATGTATATAATGAATTATCATATTTTCTGAACAACTGTTTGACCATGAATCAGTAATTTGCATGTAAGCAGAAGCAGAATAAAAAAGATCACCTCAGTGTAAGAATACTGATGTCAACTTTAGAGTTCGTAGCAAAAAGTACTGCTTTTTAAGCTGTAAATAAAACATGAAATTACATTTTTCAAAAAGTATAAAAATTATTTTATTGGCCAAGTTTTTATCCACCACAGTGGAACAAAATGACATGTATACTTTGAGAAATATAATTTTATACCTTTCAGTAACCTGAAACAAAAATGTTCTACGTGGATAATATCAAGTGTTTGTTTGCAGGGATCTGATTATTGGTTTCAGTTTCGGTCACTACTTGACACATCAGTTGAAGGACTGTTGAAAACCTGGGAATACTGGACAACTGTTTCGTTCTAGTTTGGGATTCCTCATCAGTACACAACCACTGGGGTTCACACTCTGCGACTTCCGGTTACAAGGCAAGCTTGTGGACCATTCAGTCACTGAGGCTCGATCTGATAGTCTATGAACTCTAACTTCTGCCTATTCGCGCTATAGCTCGACCAATAGCCAATGTCATCGGTGGGTATTTGTCCTCACACACGACCTGCTTTAACACACTGGTCACAACTACTCAGTAGAGTTCCAGGTAACTTCCTGTACTGGTGTAACGACAGAAGACAAGGGCCAGGCAACAGATCGTTTATTGAGGAAATCAAGAAATATTTATATACTTTTATGTACATTATTTTTCATTAGTATTAGCAGAGAAACAGCGTCTTCTGATTGGTCGTTTTCTCACTGGAATTTATTCTGTCATCTCTTTGTGGCTGTTTCTTTGAAGGCCAGACTATATTTATCTGCTAATCACATCTGCCCACGCAAAGTCTTTGTTCTTGTTTTTCTCATGACCAACATTTGGGACGTAAACATTGACGTAAATTACTGTTTACCAATTTTGGCTAGCAGACAGCTCTCACCACACTGGGGCAGTCACTAGTGAGCACCATATTAATTATCAAGTATTGTTTCACTAGGATTTGATTGGTTACAGCTTTGATTCAGTAATCCCAGGTTTTCTAGCGGTTCCCTGACTTCTATCAGCTCGTGGTCAAACCTGTAATAATGTTTTAGACTTAGAGGACGAAAGAGACTCAAATTCCAAGTCTAACGAAAAGGTGCTCTCTAACATATTCAATTGATTACTAACATGTTGTATTCGGATCATGGTGTCAGGTAAATCAGACTCACGTATTCATGTACAGTTTACTTTTTCCGCTGATACTTGAAACATAAGCTGGTAATATGTCCGAATATAAAATATATCCGATGTTTAAAGGCAAAAATGTTCTTGCGAATTTATTTGAACAAAATTTGTAGGCGTATACAACAGTTTGTGTGTTAAGCGATTTTCGAAGCGCAGCGGACCGAACGCCATATTTTAAAATTAAAGTATATGAATAGAAGCAGTCTTTCTGCTGTTTAAAGGATAGATATACACAACGTCACTGCACTGACCGAAACTGAAGTATTTAGCTATGAACGTAGGGAATCAATCGAAGAGTTATTCTGCATAGATTGCCTAACTTTCATGAGTCACGCATAGTCAAAATTGATATTTCAACACACCATTGGACTCGATAAAATGTGCAGTATTATTCGAGAATAATAATATTCAGCCGAATATTGTGCATTTCTTGAAGGAGAGAGAGACGAAATATCAGAAGGGATTGATTTTCGCTTCAGGTCAAACTGCAGTGTGTCACGTGATTCACTGTCAGTTACTATTTTACTTGAAGATTCTGTAGATTCCTCTGAAAATTCCATACTGTTCAACCCAGCCAAGTTTACTTGCTCACTAGTTTGATAGAATGCCCTAATTTCGCGTAATGAGCGTGGGTTGGTCATGGGGCCAGTGACCCTACCTAAAAAACCAATCAAACTGCTTCAGAAACTTCAACGCACAAAAAATTTATTAAAAATACAAAACACTCAGATAATAATCTTATTCTTCGCTAGAATCGGAGAGGTGAAATGACGCGGGATGGTGAAAGCCTTCACGAAGCCAATCAGTCGATATTTCTTCTCTTGATGAAAGCAAGAATAAGAATGAGGACGTGGAATGTACGAGGCTGGCTGTTCAGGTAGCCAAAGAAATGAGAAGATATGGCGATTTTTAGATTAAGTTATTGTATTTTATACCAATACGACTGCTCTAAAAATTATTCAGAAGTATGAAAAGTTTTTTCAGCTTTTATGTTACATCATTAGTGTTACAAGAAATGTGGACGCCACATGGCAACACTCCTTGATCTGAATAAACTGTCACGTAACTGAATTATAAGCTGTCTGTATGTATGCCTAATTCACTGATTCAAACGCAAAAACAGAAGTTAATGTGAGGGTACATCAACTAACTCCTCGAAAAGACTTGCTCATCACACTTAAATAAAGTGAGAATGTTGTTGCAAGCCAGAAGGGAATTCAAACGAAATGCTTAAAGTTATTGCACTGACAACTTTTCGCTATCCTCACGTATACATGAACGCCACATACACCTACTTGAAGAGTTATTACAGAATTTGCATATCTGCTAAATTTAGGATATTGTAAATTTTTATGTAGAACTTTTTACATACCTAAAAATAAATCAGTTCAATCTGAAGAAATAAATCATTCAGGAGCTCTGAAGATATGAATAGTTTATTTATCAATTATTTATTATTCCCTTGGGTTCCAAGTGGAACATAGGAATTCAACAAAACACCTCCACTTTGTTCTATTCTCTGTTGTTGCTGGGTAAACGACTTCCCACAGTCTCCCATCTCCTCCCAACACGATTTCGATGTCACCATCTCACTGACAACCCAATCGTCACTTCTCGTTGAGATTCCAATGGTGTGATGGCCTGCATTGCACGCGATGTAGTTCGACGGCCTCCTCAATGTATGCCCGATCCCTCCCCGTTTCCTCCTACATATTTGTTAGGCGATCAGCTCGTGGTTGGTTTGGTGACAGAATTTTTTGTTGATAATTCTCTCTGGCCATTTCATCTTAATATGGAGCCAGGGAAGGTGGCAGTTGATGATAAAAGTCTGTAACCTGTTGGAAATGCTTTTCGTAACAAGTAGTGTGAGCTTCTGACTTGCATAAGAAGATCTGACTGACTGACTTCACATTTGTGTTGAATAGAATCCGAATCTTGTTATTTATGCAGTCTGAGTGAGTGCAGAATATCTCCAAACGGGTTTCAGGTTGATGAAGGCGTACCTCGCCTTTCCGATTCTGGCTGGCCAGCTTTGACATCTTTATCCGTGTTGTCCGAATGCCTTTGGTTAAAATCATGCTTCCTGGCCACATAAGTAAAGGAAGTAACCTCTGTTGAATCTCCCCCATTGATGGTGATTGATACTGGTTGTTTTTGCTGTTGGTTGGTTGGTTATTTTCATCGCCTCGGTCTACACCTTCTCTATGATCACCTGGAATCCTGTCTCCCGTGGCTATCTTTTCAGCCATTTTGTTGGTTTTCGCCTGTAATTCTTCGAGTATGTGTGACATTAGACACAAATCATCCATGCGTGAAATTCAGATCTTCTCGAATCTTCTTATCTGTCCACCGTATTCCTTTCTTGTCTCTCCTTACAACCGGTCTTCCACATAATCCAGTCCACTACAGTTAGGAATACAATTGTTAGTAATAGGAAGCCTTTTCTAACTCCTGATATGATTAAAGTAAACCAATTTTAATTTTTAATAACGAGTTATTGTTTCTTATTATTGTTCCCGTATGTTCCGAGTGAAACATGGGGATTCAAGAGCACATGTCCATGTTATCCTGTTCTCTGCAGTACTCTCCAGCTGTCACCACGATTTCCCATAAGCTTTCATTTCCTGCTCACACGATGTGTATGCCATCCAAGACTAATACCTAACTCTTCTCTTTCCATTTGATCTCCACCCGGTGGCCTGTCAGGTGACGTCATCAAATGCTGTCCTTAGCGTTTGTCCAATCCATCTCCATTTTCTTCAGAATATTTTTGTGCTATTGATAGATTCTTGATTGACTCGTTTCCAGAGTTTCTTAGTGCTCATTATTTCTTCCAATCTGATTTTCATTATGGAGAAAAGGAGTCAGTTTTTAATCTAAAACACATAAACATTCCATGTATTTTTTCATCAAGCGTTTCCCTAACCAGAATTTCCGGATAAATGATGCCTGAGATAGTTTACTAAGTTAAATTTAGTAATAAAAAATAGCTGCCAGTGATAATAAAGCGTCGGTGGCGCAGAGGTGGTATGCTCACCAGCCATGTCCCATGCGGTTCGTGGTACAATCACTGGTCGACGCACTCCTTTACGCCGCTCAACCAGTAATAACACTAGTGAAGGGGAGGTTGGGCATGAGGCTAGCAACCTCACCCCGTAAAAATAAACACCACTGCTACCGGAACATCAAGCCTCTAGTTTGAAGCCAAATGTTTCACTGGGAAAGCTAAGGAATAAAAGAAGCAAAAATATGAAAGAAAGTACACGAATATTTATTATCAAGAAATCTATTCAAACTACCAACTCAACGACCTAAGTTTCTGTCCAGTATATTACATCTTTTCTCCGTTTCATGTTGTTTCAGTTCCTCAATTATGTCTTTGGAGCCCAAAATAAACTTACTGAAATCTTCAACTGGCTTTCAAACTATCAGTGTGCATTTCAATAAGAAAACAAAGGGGAAAATGTCATAAAAACTTGGGTCTTGTTGCAGACATAATAACGCTGAATCAAAAGGATTAATGTCGGTGAATATTTTGCGTGAAGTTTCTATGAGAGAAGCAAAAATATTGCAAGAAATTTCTCTGAGAACTATTTTATTGTTAGCAAACATAACTTCTAGAATAAACCTAATGCTATTGTTAGTATTATTATACATAGTCGGCTAACGGACACCGTTGACAAAGTTTGAAATCACGCAATATACACATTTGATCATAGGGAATTAAAAGACAGTTGCAGCGAAGAAAATTTTCTTTTCGACGAAGTCATCATCTGGACTGTACATTCGTGTATTTATGTCAAATGGATGGGAAAGTTCCAGAATAATTTCCGGTTAGGGGTCAAATTAATAAAATTACAATTAGGAATTAGAATGCCATAATAAACAGGGGGACGGATAAAACTCAAAAAGAATAGCGTAATAACTAAGAAGATTGACATTGTGCAATTGGGGGCTAGAAATGTAGAACTAACAAAATATACAGAATGTTTGGATAAAAAAACTAGTGTGATGAATAATTGTTTATGCAATCAGGGATTAAATATGTAGAAATAGTAAAATGACCATATAAACAGGAAGTGTGGATATGAAAATATGGTAGTGTAGACAGAGATTAAGAAAAACTTAAAATAACATGAATAAACAGGAAGTTTAGATAAGAAAGGTGATGGGATGGTCATAACTAAAGAAAAAAGTTTTACCTGTTTATGATGGCCATGGTAGGGAGAGGGGTTGGACGTATTTCTTTTGAATACAAAGAGTGGGTTTGAGCTTTTGGATCGCTAACGCCTCAGCTATGCCCAGATGTCTTGATTTCACTCCCTTTGATAGGTTTGATTCAATATTGTATATTACCTTGAAGGATTTTTTGAAAGGCGCTGAATGTCCTGAGTTGATCAGATGTTCTGTCACTGAACTGTATGCACGTTTATCGTCTCCCTTTACTAGCCAGGCTGGGTAGTGTTCACGAGCGCGTTTTTCAAGTCGGTGCATGGTACGGCCGACAACGCGAAAGATAAGCTGTCGCAGTGGGCCACCTCAACGTGTATTCACCAGTTTACTTGCTCTTTTGGAGCTGAGTACCCCTGTTTATTATGGCATTCTAATTCCTAATTATAATTTTTATTAATTTGACCCCTAACCGGAAATTATTCTGGAACTTTCTCATCCATTTGACATAAATACACGAAAGTACAGTCTAGGTGATGACTTCGTCGAAAAGAAAATTTTCTTCGCTGCAACTGTCTTTTAATTCCCTATGATCAAAAGTTTGAAATATGGCGTCTGAGTAAGTTGACGTCATTTATTTCACTACACTATGTAGTGAATAGTTAGAAGTGTCACTGACACAGTGTAGTAACTTTCGTTAGAGCATTTATTAATTGCAGGAAACAATTTTGATCAGAATGAGTACAAAGATTATTCACTTCCCGTTTTTGTTTTGCTACTGTGAAGTCAGTGTGTATTACTTAGTCAGTGATCCCTCAAAAATGGCATTTTTTGAAAAATGCAACGGTGTGTTCTATTTCTCACAGTATGTTTAATATGTTTTCATGAGAACGATATCTATGATTTCCTATGGGTATTTATAACTGTCTAGCTGGCCTGTCTCGTTAATCAGTAATATAATACAGTTCATTTGATGGCCGTCTGTTGTATCTTTTAGAATCTCATTTACGTTAGTAAATCTTTATAATATTTCGTTTTAAATTTGATATTGTTGTTTGTGTACCTCAGTAACTTAGAGTATAATTACGGAATAAGTTATACTTAGCACTGATAGTAACACTATTTGAGATTGCTTTGAGATAGTAGACTGTTAATGAGGTGATCATTCACTGTTATATCCTAAACAATCTGTCAGCTAGGATACGTTAGCCACCATTTAACAATCTGACGTCACCTTCTGTATTCTCATAATTAGAAATGAGGGAAGAATGAGTAGCTAGACAGCTGGTGTTTTGATAGATGGTCAGCAAAATATTATTCATTCTCTCGATATCTAAGCAATAACCTTCGAGGTTATAGTGAAATGATAATCCTTTTAATACATAGGTCTTGCAACTCAGTTGATAGAGAGCCAGACTGGTAATTTAGAGGTCTTCAGTCATCACCCAGCATATTTGGGATTGAAGACCGGAGATTACCTGTAATACCTATAATATGCGTAATTTAAGTATGTAACGTGGACACTGTAGTAGAATTTTATTCCTTATTGGATAAGCTTATTTGAAATATCACACAGTGATGCAGTATTAACCACCAGATGACGTTTCAGGTAGAATTTACTGCTTATAATCATATCAGATAGTCACACGGCTTTATGATTCGCTTTATATGTGTATTTTTCTCTCTCTTCCTCTCCCTTTTGTCGTTTGCTGGCACTCTGCATATTTCTAGTATAGGCGTTGCATCATTTCGATTTCACGTATGCAGTCTTGAGTCAATAAACAAAAATTTAGTGATGAACCTCTTTCACCACCTAATTATATTACTGTCTAATACTCTCACCCTGCCTCACCATATTTTCTGATTACTTGCAAGTGAATGCAGTGCGGTGACTGAACATTTTTCCAAATTACATAACTTAGTAGGGTCAGTCATCATTCTTAGTCTAGTTAAATTTTTATGTTCTAATAATCTAATTGATTCTTATTTACTGGTTTGACCTACACTATTGAGCTCACAGTCATTACAAAGCATTTGGTAAATTGTATTATTTTTCTTAATTGAATCAATTGGATTCTCAGCCTGTCAAAGTTTACCTTTGAGAGAGTGGGCTTGCTTGTTTTAATGTTATCCTAATCCCAGCCTCGTTGAGAATTCTACGTAAGGCCGCTGACGTATCTTCTTTATACGACAGTACTAGAGAGGCTTTGGATTGTATAATATTTTCATTATTTCCATTATTAATTTTATTTGTTAAATGAGGCTTCGTACACTTATGAAAAAATTCTGGCGAATTGCTATTCATTAATAATATTTTCCTTGATTGTTTAACTTATCTAGTATACAATTAGATTATGGATAATTTGTAGGGGAACTGGAAGGATTTCAACGTAGATTTAGTTACAAACTAACATCATTTTTAGAAATCGTTGAAAACAAGGGAGTACTGGGCAGTTGTTTCGTTCTAGTTTGCGATTCTGCAGCAGTGGACACCCATGACCCCAGCAAAGATCGAACCCGGAAACTTCAGTTTAAAAGACAAAATCGTTGACCATTCATCCAATTGGGCGGGAATCCAGTGACTCGTGAATTCTAATTGATTAAAAGTACCCAAAAGAAATTTCAAAACAGTGGTTACTGGAGTACCAATATTCCATACGATAACTTCATCATCTGTTTCTACAGTAATATATACATAAAGGTGAAAAGATTAGTGTTATTAACAAATTAAAGTTTAAATAATATCGAATCAATAATAACATCAATGGATTACACTTCGATAGCATCAGCGAAACGGTACACTGAATATTGGAGAAATTGGGAAGAATAATTAAACAGATTCATGAATTTACAGTCTTTACTGAAGGTCAGGGCAGTAGTAGTGACTGGACTCGCTTCTTCTGCATACAGAACATCGATTGTTTAAAGCGAATCACGATGGCCTCAGCTGTTTAGACTATGCGGTACCTAGATGTTTTCGCTGCGTCGGCGGCATAGCGGTTAGTACGCTCGCCGACCATGCACATGGCCTGAGGTTCGATCCCCAGCCGACGCACACCTTTGCCTCGCTGAGCCAGAAATAATGCTGGTAGAGAGGAAAGGTTGGGCGTGAGGCTAGCAACCTCATCCTGTAAAAATAAACACTGCTACAGAAACTTCAAGCCTTTAGCTTGAAGCTCTATGTTCCACTAGGAACGTGAAAGAAAAACAAGATGTTTTTCTCAGTTTATTTTGTACCCGATAGATGATGTAGAAGGACTCTTCAATACTGGCTTTTTGGTCGCTTTGAAGTGTTCTGATATCAAGCTATTATTTCTGCTAACTACACCTTTATTTACCCACACTGGTAGATGTTCCCAACCGAGCGCGAAAAATCAAGTTCCTAGAGCAACGACCAATATAAATCACTCATCAAGCTCAGTTGAATTAGTAGATACAATTAGAGGAGAATACTACAGGTACTTCATTTTTCATTTGGGGAATTATCACCAGTCGTGTGAAAAATAAGACTTGTGTTTCTCCAGCATTATAAGTTCTCCGAACTCATTTTCTTAACTTCTTTGTAATAATTTCTCCAGGTATATCGCCCTTGAATTTCAATTGCTTGTGTAAATCCTCTTTGTTTACAGATAGTGAACAGTATTAGGTATTTATAACTGTACAAGCTGATGATGAAGTTGTTGAAAAGAATATTCTTTGTTCAGTAACTATGTGTTTGAAATTCTCACTTTGTCAGTTCATCATATAGCACTAGCCTCATGTAATGCCTTCGGTGAGCATCCATTTCAGCTTCACTCGGGGCACCCCACTGGTTACAACTTCTCATTACACCTTCAGGAAGTCCATTCAGTAGCCGTCATCTGCCTGGATGGACGTCAATGCTTCTGTCGTGAGTTTTTTGTGACGAGATCTGCATTGAAAATACTATCTGTCCGATACACACAGCGTGTTTTTTGCTGACATTATTGAACCTTCCCTTAATAAATCTTCCACAAACAGAATTATCTTACGCAGTTTGCTTGTCATAATTTCTACTACATTCATCAGTAATAGCTGTCTAAACATTTCTTTGGTTACACGATATACCTTAAAATATAAAAACGTAGCCGCCTTAAAGTCACGAAACCGGAAGAGAGAAAAATTTAATATTGTGCAAGAAAAAAAAAGAAAGAAACTGAAATTTTTCCCAATAAAAAAAGAGAAAAATGAAAATAGAACAATAAAACTGTAATAAACTTTGAAGAATGTGTGGGCGAATATAAATTAATTTATTGGAAACGAAAACTCTCCTGCTACTCAAGACTGTTATTTCAACTGCATCTTCTTTTTTGTCACTAAACTTCCGTGAGTAATCCTTTGCAGAAAAAAGCTACTGTTGTATTTACTAATGCAATAAAACAGTATTCGTGTGGGATCAGATGTACTAAAGATGCTAACATTTATTTAAATACTAGAAACATTATTATGAATAGAATGAAGTGATAGTCTGCAGCGATTTGTAGGTGGTTGATTCCGCCTCAGTCGCTGTATGGTCGTCTGGCACACTGCTTAACTTAAGGGCCTTGGTGTCGATCCCTGAAGATGGGATCACTGGTGAGTGCTGTTGCTGAGGCATCCCAAATAAGTACAAAACAGTCATCCAGTAGTCCCTGATTCTCAGTGGTTCTGTAACTAAAGTCAGTTCATCACTAGTCTTGAAATCAAATCAATCCCTACAAACCAACAGTAACTCCTACTAGTGACTGACTACAGGATGGAGTTTTGTGAAGTTCTAGTGGGTGGCCACGATCAGTAAATTACATCAAGTGAGGCGTGAGAAGAGATACTTCCTGTTGACAATCGCTGGCGGCTGCGTTATAATCACGAATCAGTACAAGTCAGAGTTCATGGACCATTGTATTCCATCCCAATGACTGAATAGCCTGCTTAGGCATCTTGTTAGCTGAAGGTGCTAGTTTCTATCCCTAGTGCATCCATCTGTGTGTGTCTGTGAAATCCCGAAACAAGGACGAAGCCATCGTCTTGTTCTTTTTGTTTTTCAATGATTCATGGATAATCCCCATCCAGGTATTAATGAAAACAAAACACGTAGTTCAGCGAAGAGTACGAACAATTATTTCTAATGACTTTCAATCCTGAGATTACCTTTGTAAATCAACAGGGAGTTTCTTACAACGAAAATTTCGTTAAAATCCATTTATACTCTCTGAAACTATTTACTCACCACTCTTTCGTAGACCCGGAAAGAATTTGAAGATGATGACGTAAAAGGGTGAGAATAAAACAGAACGTTTTTGAACGTTTATTCAGATGAATTATAAACCAGAAATTCGAAAAATAAAAGTATTTAGACTACCATCTCTACCACGCAACAAAATTCGAGTGATTTTGTGCATTCGAAACGCATGAGGGGTACTTAGTTACTTAAAATGCTTAGCTCACTTAAGTCTGCTTAGTTAAAGATAATTACTCAAGTGATCTTAGAGGATAAATGAATGTGATTTGCCTGAATCGAGTATTATTGAGATTTAGTACATAATCCTATAATAAAATTAGCAAGAATAATATCGTTATATGGATTATGATGACTATTGACTAATGGGACCAAGGTTCCTTCTTCTTGAGCCTGGAGGCAGATGCATACAAATTGAGTGGTGGTGTTGCCAGTGAGACTAAAATCGAGTACTCATAGTGTCAAACATCAAGGTTTTATCTGCTGGACTGCCGAAGCATGTGAGCCATACCATCTTGTTTCAACAGATCTAACTAAGTTGTTACTTATTGAAATCATTATTTCGAATTACTATTTGACTGACTTTATTGGATTGAAATGCCCGGTCCATCAGTAAGTGAATAACGTTGTATTAACCCTTAGGTATTATCAAAGAATCCGTATTAGAAACCGATGCGTTAACAGAGATGGAACGTTTTAGTTCAATAACATCAACCAAGGGAAAACTCAAATGACTATTTTCCAAAAATGAGAATAGTTTTATTATTATTATCATAATTACTGTCTTAAGTTCCCAGTGGAAACTAGGGCTTTAGCAGCGTATCTCAATTTCATCATGTCCTCTGAAGTTTCTTTTCAGTTGCTCTTTGACCGGCCATAAACTTCAATTCTCTCCTAATATGATCTCATCCAGTATCGACCCTAAACCTTCACCAAACGGGTCGTTTCTCACACAGTTTCCACTCTAGGACCAATTGTCTCATGTCACTCAGTGGTATCATCAGCGTGTTCCCAATGAATGTCCATTTTCTTCGGCATATCTGTTGGGCGATATGTTTTTGGTTGTTTCTCTGGCAAAGTTCTTTGTTGCTTACGCTGTGTAATCTGCCATCTGATCTTCAATATTGAGCCAGTGAAGAAAGCTGTCAATAGAAGTCAGCACTGGCCTACTCGAAATGCTTCCGGTGACAGGCAGGCCAAGTCTCTGAACCATATAGTAGAAGTAACATGACAATGCTGTTGGAAATCCAAATTATATTTTTATACTGAATGCAGCGAGCGATAATCATCAACATGACTATGTCGCTTTCTCATGATATATGTTTAAGGGTCAAAATAAACCAACTTGGGGAGAGAGCTACTGAGTTGGATGTTCTAAATGCAACTCCTTTCGTTTGCTGCATTTATCGCCATGGTGCATGCGAATTGCAGATTAAACTTGTGTGCTTATCTTGATTTACACTTTCATGGCTCAGTAATATAGGTAGGGGGTAACAGTATTACGCATTTCTGGCCGCATATAGCAATGTGTTATTGACACTGATTCATTCAAAGTTATAGATATGGCAACAAACTTTAAAACTACATTAATCAGTTGTATTTTGGTTTCACGCATTAAATATACACAAAACGTCTCATACGCTGTTTCTTTTAATATATGTGCGACTACAGTTTCGGGTGTGCATCAGTGGCTTACCAAACACACATGTGGTCCGCGGTCCAATCCACAGCCGACGTATTCATTTGCCTCAGTCAGCCAGTGATATGATTGGGAAAGAGGTAAAATTGGACATGAGGTTAGCAACTCCATCCACTAAAAATGAACACCACTGCCACCAAAACTTCTAAGCTGCAGCTTGAAGCCCTATGTTCCACCGGGAATGCAAAGGAATAAAAAACAGTTTCAGGTAATCTTATTGACTCATTTGCATACAGATATTTTTATTCCTTTTACTTTTTCAGTGGAGCATAGGGCATCAAGCTTAAGGCTTGAATTTTCTGTAGCACTGTCGATTATTTTTACAGAATGGGGTTGCAAGGCTCTTGCAAAACCTTCCTTCTCCACCAGCCTTACTACTGCCTAAGCGAGGTAAAGAACTGCGTCTGCCGGAGATCGGACCCCGGACCACATGGGGCGTGTCTGGCGAGCACTCTACCGCTGTGCCACCGACGCACTCTGTATACAAATATAACATTATATGATACGGAGACAATTATTAGGTCTGTCTAATAAAACTCTTAAACTCAGACTTCTGGAAAACACAGTCCAAGTAATACTTCGTCTACTGTTACACTTGGAGTACTTTGTGATTGTTATAAATGTCTTCTTTCAGTAATCAACATTTAGCCGTAATCGCGGTACCATTAATCAAGTAAAATCACTTTATTTCCTTAGGCATATCAAATTAGTGGATATAATGCAATTATTCATCAAAACCACATACTCAGGGATTCATAACGGTATACGCAGAGGAACTTTTGAGCTAAAGACAGGAGTAAAACAGAACTGCCTACTATCACCACTGACATTACAGACTGTGGAGGACATTATTATGCAGCAGACCATGTGCAGAGAGAAGATTGACATACTTTGAGCCAACTGAAAGACGATGGAATATGTAGCTTTCGCGGATGATTCATGTGTAATGTCATACATACTCATTTGATCTACAGGCGAAGACCAAAAGGTTATCTGATTAGCTAGACAGAGAAGAAATGACTTCAAGTGAATAAAGAAAAGACACAAGTAAGAAGGAATCAGCGACAACAACAACAAACACGAACAAAGGCGTAAAAGATCAGAA
Source organism: Trichobilharzia szidati (assembly GCA_944472155.2). Taxonomy (NCBI): domain Eukaryota; kingdom Metazoa; phylum Platyhelminthes; class Trematoda; order Strigeidida; family Schistosomatidae; genus Trichobilharzia; species Trichobilharzia szidati. The sequence continues at coordinate 75,493,429 of OX235272.1, forward strand.
TGGATGACTCTCAGACGACGTAAAAGCTGAGATTTTCGCCTAAACTTCTTACGGTAGATTACCGTTAATTTATCTTTCCTACCTTCATTTCGTTACGTATTGAAAAGAAAAAGGGAATGATGATGACAACGAAACGTTGTCCATTCACATTTAATTCAGACATTTTGACTTTTAGTTATTTTTACACACTTTACTTATCGTAATTCTTGTAGAGCAGAGTAAAAGGAAAGTATAGAGTCTATATCAGATAAGGTATCATTTGCATAAATGCATACAAAGACATTGTAAGTATTGTGTTATTAAAATTTGCATTTATATCCTTTCTTCTAGAAACTCAACATTCTTCCGATAAAACTGTTAGAAAAGAATACTAGTAGGAAGAGACTGAATTATTTACTTACATTTCGTTCTTGTCAACTCAATCACTCCAAAGAATTAGTTATTCACGATATAATAGGGATCACAAAATTATCTTGTTAACAAATCGGTGAATAAATAGATTGGACAGGGCTATTAAATGAGCCTACTGTGCAACAAATATTGGGCTGTTTAACACTCTAGTAGAAGGAATACACAACAGCCAGTTAAATGATATAAAACCATTCTACAACACATCGTTTTGAGTTTTGTAACGTGGTAGTCAAATGTGTCCTACGTAGAGACACTCATCATCTGGCATAATGGAACATTTATTCAAATGGTGAAAACATGTTGATCCTTCTTCATGAGGCACTAGAGGGACTACTACCACACACACACACAACACTGATCGTATGAATGTTTCTTCAGTTATCAATAGATAACAGAACTAAAATGGAGTTGATTGTATTAATACGCGCAGATTTACTTAAATTCACATTGTTACTGATGTTCTTTGGTTTAGCACTATCACCTAGCACACCCATGACAACCAAATGCTTTGTTTAGTTATTCTTATTAGTCCTTCGAGATTCTAGCGGAACATAGGGCTTCAACAGCAGGTCTCAGTTTCACTATGTCCTCTGAAGTTTTATTCATCCCACCTCATGGTTGACCATAAGCTCTCATCTTCTCGTAACACGATCTTCTCCACCAATTGAGACCCAACTCGTCTTTTTCAATTGGGTTTCCACTCGAGATCTTGGCTGGCAGGTGGTACCGCCAACGTTATCCTCAGTGTATGTCCAATGCATCTCCATTTTCTCCTGTATATTCACTGAGTGATAGGTCGTTGGTTGGTTCGTTGTCAGATTTTCTTGTTTTTAATCGTTTCTAGGAACCTTCTCTTCAGTATACAGTCAGAGAAGACAACTGTCAATGAAAGTCTTCAGCATGCAGTTCAAAGTGCTTTGCGTGACACAAGCTAATCTCTGAACCCAAAAGAAGCACCAACTTATCACTAGTGTTGAAAATCCGGATCGTCTACCTTATACTGAGTGCAGTAGGTTAACGAAGGTTTTGGTTTTACGATCCTGGCTGACTTTGACATCTTCATCCGTGCTAACTGTAGTTGAAACGACGCTGCCCAGATAAGTGAAAAGGAATAGTTTCCTTTAAAGTTTTCTCACTGATAGTGACTAACTCTTGTTTTTGTTGTTGTTGGTCAGATATCTTCATCACATCTGTCTTCATTATGTACCCTTGAAGTATTCTTCTGTCAGCTTGCTTTTTCGCTTATGGATCTTCTAGTTTGTGTGTTAATCTGTTTTAAAATATCATCACTCATTCACTGCTTTCTTAGTCTTCATATGGCTTAACTTATTCCTATAGTCCATACTGTGTTACACTGTCTCACTCAATGTCATTACAAATCACATTTATCAAACAATGAAGATTAAGTATCTTGACCACTAAGAGTGAATATCAGATTAACGAGGTGATAAATATCAATACAGGAGAATACAGTGACAAGCAAATCTCCAGAAAAAGGCGAACACAGTCGAGGTTAACGGAGAAGGTGATTTACTCACTGACGGAGAAATGTAAAGGTCCCTTTAATTTTTGGGTCAGCGTTAATGAAGATGTTGTGTTGGATGGACGACAGTGAAAGCTCTGAGATTAGGCCATCCTCCCCCGATACACAGAGGCAGTTAAACCTGTTTCAATGTCTGTCTCTATATGTGTAAATGTGTGTGTGGAGTTCTTTACTTGAAAATAGTAAAAAGGCTGACGAGTTCGAATAAAATTTATGACTCTAATAAATTTTAATTCAATAACTTCTAATGCTTATTTTAAGTGTAGTTGATAAACGCTTCAACACAAGTTATCTTCTTTTTCATGAAACATAAGTTGAAGTAAGTGAAATGGTTTATGTCCTCACTGATATGTGTTGAAGTAAATATTTTGACCAAGAAAGCTGGAATAATTATTGACTTTCAATTTAAACTGAAGACTTCAAATTCGTCAAATTGCACAATATCGAAAAAAGTGAACGGCAGTTAATTTTCAAGTGATTGTTAGAATAGGTTTGATTGATGTGACTGACCAAGGTGTGGACATTCTAGAAATCTAGTGTGAATTTTTAAACGGTGGTGTCACCAAGTTTACTACACAACCTGAAAGACAAGATCCCGTGGTTGTTCAATTAAAATGTGTTTGTCGGTTCATCTGCTGCTGTGGAACTAAGCATATTGGTTTTTCAAAGAAGTTTTTTTCTAGAAGAGTGCAATAATACTATGGTGCATGGCTACGAAAAGGTGGGTATGAAGCTATAGGAGGTGTAATAAATGAACATCTGGTTGACACTAGTGATCTTATCTCTAGAATCTCTTCTATTAAAGTTATCTATAAGGTGAAAAATAACCCACCAAAGATACTACATATCCGCATCATTTGTAGTGCTGAGGATTTTGGCTATCAAAATAGAGAGTTTTGTTCAACCACTTCTTCTTTCACAGTCTTAGTCCATCTTTAATAAAATATTACAGTTTTCATTTCTACATTGGCTCCATTAATTCCTCGTTTTTAATAAATTAACCTGAAAATGCACTCCTTATTAATCCTATTGGTTTCACTGTGAATAGTTTCAGCAGTTATCTCACTAGTCATTCTTAATTTATTCGTGTGATTCAATACGATTTTTCCCAATAATGCCTTCCCATAATGCTCAGCTTGTTACATAATGTGTTTTTTGTCTTCTAATCGTATTACTTCTACATACGTCTCTAAGATTTATATATTCCTTGAGCTACTTCATACAGTATGGGACCAATTTTGCGTCCTTAAGCTTAATTATGAATATAGTTACAAGGATTTTGTCCCGGCTGATATCGTTTCTAAAACAGTCAGGTTAAAGGAAAGTTACTCGCCCATGACATGGATGAAACGTTTTTGATCATGAAAAATGAGGATGAAGCAAACAACATCCTGGACAAATTTAACGATGTTCATCCTGCAGTAAAATTTACCATTGAGAAAGAAAGAAAGAGACTCTAGTATTTCATTTCTAGACGTCCTTATGACTAGAAAAGAGTATGGTCCAGTAAGAAGAAGTATATATAGAAAACCTACATCATCTAGTCAGTATACTCATTTTTTCAGCTTCGTACCTGTGAAATTCTTTTTTTATTTATTTTTTATTACAGCTTGATGCCACACCGTATTTTCAGTACAAGTATGGAATTTTCAGCATGGATATCGGTAGCCCAAATTTCACAGGCCAACCATAGATATCAGGTGTGCGTCGGCAGGGGATCGGACCCTGGAATATGTGCATGGTCGGCGAGAGTCCTAACCACTGTGCCACCGACGCACAAACCTGATCTGATATAAGATCTGTTCCATAGAGCAACAGCAATCTGCTCTGATGATTGTCTTAATGAAAAGCTTATTATTAGTGAACAGTTACTGAATGAGAACGGTTAACCAGAAAATTCATCTATAAGAAGATGAATGAAAAATCAAGGCTGGCCAAGATACCAAAAGTTCCGAAAACGTCTTCATTCTCACAACTCCAGTTCCTCGGGGAGATATTCAAACAATGCCTAAGGAATGCGGTAAAAAGAGCAATCAGTGCTGCTGAATTGTGCTGTCTTCCAAACCACCCGTACTTTGCATTCGGCAGTTAAAAATAAACCACTCAATTTCGCCTCTTCTACGTGTATAAACCAAATTTGACTGCTCCTGTGGAGTCAGTTACACAGGCCCTACAATTAGGCATGTTTCTCATCGGATTTCCGAGCACCATCCTTCATGGTTAAGTAGGGGAGAAACAAACTTCATTCCTAGCTCTCTACTGTCCCATCTCGTAGATACAGAACACAAAACGAATGTAGACAAGGCCTTCAAAGTCATCTACCATATACCGACTAAGCTTAATTTCAACTCAAGAGTTCAGCTATTATATATTGCTGAGGCTGTTGGAATCTACATTAAGAATCTCAATCTATTTATCCAAATGACATAGGTTCAGATGCTTTCCTTACTTTGGCCATCGAGACCTCAATGATCCCTAATTTGTTGCAGAGATTTCCCCAGTTTTATCTGATATTCTATTTACTATTACATTTTTAGGCTTATCATAACTTAAGCGTCTTTCTTGAACTGTAATTCCATTGGGATCTTAGCAAATCGATAGTATTTAAAAAACACCAATATTGTTAATGACAATTGGTCTAGAATATTCTGTGTATGTAAATATATATAAATAATTGTAGAGCAAGGAGAGGAATTGTCGAAAAGGATATTCTTTGCTCAAATTTTCATTTGTCTTCTAAGTACCACACATTGGTAGAAGCTGGAATTCATGGGGCCTTAGATTCACTCCAAGTGACTGAATGGTGTACGAGAACGCACAGTGGCCGTAAGATAGTGGGTCAGGATTCCAGTATGTGCATATTGGTGAGGAGTCTCAAACTGGGATTAAACAGCTGTCCACGATCAAACGTGTAACCAATCAAATTCCAGAAAAATCAACGCCTGAAAAGAAACATATATGTATAATAAGTTTGTTGAAAATAGTTTCTTTGCCACATAACTTCTATTACTTTCTTTGCCTCCCAGTAGAGAATTTTTTCATGAATTCATGAAATCCACTAAGCTTTTCCCGCTACTGCCGGTTTGACTAAACAGAATAACTTTAGAATAAAGAATAAAGAATGAACACGAATATGAAATGTCAGTAGAAAAGCACAGATGAATTTTTGCAACTATCCAGTCGGAAAACAAAACCATCTGTCCTCAGAATATCAAATGACTGAAGTTAAACATGAAGGAAACAAAAGTATGAATAAAGCATGATAAATGACTGTTTGAAGGATTGTGAGTTTTGTTCTAATAATATAATCAATAATCCTTTTAATTTTTAGCATAAGAAACTAGTTGGCTAACAATAAGAAGAATATACAGTTGTCTGTCGTTCAAGACTAGACTGTAGAAAGTGAACGGGAAAAAAATGAATACAAACCAGTCTTCTTCACAACGTTATTTAGTCTGCTTTAGTTGCTGAAATGCTTCAGTGTATCACGGTGCATACTACTGTTGGATTGTTATGAGTAGTTGGATACCTTTCATATCAGCCATTAGTTTTGCTAGTGAAATCGAAATGGTTTGAACACTGGACGACCATTTCTGTGGTTTGAGGCAAAGCTCCTCAGAGCTGTATCCTCTTTGACTCAATACAAAGAGTCACGTCATTTCAGAACAATTCGAAGGCTGGCTAGCTACTTAGGCTTTCTTGGAGCTAACTTATGGGATTATGCAAGTCACATATATTGTGATCTGAGTTATTTTTAGTGTTCACTGAAAACTTTGGTGAATTTCAAGCCTCCATTGAATGTAGAGATTGTCATTTCGGTTGAAATGATTTATTGACTCTCTAAAACAGTGAAATATTATTGCTAACATTGTTACGTAATGAAGTGAAACTGTCATAGTTTTTTGTTCGCAGCGTCTGGAAATTGGCTTCTACACAAAAACTGAGTAGTTATTTTGCAGCTTGAGTAAGTTAGTCGACCAAATAAATGGACTGTGGATTCAGAATAGGCGTACTTCATTGATTATTATTCCCTTAGTTTCTTATTGGAACAAAAGAGTTCAACAGAACATCACCATTTGCCACTGTTCTCTGCGATCTTTTTCCCATCTATTTCCATGACTGCCCATAAGTTTTCACCTCCTCTCCACACGATCTCCTCCATGTCACCCTCAAAGATATGCTCAAATCTTCGTTTCTCATTCGGGTTCCATTTGAAAGCCTGGAACGCGATGTTTATCATTTTACAAGTATATAGAGTCCCACGTAAATAGTGAGGATTCATCGATCTCCGCAGGTCAGAGCTGCAGACTGCATTCCAAAGTGGCTGCAAGAATAAATAAAATCCCTTGGTTTAATTAACCCTGGAAATAAATATCGAACGTCATCTATTGTGAGGTACTTCAAAGAGATGGGCCATACAGCAGATTTCAGAAGTGTCTTACGATTCTTAGATAAAACAGGTTTGGGTCCTATAGTTAAACTCAATGAATCTTGAGCCATTAGAAGGCGTAAACCTGTTTTGCTCATTCGGAAATTATTTTTATTACTTTGAAAGTATGCTGGTAATTTAATTTTAAAACCAAGGTTTGTTATACTTATTTTTATTATATTTTTAGCCTTCCTTTATCTTCTTACTCCATTTTCCATTTTCTTATCTGTGATCGTGACCCGTAAACATTTTGGCTCACAGTGATAACGGATGATGATCTTTTATTCTTGGTTGCTTTTTATTTACACATATATGACAAGTATGTTTGTGACCCAAATGTCAGAAGTGTGTCGCGCAAAAATCAATTGCATGTTTCAGATAACTTTCGTCTTCTCATTACTCTTTGTAGTTTGTAAAAGGAACTGATTGCTATGAGGTTGACTGTTATCAACTATGATATTTCTTATTGTGTTGGACAGGATTATGCGCCAGACTATGATATCCTTAAGTGTCATAAAGTGGAAGACAGGGTAGACTGTGCACAGAGAATCAGAAGAGAGGAATACGTTAGACAGATAAGAAGACTATAGAAAATTTGGATTTTGCAGTTGATTTATGTTTAATGTCCAACAAAACTTGAAGAATCGCAGGCAAAAATCAAAAATAATTCATTAATTCCCATTGCAGCATTAAGAGCAAAATATTCAGCGAAGAGATTCTTTTCAACGAATTTATTATCAAGCTGTACATTCGTATATGTATGGTTTTTTTTAAGAAATTATATCCGGTGAGGGAATTAGGTCAAAGGTGTGAATACATGAAGTAATAATAATAGTATGAAATGCAATTAAAATATTTGTGATTATAATCATAGTTTAATGTCAAGTGGCAAAATAATCAATGTCGTATATTGAATAATACATAAGGTGTATAGAATTTTGGAAAGGGGTACATAATTATAAGATCAGTAGACGAATATAAAATGTTACATAACATGGTGTGAAATCTGATAAGATAGAATTCAATATTGTAATAATAAAAGATATAAAAAATTAATAATTTTGGGTTTAAAATGTCAAGTGGGTCAAGTGGAAAAGATTCAAAGTGAGAATAGTAATAATAATAATAAGGACAATAATAATAATCGCAGTAATAAGGGAAAAGTACATAGAATAACTAAATAAACAATATAAATAAATGTCTATCCCTCTACGGCCAAGGCAGAAGTAGGGATTGTACATACTTCTTTTGTACACAAAGGTGTGGCTTAAAGTCATGAATTGCCAAGGCCTCAGCTGTCTTTAGAAGTCTGTAACGAATAAAACGCGGGAAGTTAGCATGGATTCTATATATGATCTTAAAATCATGGTCAGGGTTGACAGAGTGACAGAAGTCGATCAGGTGTTCCAAAATAGAGCTTCGCAAACACTTCCTTTCTCCCTTGTAAAACCATGTTGGAATATGTTCTCGTATCCGTGTGGAAAGCGTCCTCTGACTACGGCCAATGTACCTTTCTCCACAAGAGCAGGTGAACTGATAGATGCACATGGAGGCGGCCAGATGGGGGAGCTTATCTCTTACAGAGGTAGAGAACAACTTGCGGCTAGTGAACGTCATATATAATTTTGCTGCAAAGAACGTCTTACTGACAGATTTAGAGAGACGATTTTTGAGCATATCTGAAGCTTGATCACCTTTGAATTCCAAGTTCATGAATAAGGTTTTCTTTGGAACTATGTCGGTGACCAGTTTGGACTGCTTGTATTTCATGTTGCTGAGAAACTTGCTCTGCTTGTCACGAAAAACATTTCCAACAAGTAACAGACTAGCATCAACAACTGCCCTCTTCTCTGGCTCCATACTGAAGATCGAATACCCAACCGGTTGGCCAGAACCAATTAACAACAAGAATCGATGGCAACGAACAAACCAACCAATTGCCGGTTGTTCAACAAATATGAAGGAAAAAATGGAGATGGGTTGGGAATACACTGAGGAGTACATCAAATGACATTGCATGCACATTTCAGTCCATTGCTCGAATGGAATCCCAGTGGAAAGCGACGAATGGGTAGTCACTGTGAGAATGACATCGAGGAGATCATGTGGCAAGAGGGAGATGAGAGACTATTAGAAATCGTTGGGTCAGCCAGCTGAAGAGGAGAGCAGAAAATATAACTAGGTGGGGGTTTGTTGCTGAATTCCTATGGTCCACTCGGAACCCAAGGGAATAATAAATAAATACATTAAATTGCTTTAAACCATATGAAACAATCCAATTCATAGAAATAAATATGCTGTTAGTTTTGAATGAAAACTAGGTAGTAAGTAGCTGGTGACATACCTCCAGTCCTTTCTGTGGGTGCAGACCAAATTCTATAAGTCAAGCATGTAATGTGGCCATGAAGGCGATATCAGTCCCTTCAAGGTTGCATATACGTCTTGCAGACTGGTGAGTATCAACAAGCACGAGATCTAAGTCCAAGGCTTCCTCGCGTTTGCCTCCAACCATCTGAGCTGTGCTATTATGTTTATACTGCGTGCCACCCTGGAAAAGGTGGATGATAGTGAACTGGTGTATCCAATGATCACCTGAGTTAAGTAGGGGAGGGGTTAGTTCAAGGGGAATTTCTAAGTTGGTATTAGATGGTCGAAGGCAGTCGGCAAGAAGCCTTGCACCTAGTTTTCGTGCTTGCTAACACTCACCAGTCATCAAGGTATATCTGCAACCTTGATGGTACTCATGTCCCTTCTGAGATTCAAACTCGCGTCATCCAGTGCTGCGGTCAGATACGGTACCACTGAGCTGTTCGAGCTCGCGACTGACCTCCTGTAGGACTGTAGTGGATACTTTGACTGAACAATAGTTAGTAACTAGTGTAATGTGTCTAGTCCTATCTTTGGTGCAGACTTAATTCTATCAGTCAAGTTTGCAATGTGATGGCGAGGCACTTGGAATGGTGGCCACATTGCAGTCTTGACTGATAGAATTAAGTCTGCACCAAAGATAGGACTGGACACATTACACTAGTTACTGATTAGTGTGTAATTAGGAATTTCTAAGTACGGTTAGCAATATGCGGACAGAAAATTTATGAATATAATAGTAATGTAAAAATTTTCGAAGGATAGGGGATTTATCTGCTGTGCAACTCAAAGAATACATGAACAATACTGTATTCCATAAATTACTGAAATTGAGTAATGACGTTTATAATAATGTTGCGGAATAATTGATTTTAAAATCCCTCCTGAACAATCTATTCACAACACTTTTGCTTATTTGGATATGTTTAACCAATTGTGTAATCACTAATCCCTTTTCTCCTTGACTGCTGATGATAACGTGTTGTTTTACGGTCGTGACTTTGGTTGAATGAATTCAAGGTTATGCTGTGGGAACTGTAGGGTCCTGGACTCTAAGTGGGAAACGTGTTTGGTAGGTTAGATTCCTGTCGACAGAGTTTCGATCCAACCATTTTGGGTATATTCTATTTGATTCCTAGGTAATTCTTATGATTGTGTTTTGGTTAGGTAATCTTGATGTACAGCCCTTATTTTGTGTCTGAAAGATTATTGGACTGTTAGGTTGCCTAAAGTAATTGTTGAGGTAATTTTGCACTTTTGGTACGCTACTATTATTATTTGATATCACCACAAATTTATTACATATAACTGTCTTTTTATTGCCTTCGAGACATTTTGGGACTGTGAGTGACTCGCAGATGTTCGTTCAGATATACAGGGAAACGCATTATTCGGTTTCCTGAGTTCAGTCAGGCTCGAACACTTCTGGTTCAGTCATTACAAATAGTAATAACTTTAATAATTCAATAATCAGATAGACACTTTGTTGGAGATGTTCAGCAAAAGCGCGTTTGTGTTAAATTACGCTTTAAAGACTCACTCTCTTCTAGTCTGATCACGGATTGTGGTCAGTTAGACAACCATTAGAAAACCAGAAAGTAGTGGATGGCTGTATCGTCCTTGTTTGCGACTCTTCAACACTACTCTCCGTTTTGGGGTTACAAGGAAAGCTGGTAGACCATTCAGCCACTAGGACCTGATCCAGTGGCCAATGAATTACAACCTCTTCGAATCCATGACTTAAGCGAAATCAGCAGCTGATGTCATCGACGAAAATTTATCCTTACAGCTAAGCTGATGGATCCCACTGGTCACGAGGTCTCACTAGAACTCCGTGCAACTTCGTCCTGAGACCATTCAATAACAAGCATCAAATTTGTGAGGATTTGATTAGAAGCTAATCAGATGCCTACAAATCAACTCAAGAAAACTCAACCCCCTTATTTGTCATCTAACCAAGTTTATTATGACCCAAAATTTCAAGTGCCGACAATAAAAAACAACATTTTATGACCGTGAACACAACAAACCCAATAAAAAATTTTTTTTTCATCTGCCAGAATGGGGAATGTCATCATCGGAAGCGAAAAAGAAAAATAAACATCTCAATTTTTAACAGACAAAAACATATTTCGCCGAGAAAACAAAAATATAAACCATGTTTTTCTTTCCTAAAGAGCTTTTTGTTATTAAATATATTTTATTGCCAGCTTAGTCCGTGATGCTGAAACCATCTGTGAGGCTGAATCAATCAATGAATGCGAAGGCTTCTCATTTGAGTTCTCCACCTCAAAATAAAGCAAAACAAAATTAAGGAAATGTAAACCATGTAAGCTCATTTTATTGCCTCTTACGTCATTAACCTGAAATATTTCTATTATATCATCAACATAATACACATAATAATAATAATAATAATAATTAGAGCATCATTTCTGCTTAATTGAACTTCCGATCTTTTTGTTGATAGATTCATGAAAGCTTACCAAGTGAAGATGAGAAGAGACAATAACATTCAACTAAGTGGACTCCATCTCTTCTCCATTGTTTCAAGATTAATAATGCAATTATATAAAGTTAACATAATTAGAAAAATCAATACGTCATTGACTCATATATGCATATGAGTAGGAGGAATTCATGTGAAACGCCATCATTTAAACACAACTATAATTGTCAGTTTACTTTTTTCATCATCCAAACGCATATGTTGGATTTTTCAGTGTAACAATTGCCGCAGGAAATGCAGGGCAATAATTTTACTACTTTATATCAACCATGTTTTATAGTGAAATAGTTTCATTATTTACTTAGGTTCGAAATGGGACATAGCACTTCAACGGCACCTCTGCCTTTGATGCTGTTCACTACAGTCATCTTTAGCTGGCTTCACAACTGTCGATTAGCTGTCATCTCCATCACAGACTATCTGCTTATTTTCTCTCTTAGACGTCGCACTCATCCCAGTCGAGGAGCTGGCTTGCGATATCACTCAACGTGTCTCTGATTCATCTCCATTTTCTTGAGAATTTTTCTTAGGAGTTGCTTGATACTACTCCTTTCTGACCATCTCGTCCTTACTTTGGAGCTACTGAAGGTAACTATCGACAAACGTCTGAAGCCTTTTCGCAGTGCTATTCTTGACGCTCACGCCAAGTATCTGAGCCATATAGAAGCGCTGATTGAATTGATATTAGCATTGAAAATCTGAATCTTGTTCCTTTTACTTAATTTATTAGATTTTCATACTTATTTCAGATTAATGACAGTCTGTCTTCATCGGTGTTACCTGTGGTTGAAACGATGCTGCCTAGAAAAGCGAAATGGCTGACTTTCTTCAAATTTCTCCGGCTGATAGTGATTGGTGCTTGTTGTTACTGGTTAGTTATTTTCATTACTCCCATCTACTCTATGTTCACTTGAACTCCTTTCTTCACTGCTTCTCCTGCTGAATGGGTTGTTTTAGTTCATGGATCTTCAGGTGTGAGTGACATTAGAGATAAGTAGTCTGTGAAGTGTAAATCTGCTAGAGTCTACTTGTCGGTTCAGCGCATTCCAGTCTTCTCGCTCAGCACAGTCTGGCACTTGATCCAGTCTAGGATCACAATTAAGAATGTCGTAATTGATATTGTCTTACACCTATCTTCATTTCATAGGCATAGCTAGGCTTTTTGAGTCGTCATCATATAGGTATTGTACGAGGCTGATAAAGATTTGAGACACTCCTTAGTGTTAAGGCAGTTTCCAGATCACTTCACGGTCAACTCAGTCGTCTGGATGACTGGAGTAGATAAATGACTCTCCATTCAAAATTTGGAGAGTCTCATAATTTCTTCGGCAATCTGAGCAGCCTTCTCAGTTGCGAATGTTGTGCGGACATTTCATGTCTTCATGCTGATGTTTACCTTAATCGAAAAAGATTAACTGGCTAACTGGCCTTCCGAAGGTTTTTCATCAGCCTATTGTGTCTCTTTGAATCCAGAGAGGAACATGTTTATTTTTATATTTTTCGGTGCATTGAAATTTCTCTAATGATAGGGTTGATTTTTCCAGGAAGGGTCAACAGCTTCAAACTCATCCTGCTGTCTTTTTCCGGGCTTAGGATCGGATGGTAAGCATAAATTAAATCATATTTAACAAATATATATAGTATCCTGAAATTAGAATGATATGTGAATTTTGGGGTTTTATTATGTATTACAATTCGCAAATATATATATATATATACACGTATACATTTGACGAAAACTTGAGCGGAACAAACAAACAATACACTGCTAAACTTTTAAAGTACATAGCTTTTCCAATGTTTTGAGTAAATAGTTAATTGGTAAACTTTAACTTTGAATATTTGGATAAAAGAAATGTCTGGGCGAAGAGAAAGCCGCATTACTAGTTAATGTCTTGCATCTAGACTTCAAACTTATTATTTTGCTTTTAGCATAAGTTAGCGTTCATCTCAGTGGTTATGCATAACTCTATTATTAACCCCTAACCACACTTCAAGGGTCAGTTCATACCCTTGCAAATAATTATTTAAGTAGTTATATTTTCATTCAGATGTTCTAAGATAGAGCAGCACTATCTTAGAACATCTGGTAGATTCCAGACATCAAGCTACACCCCAAACAAAATTCAAAGTCGTCTAGAGAATACGAAGCAGTCTTCCTAAAAGTGTACGAGTCGAAACTCTTCAAACTGCAGAAGCAATGGCAATTCACTTGCTGAGTCTTGAACTCTGCATACAGAAGAAGTTCGTTCAATCACTACACTTGCAATGGACGTAATCTATCTTAATACCAGACAGGTAAATTATATTTCTTTCTGTCTCTTCATTAGTATTATTTTGTCTTTTCAATTGTAATATTTTACATTTTCAACTTTTCTGTTGTCTACCCTCACCCGATTTAATTTCTACACCTCATTACCATTGTTAATGACTTGACCAACGCTCAACTTCTAATCATTTATCTTACCTCATCCAATTTATTTGCTCAATTTTAGTCCTAATTTAAATGGCATTATTCTCTACCCCATCTCTACTTAGTCTCTACCTGTAATTACCTCTGTTGCTATCCTGACCTAAGTTGAAACATTTTAGTCAGTTATATTACGTCATCTTACTTACTAACTCAATCTTACTTTAGTTGATGTCTAATTAACCTTGTTTCTATATTAGATCATTCTTGTGTTACCTAATTAATTACCTAAACTTGACAAATTTCATGTACACACACAAAGAAATAATCGTATATGCATGTGATTGTACAGCTATGTGAATGAATTCGCTGAAAAGAGTCTCTTCGCTGAACGTCTTCTCTTTTTCATACAAATCAAAAATCGTCAAAGAGACTGGCAGAACTCCTATGTCGTGTTAAAGAAAAATTTTCAAAATACTATATTCCAGACATGTTTGAATTCGTCGCCTGTATCAAAGATGTGAAAATGAGAGGCAACCGCATGATATCACTCGATGTCGAATCTCTCTTCACAAATGTCCTTAATATAGAGATGATTTGTTTCTTTAGCAAGTACCTGGATGACAACTACTTAAACATCGGAATACTTACACCCAAGTTAAAAGAACTTCTACTTAGATGTACGTTGAACGTTCAATTCACATTCAGTGGTATTATTCACAGACAGCAAAATAGTGTGGCTGTGGGTTCACCTTTAGGCCAGTTACATGCAGATATTTTCGTATTAAGTTTGCAAATGATCCGTTGAAACCGACGATTGACAATTTTTCTCTGTACATTGGTACGTCGATGACAATTTATCATCTGCAATGACAAATGTGACCTAAATAATGTCCTTCAAGTTTCAATAGCTCCCAACCAGCCATCAAATTTACAAGTGAAGCAGAAATCGGACAACAATCTCATTTGTGGACGTGCGACTGACAAAGAAGACTGATGTGACTTTGAACAGATCAATATATCCAAAGTCTACATGGAATGGCCAGCTGACAAAGTTTTACAGTTGGGTACCCATCAATAACAAGCGAAACTTGATAATTTCCCTTGAGACTAGAGTCCATAGAATATGCAGCCCCGAATCAGTAGAAGAAGTGATCACTCTTTTGAGTAAGACACTACTTGAGAATGGCTATCCACCACTCTCTATAGATAAACACATAAGGCTGAAAATCAACAAAGAACAACCCATCTCTGTGCCGAAGAAGTTACTGTACATGAATATGGCGTTCATAGGTGACCTGTTCGACATCCCAAAGAGAAAAATATATAAAGCATCCTGAAAAGAACATTCTCTGCTGCTACATTATCAGTGGTATTCTAAAGCCACCTATTGTTCTTCAACAACTCCAAAGATAAACTATCTCATTTGACCACTTCTATGTGTATCTACCAATTTACTTGCTCATTGGAGCGAGATATATAAGTCGTTCGATGAGTGTTTTATCCAGAATAGTCAAAGAACATAATACCACTTGGCTACGAAAAGGTAACAGTGGATCAATAGGGAGTGCTATAATTGAACATATATTCAACACTGGTGGTCACTCAATATATGAGCAATATTCATTCGAAGTCATCTACAAAGTCACAAAAGTCTTCCAAAAACTGTAATCTCCTGTACACTTTGTATTGCCAAGGCCTTAGCGATCCGGACGGAAAACCCTGATTTATGTATACAGAAGAAACTTCCCCATCCTCTTCTTCTGCCTTGGATATGATTCCAGGTTCGACTACTTTGTTACCAATACTATTTGTGGATTTTAGCATGATGTCTCTTTCTACCCATGACGTAATTTATTTTGGACATTCCTCTCCGTGCTCTTTCAATAAAATCCTACTTTTCTGGGTGTCTTTCATATTACGTGACCCCTGTCAGTACTTACTAATCTCCCAGCCCTAGTTGCAATCTGATTATTCATCACTGTTTTGAAATATTCCCATAATGTGAACAATACTCCAAACAAATTTTATCCTTGTTCGACAAATCTAATGTACTCACACATACAAAAAAATCACATATAACTGCAACTGTACAGCTAGGTGAATGAATTTGTCGAATATAGACTCTTCGCTGAACTATCTGTTGTTAATTCATTAATAGTGAATAGTTTTTACAACTAATTAGCTAAGAGATGGATTTTCAAAAAAACATTTTTTTTTCCTTTACGTTCCCAGTGGAACATAGGGCCTTAAGCTAGAGCTGTGAAGTTTCAGTAGCAGTAGTATTTACTTTTATGGGATGTGGCTGCTAGCCTCATGCCCAATCTTTCCTCTTTACCAGTCTTATTATTGGCTTAGCGAGGTAAAGCAGTATGTCGGCCGGATATCAAACCTCTGACCAGATGAGGCGTGATTGGCGAGGATTCTAACGCACTTCCACCGACGCATAAAAGATGGATAGTCACTTGGAAATGATTGATGGGAAATAAGAGAGTAAAGGAATGAAAATAAGTGACAGAACAATAAAAACGGTTACACAGAGTTAATTATACAACAAATCAGTAAAAGTATAAATCGATGCTAAAGCCATGGTAGTAAAAGAGAATGGAAAAAAACATCCCTGAACACGAAGTTCCGCCTTTGCAGTATTGATTACAGAAGCTTCAGCTATGTAATGAAGTTGTTAACGAAATCTGCTTTGATGACTTTGAATGAATTCTCTGATGAAGCTGTATGACCACAAGTAATATAATGCCCCACAACAGAGCTGTTGACTCTTCGCGTTTTTTCGAGACCAGACAGTAAACTAGCTGAGGTTATAAATAGTAAATAGCAAAAGACTGTATTTTAATCATTCCATACATGAAATTCAGTATTCAGGTGATCTTTCAATTTCCCTGAGATCACTGGTGTTTATGGATACGAGGATTTCGACAGTTGCTTGTGATAGGTATTAAATTATCTATTCATTCATTCTTCTTCTTTTACAGGTTCATATGAGAATTAATTATTCTACTTGACAGGCATTATGAGCATACACTGTAACTGCAACTTTTGAAGATTACAAAAGCATTCTTGGACTCAGAAATAAAGCCATAATTTTTATTCAGAGCTTAGTGGGATATTTAAAATCGTTTGCTTTTTCGAGTCATCGTTCTGAGAGATTATCTTGTTGAAAAATGAATTCCTCAGAGTCAAGTATTCTGAATTCGTGATTTATGAAATTTTCTTCACGTGAATATTGTTTGGTGATCTTTCACAGAAGTTCTAGTATTTTGTGTCGTATAAATTTTATTTACACAGTGGCAGTAATCTAATTGACTTATTTTTGTCACGGAATTATGACTTCTTAGCTTAACAAGCACCTACATAAAACATAATTTAATAAAGATGCATTCACTGAAAGACGAAGTACTTGAGCTAGCCACTTGTGAAGCCAGTTATATTGGTCACTAATCTAGGAACTTATTTAGTGTATCTTGGATTAATTCTCTCTTCTGACCTATCCTGGTCCTCCCATGTCTTAGCGATTTCTAAAAGAATATTTCGTCTGACTTTTTACATTAAGAAGTTAAGGCACTCAGGCATAACCCAACCACTCCTCTTACAGTTTGTTAACTCGTGTATTTTACCTATTCTTCTTTACTGTTCACCATTATTCTTTCCTGAATTGCTTAAAAAGGACTATGTCATACTTCGTAGAACTCTGAAGACTGTCAGTAGGACGAGTGGTATCCCATCGGGCCCTATCGTTGACATTGTCACTGATAGGCACTTGATGTCATGCAACACATTCGCTAAAGGAATTTTGTCAGACTCTGAACACCCACTCGACCCACAGCTCCAACCTTGTGTCTCCTCAGGTAAAACAAGAAGTCTTTTCAGAAGAATTTATGCAGGTATGTATAAGTATAAAAATTCCACTATACCATATTTAGCACGTACTTTATGTGATGAAAATAGTGTCAGACATGAACTAACTAACCTTCTTAGCACCACTAAATAAACCATTTCCTTCACCCTTATAGCATCAAACTTTATTGTTATTGTATTTCTTATATTTATAATCCTCTCAATTTTTTGTTTTGTTTATTTTTTTCATAAGTGTGAACATCATTTAAGCTGTATTATAACTGTTAATTTTGTATTTCCCCTCACTATACTATATCAACAGAACATTAGATCCAATAATCTATAACATGCTAAAGTTTCCAAACTGAACCGACAATACCGTTTGAAACAAACTCACTGTTATTATTATTATTATTATATTTAATAATCTCAATTCATGCTTCGAATATTTTTGACTTTATGTCGTAAATGTGAACAAATTTCTCGATTAATTTTGTTTTAATTTTTAACTTTATTTATATTTTGAGTAAATCAGATGCAATATTGTGACAAATGCTGAGAATTCCATTCTGTATTATAAGTACTGTCAGTTTTTGGAATAAAGTAGATTATCATTATTATTAAGCTGTATGGCAAAAAAAGATGTGCAGTAAAAACCTTTTTAATTTCAACATCAGGCCACCTAGCCAAAACAGGCCATAAAGCTAGTCTTGAATAATCATTCTCTATCATCTATCGGGTGACTTGAAAATACCCACTGAGTGATACAACAGATATGACGTTCAGTGATTTCATTCTGAAGCTGTATAATCACATATACATAGTAATCTATGATAGCATCAAAAGGGATATTTCCAAAGATGTGTCGCCAGTATTGTAAAATCTTGACGACTAGTTACGTAATATAGGAAGTGTTAATTGGGCAGAAACTAAACTAAAATTAAGTGAGTATTTTGAATTGCGCAGTTTATTCAGAAGGATTGAGTAGAATTCAACAAAAATTGAAAGAAAGTCAGGCTAACAACAGTTCTAGTGAGGAAACGAAACTTAATAGAGGGTGAGGGAAGTAAATAATTCAACTAGAAAACAAAAGGCTAAAATTACTTATCCAATGTTAAGACAGATCAGGTCCATTGTGGATTTAGCGACTGAACAAAATTCTTCTGTATGCAGAGTTTAGGATTTAAAATATGAATTGTCATTGCTTCTGTAGTGTGAAGAAGTTTGATTTGTACTCTTTTACCAAGATTCCTGTGTGTCCTATCGATTACTTTGACGTCAGTTTGTGGGTTAACTTGGTGTCCAGATTAGACCAGGTGTTCCAGGATAAAGATCTGAGTGGGGAATTTTTCTCCTCATCTATAAAACTAGAGGGTTAGTGTTAGATGATACGTTTGAATAGTAAACGCTGTGTACAGCCGATATAACTATCTGTCGAATAACAAATAAATTCCCGTGAATTTAGAGTAAAACATAAGGTTTCAATAGTACACATCCGTTTCACACTGTTCTGTGCAGCCCTTTCTTGATCGCCCAACGACTGACCATAAGCGTTCATCTCCTCATTATACTACCTCCTCAACGTCGCCCTCAGACGTCCAAATCTTTGTCCCATTCCGATTCCATCAGATGGTCAAGCATATGTAGGTGTACAATCCATCTCGCCAACAAAACTCGGTTCGTTACGCAATTCACACTGAAATAACAAACCGCTTGAGCGCGATACTTATAAGACTGTCAGTGTCCAGTAAGATAAAAAGCAAAATATTATACAAGTTTGACCACGGATTGATATCAGTTAGAGAACCTTTGAAAACCAGCACTGCAGTACTGGACAGCTGTTTCATCGTAGTTTGGGAATTATCGACAGTACGCACCCACTGATGATCGAACCCAGGAGCTACGGGATACAAGTCAAGATCATATACCATTCAGCCACTGGGACACAATTCAATGGCACTTGAATTCTAACTTTAACCAATTCTTGACTCAGCGCAATCACCAACCATGGGCCATTGGGTCGGGTTTCACTGGCTGAATGTTATAGATGGTTGACTTGTTACTGGAAGGTCCTGGGTTCGAACACTGCCAGTGGGTGCGTACTGCAGATGATTCCCAAACTAAGATGAAACAGCTGTCCAGTACTCATTTTTTGTTCTACAATGATTCTCTAACTGATATCAATCTGAGATTAAACTCGTAAAAACAAATCTAATCCTTACAAACCAACTCTTGAAAATGCTTTGCAACCTCTTCCATCTTTATTTAACATCCATCTGAATTAAATTCGAAACTTAATAATGTAGAACAACGGAACCACATATTTCTGCTTTACAGTAAGTTCGTGCAATAGAACAAAAGCCAGAGGCTGTATTTTTGTTTAGTTGAAAAACATATTCGAAAAAACTTTAATCCCTCTAACAGTCATTTCACAAATTACTTACAGATGATTAGCTTCTGAATGAGGTAAGACAAAGAAAAGGAGAAAAAAACTATTGTCCATAGAGTCTGTCCAGAAAAACACCTTGTAAAGTAGGCAAAAAGATAGAATTGCGCTTTATTTAATATAAGTTCATTTAAGCAAAATTACTGTTTCCAAGTGCCGTTTTCGACTGTCTGTTTCTTTGCCTAACAAACAAATGGATTTCTAGATTTGCAATTAGTCGTGTTCTCTGAGCTGGTTGGTTTAATTGTAGGGCTTTCGGCGTCGCTCTGGACAACATCTTCAGCGCAAGTTTCAGCATAAAATGAACTGATTTAAATTCTCCATGAATGATAGAATTACGTCTCCTGGTAACCATCTTCGTGACTGGTAGTCGATTTACATCTGGATTGATCATTTTTTATTGACTTGAATTTTGAACTTTCTCGTCACATGATTTACTTTTTATTAGTTGGTAGATTTGGTGTACATTAACATGTTGGTTAGTCGCTGATTCACTTGAGTACCAGGCTTCTAGGAATTCTCTGGCACTTTTGATGTTTCCTCTGGTTAAAATTTCAACATTAACCCAATCAAACTGATGTCGAAAATCATCTACATTCATTGATATGAAAGAATATATATCATGTCTTTTCACAGCTAATTTGTGTTCCTGGATTCTGATTCGAAGGGAACGCTTACTTTGACCTATGTTATATCTGTTACAGTTCACACAATCTATTTTGTAAATGGTATTAATTTTATCTTCTTTTTCTGGTGAATCTTTCGGTTTGCACAATGTTGAATGAAGTGACTCTGCTGGCTGGCTTGTGTGCTATATCTATTTCAAATGGTTTCAATATTCTAGATGTTATTTCAGAGATATTTTCTATGTATGGTAGGATGAATTTTCTTGTAGTTCATCAGGAGGCAGCATCAATTAGAGAGATTAGCGAAAACCAGAGGGCACTGGATAGTCATTTCGTCTTATTTTGGGACTCCTCAGAATTGTGCACTAGGGATTGAACCAGGAGTCTTCAAATTTAGACATCAAGCTCAATGACGATCTAGCCATTTGAGCAGGAATACAGTGACTTCTGGATTCTAACTTTGTCAACTTTTTATATAATGCTGACCTCACATATGTCTTCGATGAGCATCCACTTTATTTTGACATTGTGGACCCGATCGGTCACGACCTCCCACTGCAGCTTCAGGAAGCCCATCCAGCAGTCATCTGTAAACTAGTGATCAATATTCAGATTCAAGGATCTGTGGGGACTTTAGATCAAGTTCAAGTGTTAGATTTTCGTCAATAAGCAATACAAATTAGAAAGTTCATTGAAAACCTGGGGTCCCAGGTTCAATTCCTGACACGATCGTGCCTGCACACAACTAAGGGGTTTCAAAATGAGACAGAATGGCTGTCCAGTGCTCCTTGGTTTTCAATGATCCCTGTAACTGATGTTGGTTCCTGATGAGGCTCTAACAATTGAAATGGATTCCTGATTATTCTACTTCACCTGTCGAGTTGAAAAATGGTTCCTATCCACTCACAAATAACTAGGTGCTAAACCTATTTACCCGAAAATCTGTGAAATTGTGTCTTCTGATATCAACCCCCGTAGTATGGTTAAAATAAAGTGCTTATCATTCAATGGAATCTAAACGTTTTAGTGCGTATAGCTATTGAAAAGAGATTACTAGCCAGCCGAAAATTCTGCCATTGATTTGCTATCTAACTGAACTACTTAATTCCAAAAACAGTGTCTACAATTAAAGCGAAAATCCTAAGAGTGGAGTAACCTGAAAAGTTGCGTATCCCAATTCAGGTTCCACTAGAAATCATGGTATAGAAGGTCACACACTGTTCTCCTCGGCGTGTGTCTAAACCATCTCTATTTCCTTCTGCATATTTGTTAGGTAATAAGTTGTCGGCTGAAGTCCCTCGCTATTTGCTTGTCCCATCCAATTGGCCCTTTGACTTTCATTTCTGAACCAGCGAAAACAGCTGTTAATGAAAGCCTGCAGTGGCCAATCGGATAGCTTTCGTTAACGTGTGTGCCAAGACCCAGAAACATGAAAACACTGACTTACTTGATATTAGATTTGAAAATTCGGATCTCACTTCTTTTAATAATTTCTGTAGATTTTCATGGTAATTTGGCCTTTTTACAGGTTGGCCATTTTCCTAATCGGCTTGTATCTTCTTTTTCTTCCTTTCTGGTAATACAGAAAGTTCGCTAAGTACTTCGGGTCCATTCTCAGTGCTTCTGGTAATCTTGTGTTGGCTGTGCTGACATTTCTGGACTAGTTATACATTTAGAATGATTTTAGAGTCCTTTATGAAAGACAAATCGCCATTTCTTCTCTTCCATCATTTTGGTAATCGGCTTTCTTTCATAATCTTTCACTGATCTGTAATTCACGAATATGTTCCCAGCTAGTGAACAACATATATTTTTGATAAAGTGTCGTCAGGTCTTTTCCAACTGCAGCCCGTTCTTCTTGAGTTGACTGTATGTCATAAAGGCGTCTTATATCTTTCCTAGTACTATTTCTCAATTCCTTATTAAATCCTGAGTAGGTCGAATTTAGTTTCTTCCTTTTTCGAAATATCTGCACTGGTTCATTTTGAGCCACAACATCCCCCTCTCCAATATCAGCATTCATGTGTTCATAGTAGGCCACCTCTTTGTCTTACCTCTTCTTCTTGCCTTAGATGTCTCAAGGCGTTTCTTTCCAGTGTTCGTCTGAGCAAGTTTCGCCGGTGATATTGCCTGAGGTCTCCAAATTTTTCTTGATGACTGGCATGTTGATTCCCTGATTAGTGTCATCCTTCAGTTGCTGAGTGTTGAATTGTGGTCTGTATGCAGCTTCATCAAAGAGGCAGCTAATTTTCAAACCTCAGGCATTATTTTCACTTAAAAAAATTAATATTTTCCTTCAAAAATGTCTACTGTGTAACAAAAACGATGACATTTATGTTTATCTTGAATCTGTAGAGATTTCAGAATGTTAAAAGTAAACTGATTTCAACAGTGACTGACAGAATGTAACAATCATAATAATAATCTGATAAGAAGCATTTTAGAAAAAAAACCCACAAAAATCCATCTATTACCTAAATTTTGATACTTGTAAAAAGCTTCTAGAAAAATCATCTAAAGGCGAATAAACACGAAGCATGATATATGGACAGTGCAGATGGTCATGCTTACCAATGAAGCATGATAAGTTTATGTGCGTGTTTCAGGTAGCTAAATGAAGTTCACATGGATGAAGTAGTGTTCTTACTCACGATTAAATCGTTGTATAACCATTCCCTCATTTAGTTTTCAAAATATAACTGTTTTACTGGTATATTTCCTTTCGAATTTGGTCACATTACGATGTATTTAGTAATTGGTTTTATTTCAGGAATCCAGACCCGAATCACATGCTTGCATGGCGAATGTTCTACCTCATAGCCAAAAACGCTTATGGGAGCTTTAGTCCCTAATCAGTAACATTTCACAGACAACTGGCAGTGAGAAGATGGACGCCTAATGATCTGACAAAAAGAACCTAGAATATCTTGATTTCGTGGATGAAATGTCTCATGTCTCAAACTTGAAACTTGAACTTAAAGGCCTAAATGTCAACGAAACCAAGCCGAAAAAGCAGCAAGATGAGAAAGGAATTTCCCAGAAATATTGAAAATGGACACAGATACCTCAGCAGACATACTCACGTCACTATTTAGGAAGCTGTAGAAGGAAGTAGAAAGATCCATCAATTGGACAAAAGCTACATCGTCAAACCATCATATCGGTACTGAGATCCATAACACTTACAATAAGGAATAAGAACCGATTTTTCAGCAATTATATCAAGACACGACTTCTACATGGTTCAGAGACTTGGCGTGTGCGTCGACTAAAGCATTTCCCAATAGGCAACGCGGACCTTCGTCATAACGTGCCTTCACTTCATACTGAAGATTAAATGGCTGGTCACTTGGAATGGATAACTAGCAAACACTCTAGCAGGTAGCGAACAAACCACTGACCGACCTTCTGCCCAAGAAGTATTAGGACGGAAATGTAGACAGGATGGAGATATCTTGAGGAGATTGTTGACTGCAATCACATGACACGTACTCGAGGAAATCGCAAACGCGATGCTACAGGTAAGGCATCAAAGAGTCAAAGTAGTTAAGTGATATTTTCAAACATTACGGCTACTTGTCGATGGTAGTAAATTGGTCAAATTTACACGTAGAATCTGTACAGATGTGGCAATTTCACGAATGGCTGTGTTGGTTGATGATGACTAGCAGTGGAATCCAGGATGTATATTTCGGTGTATTTCTGACTCGACAACTTGATTTATCTGATGTTTCCATTAAAAATACGGACATCGTGACTGCTAAACATCATCAACCAATCAAAGGTCACGTTTATTCTAAGACATCATCAAAGTTCCTGCACTAGGAGACAACATGTCAACAGAGACCGAAAATTCCGGTCGAACAGAATCAATCAGGGCTAAATACAAATTCACGTAAAAGCAAATATTGCAAAAATGTTCATTCAGACATCTATAAAAACAAAATAATCGAGCAAAGAATATTCTTTTCGATAAATTCCTCTTCCAGGCTCTACAATTATATATATGTTTTTATACACAGAATATTTTAAATTAGTAGTTATTAACAATATTAGCGTTTTTTCAAATAATATCGATTTGTAAAGTATGATCAATGCTATTGCAGTTCATTAATGATGCTTAAATTATAATAATAATAAAGATATAACAGCGGATAGAATATCAACTAAAATTAGGGAAATTTCACAAAATTCTGGATTATTCAAACCTGGATGGCCAAGGTAATGATAATGACTGGACTAACTTCTTCTGGGTGCATAAATTAGGCTTATTAATATGAATCCCCACAGCCTCCGCAATATTTAGAAGTCGAACTCTTAAAGCGAAATTGAGATTCATAGGTATGCGGTAAATGACCCTGGAAGCATGATTAACGTCAATCTTGTGTTCTGTCTCCACAAGATGCGCCAGAATAGCACTGCGAATAGATTTTGTTTGACCTTTGCTTAACCAGGCAGGGTGATGTTCGGAAATTCGACGAGAAACACGCCTAATTGTACGGCCTATGTATGGTTATCCTGAAAAGTTTATTGATAGGAATATGAATCTAAAACCAAAACAATCCAAGGTACCAACAGTTCCAAAGAAATCCTTGTTCTTGCAGATGCAGTTCCTAGGAGACAACACAAGTGAAATACTAACACATCGCCTCAGAAATGCGGTAAAAAGAACATTCCCTTCTGCTCAATTGCGCTGTATCTTCAAAACCACTCCTCTTCTGCGTTCGGGAATAAAAGACAAACTGCCTAATTTCGCCTCTTCCATGTGTATCTACCAATTTAACTGCTCCTGTGGAGCCAGTTACATAGGCCGTACAATTAGGCGTGTTTCTCGTCGAATTTCCGAACATCACCCTGCCTGGTTAAGCAAAGGTCAAACAAAATCTATTCGCAGTGCTATTCTGGCGCATCTTGTGGAGACAGAACACAAGATTGACGTTAATCATGCTTCCAGGGTCATTTACCGCATACCTATGAATCTCAATTTCGCTTTAAGAGTTCGACTTCTAAATATTGCGGAGGCTGTGGGGATTCATATTAATAAGCCTAATTTATGCACCCAGAAGAAGTTAGTCCAGTCATTATCATTACCTTGGCCATCCAGGTTTGAATAATCCAGAATTTTGTGAAATTTCCCTAATTTTAGTTGATATTCTATCCGCTGTTATATCTTTATTATTATTATAATTTAAGCATCATTAATGAACTGCAATAGCATTGATCATACTTTACAAATCGATATTATTTGAAAAAACGCTAATATTGTTAATAACTACTAATTTAAAATATTCTGTGTATAAAAACATATATATAATTGTAGAGCCTGGAAGAGGAATTTATCGAAAAGAATATTCTTTGCTCGATTATTTTGTTTTTATAAAAGCAAATAATTTAATCATTTCATTCATCACATCCAGCAACGAAAAGTATTCAGCAATTTGCAGGTTATTAATTTAACTTGTTATCTCCCTATACTGTGTGTTTTCTAAGTGATCAGCGTTTCGTGAAGTAACTTACCTCCACGAATTGGTCCGTCGTCTCAAGTTGGAAATACGCTGATTTTCAAGAGTTATTTTACAGATATTTAATTGGTTTCAAATTTGATCACAGACTGATCTCAGTTGGATAACCTAGTGACTGGCTACAGGACAAAATTGACTGACGTTATAGTTAAAATTCATAACCAGTGGTCGGTTAACTACAAGGTCGGTTGGGGGAACAATTACTCGCCGATGAAATAGGCTGGTAGTCACACTGAAATCACAAAATGGAGGAAAATTGAAATCATGAGCTATTGGATAGGCTCCTAGTGGCGGAATGGTCTACTGGTTTCATTTGTAACAGGTAGTTCCTGGGTTCAAAACCCGGAGGGTGCGTACCGATATAGAGACCGAAACTGGGAAGAAACGGCTGCCTAGCACTCCCTAGTTTCCAGTGGTTGCCGGTAAGAGGGAAAGGTAGGGAGTGAGTCTAGCAATTCCACCTCATAAAAATAAAACCAGTTCTACTGAAACTTTGAAGCTCTAGCTTGAAGCCCTATGCTCTACTCGGAACTTAAAGGAATAAAATGAAATTAGCTCTCATATCATCAACTACTCATGCTTGATCTGTTTAATTACGGCGCTTGATTTTTTCAGATTCCATGAGGAATACTCACATAAATAGTAATATAGAAGCAATAAACCAAAGAAGTGTCTAAATTATCAGGAGATTTGAGCTAGACGCAACTATGTCGGCTGTAAACGGGAAAAAAGCCGTTCTCGCTACTACATAACTGTCATTATGAATCATATATATATCATTCCTAATAAATTTCTTATGGCGGTGAAATAGAATAAATTTCCAAATGCACTAAATGAAAATTTATTCAGAATTTATTTCCTGGAAAACTTTCTTTATTAAGGATTTTTCAAAAATTGTCTTCATCTGAAAAAGTATCCTATTCGTCTCTTTCATGCGTGAGTACATTTCAATCATTTTCTTACCGAATTCTTTTGTGTATTTTCTTCGTCGTCCGAATAAAGAAAATGTAGCTAAAGATAATTTAATACTGAACATAGATAGAACAAACAGTGATACAGAATAATATGGATCCAACTTGTCCCCTTCGGTCCCCGTCAGCTGTGTACTGCCTATTGCATTCAGTAAAATAAGTTACAGTGGCCTGATTAAAACTTGGGCTATCAAAAACCTCTGTTGTTATATTATATGTAATTGATTTTTCCACAAATTGTTTTAATTCACTTAAATAAAATACTGGCGGGTATTTAAAATTGTTTACAACCTGCTGATTTGTAAGTTTCTACTAAACTTGAGAAAGAGCATAATCGTGCTTGACAACGTATCTTAATACATGAGATAAGTAATGCTCATGGATCTCAAAGTGTACTCCTGAACTCTGTATATTTGGCTTTCAACTAAATACTGTGAATCTCTCGACGGAGACCAAGAACAAATATCATATGAGATTGTTTTGCATTTCAAGTCAGACGGCATTGCACCATAGGACCTACGATCAACTACTATTATACTTTAAATTCCTGGATGAAGAGGAACTATTGTAAGGTCAGTTTCGCTGAAAATTCTGTATATTATATCAACACAGTCCAGAGTAAAGTTATTACCGTTATTCTTAATATTTATTATTCTCACATACATCTTGTCTGTCATTTAAAAAAGGCAGCATAACTTGTTTTATTAAATGCTACAGGTTGTACACAGTTGATGAGAAACGACGAAGTAAAAAAGATCAACTGTATAAACTCAAACCGAAGTGTCGTTGTCTGACCGCTGTAAACCAGTCTTCGCATCCTAATCTTGTGTGAGTTACCGTCCCAAAGCGCCTCAACGATGGCAAAATGGCAGTTATTTAAGATTAAATATGTGGTAACATTCAACAATAAAAACAAGTCAAAAACGCAAAATTGGCTCAACAGTATGCTTAGGCAGTTATGCAGATCTAGTGGATTTTCACAAACAAAACGAGTACTCCTGAAATATGGATACTTAACGACAAACCAACCATAAGAAGTACCTTAGAATCAAGAAGAATATTCCTTACAAAGTGTTATAAGTAACCAAATACACCAAACAATTACCGCTGATAGCCGAAGGTCAGAATCCCAACAGCCAACCTTGATTTCTTTCACGCAAAATCGTAGTTGTAGAACAACACATTATCAACACCATCACACAACTTCAAGGCGAACCAATTGAATTAGGTTTAACACGATTAACAAAGAGAAATAATGAGGATTAAGTCTAAATATGATATTCAAACGTTAGAACAATAATATGGAGCCTAGGGTTAGGGAGTATAATAACTGCAAACTTCACTGAAACACCCAAATAATTATCAATATTTCAAATAGATCACTGAGAGGGGACATTCCAAATAACTTTTTCATTTTTGTTATTTCTTTACGTTCCCAGTGGAACATAGGGCTTCAAGCTAGATCTTTGAAGTTTCAGTAGCAGTGGTATTTCTTTTAACAGGATGCGGTTGCCAGCCTCATGTCCAACCTTCCCTCTTTACCAGTTTTATTACTGGTTGAGCGAGGTAAAGGAGTGCGTCGACCGGAGATCGAACCCCAGACCACATGAGGCGTGGTTGGCGAGCATTCTACCACTGTGCCACCGACGCACTTCTGCGTTACATCCATATTATTCTGAAACTGTGTTTGTTATCTGTCTGTTCGAATTTTTACAGTATAATTCGTGTATGAAGCAACTTACTTTTTTATCTGAACGAAAGAAACGTCAACTGTCTATATTTAGCTGAATGAATCAACTGAAACGTGGATATTACGACGTGATAGATGATTTACAAGAAAAAAATGCTAATAAGATTATATGCTTCATTTAACACTGTGGATAGGCAAATAAGACGTTCGTTTTATTCTTTTCTTGGGTATTTTTTATACGACGGCTAATAACGTTGTCTTGTTTTAGAAGAGAAAAAATGCGGAATGTGACGGTTTGCATCATTCATCATTCTGAATATTTTAAAGTCTACTTTACCATCTCTTGTTTAAACTGAATCGAATTTCCTTTCCTAATCTCCTTGTGGACTGTGTGTTCAGCTTAAATCTTTGAACTACTTAATTTTCTATTCGATAAAAATGTGTCTTATATGCTCCTTTTTTACGTTGGTTTCATTATAACCAGTTACAACTTTGAGTCGGAGCCTCCGTAATGACCAAAACCCAAGCATTTAGGTCTCAACGCAGGAAACCAATCAATACCTTCCTTTGTGGGGTTTGCCGAAGTTCTAAAAGTTCTGTGAAGTCCAAAATTACATTCCAACAATGTGATGAAATCTGTAGCACTATTCAACAATAATATGCTGTGTCAAAAATAGAAAAATAGCCTAACCTAGTTCAATGTTTCGCAGGTACAACATACGTAATGCAAAATAATTTTCATTGACCAATATAGTTTTAGGTCACCATAGAATGAAGAAGGATATTCCCAGCAAGATGGGATGAAAACTCTGTCTACAATAATCATACACGATAAAACACGTATCCCACAGACAGTTGAAGGTCAAGAAGTCAATCCGTGGCGTAAACTTGAATCTATTCAAACAAAATAGCTGTCGTAAAACGACACATTGCGATCAGCTGCATCACATAGCAGTTAACTGAGGTATCCACTAGAAACACAGACAAGTAATAGTGATGAAAAAGTCAGAAGTAGTTATGAGACGTTAGAATAATGATGTACAAGTCAGTGGAAATCGTTAGTATTGAGGAAATAATTCGAAATTTTCAAATAAGCATCAATATTGTAAATAGATTTTTATCGAGAGATTCTTCAGAGCGATTATTCTGCTGTGACCTATGCTCACGACTACTCTTCGGTAGGTTTTGATCTTCCGCAATGGAGTTTGTAAAGGATGTGGAGAAAAAGTATAAGAAGTCATTAGAGCACGGTTTCAATGGAACTCTACTGCTTCGAATGATACATTACCGATTTTTGATTTAGTTAAATAATTCACAGGAGGAATAAATACTCTGCAACAGGATATGACGACTACGAAGTGCTTTTAAACTTTTCACGATCGAATTTGAAATGGATAAGGTCGGTGGATATAGCATGCTTCGATAATATGTATTAATGGGTAGGGCATTTTCTGGAATTATAACGCAACTGATGAGATACATTGATGTCTAACTAGACTTTTAACAAAGGAATTGTTAGAATAGTCATTCAGACAACAGACCGGAATATCTCGAAAACTACCCAACACTTTCAGGTTTAAAGGCTAAGTGAAATAGGAAACTGATAGGAACTCGTATAAAATAGCATATCATCCTCTCTCACGCATATTGTGAATTATTGTGCGACCAATAATTTCTCACCGCTGTGAGCCGACTTTATTGTGGAAAAGAAAATGTATAAATACCATGTGTTGTTTTCCTAATAAATTTACAGTATCTAGCAGTCACAGGCCAGCCTTCGTCTTTTGATATTTGCGTGGCTCAGTGAAGCAGAAGGTACAGCGGACGAACAGGTGTACTACCGTACCAGTCAAATTCACTACTGTTATAACAAAGTGGCGACAGGGTTTTATTCTGTTAAATACAACTATAACGGAAATAACATCCGAAGTTCTAATTTATCACCGATGTCAGCACGTGTTCAAGCCTGTAACCAAGCAAATCTCTACAGACCAACATTTGATAAATAATCTGATGCTCATTATCGACTAGCTGTATACTGAAGTTCTACTGAGAAGCCATGACCAGCGGATCCACCAAGTCAGATAAGAGATCAATCACTCTCCCATAACACTGACTGGTGGTTGAGTTTAATGTAGATCACGAATTAGAAGAAGTTGGTAACCACCAGTCATTGGGTTGGGTCACAGTGGCTGAATAGTCTATGAGGTCGCCTTGTAACTGTAATGCTGGAGAGTCTGAAACCGGGACGAAACAACACTTTCCAGCACTTTCTCGTTTTCCAGTGATTCTCTAATTGATATCAGCTCGTGATAAGACCTGTAGCCAATCACTACTTGATAATTATCCCACTTTTCAGACAATCACATTGTTACAGCTAGTGAATAGAAAATGTTGTCTATGTTCAATGATCTATGCAAAACTTGCACTGTTTGCTTCAAGGTTATACAACAGGGAGAAAAATCAAACTTACATTCTGTAATCTAAATAAATCTTATAAAGATAATTGGTGAATAGGTATGAAGGCGGGTATACGCCGTCCAACTTCCTTTTTCTGTCAAATATACTGTCATTTATGTTTATTTTATTATGGAGTAAAAGAAAAAATATGGAAACGGAAATTATCCATTAATTGATTAGAATGCAAAGCTGAATTCTACATAAGTCTAAGTTCATCTAATTTTAATGCTTTGCGAAAAAACAAGAATGCAGGAAAAATGCATTGTAATTAGTTATTTTATGAATGTGGAATGCTGTAGTGTTGTTGGTTTGCAAGTGTTCGATTGATTTCAAATTTGATCATGAAGTGTGTTTTTGGTTATAGATTCACAGAAAACCAGTTAATATATATTATAATTATTATTCCCTTGCGTTCCGAGTGGAACATAGGGTTTCAACATCAAATCTCCAGTTTTTTCTGTTTTCTACCGTCCTCTTCATCTGTTTCCACGATTGAGCATCTTTTACTCACACGATCTCCTCCATGTCACCCTCTTACCGGCGACCCACCCGTCGCTTCCCAACGGGATTCCACTCTAAGGCCTGGCGTGCAATGTCATTCGGTGGCCTCCTCAGCGTATACCTGATCAATCTCCATTTTCTCGCAAATATTTATTGAGTGATCGTCTCTTGCTTATCGGTTTGTTCATTGCCAGAGTTTCTTGTTGCCTATTCTTTCTGACCATTTGATCTTCAAATTTAAGCTAACGAAGACAGCTGTTGATAAAAGTCTGTAACCTGTTAGAAATACGTTTCTTGGCACGGCAAGTTTCTGACCCACATAGAAGAACCGACTTCACATTGGTATTGAAAATGCTGAATGTAGAAGATTTCCAAACTGGTTTCAGATTGATGAAGGCGTATCTTGCCTTTCCGACTCTGGCTGGTTGGTTCTGACATCTTCATCCGTTCCGACTGCCTGTAGTTGAAACCGTGCTTCCTAGCCAGATAAGTGAAGGAGGCAATCTTTGTCAACTCTCTCCCACTGATGATGATTGGTGCTGGTTGTTCTTAGTATTGCTGCTGTTGGTTGGTTATCTTCATCGCAACTGTCCCCTCTTTGTCCACCTGCAGTCCTGTCTTAGCTTCCGGCGTCTTCAGCCACTTTGTTGGTTTTCGCCTGCCACTAAGTCTTCGAGTATGTGTGACATGAGACATATGTCATCTGAGAAATCCGGATCTTCTAGAGTCTTCTTATCAATCGTCCAGCGTATTCCTGATTCCTCGCCTCCAACAGTCTGACGCATAATCCAGTCCACCAATGAAAACCAGTGAGTAGTGTTTATTTACTTGAGAACTGTTCTGTCCTTGTTAGAGACTTTTCAATGGCACACACTCATGACCCCTTGACGGTCGAATGCAAGATCATCAGCTCGCTGACCATTCAGCCACTGCGATGCGATCAGAACTCATGAATTCTAACTCCTACGGAATCACGATATATAGTGCGACTTACCAGCAAAACCCAACAGTGAGTTTTTGTCCACACACTCGGCCTGGTGAACCCCACTAGTCAGTACATCTCACTAGTGAAAACTATATTGATTTTTAGCGGTTATTTATGCAAGATTTCGTTGATTTCGAGTTTCAACGCAAATGTGTACTGTGGTTGTAACCGACTAAGCATTTGAGCAGTTAGTTGTTCCACTTGAAAGGCAAAACGTGTATTGTACATCGAACAAGTATGTTTACTTCATCGTGTGATAGCAAAATATCAGTAGACTTCTTGTCACTGAGTAGTGTTTGAAAAACACAGTCAATGACGACAGAAGTCACACCTGCCTCCCAGAAATCTTTCATACTAATTCTTGCTGGAATTTGTTTTTGTGTTCTCAGTGTAGTCATCTAAACCAACGAGATGCGGGCTGAATGCTGAGAACGAATCTTTGTCTCCTACTTTATGGCTAACAAAAGCTTCCTTGATTTATTATCAGTCCCCAAGTGCTCCAACGACATCCAAAAGACAGTTAGTTGAAATAAAATCTGTGGCACTATTTAACAAGTAATAACATTTCAAAGCTCAAAATTACTACAACAATGGTGTTGAAGAGCTGTGCAAATCCCGTAAATTCTCAAATACAAAACAAGTACTGTACAATAAAATTTTTTAACGAAAATCAGTTGTCAGAGGTGCTTGAGAATTAAGAAGAACATTCCCAACAACGTGGGATCAGAACTATGTCATCACGAATCAAACACACCAAACACGTTTCCCGCTGACAGTTCAAGGTCGGAATCGCAACAGCCAACCTTGATTTCCTTCACACAAAAAGCACATTATCAACGCCACAACACAACTTCGAAGGGAACCGTTCAAATTAGATATAACGCAATGAACAAAGATAAATAATCAGGATTATGTCAACATATGATATTCAAACGTTAGAACAATTATATGGAGCCTAGAGGGGGAGGTAGGGATAATAATCGTAGAGATGACTGAAACATCCAAATACTTATCAATATTGCAAATAGATCATTGAGGAGTGATTTCCCAAACAATTATTCCTTTACAGCATCCAACAAGTGAGGATGAACCGGATGCTCATCAATGGCATTGCTGAGCAGTAGAGCTACATCACATATTGACAAGAATTAGAATTCCTGAGTCAGTAAATTCCGCCTCAAGTGGGTAGATGTTCAATGCACCAGCCCCGTACCCTGAAGGACCTAGGATCGATTCTTGACACGATGATGGATTATAACTGGTTAAGAGTCTCAAACTCAAACTAAATGATGACGGTTCGTGTTGAAATCTTTATTTCTTTATATTTTTAATAAATTTGTGATTCACAGCTGTCTAAACCAGTATTATAGCAGTTTCAAATATAAGCTTATTCACTGCAAAAGTACTCTTCTTATTGTCTGTTGTAATCTGTTTAGAAATATGACTATTGAGGCATGAAAATGAAATCACAGCAAAGAGAATTTTCTTCGCTGAAATCTTTACTTTCTTATCTGAATGGAGAATACCAGTTTCAATAGAAATGATAATGTTCCTACATATATATCGATAACGACATCATGCTAATGTTATGGAGCCTACAGAAATTTGGTAGTTAGTGTTTGAGTATCCATACCATTGACAAATGCGCTGAGACAGTTTCCTTTCAAAATGTCCCAATGTCAGATGAACAGACTCATTAATCCACAATCCTTCCACCGTACCACAATAAGTGATATTAATAAGTGCTTTATTCTTAACATCATCAGGTTTGATACAATATGGGATTTTTAGCTAGTAATACAATATTGCGTTTAATTTTGGACGGGGGATTTCATCATGAGCTGACATCAGTTAAAGAACAATTGGAAACCAGCTGGGAATACTAGATAGATGTTTCTTCTTACCTCTTTGGACTCTTCATAAGTACGCACCCACCATAGGGGGTTCGAACCCAAGGCCTTCTGGTTACAAGGCTAGCAAGTTCGTAAACCATTAAGCCGATCCAATGACCAGCCCATGAATTCCAACTTCTGCCAGTTCACGACATAGCGTGACTACCTCGTAATGTCTTCTTCGATGAGTACTGCCCCACTTTCAACCTGCTGTACCCTACTTGTCACGGCTTCCCAATAGAACACCAGGTAACTCCCTGAATAGGGCAAATTGCTAGTAAGCATTAGATCAAATTTTCCCTTTAAATTACATAGAGAGAGCTTGATCGGTAAATCATCGACCTAAAGCTGTAAATGTTCCTCGACTTAGATTTTTGTTACGCTCTTAGTCATTATCACCTCAAATGGTTTTCTAGTTTACTAGCCGGTGCTAAACACGGAAAACTGGGGAAGATTGGGCTCGAGGTTAGCGACTTTGCTTCTGAAATTTAAACAAACGGTTACGGGAAATTCAAAGCAAAGATGAATTACGAAAAACAAATTTATTCTTCAATAAATTATGGGGGTTGCTAAAGAAATAGGGAAATATGTTGTAGAAGTGACAGGATCAAACGATTGCACATTGGAGTGGAAGTGGGATTTCAAAATTTTTAACTGGAGAGTTATGCAGATAACAACCATGGGACCACTTAGAAAGTGACTTTCACGATGTCAGCGACAGCATCGAACACTGCTGAGCAGCTGGCCCTAAAGTCTTCCGTGATAATTACATCAAGATTTCATTCTAAAAGAAGGAAATTCGCAACTGTACAACTCTAAGAATCTACAATCAACGTAGATCCATATAAGCAAAACAGATTCTACAGACAACCACAGACAGTAATGGACAAAACACTGAATGAAGACATCAAAATGCTAATGAAAGACATAAAATTCCAATTGAAATGAAGTTGACCTTGTCAAAATATCAAGTCATCGTGAAGATCTACAGAGTTTAGAATAACGGATAAAACCCTGATTCTCGCTTTCCATACCAAGAAAGTGTTTTAATGTAACTATATTATGGATAAGATTTTATTTTGATAAATCACACAGTGATGACGTTTCGAGCAGAAACTATTGGTCATCAGTTAATATTACTGCACAACACTGTGTGATTTATCAAAATATAATCTTATCCATAAGGGAGTTATGCTCTACCACAGTGCCCATGTTTTAATGTAATTCGCAGTATATACCTGAGTGCCAACAATGGGACACTATGGAGTACCTTAACCGCCTATCCTCATTGTATACTGAAGACCAAATGGCTGATTCGTTAGAAGAGGTAAGCAACAAGCAACTATGAACCTGTTAACCATCAAACGTGTGGAAAGAAATCGAGCTGCATTGGACATATGCTGGGAAGACTGTTGAGTAGGAGCTGAGTGGATGGTCGCGAGTTGTGTATCAGTGGATGGCATATGAGTAATGATTTCAAGAGGAAATGAAAGGTTGTGGAAAGTCTTGCAGCCACCTACTAATTGACTGGTTTCAACATAGAACTTTGCACCGATATGCAGCAGTTCGAGTCGCCACACTTCATTTAGCACACAAAGCAAGGGAAGAAAGTAAAAAGAAATGCAAAACAGAGACAGTAAACAGAGAAATGAGACAAAAAGAATAGTAATATCGAAGAACCTTATAGGTTTATTGGATATTGTAAGTCACAAAGAGTGGATGCATTTGCGCTAGCCATCGAGAAAGATTTTGAGCAGTATCACCAAGTGTCTCCAGGCTTCATTGATCCCAAGGATTTCAACCAGGAAACTCATCTACACCTTCCTACATAGCTTAAACTAACTGTTGTGGATTTCATTGACTGGAGAAGCCATGTTTTTGTTTGACCACCACCGGCTCTTTTCCAAGCTGACCCTATGTCAACTAACATTGCCCGTCGAGTAAGGCCAGCTAAGAGGAAGGCTGAGAAGAGAACACTAGATATGTGCTGTAGAAGCTCTATATCCCATTCAGACCGCAAGGGAAGAAGACTGACAATAGTAATTCAATCATCATCCATTCCATTATATTATGTATTGAGTTATTCACGCAAACATGCACTAACTGACAGGACTCGAACTTTATGCTATCAAAATTAAATACTATCAAGCTTTATTTTCTTCCCTTAATTTCATGACGTCATATA
This sequence comes from Trichobilharzia szidati, assembly GCA_944472155.2. Lineage (NCBI taxonomy): Eukaryota > Metazoa > Platyhelminthes > Trematoda > Strigeidida > Schistosomatidae > Trichobilharzia > Trichobilharzia szidati. The sequence continues at coordinate 75,530,228 of OX235272.1, forward strand.
AGTACGCAAATAGCATAGTGTGGTAAAAACAAATACTGAATATGAAATAATTTTATCATATGTTGCGAATCTACTATCTCAAATACTTAAAATCAATTTTTTCCATGAGAAAGACACCGTATGTCGTTGGAAAAAAAGAAAACGCAATAAAATTATTCACTACACTTCGTTGAATAGATATAAATAAGTTGATTGAGTCAAGAAAAGAAAAAAAAACAATAAAAAGTTAGACTTATCAGAAAAATTTATTCTCCACACATGTGCTCATCCTCAACTCTACTGATTTACGCAAACACAGGGACACTTCGGTCTTTTTCTAATGACGAGTAGCTTAAAAACTCACAGGCGTTGCATACAAACCAGTTGAAAAAAGGAACAGATGTTTTTAATCAAGACGAATTCTTTTAGCAACAGTTTAGATTTCGTCATGAATCAATCAACAACAGTCAAAGAATCATTGAAAAATAGAGATAAACTGGACAGGTGCTTTGTCCCAGTTTGTTGGTCCTCACTAATAAGCACCTATGATCACACCAAAGGGGGTCGAACTCAAGTCCTTTAGGTTACTAGGCAAGCCCACTAACTGTTCAGTCGCTAAACTGAGAATTTACACCTTATGCATTCTACTTTCAGCAATCTGCTATGTGGCGGCATAGCCAAGCACTGTCATCCATGGGCATCAGCTTCAATCTGACATTGTGGACCCTACCAGTCACTGCTTCATTTCAAAGCTTCAGAGCTTTTCATTTGTCAAATGTAATATGGAAACAGGGCATATACTTAATGTTTACACACTTCTTAATAAACCCATCTATAAAATATGTTGGGGAACAATCCCAAAGTTTGAGAAAGCTCTGATGACTAGGATGTTTAAACCATTTTTTGAGTTCACAAACAATCTATCATCACACTAAGGCTTCCTTTGTGAATTTTGTTTTGATACCAAGACCGATGTACTATTATTCCGCCCTTTTCCGGTCTATTTGCCTCCATTGTTATTTTGACCTCCGGCACAGCCCATATCTATTTTCTCACGCAGTAACGCCTACTGATGATTTCTTTTTCTGATATAAGTTTCAATGACAAGTATATGTGTGATTAGACTGTTCGGAAAATCTTCCACAAATACATTACACGATTCAAAGTGTTAATTTTATTTCTAGGGTAGAAACAAGCCGCTTTCATAAGTGAGTTAATGCGTATAGTATCATTAGTATCGGTAGTGATTATGACATTTAAATTTGACTATAAAATTTGAAGTAACACTATAAGTTTGAATAGGCAAATTATTGAGAAGACAGTTTTTCACTTGTAAAGGTGTCTGACAAACTTTGTCTTGTCATTTTAAAATGAGACTCATTGCTCATCGGTTGCAGGCACGGAAGTGAAACGTCCTGAATTGTTACGTACATATATTTCCCTTCATAACATTGAATATAGCAAGAAGAACATATTGAGCAGGATCAAATGACGTCATTATATGTCACTGGCTCTTTTCATTTGCACACAACCATCAATGAAATAATATCAATGTACAAAATATTCAAATACTGTAGTTATTGATCGTAAAAATGCTGCATATTAATTAACATCACGTAATTAAGTAGTATAATGACAAAGGAATAAAAGTTGCTGATAAGTTCATTGGTATGCATAGAAATAAATAGTAAAGTTCTCAAAGATATGTGCTCATGCAGCGAATTGAATACAGGCGTAAAACCAACAATACACTTAAGGAAGGGTCAAAAAATTTAGCTGGACTGAGTTCAATACAGAGATCTAGGCCGGAATATAGATAAAGACAAAATTATAGTAGGAAATTACATTGGCAAGATAAAATATGATAAATATGATAGAACTGAACGAAAACAATTAACTAATGGGGATCAATATTTATTCTCCCGTGGACTGATTGAGCCGAAGTGTTCGGCGTTTGTTGATTTGTCGAAGCCTGGCACGGCTGCTTGGGCGATGTCTGACAATTAACACAAAGTGATTTGGTGGATGATGACTAATAATGGAATCCATGAGGATCACTTAGTTCGAAATGGGACTCATCGGCTGGATGCACATGTAATCTCCAGTGAGTGATGGTGTCCCCATTGAGCTTTGATGCCTAGTACCCATCGTTTCGGAAATCAAAGCGTTATCCATTAGACTCTTTGGACCTCAAGAACCACCTAAAAGTGTCTGTAAGATAGTTAATGGGTTCCAGGTTCAACAGGAACACCATAACTCACTAGAAATACAAGTACATCCAGTGATTAGTGCTAAATAGGGCGAAAATCTTATCCTGGTTTCTACTGGCAGTTAGTATCCACCGAACTGCTTTGACACAAAGAATATTTACCGAGGTAAAGTTTAATGGCAATGGCTTCAGTGATACGCAGCAACGTGGAGCTGTCTTAAACTTTAATTATCTTAAAATATTTTTATTCATCAATTCCATGACGGCTGTCTACCGGGTAGCGAATATTCGCAACATCAAGCGCTTTTGTCCCTAACACAATCAAGATTTTTCGGTAAATGCCCAGATTTGCTGTCAAAAGTCCTTTTTTCCGTTCTTCCCATGTATGTGCCTTGCCACTTATATATTAACTGGTATATGCGGTTGGAGGTAACCAGAAAGAAGGACTTGTCAAACGTAGGCTGCCTCAATGAGCATTTTATTCGACCGGTTCTGATTAGTCACGCAGCATGTTCGTGGTTGAAATCCATGTGTGATTCTGTTCAACAATTACAATATGACACACTCAAAATTACCTCAACAGTGTCGTTAGGCATATATACAGACAAAGTAACCTTCTACGTACAAAAGAAGCACTGCAGAAGAAAATTAGTTAATCAGAATTTAAATGTAAGAAGTACCTTAGAATCACGTAGCATATTCCCAAATAGAAACATTTTAATAAGGGACTAAACGAGAAGAATGATATACAGTCTAGGAGAAAAATTGATGATAACTATTAAGTTAATTGAAACATTCAAATAAGTTTTTCTAGTTTGCCCACTGATTGATATCAGTTAAAGAACCATTGAAAGCCAGCAACGAGTACTGGACAGCTGTTTCATTCTAGAAATCCTCAGCACTCACTGATGAGCCCACTAAGAGTAGAACCTGGAATCTTCAGGTTACAAGGAAAGCTTGCTGACCATTAGGTCAATGGGACGGAATCCAGCAACCCATCAATTTTAACTTCTGCCAGTTCACGACATATAGGGCGATCACTAGCCAGTGTCATATGTCAGCATTTGTCATCACGTTCAGCTCGGCGTACCTCACTGATCACGACTTCCCACCACAACTTCAAGTGACTACATCCAATAGTCAATCATTAGTGAACAATAGGTTTGAACCCAAGCACATGCTACTGAGGAGTCCCAAACAGGGACGAAACAGTTATTCAATGCCTTTTGATTTACAGTGGTTCTAAGCGACATGAGATTTAAAGAAGAATTTTTAATTATAATTTGGGAAAAATCTATCACTGCAATAGCTCAGGTAAAGAAATTTTCATTTAAAGTCTCCAGATGTTCAATGAACACATTAAAATCAAGTTTGAAAAATTTAGTTACTTATGCTTTTTATCGTTTTTAACATAAACAACATGTTTTAGCAAGGCAAATTAAATTTAAATTGATGGATTTACTATGAGAATTTACGAGTTACTTCTTAGATTCACTGAAGTTCCTGTGATTCAAAAGAAAGAAAGAAATTCCGGGCTGCTAGAAAGTAAGTACGATGGTCCCCTCTGACTAGACGTCATACCGTTAAACATGAGAGCTACAGTTGAAAACGTAGCGACAATACATATCTCCTACTCAGAAATTCCTGTAACTTTGTTTGAATACTATGGAATTATATCTGATGAAGATGAACTGACTAGGGTGAGTCAATCAGTAAACTAGGGAATCTCCCTTCCTTCAAACTTCGGAAGTTTCAGTAGCAGTTGTATTATTGTTTTTACAGACTAGAGTTGACAGTTTCATGCGCAGCCTTACCTCTTTTCTTGGCTTACCATTGGATAGTTCGGGAACCAAACCCGGACCAAGTTGACGGTTAGCAGTCATCCTACCAATAAACGCTTATGCCACTTGAGTAGTGTTAGCTTATGTAATCAAAGGTTTAATGTGTATATAATGTGATAGCTTAAAAACATTCACACCTGTATATACTTTTGAACTGATTTAATTTTCTGATTATCAATAGATTCTCGTTCTTATAGTCTAGTCAAATTTCCCAAGCCTTCGGAAAATGTTATGTTTACTTTGAATGAAACATTTACGTAGAAATGGAAATGTAAGTTGATGAACATCTTAACGTCTAAGCAGGTGATATTCATCTGGCTTTTCTAACAGTTCTGGTCAGATGACCAAAAATTTCTGATTTTCATCAACAGCTGCCTTTGCTAGATGCTGAAGATCAGACGGCTGGTAAGAAGCCTAGAAGTAAAAAGGAACTCTGGCAACGAACTAACTACGAACCTGTCACCCAACAAATGTACATAGAGAAATGACGATGAATTGAATATACGTTTAGCAAGCAGCTGATTGACGCCACACATAACGTAGGCTCACGAGTACAACACGAATGGTGAAAGACGAATCAGGCATGGGTCCTTAATTGATATGGAGGTGATTATGTGAGGTGGAAATGAAAGCCTTAGACAGTGATGGGGTAAGCTCGAAATGACTTTAAAAAGAACCGCTACTCGGAACCTGTGGGTTAGAAGGTATTGCCTCACCGAAATGCTTTGAAACCTCGCCCCCCTCCCCTATTATGCCGTAGCTCGTACAAAACAACTTATAACATAAAGTTTTAAAAAGTATGTTACATGAATTAGCAATAACCGCAAACTGTCTTCTATGGAAGTAACCTTTCAGGTATATTATGTATTTAGTAGTCGAACCTCAGGATCTTTTTCACCTGAAATATTCAGCGACCACCCAAATATTCGGGTTAATTTCATTCAACTAATCTCTCAGTCTCTTTACCGATGAAATACTGAAATAAACGAATAGCATGACTCCATTTGTCATCAAAGAGATGAGTGGGAGATTTTCCCTGCACGCAACTCAATCACATCAGGGTTTAATTGTCCCTAATTAAAGAAAAAAATTTCAAAATATTCTAGAATCGATTAAAAATAGACATTTCGGTTATTTCAGTTTAACGGAAAAAATAACAAATACATTAAATGATTTTTTTCTGAACAGGAAGACAGATAATTAGAAATACGTTAAATACAGATAGATAGATATACGTCAGTCGAGTTTAAGGAAACCATAACTTCCGTTGATCTTTTCAAAACGACAATTTGTTTATAAACATTTCAACATAGATTCCATTAAGGCGATTACAATCAATAGAATGAGAATAACCCAATTCTTAATCGGTTAGAATAATATTTCATTGATTAGAGTCCTCATGTAGTCACGAGTTTTTCAATGCTGTGAAAATGGACTTTTTTGACTACGACTGTCACATATATCACTTATATTTGTGTATGATGGATTCTCTGACATCAGTGGGGAAAACAGCGACTCAGACGAGCCCTCATAGAAAATGGATATCTTCCAAGATTCAACGAGGAAAACATGAAGTTAAAGCAAAAGACTGGAAGAACCCAGATGGTACCGAAGAAACTGCTATTTATTAGCGGTGAATTTAAAGGTGATACCGTAGCTGAGATCCTGAAGAATAGCATATTCAGATCAGTGAGAAAAGCCTTCTTTACGGCTGAGCTACGGATCCATTTCTACAGCCGATAAATGATCAGTGGATGTGTGAAGGAAAAACTGCCGCTTCGGGCCACCTCAATGTGTGTGTTTATAAATTTACCTGCTCGTGTGGAGATAGTTATATTGGTTGCACAAAGCACACATTTTCCAAACGCATCTATGAATATCATCCGGCATGGTTAGCAAAAGGACAGTGCAAGACAGTTACTAGCTCATTTCTCGAGCACTCGGTGAACTCAAGCCACGTACTTCCACCACAGTCGTCCTTCAAGATCATCTACAAGGTGAGGCTAAGTGGTACAAAGGGAGTCAGGTTTCGGCATTTATGTATGGCGGAGGTCTTGGCAATTCGTCAATACAACCCCGAACTCTGTATACAGAAAGCGTTTGTCCAGTCTCTTATTCTATCGTGGTCTTAACCTCTTCAATAGTCGTTCCCCGAAAAAATTTTAATTTTTCTAATTTTCAGTTTTACTTTTAGTTTGCCTTTACTTTATTAATTAATTCACTATTATCACTCTCATATGTTCCTTTTGTACATTTTCTCAGTCTCTTCACACTTGTTAAATTGAAACTCAACTACTTTTCTTCTTACTCAATAACAATTTGAACCTTTTCAAATTTCTGACCCTTTCTTCCTTTGTGCTGTTGAGTACTATGTAGTTTACAACTTTTATTTTCACTTCTAAAGCCACTTCTGAGTAATTATATCTTATTATGTCTTTCCTACCCGACCTTCCTGATTATTACATAATGTAATTTTTAAATTTGACCTTTGACCGGGAATGATTCTGGAACTTTCTCACACATTTAATATAAATACACGAATGTACAGCCTAGTTGATGACTTCATCGAAAAGAAAATCTTCTTCGCTGAATTATCATTTATTTTCTTCATGAATCAATGGGAATTTCCAAACCTACTTACATCAGCTTGCTGTTTATCTTTCAGAGAGTGCTGATTTGTTCTAGTCAAACTAGGAAGCTTATTTGACACTTACGAGCAGAAGGGAAATGAAGAAGGAAGTGTGTGCGTGTGTTTGTTTAATTTTATGCATAAAGACGGACAGTTAGAAACAAACACTATCTCTGCCCTTAAGGCATATTCGTAGATTTTCGCTGAGTTATGTCTCTTCTTTATCTTTTTATGAATACGGATTTGTACTCAAAAATCACATGATGACACTATTGAACAGACAGAGTTTCGTTAATCGCTGCTTTTTGGAGAAAATTCCTTTTGTTTCAAACTGTGTGAAAACTGAAAGTTTAGTGAATTCATCACCGATAGCTCCTCCCATGAGGTGATGGTTGAACTTGCCTATCACAAAAACCCAACGAAATACACTCACTGGAAAGAACCTTCCTGAAGGTACAACCATTCCAGGCAAGTCGTCTGGAAAACACCTGGATTGAAAGCGGTCACCATTACAGTGTAAGTCATTTGCACTATAATGGAAAGACTGTAGGCGAAGTAGTATTGCTGGAGGAAAGGTGTGTGACAGTGATTAGGCGTTTACTTCAGATAACCAGCAAGCCAGCTATTCTGCATCTCCGCTGGAAGAGGATGGAGGTTAGGAAAGATCGACCGCAGAAACTGTACATTCTGAATTGTCTTGAGGAGGTGCATAGCCAGTGGTAAGATGTTAATATGAACACAACTCCAAAACCGCTTTCAAAGAGGCCGTATCTCACCAGCTTCATTTAGGTGTTTCCCTGGAGCTCTGCGGTTGTGCAACACTAATGCTCCTTTTTGTTTCAAGTATTCCATGAAAAAATTGATTTCCATGGTGTGGGCGTTCGGAAGGCAGTAATCATCAATACACTTCTGTGGACACGAAAACCTTCCCCGATCATCACACTTTATCTCTTCTTTGTCTCTAAGAAGTATCTTCAACTAATGAAAACTAAACTACTTCATCAAAATCAAAGGGGTTTAGCGCTGGCACTGTATTACAAACCTGGGTGATAAAGATGCTGAACGAACCGACATACATTCGATTCATCAAATTCTGTTTGAAAACAAATTTAACACGTTGTACGTGAACTTAAATACTCACTTAATCTCTCCTTTCAATCAGTAGGTGTATATAACAAATTCCAAGTATCTACTACTAAGTATTGCTGCCGACTACTTTTGGCCAGTCAGGTTTGCGTCCCATGGTCACTGAATAGTCTTATTCGGGTTGAAATCGCCAAGGGAACAATAGTTCCGTCGGGCTTTCACATAGGCGTTTCTAATTAGTGCTAATAAGCATGATATCCTAATTCACTGCTTTATACCGATCAGCTGCAAGTTTTGTTTTTGAATCTCTTATTTAGACTATAGGATTTCTGATGATTTCGGATTAACTTCAACTGTTAGAAACAAAATCAGTTTTAATTTTCGTTGGAAACTAGGAAGCGTAGGACAGGATTTCTGTCCTATACTTAGGCTCATCAGTGTACAACCACGACCCCACCACGCATCCAAGCGAGACTCTTCAGATTAAAAAACCAACCTTGTTGTGTGATGGATTAGATGTTTTGAAAATCCCTACTGAACGATATAATTACAATCTTAATACTTATTTGAACTTTTCAAATAACTCTGTAATCATCATCTGTTTTTCTCCTAGAAATTTGCATATCATCCGTTGATTTAAGCCTAATTATCTATCTTTGTTCATTTAATACCTAATTTTAATGCTTCTCTTTGTGGCTGTCTCATAGTTTTGAAAATGTGTTGTCTGTTTGAGTGAGTGAGGGTGTTTCAGAGATTGGACTGTGTGTAGGAATCAAATGGTGTGTGATTCTTGATGACAGAGTGTTTGATCCCAACTTATCGTGAATATTGCATTTAATTCTCAGGTATTTCCTACGAATAATTCATGTTTTTGTACATTATTTATTTCATAACTGAGAAATTATTACACTGCCTAGGTGCTTTACAGCATTGTTGGGGAAATTTTGAGTTTTGAAATAAATTATTATTGTTGAATAGTAACACAGAATTTAACTCAAGTAATTTTCGTTTTACTGTAGCTGGTATATTTTTGACTGGCTGTAAGTGCTCATATTTCTGATTAACTATATTGTGAAACTCTAATTTTGGTTTCCAGCGTTCTACCAACAGGAATTTGGTAGACGTTATTTTGTTACACATTGACCATTCAGTCACTTAGGCTGTATTTGTTCTCTGAGTGATTCATGATTGATTCATGACGAAAATTGTTCGCAAATCCGCACAAATCCTGTAATCTGAATATAAATCTCCAACTAATTTATGGTTACCGGATATATTTTCTGAAGCTGCAGCGTAATGTCACAACCAGTCGGGTCCATCATGTCAAGAAGAGCTCATTGACGAGCTCCCCTTGTAACCAGAACGTCTTGGGTTCTATCAGTAGTAGGTGGGTACTATGAAGAGTCCTAAAATAGGACGAAACAGCTATCCAGTATCTTTCGGTTTTCCAGCGGTCCTATAACTGATGTCAGTTCATAATAGAATCCTGAAACCATTCAAATCCCTGCAAACTAAAACTTGAATGTCAAGGAGAACTGGATTCTCATCGAAGACATTGGGGAGAGCAGTGTTATATCACGAGTTGATAAAATCAGAATTCAGGGGTCATTAAATTCAAGCCAACCGACTGAATGGTCAACAAGCTTAGTCTCACAACCTACCGGTCCTGGTTTCTACATCTGATTGATTCGTGGGCGCACTCTGCTTAGGAGTCCTAGTTTAGAATGAAACAGCAGTCCACTGCTCTCTGGTTGTTGCTTCGTGAAGAAAACCTAACAGTTGAAATCACTGGTCTGCCTGATATACAGTTTTCTTTTCAGTAATATTAACAGCGTTTAATTCATTCTTCCATAATTAGAAAACAGAATATGTGTAAAGTGTAGTTAAGTGAAGTTTTTAGCTTTCCGAATTAACAGACACCCCTTTTTACCCCCATTTTATACAACATTTATTCATAACAACAATTGTAGAGATTTACTTCCCGATACGAATTTAAAACAAGCAGCAAAAGATGTTAATAAAGCACGACTTAATGAACTCATCAAATTTCGGTAGAACTCTTAAGCGGAATACTCAACATACATGGATATATATATATATCTGTTACTGGGAATACATTAGGAGATATAAGACACTTCAAAGTGCGTACATCAGATTGAGTGTGTTTGTGGAGTGAAATACGAAGTTTCTACTCGCATGTTGGAGCATTTGCCAAAGTGGTTGGAAACAGCGGAATTCAAACTGCCAGAAAAGCTCAATAACAAAGCATCTTTTTGACTACGGACATGATAGTGACGCTGTGAAGTCATTCACCGTTTTCAGCGGACAGAGAAACAGGAAAATGCTTGCGATTGCTGAGGCTTGTGCAATTCGAGTTTATAAACCAGGCCTCTGTGTACAAAACGAAATGGTTGTCACTCTGAGTCTACCATGGGAATACATTTTACTTATTAACTGTTATTATTATTAGTATTATTAACACTTTATTTTACCTCTTATTATCACTGATTCATTTAAAACTGTCTTTGCTCAATACTCCAGATCAGATGACGAGAAAAGATCAGCAAAAAGGGATCTCTGGGAGCGAACCAACCAGGAACCGATTGTGCAACAAGTATGCAGGAAGAATTGGAGGTGGATTGGCCATACTCTGAGAAAACAAACCATCAAGTGACATCACACGCTAGGCTCTCGAGTGGAAACCGAGCTAGAAGCAGTGAGTTTGTCGTCCAAGAGTGACATGAAAAAGGTCATGTGAAAAGGAGATGAAAAAATGTAAGCAGACGTGTAGCCAGGTGAAAACGTTTGCAGAGAACCGAACTCAGCGGATACGTGTGGCTGAAGCCATATGTTCCTTTAGGAGCTGAAGTCAACAGTGATTTATCAGTAAAATTATCTTAATCCAACTGTTATCATTACTATTAATATTACACAGTTCACAATTCTTGATATATTTAACCTCCATCTCTAATGATTAATTGTTTATCTAAGTGATGTAATTGAAGCGTAATGCATTTTATTTCAATTTCAGTCTCTCATACCACCTTACCCTTATCTATTCAAACATGAACTCGTGTCGCTTTGCATGATTAATTCAATGTAGTTTATTTGCTTATCAATCTTATATCTCCCAATGTATTTCCAATAGTATATATCCCTGTAGGTAGAGTAATCAGCTGAAGAGTTTTGCCGAAGTTTGATGAATTCATAAAAGATCCTGCTTAATTAACACCTTCTGTTGCTTGTTTTATATAACCACAATAAAAGCAAACGTGAAGAGACAAGACTGAATTTGCATTGACATTTATTTACTCACTACTAATCATATAGTAGTCATATAGTCGAATGAACACCAATCACACATATACTACTTCCAATAATGATTAACACATTAAACTGACATTATTAATAATAATAACAGTATTAATAGGGATATGTGGTAAGGCAGTAAAGACACGTATGATATGTACCAAACTCATCTTTATATTATAATCACATCAGCTGATAAATAGATACATTAGTTAGAACAATATACATACACACATACATGAATACTCTTCACATATCTAATTGTCCATTTCAGAAATCATAGAATGGTAAACTGACCTTTTTTAAATTGCCTAATAAAATGTAAATATAATTACAAATACACACAGTCACACACACAGAGGGAAATATGAAATAATCATGGCAAATCACTGGCTTTAATTATTATTATCTGTCTACCTGCATTTTTGAAATATTTTTGTACAAAAATGTATAAATGTTGTTCGAAATTGATGGGACATTGAGCAATATAATACGAAATTAATACCATTATTAACGATGGTCAACAGATCCATAAAATCTCCGAGTGCATTGTATACTGTATCGGTGAAACAATTTCCTAGAAATCCGCTTAAAAATAATAAGATTGCCTATAAGAAAAAAAGAAGAAAGGAGGGAAAAACAAGGAGAAATTACATCATTTTGTTAGAAATTGAATCGTTTTATAAGGCTAGTTAGCGATTAAAAAAATCTCTTTAGTGATATAATTTTGTAACCAGAGGTAAATTCAAATCATCTACTAAAATGACATTATGCAGTCAACAGGTGGAGGGTGACTATCAGTGGAATCCAGGATGCGCATTTCGTCCTATGTGGGACTCGTCAACTGGATGCACCTGCATTCCCCAGTAAGTGATAGTGTTCCCACCGAGGCTCGAACCCAGTACCGTAGTTTCACACAGTAAAGCGTTATCCACTAGACTACTTGGGTCCAAGTGGAACACTATCACTCACTGTGGGGGAGTTCAGGTATATCCAGGTGACCAGTATCACATAGAATGAAATGCGCATCCTGGATTTCACTGCTAGTCACCACCCACCAGTTGACTTCAAGTTCAATGACCAGACATCGTCGAAGCATCTGCACAAGGAGCTGACATGTCAACCTGACACCGAGCACTTCGTTCCATTCAAAAAACAGAAAATCTATACTGAATTAAATAAAATGATATCATGTTAACAATAACAGGCTTCATTATTGTGTATCTATACATTCACCTCCCCTTGTGGAGCCAATGTCATCAGCGAATATTTGTCTTGACGCTCAACCTGTTGAACCTCAATGGCAACAGAATCCAATGACGTATGAATTCCGACTTCCTCCGATTCGTGATTTTAGCTCTACCACCAGAGAATGGGTGGAAGATGGAATTCATAAGCTATTGAATTAAGTCGCAGTGGCTGAATTTATCTTTTCTTGTACCCGGAAGATCCTTGGTGCCTACTTCCGACGATTCGCAATCTAGGAAGAAACAAATATGCAGAACTCCTTGGCGTTCAACGTTTCTCCAACTGACATCACACTGTGATCGAAATTGAAATTAGAGAATCTTTGGAAATTAAGGAGCACCGAACGGATGTTTTTATGGTATTTTGCCAATTTACAGCAATATGATAGCATTGCTGTACAAGAAACCAATGAAACTTGGGACCTTTAGGTTTTAGGACGAAGCCGTTAATCATTCAGTCACTGGACTGGAGACGAAATGACTCATGAATTTGAACTTCTGCGAAATTGGCGGTGTACTGCTACTGCAAGAAACTGACTAGAACTCCAGGATATCCACCCTGAAGCTAGGCATTAATGTATAACACATTAATATTCAGCCATGTAACTTGTAGGTCTGGCATTCAATTCCTGGTAAGGTAAAGTGTAAGTACTACTAAAGGGTTCGAGATTACAGAGGTACAGCTGTCCATAACTGCTTGGTTTTTTGAATGATATTCTAACAATTTTGAAACCTATCATTTGGTACAAATAAGATGCTTCTAAAAGCATCTGAACACATTCTCCAGCATGACAGTCAAGAGAACGTTAAACTTCACAAACTAGACAAAACCATATGCATTTGATAAATTCAGGTCATTCAATTTTACGAGAGTCCTCTTTTAAAATTGTTTACAATGCAAGATGGGATGACATATGAGTTATTTTCTCCGTAAATTTGTGCTTGGTAGAGTTTATAGCAAACGATCAATTCAACACCGAAATCTGTGTACAGAAAATGTTTGCTAAATCACTTACTGTATTGTGATGTTCAGCTACTTACCTGATGGATTCTACTATCCATCGAACATAAAATGCTAATTTTGCGCATTTTATATGACGGTTTTGTTTCCTGACACTCTTCACTCTAACCTGTTGTACGCTCAACTAACAGTATTCATGAAGTTAAATTTCAAACCCCGTTGTCAAGTATTACGTGTTTTCTTCGAAATTTAGAAACTCCTTCCTCTTATTCAGTAATAGACCCCATATACATTTTAGTAAGTTGAAGTACGGTTTAACACCCACTGAGGGTGACTCTGTCGATACACAAAAAAATGTTTTGTTGTCTGGATTGTCAATGTTGGCCTCATCAATGTGTATCTATCAATTCACCTTCTCCAGTGGAGCTAGGTATGTTGACAGGACTCATATTTTGCTATTCAAACGTATCATCGAATACTAACCCTCATGATTTTATAAAAGAAAAAAGACCCTCCAGCAGGAGCTCAATCCTAGGACACCTGACCGAATCTGGATGCCAAGCTAATCTGAAAACCAACTTCAAATTTATCTACAGAATACGCAGTTATCTTGCTGAATGTGTATGAATCAAACTTCTTGAAACCATAGAAGTGATGCCTAATCACTCATAAAGTCCTAAATTTTGTATACAGAAAAAGTTTGTTTAATCCCTTCACCTGAAACAGATCTGATCTGTCTTTTTCCTTTAATTGTCTTATTTTCTGCTTCCTCCCTACTCCACTGGATATCTACCACCTGTTGCTAACTTGACTCTCATTCAATTTTAATTAAATTCTGCTCAATCCTGTCAGTAATAGTGCGTCACTCAATTTACTTTTCTACCCAACTAATGCTTCCTATATTACGTAATTGGTATCTACAATATTTAAAGTTCTAATGACGCTTTTTTGGAAATATTCCTTTTGTTGCTAAGAGAATTCTGAAAAGAGTAACTCTTTGCTATACGTCTTTTCTTTTATATGACTCATTCAGGGATTCTTAAGTCATTTAGACGTTTTCAAAACATCTGTCTTAAGAGCCGCTATATGTGTCAGCAGAAACTAAACATTTCCATCTGATATGTAATCAATCCACAGGAGAGATAGGAACTGTCTAAAGACATTTGAAATAATCTCAGACCAAATAAAACAGGCTTAGACCAGTTCGCACTAATTAAAGCAAAGGGCTGAGGCAGAACAGTCATTTGAATGCTATTGGACAACCGAAAATTCCGATTTTATGTAGCCATTAAAAGTGGTTATTTATTGCCTTAACTTCCCGGGATATGTGGTATTAATTAGCATAATAATAAAATCGAATTATTCCCACTGGATCGGATCAGTCTATCTTTTTGTCTTAATTCGCATTTACATCCTGGACATCAGAAATTATTGATGGTCAGTATGAGAATTGTACTCTTAAATCAGCAGTATTATGATTTAATTACTCATTTAATGGGGTAATGGAAAATAACTTAAACCTTTCCTGATATTTCAACGAATTTGTCGATGGTATGCTAGAACGACTAATTACCAAAGTATTACAGTATAATTGAATAACTTTCAAGACTTGGTTTGTAAGGATTAAATTTGTTTTTACCAGTGGTCAGACTCGTAAAAACAAATTTAATCCTTACAAACCAACTCTTGAAAATTAATCTGATGCTCGCTAGTGACTTACAAGAGGATGGAGCTTCCGGGAGTTCTGGTGAAAAGTCGTGACCAGTAAGGTCCAGTCAGTCAATTTTGAGGATGTATTTCCCACCGATGACATTGGTTGGTGGTCGCAATAAAATCACGAGTGGCTGAATGTTATAGGATCTTGACTTGTAACCGGAAGGTCCTCAATTCGAACCCTGGTGGTGGGTGCGTACTGCCGATGATTCCCAAACTAGAATGAAACAGCTGTCCAGTACTCCGGTGCTGGTTTTCAATAGTTCTCTAACTGATATCAATCCGTGGTCAAACTCGTAACTGAATAATTTAAAAAATCTGATGACTAAGTCGTAAACTCTACTTATTACTGCTGTTATTAATATTAAATATTTTGACTATATGAATCGCAATATTTTGAAAACATGTTGCTACTCAGCATCGAAAATACATCAATAATACAGTATTTACAGGAAATATAACTAGCGAACAGTAATTCAGAAATGTGGACAACATCATTTCTGACATCTTCGTTGTTTTTATTTTGAAGTGAAAAAATGTCAATGGAAATGCTGCTGAAACTGTTTAGTCTAGACTCTTCTTCACAGTCAAAAAGAAATCCGAACAAATCCTGTGAAGTGAGTATCAATCACGAGCTTATTGATGGTTACTGGGTGGATGGATTTCCTGGAGCTGCTGTGATAAGCCGTGATCACTGAGGTCTGCGATGTCGAAGTGAAATGGATGATCATTGAAGGCACTAGTGACGGCAGCGCTATATGACGAATTAAAAAAGTAGGCGTCCATGGTCACTGACTTCCGGCCAAAGTGGTTGAATAGCCAAGAAGCTTAAAATCGCTATCTGAAGGTCCCAGGTTGGATTCGTGTTGCGGTTGTAGTTGCTCACTGATGAACAGTGGAAAAGTAGAATGAAAAAAGATGACTCTCCATTCGTCGCTGGTTTTTAGCCATCTCTATTACTGATGTTGGTTCATGACGATAATCTAACAAGTGGATTGAAACTATTTTTAGCTTTAATTTCACAATTACTTCCTAAGCTAATAAACTATTAAATAGTTAGCATAGCAGAGAATTAACCTGAGTGAGTCTAAATGCCCTTATTTTGATGATTAGAAAAACATGTTCCACACGAATTCATTAGTGAGGCCGAATAGCTCAGTGGTAACGTGTTCGACTTCAAGCAATGGGAGACATGGATTCGAATCTCAGAAAGGACGAGGTCACCTTCATAATTTCGAATACTCCTTGCTGATGAGTTCTAGCATGGCTTACTGCCAACTGCCTCCAAATGTCTGACAACACTTCTCAGTGTACTGTGATGGCAACCTACCTAGTAAGGTAACTACACTGTAGGCCTGACTGATAGAATTCATTCAGTCTTCAGCAAACGAAGGACTAGACACTTAATATTAATTACTACCCGTTTTCTAGTCAAAGTCAATAATTCTTTCACTGTTAGGAAACTGGCGTTCATCTCTCGCTTCAGTTCAAAATATCAGTGGGGTTTCAAGTTACAGCAAACAGATACGGTAAAATATTATAAAGAGACTTTGCAGTTTGGAAATTGCATAGTTCACCAAACATTCCTTTGGAAACCGAAGTCACTCAGATCAAAAGGATAGATCTGCTTCATTCTAGAAATGGTAGTCGAGAGAGTCAGCATAATTGTGTCGGTGGCACAGCGGTAGAATGCTCGACAACCACGCCTCATGTGGTCCGGGGTTCGATCCCCGGCCACCTCACTAAGCCAGTAATAACACTGGTAAAGAGAGAAGTTTGGACATGAGGCTAGCTACCCTATCCCGTAAAAATAAACACCACTGCTACCGAAACTTCAAGCCTTTAGCTGGGAACGTACAGGAATGAAAAAAGTAAGCATTAATGTTTGATCCCACATACCACTGAATAACTGATATGAGTAGTTGCATAACACTCATATCAACCAGTAGTGAGTTAGATTTTATCATTAATGGTCTCTAAACTTCTATATTTGTTGATCGAAAATGATCCATCAAGTGTTGTTCGACGCATTTTGTGAAACATCAGAATGTGTTAATATATATACATAGTCACGATAATAAGCTTTCGCCCTTATTCCCTGCTTACTCCAAGATTTCTCACTCTGCTTTATAATTATCATATTTCATAGGATAGAATATTTAATTTACAGCTATTTTGAAAAAATTGTAATTCGGGCTGATAATACTTCACCAATTTATACTTTTTTTCATAAGGCTTTACACAGTTGTGTCATTTCAGGAGAGAATGGTGTTAATTATTTTCTTATCACTTTCGTCCTGAAAGTGAAGTTCTAATTGCATTAATTTATTAATATGTAAGTATACTCTGTTTCTAGAAGTTAACTGGTGGATGGTGACTAGCAGTAGAATCCAGGATGCGCATTTCGTTCCGTTTGACATTGGTCATCTGGATGTACCTGCATTCCACAGTGAGTGATGATGTTCCCACCGAGGCTCGAACCTAGTGCCCATAGTTTCAAATGCCACTAGACCACTTGGGCCACGAGAGCTACCTCTTGTGCAACGGGTCATATTAATTATTTAATTCAGTTTTAGATTTTCCTGTCGATTGACTGGACCAAAGTGCTCGGTTAGAGACTCGGTGAGAACATCGTCACTCAATGCGGAATGCAGGCACATCCAGATGACGAATCCCAAATAGGATGAAATGCTCATCCTGGATTCCACTGTTAGTCACCATCCACCAATTAACCTCTAATTACATGTCCAGACATCGTCGAAGCATCTGCACAGGAAGCCGAAATGTCAACCTGACACCGAGCACTTCGGTCCAGTCAATCGACGGAAAATCCTAAATTGAATTAAGTACTCTGTTTCTGTTTACTACTACTAATAAAAAAGCCTATTAGATAATTCTCATTTCATTGGCAGTATATAGATGATACATTTACCCTTTGTGAAAATGATTTGAACATAAACGCAATAATATCTCAGTCCAATAAAGTATATTCAGCTGTCAAATTCACATATGAAGAAGAATCTCAAAGTAAAGTTGCCCTTTTTAGACGTCCTACTCACAGGAGGACCAGGTGGTAACACAAAAAGGAATTTGCATGAGAAGAGTAGTTGGACTGGTCAACATATACATTTTCACAATTTTGTTCTTCTCCGATGTGAAAGAAGTAATGTGAAGACCCTCAGCTATATGGTTAGAGCTATTTGTTCAAAATATGCAATAGAAGACGAATTTAAATGAAAACAGCTGCTTCTGAAACGTTCATCACAAAACACATGGGGAAAAGTGTAGGAAAGAATTCTTCTGTATCTAATATAAGAAAACTCTGTATATATGACTACATTTCAGAGAGGTTGTATCAAATGAAATAATAACCAACCAGTTGAGAAAATCGATACAAAGAACGTTTAAAACCGGTAAGCTGCAACTTATATTTTCTAAACGACCGGTTGTGATACCGAAACTGAGAAATGAAACACCTAGACTATTCACCCTTTTTGTATCTACCAGTTCATCTGCTCCTGTGGAGTTAGTTATATTGGCTGTTGCTCTAGGAATTAATTTCTCATGTTCGAGAACTCATACCAACGTGGCTATATGAATGTACTGTTGAAACCATCACTAGTTCTACATTATATCACTTAGTCCAAACAGGCCACAAGCTAGCATTGAAGAATCTTTCTCTATCATCTACCGAGTGTTGAATAAATTATCAAAGTCCGCTGCAAACATCCGAGGTCATCACAATACGCTTAAATCAACTGGGATTTGATTTGTTTGCATTCCAACTTCTATCAAGTCTCCCTAAATTGGGCCACTAGGATGGGTCCCAGTATTTGAATGGTATACGGGTTTGCCTTATAACCGAAAAGTCGTTTGTTCAAAACTTCGGTGAGGCATACTGATGAGGAGTTCCAAACTGGGACGAAACGGCTGCCCAGCCTACCATAGATTTCAGCGGTTCTCCAACTGATATCATTCCGTCGTCAAACGCATTCTTCTTCCATATTATGGCAAAAAGTTGGAATAATACTTATCTGTATGGTTCAAATATAATTCTCATCTAACCATTTTTATTCAGGGACATATAATACTGACTTATGGGTCCTTTCTAACAATAAAATTATGCAAGTTAGAAAAATACATAATAATGAGAGAGTTATTTACCGCCAGCATTCAAAGCAAGGTCGATTGAAAGTATTTGTCATTCAAAATTCCGGATAAAAAACAGACTGGTGTGTGTGTCTGTGTGCTTTTATTATGCTGTTGAATATTGAAATTTTTATGAAAAATTTGAAAAAAGTTATTTTCGAAAATAATTTCACTTTTGACTGTGTTTATTATTTTCTCGTAATACTCGTGAATGAAAAATGTTTCCCTATAGGCGGTTAAATTTTATTATGACTTTTATTGCCATTCTAGCTGAGATTTTTAAACACAGAACTGGTGACGTCAGTCTAAGCATAGCTTTCAGTTTGATTTAGCCTTACTACAGTTAGTCAGAATGGAATCCTCCTTCTCTTAGACATAACAACAGATGACAAATCAGTGCCAGCAAAGAAGACATTTGAAAGAGGTCGCTTCCTTCACTAATCTAGCCAACGTCGTTTCAACTACAGACAGCGCCATGGATGATGACGTCAAAAATAGAATTGAAAGACAAGGCAGACCTTCATCACTCTGAAATCAATTTAGAAATCTTCTGGACTCAGCGTGAAGAACAGAATTCAGACTTTCAACGCCAATGCTAAGTTAATTCATCAGTATTGATGAAAAACTTAGCGTGTCACAAAAAGCGCTTCCAACCAGCTACTGTAGACTTTTATCAACAACTGCCTTCGCTGGCTCCATAGCAAAGATCAGAAGACCAGCCGGAAAGAATTAGCAACATGAAACTTTGCGAACAAACCAATCATGAATCTATTACTCAGCAGATATAACAAAGAAAATTCAGATGGGTTGGATAGGCCAGGCTAGCCCTTGATTGGAACCCGAATGGGAGCTGGTGAGTGGTCTGAGGGTGACATGGAGGAAGTCGTAAGAGGAAGAGGTGACAGTCTATGAAAAGTCGTGGAGCCAGCTGAAGAGAACTTCAAAGAACAGGGTGAAGTGGCGATGTGCTGTTGAATCCCTATGTTCCACTTGGTACTCAAGGGAATAATAATAACCAAAGACAAAATAAATTACAATAATACCGGGAGAATATGTCAAACTGATTCTATGAATGCATAATGTTCAAATGAATTTTCCATGTTGTTGTGTTATATATGACTAGGATAGACTACTTGCGAAGATTTTATTATCCTTCTAGGAAATATATCCAATGCTAACTTCAGTGTGAGTTCACCATTTTGGATTTCCCAGTTATGCTGCTTACAACTGTATTCACCAATATTCATACTGAGTGAATGTGCCACGTTATAGTCAGAAGAAATGACTCAGAAGGTATTCACAATCTAATCAACAATTTCCTCAATGAAATTCAATTTGACTGAGGACAGGAATAGGTGAACGAAATGTTATTTTTAGATTTCTTAGATAGGTGAAGGTTAAAGACGTATGTACATACACAGTCAGCCTATGCGAACCACATACCTCAATATAAAGGCCATAGTCCGACAACACAAAAAAGGAGCTGTTTACAAGTATTAATTGAACGAGCTAGGTCACACTACAGCACTGTCGCCTTTAGGAGATCAAAGAAGAAATATCTTATGACCGTTTTTCTGAGAAATGGATATCCTAGAGAATCCATTATCATCTTTTCTGTAAAAGGAGAACAGTTCTCAATGATAGCTATTCAACGTGTATGCAACGTACAGTACTCATTATTATTTATGCCTCCTTCCCTCGCACTGACTTTGGGACCTTGATTATGTTGCAAAACTATTTCAACCTGAATGAATGGAAATGGTTAAATTCCTCAGTAGGTTGCATGACTGGAAGTGCCTAACTTTTCAACACCACTATCCTCCTAGTAATATTATCAATGCACCCAGACATATTTATATGAATGTGGCTTCTTACATTCAGTTTTTATTATATGATGCAGGACTTTGTGTTTAAATTCTATTTGGTTTGCTCAATTATTCAATTAGGTGAAATTTATTTCTCAGCAGGAAGCCTAGGATCTATGATTAACGTTTGTCGCCACTTGTCAATGTTGGTGAACATTGAATAGTTTGTTTGTTTGTTTGAACTGGTCTCCATTTGGCAGGAGACAAGAAGGCTGTCATGGCTTAATTGTGTACTGCTCGACAGAAGATTAGAGAAATACGATCAGAAGTACTGTTGTATATTCTATTAACGTTTATTTACAGAATTTAGCACTAATTAACTACTGTAAATCTGTTTCTTTATCGCTTAAAGAATGAATAATCGTGCTGCACAGCCGTTTTCTGTTTTTCCGCGTCGGTTGCAGTGCATAGTGTTCCACGTATTTAGCTTAATCTTTTGGAACTCAGCAATAGGTACAGGATCTCAGCAATCTTCAAAAATTCGTATCTACAAACATGAAGGAGCTAGTATTCCTTCTAAATCAAACACGTCACCACTGAGGTATTCGTACTCTCGAATGACGTTTAGTAGAACTGGAATTGATACTTTCATTGGACACTAGATAGTAACTCATCTCGTGCTTTTAGTCCTTTCTTTGGTGCATACTGAATTCTATCAGTCAACTTTGCAATGTGACCACTATGCAAGGTATCCATCTCCATCACGGATTTTAATCTCAGAAGGGACTTGATTGTCGGTACGCCTTTCTGACAAGTACTAATATGCTCAAAAACTAATTCTGGGGCTTTGTGTCAATTGCCTTTAGGTATCTAGCAACAATTCAGAGTGCCCCATGATGGCCAGCCGCCTAACAGAATTCAGTCAACACCAAACAAAGGACCAAACGCATGGAATGAATCACTACTGAGTGTTCAGTCACAGTGAAGCTTCATATCTTAATTCACGCAACTGAAATATTTAGCGAAATTATATTTCAGTAGTAGTTGCAAATCTTGCCGATGTTAAGTGGGATTAAGTGAGCACTTGAAATATCTCAAGTGTTTACATAAGATAATACAAAAGACAAATATTTTTATGCTAATCACTCATATTTGTACAACATTTTTCCATCTGTCTTTTTTTGCATTTGGGTAGAGATAAATTGAGATAATCTTTTTGATTCACCAAAAGTGGACAGGAGATTTAAAACTAGGGAAAAACTCTTCTGAGGCTTGTTGGTACTACAAAAACTATCACGGACATCTGAAGTATACAGGGATTAGTGAAAAATTGTTGTATTTAAGGTAAAAAATTGACCGTATTTTTTATCTATACTTGACCAACAGTGTTTTTCTTATGAGTGATACTAACATCCTTAGTGTTAGTTCCTTTCTTATCTATCGTTTGTTACTGTTTACCTTGTTTTTAGCTTTGTACTACTTATCACCAGTAAGTAGTATGGGTCTATTTATTTCCACTATGTTGTTTGCTATTGGAGTTTATAACATTTAACGTATTAATATTCTATTTGATGTGTAGTAGTTATCTTCCTATTGTTAAATGGTGTCTGCTCTACATGTTTTATTTATATCCTACTTTCTGTTGAACTTTGTTGATTCAAATTCCTTTATTCTCTATCTGGAGATTCGAGCGCTGACCGTGGATCACCACTGACACAAATATGTTGTGTTCTTTTATTGATGCACAGTGACAGTGGGTTTAACGGCATTCAGCCATAGACACCTGACAGTTTGAGGTTTGTATATTATATTTATTATTTTACGTATAATTTGGTAGAGCACTTCAGACAAATCCCGTGCTTAATATATGTGTAGGACTTGGTCACTGTGTTAGTATGTGATTCCATATTAATTGAGTAGTTACGTGGGGCTCTGGTGGGAAGTCGTGACCATTAGGGTGCAGCAGGTCATTAGAAAAATACTCACCGAAGACATTAGCTAGTGAACACGCTATGTCGTGAATTGGCAGAAGTTAGAATTCATGGGACGGCAATTGGATCGGGTCCCAGTGGCTTAATAGTCCAGGAGCTCGCTGACCTTGTAACCAGAAGGTCCTGGGTTCGAACGTTGTTGTTGAGTGCGTACTGGACACTAGTTACTAACTAGTGTTCAATCAGAAAAAACAAATAATGTCCTACAGGAGGTCATTAGCAAGCCTGTATAGCTCAGCCGTAACGTCTCTGACTACAGTACTCACTGGGTGAAGCGGGTTCGAAGGGACATGAATTCCTCCAAGGTTGCAGATACGCCTTGCTGACTGATGAGTGCCAAATAGCACGAAACCCTGGTATAGGCGGGACTTCTTGCCGATTGTCTCAAACCATCTAATATCAACAACTACTAAAAATTGAAATACATTTTACAACAAATGACATCGGATGAGATCCGAACGATAATGCGAAAAGAAAATTCAACGAAACACTACGGTCAATATTTTCTTAATTGAAAATTAAGGATTCTATCGCAAATTAGAAGGAAATGAATCTTTAGTCTTTTAAAACTATAGTTCATTATTGTCCCTAACACAAGCACTATGAATGACCTCTGTGACTGAGCTTACTAAAGAATCAATTATTGCAGTGTGCGACAGAAAGAAAGAGAAAGACCAGTACTTAGTGAAACCTGAGCTTTCCAGAGAAGCAACGAAATATAAATCCGAAATTCAGGGGACATAATATTAGCACAGTTCTTCGAAGATGTTGAGAGCAGTTCTAAGAACGTTCTCTGCTGCGTCTTTACACCCCACCTTCTGCACACATCTTTTTGTTCAGCAAAACGTCGAAGACAAGATTCCACTGTCGGCAACTTCAATGTGCATATATCACTTCACCTGATCCTGTGGATTTAATCAAGTAAGCGGTACCAACATAGCATTGTGTGGACATGCTCACGAATGCCTGCAAGCATAGCTGTCGAAAAGTGAACCCAGAACAATCAACAGCTCTGTTGTGGCGCACTATATTACTTGTCATACAGCTTCACATAGCTGAAGCTCCTTTAATCAATATGACAAAGCCAGAACTTCGTGTTCAGAGATGTTTTATCCATTCTATTTTACTACCATGGTCTTAGTGTTGATTTCATTTTCCTTGATTTGTTGTATAATTAACTCTGTGTAATCGTTTTTATTGTATTGTCACTCATTTTCATTCCCTTGTTCTTTTATTTCCCACCAATTATTTCCAAATGGCCATTCATCTTTCAAAATTATTCACTATTTATAATACACTTTTATTTCCTAAAACACTAACTGACAATAACGTCTGACTATTGCTGTCAAGTAACACTCTACATACATAAACCTCCTAACTAACTATAGATTTTGAAGTGAAGGTCTCTTTAATGACTTTTGTTTTCTTAGCTAACATCACATCTAAATTTTACATAACTTAAAATTATTGTATCTGTTTAGTTTTTTGAAGATTTAGATTGCTTCTTTTATGACATTAATCATAATCGCAGTCATTATGAAAGTGTTTGCCAACGAAATAATTGGATAATATTTGAATGCGAGGGAATACATGCACTGAAGGTGTTATTTAGCGAGTTAACAGAACTCCGAGTTCACTTTATTCTAGTTGGGTGGCTAAAAAGTCGACTAATTCTCCTTATAAACTGCAGGTTCTTGGTTCGATACTCAGTTGGATTGTGGGTGAATAATTCTCATGATTCCAAACTAGAACTATGAATCTATTCAGTGACTCTTCGATTCCATAAGTTCTCTAACTTACACCGGATCGTACTGAAATCACGATACCGACAAAGTTTGAATTTCTCTAACAAAGTTGACATAGTTGTACACTCACAATATTTAGAGGGGACGAAAATGCATATTTGTTCCCCAGATTCTGTGGAACTTAGAGAACATTAAACTGCTTCAGGAAAGGTGATTACTGAATAAAAAGATAACTACATACATAATTATTTGCAAAGGTATGAACTGACCGATAAAGTGTGGTCAGGGGTTAATAGTAGACTTATAAATAAACTCCGAGATGAACATAAACTTATGCTATGAAACAAATAATAAGCCTAATGCTTAGATTCAAGACATTAACCAGTAATGTGGCTTTCTCTTCGCTCAGACATTTCCTTTATCTGAATATTCAAAGCTTGAGTTTACCAATGGATTATTTGCCTAAAACATCAGAAAGGTGATGTACCTTAAAAGTGTGGTAGCGTATTGTTTGTTTGTTCCGCTCAAGTTTTCGTCACATATTTATATACATAAGATATTTGCATGTATATATGCATATTTACGAATTGTAATATGCAATACCATTCCCAAGTTTAGACACCATGCTAATTTCAGAATATTATACATTTGGTAAATATGATATAATAAGTTAATGTGAAGGTTTAATCTCACCTGGTTTACTATCAGGTCTTAAACCCGAAAAAGAAAGAAGGTTGGGCGTCAGACTAGCCACTCTTATAGGGAAATTCAGTCTAATACCTGCAGAAAGTTCAGAGCACAGCAAAAATGTGAAAAATAAACTTATTATTTGCTGGAATTGGAGACTTGGAATGACGCTGAGTGGTGAAAGCCTTCGGGAAGCCATTATACCGACTTTTCTTCTTTCAATGAGGGGAAACATCATCATAGGGACATGGAATGTTCACGTGATGTTCAAATCTGGGAAGGCTAGTAAGGTTTCAAAGGTCAAGGCTATATGGCACAGAAATGCTAGGTTTCGGTGAGAGATTGTTTGGAAGTGGACTGTCCAAAATATATTAGCTGAAGAGTCAGTAGTCTACTTTGGTCACCAAGACGATAATCACTGGCATACTGGAGAAGTGGCTATCGTGATGTCATCAAAAACATCCGAAGCTGTCATGCAGCGAAAGCCAATCCCTTTCAGGAATACGACAGCAAATTTTAACTCAAAAGGAACAGAAGTTGTGATCATTCAATGCCATGCACCTACAAACAATGCAGAACAGCTGAAGAAGGGAAAAAATTTCTATAGACAATTGCAAACTGTAATAAATAAGATCCTGAATGGTGCCATCAAAATCCTTGTGCGCGATATGAATGCTTAACTGGGACCAGACAATACAGAAAGAGAATTCGTCATGGATCGAGATGCTGTCGGTGAAATGAATGATAACGGAGAACTCTTCGCAGACTTCTGTGCATCCATTGATTCGGTGATTGAAGGAAGTGTGTAAAAGCACAAGGATATACACAAAGCAACATGGATTTCACCTGAACGACACACTAAAAACCAGAGAGACCTCACCTCATTCTCAAGTAAGTGAAGACGCAGCCTGTTGGACGCAGAATCGAGAAGGGGACTAGATGTAGGCCCAGACTATTATTTGCTGTATGCAACCTCCAGAAAGTCAGGACTTTGTGGACTATTTATGCCTAATGTTACACAAATTTAAGGATCTACAGGCGGGAACCAAAAAGTGGACAGAAGATACAAGCAGCGAAAACAGAACTTCAAGTGAATACCTAGAAGACTCAGGTGATGAAAATGCCTGAGTAACAACAACAAGTAACAATCATTATCAAAGAGAGAAATCTGAAGATGGTTACTTCATTCACCTATCTAGGCAGCGTGGTTTCAACTAGAAAAGGAATGGACCAGGATTTCAAAGCCAGCCAAGATCAGAAAAGTAAGAAAGATCTTCATCACTCTGAAATCACCAGCATGATGAAAAAGATTCGGATTTTCAACATCAGTTTTAAGCAAGCTGTCCTATATGATTCAGAGACTTGGATCAAGCTTCCCGAATAGCGTTGACGACAGGTCACTGTAGACTTTCATCAACGGCTGCTGTCGCTGGCTAGATACTGGAGATCAGATGGCCGTTCAGAAAGAATTAGCAAAAAGGAACACTGGGAACAAACCAGTTGAGCATCCAATGGCTCATTCAATATGTAGAAGAAAATTAAGACCGTTGATTTACATCGCGCCGGCCCTCGAGTGGAAAACAAGGAATTGGGCTTAGTCCTAGGTTTGACACAGAGAAGGTCATGTGAGGAGTAAATTAGAAAACATGATGAATCGTGTTGTGAGCTAAAGAGGGCTTAGGAGAACAGGAATAAAGAGAGATGTGCTGCTGAAGGCAACCGTTCTACTAGGGATACAAGGGAATAATAATTGGAAAGTATAACACATTGATGAGACAAAACAATGTCCCGGAGAGTAATGATAGGATGAAAAGTTTTATTCCACAGTGATAAATATATGTTCACACTAATAGTCAAATTTCTTTCTAATCAGTGAAAACGCTTATTTATAAATTGGGATTACTTCTATTTTACGTGCTGGGATGATATCTTTCTGCTATCCATCGTTCCTCTTCAATGAACTCTTCCACAATTATGTATCACAGTGTTTTGGTTTAGAAGTTATATACGCAAATATTATTTGGCTTTTATTCAAATTTCATTTTCCAGTTGAATGTTTAGACCGAGATGTTTGGCATTTGTCGACATATCAGATCGTAGTGCAGACGCTTCAAAGATGTCTCAGGATTAACTTTAAGTAATTCATTAGATTTTGACTAACAGTAGAATTCAGGATGAACATTTCGTCCCACTTAGTGCCCGTCGGCTTGATTTACCTGCATTCCACAGTGAGTCATGGTGTTCCTACCATCCAACAAATTTCTTCAAGTTTATCTTAAGACACCGCTGAAACGTCTGCACTAGGAGCCAACATGTCATCAAAGATTGAACAATTCGGTCCAATCAATCATCAGAAAAAACAAAATTGAATTAAAAACGAATAATATCTGATGCCTGTTGCACAAAATGTGACTGTGGTTGCCCAAATGGTCTAGAGGATAAACGCTTTACAGCTTAAAACCATGGCTACTGGGTTCGAGCCTGAGTGGAAACACTATCACACAGTGGGAATTCAGGTACATTAAGCTGATGAGTTCCAAATAAGATAAAATAGGCACCCTGAATCCCACTGGGTTTTTCTCAGCTAGATAAGAATATCATTATGATGTATTCAGTTATGTGAATAGCATAAAAATAGTTCAGAAAAATGATAATAATTATCATTTCTTTTCTTATTTAACAGGAGGTAGTTCAAAATGAGGAAGGTATGCAGTTCAGTAACCAGCTGAATAAACGCACATTAAAACTCTTGTAGTCAGTAATTATAATTACAAAAGTCTTTAATTATATACATTCACTATTCAAAAGGATGCTATTCCACTTCAAAAGTTTCACTGATTAACGCTTTGCATTTCGCCGGTTTTCAATAAACTAACCTTTTATGTTAATAATTAATAGTTGCTTATTATACTACTTTAACATCTTATTAAAGAGAGTATATATATTTATATATATACGCACCTGGAGAAGCAAATTCAAGTTGATAACTATGCTTACATCTAGGCTTCTGCTAAAATGGGCTGTTCAGCTAAATCCAGATATATCAGTATTAAACCAAAATTCTGAATAAAAGGATTTCAGATATACTTCATGCACAACAGATGTAGCTTAGGAGACAGGTAAGTCTCACAGGGAACACTATCCTTCACAGGAGAGCAGATGTACACAGATGATGAGTGCAAAACAAGAAGAAACCAGAGAACCGGTTTCCACTACCATTCATTACCAAACATATAAGGTCATAAATACACATATTATTCGTTTGAATATATTGCACAAAAACCCAGTTTATAGTATATTTCATTTTTTTGAAACTAATGAAGTCAGCAGGACAATAACCTTGTTGGTTCGAGTCCAACAAAGTGAATTTTTGAATATGAAAGAATCAGTGTATGAATACATAAAAGCTCGTCTACACTATCTTGTATTTCTTCATATATCACACTTGATAACTGAATGATATTCAGATTAGGAGATTTGTGGGAATTTCAATTAATTTAATTTCAACTGTTAGATCTCGTCAAGAACCAACATCAGTTGGAAGGATCACCGAGAAACATGAAGTACTGGATAGCTGTTTTATCCCATTTGGAAACTTTGTAGCAGTACACACTCGCGACCTCCCCAGGGATCGAATCCGGGATATTTAGGTTCCAAGGCGAACTTGTATACCATTCAACAACACTGGAAGAGAATCCAGTTGTTCATCAGTTCTAACTTCTGGTAACCGGGAGTCCCTAGATTAAGACATCAAGCTCCTTGACATTTCTGTCACTTGGGCTTGAATTCAGTGACCTGTGAATTCTGACTTTATCAATTCCTGATATAGCTCTGCCTTCAATCAGTACTTTCGATGGGCATCCAATTCATCTTGACATAGTGAATCTCACTTGTCACGACTTCTCACTAAAGCTTCAGAACACTTATGCAGTAGCCACGAATTAGATGGAACTTGGGGAGATTTGGATCAAACTAAATGTAACTCTTCAAAACTGTTTTCAGTTCTTTTCCCACAGAAATCAGAATTCAAGTTTCAAGTGAAAACATTCTACACATTTTTTTTCTCTAATATTATTGTATTCACTTCAGATCATTTGTTGTGAACCATCATTTACACTTCCTTTTTGTAGATAATCTACTCAGACCAGAATAATTTATCAAATAGTTATTGAGAAATTGAGCTACAGTGAAAAAAAATATGTATTTTTATCCTATTTCACATAAAAAATATATCTTCCTACCAGTTTCCTTGGGTTTTCCTTTCCGTTTCATTCTCAAAACACTAAAGATTTCACTATTACAAAAATGCTCAAATCAGTTGCAGGTGAAAGTAAATGAAGAAAAGAGAACATTTAAGAAACTGACTTATTTGAAAAACCAGAGAGTACTGGACAACTGTTTCGTCCTACTTCTGGACTCTCCAGCAGTGCGCTGAAGTTGTCAGCTCACCTAAAACCAGTCCAATTCCTGCAGCCAACACTTGTCAATTAACCTGATGTTGACTGCCGATTGACTTTATGGAATTCATAACCACTTACGTTGGATTCTAGTGGCTGAATGGTTTATGAGCTCA
Organism: Trichobilharzia szidati; assembly: GCA_944472155.2. NCBI lineage: Eukaryota > Metazoa > Platyhelminthes > Trematoda > Strigeidida > Schistosomatidae > Trichobilharzia > Trichobilharzia szidati. Next base: position 75,560,152 of record OX235272.1, read on the forward strand.
CTGTGTAACCGTAAGGTCCTCGTTTTAAACCTCAGTAGGTGAGTACTGCTGAAGAGTTCCAAACTAGAACAAAACAGCTGTTCAGTACACTCTGGGTTTTTTCAGTAATTCACTAACTGATAACAGCTCATGATCATGAACACCTGATAATTATTAGAAAGCAGTAAATAACTCACCTGTGGAAGTAAAGTGATCATAAATATAAAAACAATTGTGAGTAAAAATCTTGTCAACCGATTTTCCACTTTATCACGTTCATTTTCAAATGTATTACGTTTCCGTTCTGTGTTAACATTTGTGGCTGGAGTTGGTGTTGGTGCTGTTGACGATGAAGACGGGGATTCTTTAAGACTGGAAAGTTTAATTATCACTGTCTCACCATTATCATTCATTATATTATTATTATTATGATTAGTAGTAGTAGTAGTAGTAGTATTAGTATTGTTATTTTTTATATCATTGTCTGCATGATTCACCTTATCTAACAGACACGATGCATTTGTCATAGTTGTTGATAAATTTGAAGGGGATTTCACTGCAACCGCGTGAATTCTACCAACTTTTGATTGTGCTTTCATTCTACGCATTCGGGAATTCTGTTTACGTATAGTAAATATCAGCATAAAACTAAGTACACTTAAACATAACAGTGGAAGTAGTTTAGAGAAAATAGCTGTATTCCAGTACAGATAGTTTAACATGACTTCATTTTCTTTATATGTCACCATGTAGCCATTTTCTTCATTATCATTATTATTCCGGACAATATGATGAGTGATTACACACGGGATAGTCAATATACTACTTATTATCAGTACTAGTGTGATAGCCAGTCTAGCTCTTTGCATACTACACAAAATATGACATTGAACTAAAAATCGTACATACAGAATACGAAATACAGCTATCACAACAACAATATAACTTGAAGTTAAGTGTAAGAAATTCTGTAAATTAATATGAAATTGTAAGAAAACCGCCCAACTATAACTTGAATTCCGTGTATGCCGACCAATGAGAAAATAACTTGCAAATGGAATATAAAATATCATTAGCAGACCATCACTTATCGCTAAAGATGTCAATAGAAAATTTGTTGGCGATATCATACTACGCTGGTTAAGAACAATGACAATGCAAATATTAGATAATACACAAATAGGGCAGAGAAACAGTGTGATATATCCATGCATCCCGCCATAAACACGTCCAAATGTTTCTAAAAACTCGATCGGTTCACATTGAGTTGTATCCAGCGGTGTACTTATTGATGTCGTTGTAAAGGATTCAGTTATTTCTGTCATTGTTAATATTGATAACAGATTAGTTGTTGATGCAAAAGTCTTCCAGGGTGTTGAAATATTCAAGTAACTGGCAAATTTTTATAGCATTAAACACGGGATTGAGAGGAACACACCATCAGAAGATTCAAAAAGTAACGATGGTTGAATGGTCTGAAATGAAAAATGGACAGAGATAAAACAAAATCGTTAGTATTGTTGCATGAAGTCATAAATTTTCGCCTGTTACGTGATGTTTATTACCTTGTAAAATATTTATGAAACAACATAGAAAACATTCAAGTTTTGTGGTTTTTAAATGTTGATGACAGTAATAAATGACATCGTCTTCCAATGCTTATATTACCAAAGGAAGAGATCTAGCATTGTGATGTGTCGAATACTCACAAACAGCATTGTTTTACATCGTTATAATGTCTAAAAAGGCATTCTATCAGTATCGTCAGAGCTTTCTTCGTTCTTTCATTCCTTCTACTGCAACTGGAAAATAGAGTTTCAAGCTTTAATGTTCCAGTAGAGGTATCGTTTTTACACAGTATAATGGCTCGTCTCAGGTGCAACCCTCCCCCTTTTCTCGGGGGAGGTAAACTTGACGAGGTTTGAGAGCATGACGGCCGGATGTCGAACCAGGACTCCCTGAGCGGCTGGCTAATTTAGTATAAATTCCATTATGGAGGTTATTTTGACTGACTAAGCGTAACTGTACTGTGCGTCGGTGGCACAGTGGTTAGGACTCTCGCCGACCATGCACATGGTCCGGGGTTCGATCCCCTGCCGGCGCACACCCGATATCTATGGTCGGCCTGAAAAATTTGGGCTACCGATATCCATGCTGAAAATTCCATACTTGTACTAAAAATACGGTGTGGCATCAAGCTGTAATAAAAAATAAAAAACAAAATATACATATGAGTAGACATATGTGGAGAAACCTTGAATGAAATCAAGCTACTGAAGTCCGGTCTGGAAGGCAGCAGTACTAGACGGAATTCCCTGGCGAAGCACTGAAAAAGGACCCAGAGACTGCTGCAAATGTTTTCACGCCACTATTGCAAAAGGTTTGGAAGAGAGGAAAGGTGCATATTGAATGAAAGAAAGGCTGGAAACCTTGTCAAGCTACCAAAAGAGGGCGACCAAGTTAGGCCTCTGCAAGAACTGGCGTGGAATAATGCTATTGTCTACATCAAGCAAAATATTATGTCACGTCATCCTGGAGGGAATGAAAGATGCATTGGATGCAGAACTCCCCTACAAACCGGAACAGGCTGGATTTAGGAAGGGTAAATCATGTGCTGATCAAATTGCAGCTCTACGCATCATCGTCATCGAACAATGCGTCAAATGGCAGTCAAACCTTTACCTCAACTTTATCGATCTCGAAAAGGCCTTCGACAGCGCATACCACGAAGTAATTTAGAAACTGCTTTAACACTATGGTATGTAGTACCCAAGTCTTTGTCAACTTTATCCAACAGCTGGCTATGTGGCGATGCCTGCCACATGTCAGGTGATCCACAACGGAAAACTCAGCGAGGCGATTGAAGTGAATACATGAGTCAGACAAAGCTTCCCACTATCTTTAATGACATTCTTAATTGTGGTGTACTGGATTATGCGTCAGAATGTGCACAGAGAGGGAAAACAACATGAATACGCTGGACCACCAATCCAGGAAATCTGGATTTCACGCCTGTGTCATTTATGTTTAGTGTCCCATAGACTCGAAGGCTTGCAGGTGAAAACCGACAAACTGGTTGAAGAAGCAAGAGGCGAAGACAGGACTTCAGGTGAACTTCGAGAAGTTGGAGACGGAGGTGATAAAGACATTCAACTAGCCACCACGAACACCACCAACTACAACAACCAGCACCAATCATCATCGACGGGTGAGATTTGAAAGTGGTTACTTCCTTCACTTATCTTGGGAGCCAGCATCGTTTCAAACAAAGACAGCCAGAACGGATGAATGTGTCAATATATGGGAGAAAATGGAAATGGATCCATTATACGCTGAGGGAGCTGTCGAATGACATCGAGCGCAATGCAGGCCATCACTCGAGTGGAATCCCAGTTGGAAGCCACAAGCGGGTCGTCAGTGAGATAGTTTTGGAGGAGGAGATGAGTGATTATGGATAATCGTGGACCCAGTTGAAGAGGAGTGCAGAAAATAGAACAATGTGGAGATGTGTTACTGAAGCCCTATGTTGCATTTGGAACCCAAAGGAGTAGTAATAATAATTCAACTAAGTACCTATTCTAAATAGTAAATCTAGAGATGAAAATTAGGAATGATTCTTGAGCATTAGTCGCTGAACGTTCACAAGCCTATGGAGAGCATCTAAACACGACACCTTCAACTAAAATCATTTCATCCTTTCAGGGTTATAATGCCTGCAAGATGAAGCGGTAAACTGTGGTGGTATTAAGATTCACATGTGTTTTATTTGTGTAACAAACTAAATTAAAATAAAATTACACGTCATGCAGTTCATTGGTGGGTTTCTCTCCAACCACACACACACACACACACAGTCCGAATTCGGTTCCCGACCGGCGCACTCCTAAAGTTCACTAAGCCAGTGGTAAGTCCGGCAAAGTGGGAAAGTTTGACGTAAGGCTAGCAGTATCATTCGATAAAAAAACAGGGCCACTGATGAGAAGCTCGGAAGTCCATTTTCCATTCGAAACGCAAGGGAATGAAAAAAGTGTTACGAGTCATCTCATTTCAACTGAAATTACAACAGGGTTAGAAACACCTTAGCCGAACAAGTCACTGAAATTGATTATGCAACATGTAGCTAAATTATGTATTTATCTTAGATGTCATTATTGGAATTCAGACAAAATGTTTTAAACTACCTGCTTGGGAAAACGTAAGTATATCTAGAAATTATAATTACAGCCATACATATACACAAAATACCAGAGCATATAAAAGAGGAAGTGTTTCATCCACGGAGCTTTATTATCAAGTGCAAGCACTCTGAAATTAAAACTCATCGTCATATCACGAACTGGAAATTGAAAACGAAGAAGATATAGACAGCTATTCCATCCCAGTTTGGAACCCATCAGCAGTCCCAAACTAGGACGGAAAAGTTGCCTATTACTCCCTTGTTTCCAATGATTCTCGAACTGATGTCAATCAGTGGTCAAGCTTGAGACAAATCACATCCGTACAACCTAACTCTTGAAAGTCAGAATTCACAGGTTATTGAATTCTGGCCAAAGTGGTCAAATAACCAAAGATCTGGATTCGTAACCTGCAGTTCTTGGGTTGGATTCCTAGTGAGGTCCTGGATGTGCACTGCCGAAGATTTTCAAACTAGGGTTAAACAGATGTGGAGCGGGCTTCCCATCCTATTGATTCTTTAAGTGATGATGGCTTGTGATGAAATCCACGTTGTAGTGAAATTAGTCTTTGAAGAGAACAAATCTGTTCTTGTTACAATCTCAAAATCTCATCACATGAAAGTTTAAGTTTACTTTTATTGAGGAGTTTTAAGAACATATAACTTCTGCCGATTCACGATATAGCGCAACCGCTAGACAATGTCTTCGGCGAGTATTTGTCCTTACACCCAACCTGCTGCACTCTACTGGTCACGACTTCCCACTGGAACCTCAGGTAACTACCTACCTGAATAGGGCCAGTTGCCAGTGAGCATGTCATTGATATTCAAGTACTGGTTTGTAGGGATTTGGTTGATTGGTTACAGGATTTCATCATGAGCTGACCAGTAGGGTGCAGCAGGTTGGGTGTGAGGACAAATACTCGCCGAAGACATTGTCTAGCGGTTGCGCTATATCGTGAATTGGCAGAAGTTAGAATTCATGGGCTGGCCATTGGATCATGTCCAAGTGGCTTAATGGTATACGAGCTCGCCTTGTAAACAGAAGGTCCTGAGTTCGAACCACTGTGGTGGGTGCCTACTGATGAAGAGTCCCAAACTAGTACGAAACAGCAGTCCAGAACTCCCAGGTTTTCCAGTGGTTCTCTAACCAATATCAGCTCATGAGGAAATCCTGTAACCATTCAACCAAATCCCTACAAACCAATACTTGAATAAAAATGTAATTTTCAGTAGATTTCAATAGTGACTTCCAAAATTGACCGATACAACTATAGTACACTGGATATTGGTTTCTCCTATTACATACCGCCAGTTTTACATATTTAAATCTTACGATATTTTATGGCATTTTAGATTGTTGGTTTTATGGGTTAAATGAAGCTAATGACTTTAAATATGGTTATTTAGCCTTAAATTAAAACGAAAATTCATAGTGGTTTTCACAACAGCATGAAATATGTCTTCTTACATCAGAAGTGATTACTGCTTAAAGTGAAGTTTGCAGATTCAAGTGGTCAGATTGTTCAGACAGTTGACTGTGTCAGTAGGTTGAATAAAAGTAGGCATATATATATACATTCTGTCGCTCAAAACAGTATGCTGTTATTTCCATCAGAGTTTATTTTTGGCCCACGAACAAAATTTTAGTATACATCAAAGTTTCAGCGTTTATAGTGTCGTCATGCCATGTTTCTGTCAATCATATTTACGACCTGTTTCTAAATAGGAGATTCTTTAAAAAGGGGTGGTATATGCAGACACTGTTTAGTTTCATCACACTGAACAAGTTTTGTAAGCTTTAAATATCGGAAACATTTTAGATATCTATTGTGACTGCTATATGTTTTAAAAAAAAAGCTAAACGCCCCCACAATAATTAGAGCGAAAGATTGTATTTTCAGTAAATTCCTCTTCTGGCGCTACAATTAATAAACGACTAATTTTAGCATACAGTAACTAATAAAGACAAATTAGAATTATAACGGAAAATGTATTACGGAACAAGTACAAGGTGCAACGATAGTCAGTTAGTTTTGTTTGTCATTTAAAATATGTATGGTGAATAAGAACATGAGATGAAATGGAATGAAATAATTTACTGATATGTACTGTAGGTGTAGAACTTGGACACAACGGTAGAATGTAATTACAATCGCTAGTGACTTGCTACAGGACGGAGTTTCCGGGAGTACTAGTGAGAAGTCGATACCAGTGACACCTGTCCAGTCGGGAGTGAGAATGGATTTCACGCCGATGACATTGATTAGTGGTCGCACTAAAAATCACAAATTAGTAAAAGGTAGAATTCGTGGGCCACTGATTCAGGTCCCAGTAGCTGGATGGTATACGAGCTTGACTTGTACCTGGAAGGTTCTGGGTTAGAACCTCAGTGGGTGCGTACTGCCGATGATTCCCAAACTAGGATGAAACAGCTGTCCAGTACTCATTGCTAGTTTTCAATGGTTCTCTAACTGATATTAATCCATAGTCAAACACAAATTCCATATTAGATAAGTTTATTTTAAATATCACACAGCACTGCAGTATTAACAACTGGATGACATTTCGAGCATAAATTATTGCTCATAATCATATCAATTCTAGTCACACGGTTTCACAATTTGTCTTAAATATATTTTTCTCTCTATTCTGTCCCTCTAACTTCTCCGATATAAGCGTTGCGTCATTCCGATTGCAAGTGTGAGGTGTTGAATCGATAAACAAAGCTTCAGTGATTAACCTCTGATTATTATTATTATTTATGTAACCTTTAATTCCTACAGGAACATAGGGCTTCAGCCGTGCGTCTCCATTGCGTTCTGTTCTCTGCTAGAGTCTTCACCTGGCTCCATGTCTGCCCACACGTTTTCATCTCCTCTTCACATGACCTCCTCCAAGTCACCCTTACACTGACGATCAACTCGCCGCTTCCCTTTTGGGTTCTACTCAAGGGCTTGTCTATTGATGTCACTTGATGGTTTCCTCAGAGTATGGCCAATCCATCTCCATTTCTTCCTGCCTATTTGTTGCGCAATCGGTTCCTGGTTGATTCGCTCCCAGAAATCTCTGTTGCTGATCTTTCCTGGCCGGCCATCTGATCTTGAGTATTGAGTGAAGATAGCTGTTGATGAAGACCTGTAGTTTGTTTGAGATGCTCTTTATGACGCGCAGTGCAAGTCTCTGATCCGTATAGTAGCACTGACTTCACATTGGAGTTGAAATTCCGGATCTTATTTTTGATGCTGAATGCTGTTGACCTCCACACAGACTTGAGAGTAGTGAAAGCTTGTCTTGCTTTTCCGATTCTTGCTTTGATATCTTCGTCATTTCTGTCCGCCTGTAGTTGAAACGACGCTTCCAAGGTAGGTAAAAGAGATTAACCTCTGATATGTACATGTAAATTTACAAATGGGGCGTATTAGACGTAATTTCAAGGGTGACAAGTAACAATAATAATAACGATAATGGTGATGATGATGATGAAATGATAACGATGGTGTTGTATAAACTTAAAAGTACCACTAGTGAACGATTATCAGTCAATAAGGAATTCAGTAAAGTGGAATGAACAGGATTGTGTAAATACCATAACAAGTTTGAAAAGCATGACATAAACCTATCGTAATAGACTTAATAGGAAAGGTCATGAAGTCATAGAAGGTTTGAAATAAACGTTTGTCGATGAAAGAAAGAGAACAAGAAGAGGCTAATAAAAGCATTGGAACTTCTACATCGTGAATTGGTGACATTTCGGTTTAAAGAATATATTGAGCTTTGTAGGAACTGTGAAAATCCTGAATGTAAATGGAGAGAAAACGACATCATTGAATGTAGCATCATTATTTACCAACGCCCCACCGCTCGTAACAGTTAATTATACATTTGACCAACTAATAGAACGAAAGACAGAAACAGGAATCCTATTCGAAAATGTTAAGCTATTACTGTTGAAACGTACTGTGAATGTCTAGTTTATGTTGAGCAATGTTTTTTATAGACAAGAAGATGGAGTTGCCATGCGCTTCACCCCTGTGTCCTATGCCAGTGGACATTTTTCCTACATACTGAAAACGATCCAATTAGGCACACGATTAAGGGTCTTGACTGTTACTTTCGGTTAGCAGATGAAACTTTTTTCACCTGAAGTAGAAACCTCAACGAACAACACTTTTGAATGCCTGTGGGGAGGAAGAAAACAACAATATATCCTCCTAGGTATCCTCCACAACAAGAAGAAAGAAGGATATTTGAAGAGAAACCCATTTAAAAAGAAGATCTGAACGCGTCAGTACATCTGTTTTCACGGTTTTACATTGCTTCAATCCAAAAGAAACTTAGTTAAGTGCCTTAGTTTTAGAATAAAACACATATGTTCAGAAAAGTGTATTCGATAACAAGTGCATACACTGAAGCTATCACTACAAGGAAACACTTGTTTAGAGAATTTTTTTAAAAATACATGTCGACATCAAGATATAGGGTTATGATGGATACCTTAGACAAAAAACCATTTTATCTCAAGTTAAGCTACAAAGGTCAGATTGTCACAGACATTCTGAAATGTCGAATTAACAGATCGACTGAGAAAAACACTCCCTGTAGCAAAGCCTGTACTCAGTTTCCTAACTAGATTTTAATGTTATGACCAAATTAAAAGTCTCATTAATAAATTTTTTGGATTCTGTAGGAAGCCTGACAGTTACACTCTCACTTTCTAGTAATAGATTGGCCATCTGTTATTATTAGTCTCCATACGGACTATTAGTGAAAATGTGCGTAATCATTTTAGTTACATGAAATACTAATAGTAAGCGGAATTTCAGTAAGTTTCCTTAATAGAAAATATATAGAAACATGTTATTTCATGTGATTTTTAATGCTTTTTACCAGCTGTGATTTCAGATGCACTTCCGTTTAGTATCCCTCTCTCGTATTCAACCATGATTTCAGCTTGTGTTACCGAAGTGAAAAACATTTTCCATAACAAATTACTAAATAGGATATTATTCACAGTCTCAGCGGAAAGCTACGATGCAAAATTGACATAAGTCTGTGTAATGCATTGAACTTGAATGCTTTATTTGAATAACTATAAAACATGGTTGATTAATGAAAAGCCAGTCTCACTGGTATTTTCTGTCTGCTACAGAGATATTATATTTCGCTACTGCCAATAAAAACATACAATAAGTAAACTGTACTGAAATGCAATATAAATTATTTGTGACAACGAGATAATTTCACCTGTTTATACACGCCAAGACTTTGAATGCAATTTGAATGGAAAAACTTGTAGGCAGTTGTGTAGGAAGTTTAAAGTGATGATAGAGAGCCGAGTGGTATGCAGATGTGCTTTTTCGGCTGCGATATATGGCCACTGAAAGTGGGAGACATAGAAAGGCTAGTTGTGCTTGACCACAGATGCTAGGGTTCTATCTCCCGTGATAAATAGTGTGATAGGGCGAGTAATATTGATGTTGGGCGCCGAGTGTTAGGTTAGGCCAAAAAGTTAATCGATGAGATTGTAGAGCTCAGTCGATTTGCATAGTCAGACATGTATTATGCATGCCTAACCGTCGCCTTCTTCGACTACCAATGATAGTTGGCAGATGATCAGAATGGAGGAGAGCTAGTTGCATTCAAACCAAAACTTGGAATCAGTCCATGAAATCTTTAACAGTTAGTTTGAGCCACGTAGAGAGGTGTATGCCTGTTGGTTGGAGTCCTCAGGATTCTAAGAACCAGTAGCTGAATAGGGCTACAAGTCGTTCTCATTGGCGCAGATTCATACACTCTTTAGTTATCTTTCATACCTACTTAACCGTCATGTTTTTCCGTGTCACTATTCTTTCTCTCTCTCATTTTTGCTTACTACTGTTTCTTTGAATCTATTTTTGTCTCTTTTGTCTTCCTCTTTGTGCTATATGGAGTGTGACTACTCCAATTTCTGTACGTCTGTGCAAAGTTCCATGCTGTGAACAGTCAGCCGGTGCCACTGAAGCTCTGCGCTCCACTCAAAACCCAAGCAAAGAATAATAATTATTATAATAACAAACTATTACTGTATCGTTCCAGAGTCAAATTCTTGATCCACAAATTAATTTGCGATTTACACATGAATGGTGATCAAGAAACCAAGTATAAATGCATAAAACTACATACTATTGATTGATCGAGATGAGTAGTTGTATAACCCTCATATCAACCAGTACTGCTTGCTAGCGAAATCCAAGGGATTTAAACGCTGGATGGCCGTTTCCCTCGTTTGGGGCTGAGGTCAATTTCTCATGTCAATAATTTCGTTCTCCAGACGGAACTGTTTAAATTGTGAATTTATTTGCAAATTTACGAATGCGATTTGAGATGTTATCAGTTCACCCAAGTGTTCAGCCAGAAATCACTTGGCTTGAACTGAGATTCAGCTCTCTGAACTGAGTCACACCGAGTATACCACTGAAGCAACCAACCCGAAATGAGCGAAACATTCGTCCGGTGTTTTTAGGTCGTTTCAATCTGGTTAACAAGCACTAAGCACTACTGATTGGTGTAAGTACTATATGACTACTTGTCCTTATCATTAAGTACTGTGTAGTTTTATGAATTTATGTTGAGGAATTACCTATGAAATGGCAATGAATACAAATTTTATAAATATTTATCTATTTCTGGATTGACTTCACCATAACGCAAGGGTGAATATTTTAACTGTTAGGCGTCAGTCTATGTCATGGCTACCTGACAGCCACCAACAACTTTTAAATGCTTATATCAGGCATACACACATATATATATATACATTATATATACGTACAGAGAGAGAAAATATGTTGATATTGTAGTGATCTTTCTACATATTAATGTTAGTCTAGACATATGTGAAAATATCTATGAATTGTGAAGCTTGAATTTCAGATCAATGCTGATTTGTATTGTGGCATTTAGGAATTGTACTGACACAGAGACTTTTTACGGTCAGTTTTCCTTAACTGGAACAACTAGAGCATGCATTATATCATATTTTTTCTATTCCTTCACGTTCCCAGTGGAACATAGGGCTTCAAGCTAGAGGCGTGAAGTTTTGGCAGCAGTGTTTATTTTTACAGGATGGGGTCGCTAGCCTCATGCCCAACCTTACCTCTTTACCAGCATTATTTCTGGCTTAGTGAGGTAAAGGAGTGCGTCAGCCGGGGATCGAACCCCGGACCATGTGCATGGTCGGCGAGCGTCCTAACCGCTGTGCCACCGACGCACACATTATATCATATAACTGGAAATAAATAAATAAATCTTAAACACATGATAATGAACTGAGAATTAATGAGACATTGAGTACATTCCAAGTGGTTGAGTAGTCTGCGAGCTTTCCTTGTAGTCGGATAATCCTGGGTTGGAACTCTGGTGGGTGTGTACTGCCAATGATCCCTAAACAAGAACGAAACAGCTTTCCAGTACTCCCTGGTGGTTTTCATTGATTCTGCAACTGATGTATTAATCCTTCACCCAACTTGAGACAAATCAAATCCTTACAAACAAGCTCTTGGAAATTGATCTGATGCTCGCTAGTGGCTCGTTGCGGGATGAAGTTGTATGCGGTTCTAGTGAAAAGTTGTGACTCGTGGGGTCGACTCGGTGGTTCACAGTGAGGACGGATAACTCACTGATGAAATTGGCTGGTGTTCACGCTAAAATAGGGTATCGTTGGGTTTTTGTACTCAATTGTGCAAGCATACAATCTTTTATGATGACTTTGCCTCCTACCAGCCAAAGAGGGTGATGTGAGTCAGACAATGTCTTTTCTGCGTATTTATCCCATTAGTTCGGTGTCTGTCGACTCTAGTGGTAACGAGCGAACTTATTGGTGAACCACTTGCCCTAATGACATCCTATAATATCCTTCGGAATAAATCGTGGTTCCTTTCGAGTAGCTCGGGAAAGACTTAGGGGAGGGGGAAGCAATACAGAATAATAGGTAGTATTCAAGAGTTAACAGACTGTAAAAGTAGAGGTTGAGTAATTCCAGACTGTCCTAACTTCTAAATGTAGTAGGTGAGACGAAACATTTAGAAGTCAACAAGATGTGGGACAGCCAAGAGAGGTCAGATGAAGGGACTATTTCGTAGAATTTAATGACTGACTAAGTTTTTATTTCAATAACCTTCATGGTACATGCAACATGTGAACGAATTAGTTTTCTGCAGATCATGTTTACGCTTGCAGGTGAAGTTAACTATCTGACATTTGGAGGGATTTAACATTAGTCTACTTAACTTAGACTACTGGCTGATGTCCGGCAAAAACGTTATTAAGTACGGAACAGTCAGATCGAGAAGTAAATGGCAACGAGACAGTTAGATCATCAGCACATTTAACTAGGTTCTTTTCGTCCTAAAGAGGCAAGTCACGTTGGAAGAAAGAAAAAGAAATAAGAGAAAGAACAGGACCCTCATGGACACCACATTCATTAAGCAATGCAGAGGAAGATTTGCTTTTACAAACAGTATACTGTACATTTTTTGAGAAATAAGAATGCAACCAGTCATCAACCAAGAACCCACTTTGTGCCAGGGAAAGCTTATCTAACAAAGGCATATGGATACACGGTCGTCAAAAGCAGATGTGTAATCCAGAAATATGTTTGACTCCCTCATCTAAACAGGAAACAATATTGTGATGTAAGACAACAGCGACATCTAAACTACGTGTTCCCTGTTTACTTGAAAAATTGTTTAGGGTCATTAAAACTTTCCCAGGGAGATTCAAAGTTAAGTAAATATCAAGGAGAGGCTCACTAGCAAGTGGCCTTATTCAGGTAGGTAGCTACCTGGGGTTCTAGTAAGAAGTCATGACTAGCAGGGTGCAGCAGGTCGGTTGTGAAGTCAAATACTCACCGAAGACACTGGCTTGTGGTTGCGCCACATCGTGAATTGGCAGAAGTTGGAATTCATGAGCTGGCCATTGGATCGCTTCCCAGTGGCTGAATGGTCTGCGAGCTCAGTGGCTTTGCAACCAGAATGTCCTGGGTTCAAACAAGGGTTGTGGGTGCATACCGCTGATTTTTTCCAAATTAGGATGAAACAGCCGTCCAGTACTCTCACGTTTTCCATTGGTTCTCTAACCGATGTCAGTTCATAATGAAATCCTGTAACTGATCCTTCCACTATTTTCAAAACGGAAGTGATTGGATGAAACAGGTCTGAATTTAACATTCATGTCGGTAGGCAATTTAGGTATCGGGATAATTTTAATGTCTTTCCTTGAGATATATGCGTATATGTATGACCCATTGGCTACTGGATTTCATGCCGACCACTGAATGACAAGGCGTTTGCCTGGTTATCTTGAAGTTATTGATTCAGTCCTCGATGAGGCCATTATTATCTCCAGCTTCCTGGTGCTCACTTATTTCTTCACCATTCCTTAACTAATATCAGTCCGTGATAAAAGCTCATTTGAAGTAAGTCAAATCCCCCCGAAAACCGGTACTCGACTTAGAATAAAATTTCGAAACTAGTTGTGGGAAAATCTCCTTCCGAATTGAAAGAACTACAAAAGTTAAATGTCGCCAAGCATAAAACCTGAATGTGACGATGGCATACACTACAGAATAAAAGAAGTTTTATCTCCAAGAAAAAAGCTGTGATGAACTCCCACTGTGAAACTTTTTACTTTATAAGTGACAATTGGCGACCTGGGGGAGAAAGCACACCCGGGGATCTTGGAATAAACATTTGAGCTCTACAAACAGATTTAGCTCCTTAACACAACCTCAACCATCCTCATCTTTCCCTAAACAAACGTAAAAGTAACTAGGTATTCTATTTAATAACACCCTTACACTTGATTTATTACTTTTTGTCATGATTATAGATTATTTACCGGATTTCACCTACTTACTGAGCTTCTGTAAGTTTCAAGTTCACTCGTTTTAGTTCGTTTGTTTGTTTGATCCCACAAACTTAACTAAATATGAAGAGTAGAGTAAATGAAACACTTTTTTTGTTTTCAATGACTTCACCTAGTTCATTTGATGTATATATATCAATAGGAGATTCACTTGGGAAATGACTTTTGTTCTTAACTTTCAATTTTATTTCTTCGCTATTTGACCAAATCATGTTTTGCTCTGACTTTGTGTTTTACTCATCAAATTTAATGATGTATTAACCTTTTAAGGTTAATGACATCATGATCTTCATTACTGTTGATAAAAATTTAATCATCTTTTCAAAGAAATGTATAATTTTATTATGTCTCTTTGATAAACTTAATTTTATTCTAAGGAAACCATTGACATAAATTAATTTTTATGCAGAATAAGTCCAATGACAAGTGGCTTTTTATAAATTCAAGTGATTCCTTATGAAACGTTTTATATTCAGCATGTTCATGCTGAACTGGATCAGTGTCAGCCTAGTATTCTTAATCTTCGAGCCTGCGATGAGGATGAACTGACGTTAGGTATTTGCAATCAGTCAGCAAATAGCCTTGGAATTCGGTTTCTCGCTAACTAACACATGTCAGCAAGACATATCTGTAACTCTGAAGGAACTAACCGACAACCTCTTGGAGATTCGACCTCACGCCACCACTCACTCAACGTTTTATTTTGCAAATCACCTAGCTTAATGACCACAATGCAGATTTCTTCGATCAAATCATCCAGCTGCATACTATAGTGTAGACACACCCTAGTGACCGACTAAAGTATCCATTATAGTTTACATATAGCTCAGTAATAAATCACCTCTCTACTACACCCATCAAATTTTTCATGTTACATTATATAGTTATTAGAAAGAGGGTAAAGTTCATAATGAAGGCATCATAGAAGGAAACTCTAAGCTATGTAAATACTTGTAGAACTGCTTGCATTTAGTGGCACCATCATTTAAGTCGTTCCGACCTCCGACACCTTGTGTTTGGATACGCTGGAGATCAACCTCCACTAAGTGTCATCACCATGGAACACAGGCTTCGGTAGCTTAAATATGTGCTACCAAATATCATCCTAGCCACTCCCATTTCACCCACTGTTTTCTAGCTCTGCAACTAGCTGACAAAAAACGCTAGGATGGTCAATCTATGATGTGGCGTGATAGGATGTAGGATATGTGTTTCGGTTGGAATCCGTTGGGGCATCACAACTACTCGAGTGGGGTTCGAGACAGGTGATTTGAGTCGCAAGGTTCAAAGAGTTATCAAATATGGCCAAAAATTGTAATCTATGGCAAATTTGCTACGAAATTTCCTCTTTCTTTCCTCCTTTTCTCAAAATTACTTGAAGTAATAAATCATCATTTGAAAAAGCTTGCCTCTAATTACTTTCTGGATGTTGTTCCTCATTTCTCCTATCTCTGTTTTCCACAAATTTTTGTTTTTATTGCATTTTTTATGGCGCATAGTATAGCAATTTTGTGTTTTATTAGTAACAATAATGCAAACACCCTCATACATAACGATACTCAGTTATTCAAAATTTATCTAACCATATTTTGTAGTATCCTAACGTTTGAGTAAATATCAGATAGATTCTTCAAAAAGTTACATTTTTCACTGCGCATTTAATTTAGCTAACGTAAGACAAAAGATTGAAATTTTCCGCTTATTTTTTGTCATTCAAATGAATTCGTTGCTAGTACTGTAACGAATACGTAGAGCTTTCATAATTACATTTAGAGTATACACAAAAAGATTTAAACTTCAATACAAATGAATAATCTTAAATTTCAAGACTGATCACAAGTTACTTTTAATCAGTTAGAAAACCACTAAAATTCAGGGAGTACTACATTTCTATTGGTCGGCTGTTTCATCCTAGTTTGCTACTGTACGCACCTATGACCCTAGAAGGGATCGAACCGAAGATTTTCCGGTTAGAAGGTGATCTTGTTGGGCATACACTTCAGCTCGCTTTATAACCTGGAAATCTTAGCTTCCATTCCTTGTTGGGTGAATACCTATGTAGAGACCCAAACAAGGTCGAAACAGCTGTCTAGTACTGTCTTGTCTTTAGTAGTTCTCTAAATGAAGCCAATTTGGGATTAATCTTACATTTAATGGGTATTCTAGCATACTGATATTGAAACATACACTTGCCTTTCCGAATTTCTCTTGCATTATGCCTTGGTTGCATCTAATTTAATTAGTGTTTCTTGTGCCGAGTGCCTATAGAATATTGATTTATTCATCAAGTGAATGGACTGATCAATCTGTTTCCCATTTAGCGGTTCAACATTAGAAATAATTCGTAAAGTAATTTAATTCACCTAGAAATATGCGTTGCTGGCACATCGGTAAAACGCTCGCCAACCACGCATGTGGCTCTGGGATCGATCACCAGCCGACGCACACCCTTACCTCTGTAAGCTAATAATAAAACTGGTAAAGGGGAAAGGTTGGGCATGAGGCTAGTAACCCCATCCCGTAGAAATAAACATCACAATCCTCTAGCATTAACCTCTGTTTTCGACTGGAAGCGTTAAGGAATAAAAAAGAAACATCATATGACTAATATTCAATATTTGATTCGAAATTATAAGCGCTAATTCGAGTAGCGTGCCTTACAGTTTTAATGCATTAACAATTTATTAAATATTCCCATAGAAAAATTTAGAACAACACATTTAAGCGAACAATATTGTTTTCAATTAGATCTCATCAGGCTTAACTCTAATATACATAAGTTTACAAATAAAAATTCAAATATAAACCAATCATGGTGTTTAGTCTATAGGATAATAACATAGTGAATATAAATTGTGCAATTAGTCATAAGAGTAGTAATGATAACAATAATAGTAATAATAATAATGGTTTTATCACTAATAAGGATGAAAAAGTGAGGCAATCTGTGATAACACAAACAATGAAAAACAGCATGATTAAACAAACAAATGTTCAGGTGGAAGTAGTCGATACAGGCTTCTGAAAACAAATGAACCGATTAAGTAATGTTAGGATATAAGGGAAGTAAATGAAACACGTTTATAATAAAGATGCGATAAGATTGAGGGATGATAAGAAAGGGGTTGAAAATATAATCAAGGTGTGGTGTAGAAGTCATTAGTTGGTTATTTCTTAATAGGCCAAGGGAGGGATAATGGCTGTACGAACTTCTTTTGAATGCATAGTTTAGGTTTAATAATTCAAATGCCTATCGCCTCAGCTGTGTGCAGTAGACGAATACGAAGTCTACTGGAAAGATTCTGTGGGATACGATGAATTACTTTGAAGGCTCTCGTTTTCTCCACTACATGACCACTATCAATTAAATTTGACAAAATTGACCTACGGATTTTCTCTTGTCTGTCCTTTGCCAAACCACGATTGTAGATGTCCAGTAACACGTTGGCTAAGCAATCTACTACTACACTCAACACAACTGTCACCGCAGGTCATTTGAATTGATAAATGCACATAGATGTGTTAAAACTATCAAGCTTATCCTTCGTTTGCGTCAGCTAGAGAATGACAAACATAGGTGTGCTGCATAAAATGTTCTTCGTATACTCCTTGAAAGTCTTTGGAATAAAATCTCACTTGATAAGTCACCATTAAATTCTAACTTAATAAATAGAGGTTTGTTTACCTGCAGTCATAGTCTCAGGTCTTTCTCCAATGTTTTCATATGTATCTTTATGCAACTACTCGGATAGCCTATCTCTGTCAAGGAATCGTGAATATTTTCAAATTCATTTTGTAAGAGGTCATCCTTACATATCGCTTTTACTCTGCTTGTAAGACATTTAACAACAGTACTTTTATATTTAATGGGCACGTAACTAAGGAAGTGTTTGTACTGACCTGTGAATGTGCTATTTCTATTTCCGCCTCTCCCAAGTGACCCATCATCCCGCCTACTTAGCAAGACATCTAGAAAATGTAGTTTACTATCCTGCTCGTCTTCACGAGTAAAAGTAAACAAAGGGTGGACATTGTTTAATTTCAGTAACAATTCGTCTATGTTAACATTCCCATCAGCTAAGATAAATGTATCATCGACATATCGGTAATACGTATCAAACACCTTGATGATGTCTTTTAATTTCCTTTTTTCAAGTTTTACAAGGAAAAAGTCGGATAATACTGGGCCTAATGGTGAACCCATAGCTATTCCATCTACTTTTCGATAGTATGATTTATTGAAGGCAATGTGAACATTGCACATGGTCCGGGTTCGATCCCCGGCTGATGCACTCCTTTACCTCGATAGGCCTGAAATGAAGATGGTAGAGGGGATAGGTTGGGCATGAGGCTAGTAACCTCATCCTGTAAAAATAAACACTGCTAAAGAAACTTCAAGCCTCTAGCTTGAAGCCCTATGTTCCACTGGGGAACGTGAAGGAAAAAGAAAATGTGAACATTCATTGTGCATTTAAGAAGTAATACTTAGAGGCTACACAAGGGGATTCCTAAGTCTAATTGCCTTTCGGTGATTTCTTGACAAATGTAATCTACTGGTTCCATAAGCGGTACATTAGTGAATAGTGATGATACATCCATGGATAACATGCGTTTATACCTTACATTAGTCACGGATATTTTAGAAATATAGTCGAAGACATCACTAATTCTATGTTGCACGATTTTTCTGTGCAAAGGACCCAGAATCTTCACTAACCACTTCGCTGTTCCGTGAAATGGAGAGTTATACATATCTAAAACAGGGCGAAGAGGAAGACCCGGTTTGTGCACTTTGGGTAGACCGTAAAGACGTGGAGTATTGGTACCCATTGGTTTCATGAACTCATACGTGGTTGGTGCTAATACTCCTATTTGGTTCAGTTTTTTGAGGGAGTCGGTCATTAGTTTCTCCGCT
The DNA here is from genome assembly GCA_944472155.2 of Trichobilharzia szidati. NCBI lineage: Eukaryota > Metazoa > Platyhelminthes > Trematoda > Strigeidida > Schistosomatidae > Trichobilharzia > Trichobilharzia szidati. The sequence continues at coordinate 75,579,126 of OX235272.1, forward strand.
CTTACATTGAGGTCTTTGGAAACACCAAGAGATTGGAATTTAGTTTGATCACTCAAAATACCTTCCATTTTCTCAACATAATCGCTTTTGTCCAGTAAAACTATACCGTCATCTTTATGCGGCTTGCTAATAATTAAGCTTTCGTTGCTTCTAAGTTCTTATCATCCCTTAATCTTATCGCATCTTCATTATATACGTGTTTCATTTACTTCCTTTACAGTCTAGCATTACTTAATCGGTTCATTTGTTTTTACTAGCCTTTATCGACTACTTCCACCTGAACATTTGTTTGTTTAATCATGCTGTTTTTCATTATTTGTGTTGTCACAGTTTGCTTCGCTTTAACAATTGACAGAGGGATAATAAATTATCCGCAGATAATGTAGGAATCCTGTTTTACTTTCTATGGTACAATTACCTTAAAAAGGAAATGGTTTAAAGTTAACAAGAATATTGATTTATGGCAAAGCAGACTTATAATTGTATGTGTATTACCAATGAAATATAAATATAATAAATTGAGCAGACATTCATTAATATATCTCACAATAACAATAATAATAATAACAACAGTAATTACATTATTATTAGTAATTGAATAAAATAATTAAAAAAAAAAATTAAATAATGGTGACAACTCCGTTGATTTGACTTAACTTTTACTTGTATGCTTATTTTTCTAACTACTTAAAACTCTTACGTTATTCCGTGGGTTGTTTTGTTTCCATGTACACCCTGAACACAACTCTTTCATCAGACTATTCATGTTATTATTATTATTGTTCCCTTGGGTTCCTAGTGGAACATACGGCTTCAACTGCACGTCTCCACTTGCTTCTGTCTTCTGCTGTACTTTTCACCTGCATCCATGTTAATCCATACTGCTTCAGTTCCTCTTCACACGATCTCCTCCATGTCACCCTTGGACGTCCCACTCGCCGCTTCCCTTTCGGGTTCCACTCGAGCAATGGCCTGACGCGCGATGTCACCCAGCGGCCTCCTCAGCGAGTGTCCAATCCATCTCCACTTTCTCCTGCATATTTGTTGGGCGATTGGTTTTTGCTTTGTTTCTTCCCATAGTTTCTTGTTGGTGATTCTTTCCGGCCATCTGATCTTCAGTATAGAGCGAAGACAGTTGTTGATATAGGTCTGCAACAGGCTGTTGGAAATATTCTTTGTGACCCGCCAAGTTTCTGATCCATATAGAAGAAGTGACTTGACGTTTGTATTGAAAATCCGAATTTTGTTGTTGATGTTGAGTGATGAAGATTTCCAGATTGGTTTCAGGTTGGTGAATGTGTTTCTCGCCTTCCCAATTCTCGATTTGACATCCTCGTCCGTTCCTCCTGTAGTTGAGGTAATGCTCCCTAGATAAGTAACTCTTTTTTAACAATCGTTTGTGACAACTCATCACTTTTGTTACTAACGTCTTATATCAACATCCAATTCATCCTAACTTTTTAATTGTATTTTCGTTTGACAATTTTAATGTACACACATACAAAACAACCATATATATTTGCGATTGTACAGCTATGAAAATGAATTCGCCACCGAAAAGAGACTCTTCGCTGAACTACTGGTCTTCTGTCTATTAATGTTCGAATGGGAATTTTTCATGAATAATTAAATTGACAATAATATCCACTACAATTTATTTTCCCCCTCTCCAAAATGAATAACATTCATATATATAGAATAATTTCTTTTAGTAAGACGGTAACTAAACTAGAATGTAGGAGCGAAATGATTTATTTTCTCTTTTATATGATTATTATTATTACTATTAGTTGTATAAAAAGTCTGACACGTTCATCAAACAATTTATTATGTCCTTGATTAAAAACATTAAATAACTCCTCAAAAAAGGCAACGAGACAGTGATTACAGTCAGAGACTACTCTTCAGCTTGCCACTGCACACATAGATAAAGTCTCAGACTAATTGTATCAGAGTGAAATAATAGTATATCCATATTCAGGAAGAAAACCCACTCCAATAAATATTTAGACTTCAAATCATCACACCCCATCAGCGCAAAGATTTCAGTTGTTTCAAGTCTTCTTAGACGAGCACACTCTTTGATTTTAACGGATGAGAAAGAAAAAGAAGAAGAAATATCAAACATTACTGAAACTCTCAAGCAAAACAACTACCCAAGGGACTTCACCAACAAAATCAACACAGACATTAAGTATGGCCGAAAACGCATTCCGAAAACATGGACCTCAACAGTCGTCATTCCATATAGAGCAGAGACGTCAGATGATATCAGAAGAGTACTCAGTCAGCTCGACATTAGAGTTTTCTTCAAAACATCAGACACACTACGAAACAACCTTGTCCATATAAAAGACCAAATCCCTAAAGATTCTCTATCTAATTGCGTCTATAAAATAAAATGCTTGGAATGTGATGCGATATACATCAGACAAACATCACCGGAGAGAAATCAAAATCAGAAGAAATGAACACCGTAAAGCATCTGTTCGACCGGAGAGAAATCCAGTTAGTGAACTAGAAAAGCTTGAAAAATCATCAGCTATAGGTCTACATGCTATAGAATCAGGTCACAAAATTGATTTTGACAATATTGAAATCGTCATCCAGAAAAACTTCAGAAATCACAAAGAACGTCTAATATCAGAAGCACTTCATATCAAGTGGAATCCAAATTGCCTGAATAGGAATGATGGACTAAAACAGAATCTGACCTGGTTACAACACCTCTCTCCCCCATGAAGTGACAACACGAATGTGATATGCAAGTTCACTATGTAAACACACACTGCCTTTACAATTTTCAACACTGATCAAATCCAACAATCTACACCTGGTTTTGTTATCTTTACCAACTGGCCAATTTGACAACGCGAAAATGACCCTATGCTGAGGATCGATAATTAAGTTGTTATATATAAGCTGAGATTTTGTAAATTCTGGTTTAATATCACTACTTTGATAAAGCTATTAGCAGCATTAAATAGCGGAACGTCAGTAAACACAACAATATCGTTTCGTTTTTCATTCATTGGGAAATACAAAAACCTTCATTATAATGAATATCATATACCCAATGCCTAAATTTTTTCAAACTGTTAAAAGTGAACTTGGTTTGGACATATATAATAGAAAAAATAATTTGAAAACGACTAGCCTACAGCTTATACTTCTTGAAACCGATTATTCTACTCTATTATCTACCATAATTTTTCAGATTATCTACTGAAGCGGCAGTCGTAGACATTTCCAGTTATAAGTTTAAATGCATGACGTTACATACTACTGATTGAATAAGATGAATAATAATAATTAAATACTACTCACAACGATTAGTAGTATTTGCTAACCACATAGAAATGATGTAAACAACAAATTACGGTTTGACGACGAGCTCATCAACCGGTATACTCCGGTTCAACACGGCTCAGATAGTCGAATCAGTCCATGCCACTCAAAATTCTGGCCAGCTACTTGGGTGAATTGGTAAAGTGTTAAATCACATTTGCGGGGTTTTCGTTTGCAATTTACACGGTTCGGGGTGAAATCTTACCACAGTTCCCTTTGGGAAAACCGAAATTATTCCGATCAGGAAATATGTGATCTACCTGATGTTATAAATGGCAATCAAGGAGGCAAAGGAAATTGTGGTGACATTTAATCGCCTAGAACCGCGTGAAAACTGAGAATCGTGAATTTGATTTAATTGATAATGTTATTTAATTTCCTTGGGCATGTTCTTGAGTGCTGAAAAAGAAGTCTCTGTTGACAAAATGTCTGGTATGGTCATTATATTCATGCAGAGTTTTAGAAGCCCCTTTTTGTTGTTAAAACAATTAGTATACTATAATTAAAACCTTATCGATTTCACTATAATGACAACCAAAATAACAAGAATAGATACAGTAGATTTAAGATGTCAAGTCGGATCTCATTAAGAACCGAAACCTGTTGAATAGCCGTAAATGTGTAAATTCGAAAACAGCTGTTTCATGCTAGTTTAGGACTCTTCAGAAGGCTACACACACGTGGGAATCAGGCCCAGAATTTTCAGGTTAACAGAGAATATTCTCTGTTCATTGATCAATCTTTTAAATTTTTAATTCGTACTTTCAATAAATTAAAAGTCATATTTTTCCCTGTGATTTATACTTGAATTTTTGCTGAAACCAAAGAATCTATTGTTATGATATTCAGGCTAGTACTGTTCCCCTCCTAAACTGTTCTTTCAAGTATTGGTTTGTAGGGATTTGATTGATTGGTTACAGGATTTCACCATGAGCTGACATTGGTTCTCATTGGACCAATACTCACCGAAGACATTGGCTACAGGTTGCGCTATGTCGTGAATTGGCAGAAGTTAGAATTCATAGGCCATTGGATCGGGTCCCAGTGGATTAATGGTTTACTAGCTCGCCTTGTAACCAGAAGGTCCTCGGTTTGAACCCCGGTGGGTGCGTGTTGAGGAAGAGTCCCAAACTAGGACGAAACAGCTGTCCAGTACTCCCAGGTTTTCCAATGGTTCTCTAACCAATGTTAGCTCACGATGAAATCCTGTAACGAAACTGTTCTTGGTTATCCATAATTTAGGCGTAAATATAACAAATTACTGATGATACGAGAAAACTTAACTCTCCAGTATTTACATTCAGTAGTGAGGCACGCATTTTAAATTCCCGAAACCTTATGAATTTCGGAATGACCATGAATACACTTTTGGAGAAGTATCGAAAAACCCTGAAATTTTCCCCCTCGATTAGTCTTTACCATGAAGTTTGTCAGTGTAGGATTATTTGGTATAGTGACAATATGACACTAGAAAAACAAATACACTTAAGAACAGACAGTCACAGTAGGTACGATTTCGTGACCATGCAGTTAAAGTTAACCAGAAAGGTTTGGGAAAATTTCTTTGTAATCTTTTCAACTAAATGATGATGTGCACAAAAGATTTTTTAATAGACGACACCTATAAAAATATCAGGAAACTTTTTTATGTTCACAAATCACAAGTTAAAAGGGATGCAAGTGCATACAGATGATGAGGCGCAAAAAGTGAGTAAATGCACTAAAGTGGAATCAAGCTAGTGCTTTTATCCTATTCGAGACTCGTCAGTCGGATGTACTGCTAACCTCTATCACCCAAATAACGTCATAATAACCTTCAGACATTATACATATGTTGCTAGAAGCTGACATGTCAACATGTCAGCATAAATCAACCAACTGGAAATAGGAATTTACTTGAACAACTTTTTTTATTCATGTGCGTTCCTAGTGGAACATAGGGCTTTAAGCTAGAGCTTTTAAATTTCTGTAGCAGTGGTGTTTATTTTTACAGGATGGGGTTGCTAGTCTCAAGCCTAACCTTTCCTCTTTACCAGTGTTATTACTGGCTTAACGAGTTAAGTGAGTGTGTCGGCCGGTGATCGAACCCCGGACCACATGATGCGTAGTTGGCGAGCATTCTACCGTTGTGCCACCGACGCAACTTAAACAATGCACAGAATTAACTAGACGTCTTTATACTTTATATGACAACGAGAATATGCGTATCTACATACACTGTAGAAACTCGTAAAACTTGTATTGTTCAATGTTTAAGTCAACCAGAAGATGTGCATTACAGAAGTTAATTCTCTCATGGAAAAGAAAAGACTTTTTTCCTAATAAAACATGTAGAAATTGGTTGTATAATTTTCACCTTTTTGAGGACATTTTCCAAGTTTGTGACTGTTGGTTTTGCATCTTGATGGATTTTAAAGTAAAAGTTAGCCTCAAAATCTTACTTTCGTGACTTTAAATCATTAGACGTTTCGTTTTTTAAGGACAGTGAATAATTTTAAATGTAGATTCTTTTTAAGAAACAGTATCAGTAAGACAATCATTGAAAAATAATAATTACTGGTTACATGTTTCATTCTAGATTTGGAATTTTAAGCACACGACTCCAACTGAGAGCAAACTTGTCACTTACAGGTAGTGAAATGAAGTCCTTGACCATTGAGTTACTCCGTTGCAATTCAGTGACACGTGAACTCTGAATTCTAACAATTACTAATATTATAGTTTCATTGTTATCCAATATCCTTGGTGAGTTTCTGTCCTCATATCCAGCATGTTGGACACTACTGGCTACAACTTCACGGTTTCCATTCTGAAAGCAGCCACTAACGAACAGGTGTTTGATGTCCAGATTTTAAGTATCACAGGGAAGGCGGAATATAAAACTATTCGGTTTCAACCAGTCAGCTGAATGATAGCGTACCCGTGTGTTGTTGTGTAGTACTCAGCTAGGGTAAGAAACCTATACAGTGCTTTTTAATCTTCAATAATCCTATAACTGATGTCAATTCGTGATGAAATTTACACTAAGGGAATAGTTTCTTTTTGGTGAGTTCATTCTTATAATTATACAAAAGCTTATCATGTACGATTTTTCGCTATTCACATAAGACTATATCGCAATGGATACCATTCGAGATAAGTCAGTGGTTACATTTGGGGAAATTTCGGGGAGTAAATTTTGTATGAATGTACTTTTATATTAGTGTCAAAAGATTGTTCACTTGTATAATTTCGATTACTGAAGTGATGGGAAACTCACTCAAATATCTGCCAAAGTCTGCATTCTTTTTCAATACAGTGTCAGATTTCAAAATCATCATAGCAAGAAGTATGAAATATTTACCAAAAAGTAATTATTTATGCCTATTATATCATATTCATTTATCTCCAGTTTGTTCACTACTAGGGTGTAACCGATGTGTTGTGTCTGGTTCTTAGTGTTAATGCTAACTGTGAAATGTAATGTGGTGATCCGTTCAGGCGAATCACCTTTGCAATGCATCTTGAGTAACTCGGTGTTAGCATCACTGACTGAAACAGTGGGTGGTTTCGACTTAGAATCTCCAGCGTGGTATCAGTTTCTTCGAAGTAGCTGGTTTACCCTACTGATGTGTGTCAATTAGCATGATTTCTAGAGCCTTCAACCAACTAACGCCAATATATATGCTTATCTCCGCTTCAAAATAAAACGAAACGAAAGTTCGAATTGTATGAAACAATAGAGACGATAGAGGTGATCAAGATACCCTATCGCCAACCACAACACGAAGCACCTATCAACATCAACGGGGGACATCTAAGGGAAGTCATATTATTCACTTATTCAGGCAGCGGCGTTTCAACCACAGGCAGTCAGCTGCCGTCAGATTGGCAAAGTCACAATCAGAAAGGCAAGAAATACTTTCGTTAATTAGAAATCAGTGGAGAAATCTGCCACACTAAGCTTAAGGAAAAGGATTTGGATTTTCAACACTAATTTATAGTCAGTTCTTCTGATTTAGAGACTTGGTGCGTCACCAAAAGCACCTCTAACAAGCTTCAGACTTTCATCAACAGTTGCTTCCTCCTCTATGACTCCATATTGAAGATTACATTGCCGGTTGGAAGTGATATGTAACAAAGAACTGCGGAGACGAACCAACCAAGAACCCATAGCCCAACAAATATAACGAAGAAAACCAAGATGCATCACACACACTGAGGAAACAAGTGAGTTACATGGCGCACCTGGCCACGGCTTGACTGGTACCTGGATGAGGAACGAAGAGTTGGACTTGGTTTGAGGGTGACATGTAGGAGTTGGTATGAGAAGCAAATGCGAACTTATGGGCAATCATGGATGATTGCAGAAAACAAAATAAAATAAAGATGTGCTTTTGAAGCCTTATGTTTCACAAGGAAGCCAAAAAGATCATTATAATAACAGTAATGAGGCACCTACTGCATCGGAGCGAATATACTTGAATGATTTCATTTAATGACATAGCACATTTTGGTTGCATTTGAATTTCAACGATTAACATTTATTTAGTTCTATTCAGTCCTGAAAGGTTGTTTCGTAGAAATTATTTAATAACTCAAGAAACAAAGACTTGACATGCTTAGATAAATGATATGTATATATATACTCAAGTTTTATCAGGTTTTTCAGTATATATAACACAAAGACTATACCAAGTATTCTAATCGTTAGTTAATAACCTACTTCTCTCCCGTTTATATTCATTCTTCATATCTCTTTAGTCTGAAGCAACAACTGCTTAAATGTACAACGAATGTCCAGTTTATATTAAATAATGAAATATGCAGAAAAGTTGATACAGTGGTCATGGGATTACCACCAAGTCCTATAATTGCGACGATATTTCTAACAAAACTAGAAAATGGTCCTTTGAAAGATGAAATAACCGAAATGGAACTATACTATGGTTACATGGGAAACAATTTTGTAATGTACAATGAAGATTTACGAAATGATTTGAATTAGCCACTTCAGCAGTGCTCACCCAGAGGACCATTTCGCCCACGAAGGCTACTACAGAGATACTTTGCACTACCTTGACTTGTCATTAACGAGAAGAGAGGAGGGGTTCATTAAAAGAATCACGTTTAGAAAGTTAGAGATCAAAAGCTTCCCCAGCTTCTTTACTACGAAATAAGAACGTAACAAGACCAGCTGCTTAGCATTTACAGTGAGGTCGATTTACCCTGAAGACTGTGAGGAGAAGAAACTCAAGGTGGGACGGTCAGAGAAGTTTACAAAAGCTGACACATGTTCCTAGTACATGAGTAAAACTTGGGCGCCGAGGTAGAATTTAATTTCATATTATTTGTTTATTAGATATAACACACAGTGAATCAGTATTACTTACTGGATGACATTTCAAACTCAATTTATTGGTCATAATCATACCAACTGTAACTACACAACTTCAAAACTCTTGTTTTATAGTTTTCTTAATTCTTTCCTATTCGTCGTAGGAGTAGTAGAATTTTCCAGATGTCCAGGACAGATGTTGAATCAAACCTGTTGAACGTATTTTCCGCTTATTTGACATACAACAGCTTCAGTTATCAATCTCTTCCTCCATCTTATTATATTAGACTTAAAGACTGTCATTTTATTCCATTCTGTTTTATAGTAGTGTGTAATTGCATGTAAAGCTATGGATAAGCTGCTCTGCGGATTTCTTTTCTTTTTAAAGTTAACTAATATACAGTTTGCAAGGTTTTTGTCCTCCTCTAGTTTAACTGACCACGCCTTACTATGAAGGAAAATATATGCAAAATGTTTGATTCAACATCTGTCCTGAACATATGGTAAATTCTACTACTCCTACGATGAATTGGAAAGAATAAAGAAAACTATTAAACGAGAGTTTTGAAGTTGTGTAGTTATAATCTCTTTGACTATGAACAATGAATTGCATTACATCCAGTAAATAATACTGCTTCACTGTGTGTTATGTGCAATAAACAAATTAATGTGGAACAGCGTGAGTTATTATAGTTGGAAACATGAACTGGTGGTAACAGTGAAGAAAAAGCCTTAATGTTTGCGTCTACAATTCCAGTGACATACTCCTACAGAAATCCTATCCCAACATCTAAGAAAAGCATAAACAAGAGCTTTTAATCTGCTCATATACTCCTATCCTTCAGTAGGAGTTTGACGTTCATTTCAAAACCTACGTACTTTTAGCTCTTCCTCATACATACATCGTTTCAACCGTTCCTGTGGTTCAAGTTGTATAGGGAGTACCATAAGATAAACCTCTACATGAATTCGAGAACACTTCATTGGGTTGGTATATTAAGAGGGCATCATTTGCATAAGAGTTGAATTCTGTCACACTTGGTAGATACAGAACTTTGCATCAACACTTACATAACCGTTATTATTATAATTTATATTCTTCATTCTAACATTCTTTCAGTACTGCCGAATTTTCGAATTGCACTATTCAAACTTACTATTGGTTCTACTATCTCTTTTCTCCCTAAGTGGTTTCACCTCTTTAATTTCACATTGGTTATTTCATGATGAACTGTTCACCACAGTATCACTGTTTCCTCTTTAATGCATCCTATTTTGTACTAGCCACTCTTATCTGATATCTTTTACACCCTTGACAATTTAACTTCCCCATAATTTGAAATTATTTTGAAAGTGCATTCAAGCCAGCACGTATGTCAAATAGATACTACTTATATAGTCACCCTATAACTAATCTATTATTCTATTTTTAAAAATGCATCAACCGCGTAACTAGCCATTATTGTTAGGGTAACAAATATATTTTATAACTGTAAGAACCTGAGGAGGATAATTTATTGAGAAGAATATTCTTCATTCAGATTGAGTTTTAATTCATCATATGAGAATATTTCTCACTCTTAAATATTATTGATAAGGATCGACAGACAGGAACCCAGCTGAAGGGAGAGTAAGAAGCCTAACAGACAGTAATTTATTATTTATTTACTTGACACTTGTTAGGAAATGTCTGCTGTGCCTGCTGTGAAAAGATTGCCTGGTTCTCAGTTAGTCCGTACAGTTCAGCTGACAGAGCATTACACGACGCAGGTTTTCATTTTACCGTTAAGTCCCTAACAATATATGTATTATTTCATTATTATAAAAGTTTTCATATTTCCCAATGAATAAAAAACAAAACGACATTGTTTTCACTGACGTTCCGCTACTTGATGCTGCTAACAACTTTATCAAAGTAATATTAAACCAGAATTTACAAAATCTAAGCTCATATACAGCAAATAATTCATTGTATTGGTTTTGTAGAGATTGTGTTTTATCGATTGGAGGGTTTCATCATGAGTCGAGGTCAGTTAGAGAACCATTGGAAAACCAGCCGGAAGTACTGAACATCTGTTTTGTCAGTCTAGTTTAGGACTCTTCATCAGCAAGAACTGGTACCAGCTCATGATGAAACCCTCCAATTAATCATCGTCCTTCAGAATGAGGCAACTTTTACGTCGCTGTCAAGTTGGTCAATTAGTAAAGATAACAAAACCATGTGTAGATTGTTGGATTTGATTAGTATATGAAATTATAAAAACAGTATGTGTTTACATGATGAAAATTGCTTATCACATTTGTGGTGTAGGGACCAGGTTGAATTCTGTCTTAGTTCATCATTCCTATTCAGACAATTTGCATTTTGTGCCTCTGATATTACACATCCTTTGTGATTTTTGAAATTTCTCTGGAAAATTTAAATATTGTCTAAATCAATTTGAACACCAGAGTTTTCTTCAAAACATCAGACACACTGTAATAGACAAAATTTCAAAGGATTCACAAACCTCGAGAGAAATTAGGATCAAAAGAAATGAACACCGTAGTGCATCTGCTTAACCACTGAGAAATCCAGATAACGAACTAAAAAAGCTTGAAACATCATCAGCAACACGTCTATACTCTATGACATCAGTTAACAAAATTGATTTAGACAATATTTAAATTATCCAGAGAAATTTCAAAAATCACAAAGGATGTGTAATATCAGAAGCACAAAATGCAACTTGTCTGAATAGGAATGATGAACAAAGACAGAGTTCAAACTGGTCCCTACACCACAAATGTGATAAGCAATTTTCATCATGTAAACGCATACTGCTTTTATAATTTCATGTACCGATCAAATCCTACAATCTACACGGGGTTTTGTTATCTTTACTAATTGAACAGCTTGACAGCGACGTAAATGTTGCCTCACTCTGAAGGATGATGATTAGTTGGAGGTTTTCATCACTAGCTGATATCAGTTGTCGTTGCTGAAGAGTCCTAAACTAGACTGACGAAATAGATGTTCAGTACTCTCGGCTGGTTTTCCAATGGTTCTCAAACTGACGTCAACTCATGATAAAGCCCTCCAACGAATCAAACACAATCTCTACAAAACCGATACTTGAAAAACGATAACTAATTTGCTGTATATGAGCTTAGATTTTGTAAATTCTGGTTTAATATTACTTTGATAAATCTGTTAGCGTCATTAAGTAGCGGAACGTCATTGAAAATAATGTCGTTTCGTTTTCTATTCATTGGGAAATTAAAAAAATGTTTAGCATAATGAAAATCATTTAACCACTCAATGCTCAAGTTTTTCCAGTCTACTAAAGGTGAACTTAGTGTAGACATATAGAGTATTTCGTTTCTTATAAAAGATAATTCCACTCAAATTTACTTACCGCTGTTTTTACAGTCAATTATTATTAAAGCTTCCGTATAGGTTGATTAGGTAAAATAACTGTCACACTGTTTGATAACTTCACCTATTTTAATATAATAAATGAAAGAAGGTCCTTTTTGAGTGATTCACTTATTTTATTAGAAATAAAGTGAAGATTTGTCCATTGAATAATCAAAAGTCTTTAATGAATTAGAAAATGATGTGGAGATAGATAATGAAATAATTCGGAATCGATAACACTTCTTATTGTATTATGTTAGTAAGTAATGGTGTTATGATAAACTGTGGCATATTTGTATCGGTATGAAAATGCAGATGAATGCAACAACAACAAAAAATGATTGTGAATGCACTAATCAGCTTATTTATACCTAATAAATAGGAAAATGCGAATCAACCAATAGAAAATGAATATTCTTCTTTTTACCTCAAGGTGTTTTAGTTGCTGGATTGGGCAATATATATATAATATATTTATATATACATGATAATTAAATAACAATTCCGCTACTATTCATATCTATATGTTTATTCTTTTACGTTCTAAGTGGAGCATAGGGCTTCCAACTAGAGCTTTGAGGCTTCAGAAGCAGTCGTTTTTTACGGGGTGTAGTTGCTAGAATCACGTTCAAGCTTCCCTCTTTACCTACCTTACTACTGGCTTAACAAAGTTTAGGAATGCATCGGCCAGAGATCATACTCCTGCATGGTTGGCGAGTTGATTAAAATGACGAACATTATTATTATTGTTCTTTTGGGTTCCTAGTGGAACATAGGGCTTCAACTACACGTCTCCACTTGCTTCTGTCTTCTGCTGTACTTTTCACTTGCATACATGTCAATCCATACTGTTTCAGTTCTTCTTCACACGATCTCCTCCATGTCACCCATGGAGGTCCCACTCGCCGCTTCCCTTTCGGGTTCCACTCGAGCTATGGACTGACGCGCGATGTCACCCAACGGCCTCCTCAGCGAGTGTCCAATCCATCTCCACTTTCTCTTGCATATTTGTTGGGCGGTTGGTTCTTGTTTTGTTTGTTCCCATAGCTTCTTGTTTGTGATTCTTTCCGGCCATCTGATCTTCAGTATAGAGCGAAGACAGTTGTTGATAAAGGTCTGCAACAGGCTGTTGGAAATATTCTTTGTGACGAACATGCGGAGAGTAAATATCAACTGGAACTAATATCACTAAGTGAGTTACTGACGTTGTTAGACAGAATTTATTAGAAAAAAAATGTTTATAAGCTTCCTGTAAACACTGCATAGTTGTAGGCGAATAACATTTATAGATTCACCTGGCAAATGTGAAATTCTTATTTAATTGAAGAAAGAAAGACGGGATTGACATTCTATTTCACAGGTTCACATAAGCTGTAAACTACCTGAAATTATAATGGTTATAAGTAATGATAATAACATACTTCAATTTGAACAAAGCAAGAACTACAGTTTTAGCAGAATAAAATGGTACCATCTTTTATTTCGTTGCCTTCTCGTCAGCTGCTTACAGGGCAAAGACATTATTAAATATATCTACAAAAACAATTTTAACATACTTGCACAGAGTTCATTTTAAACAAAAATCAATCGATCAATATACGCATACACTAATAATATGTACATATATATATGCAATATTAAACACTATTCCGAACAATAATAATCATACACAATGAAAACTTTTCAGCATCTCGCATTTGGATGAAAAATATCCAGTTACCAGGGCAAAGAAAGACTGATAATCGCTTCTTTCTGAACGCATAAATCAGGTTTCAGGCGCTTGATGGAAATGGCTTCAGCAAACTTAGGGAGAATTGAGCTCTTTTGCCTATTGATAATTTTGAACGATTTTTCGACGTCCACCTCATGACCTGTGTCGAGGAGATGCCTGGCGATGGCACTGTTTAAAGCATTTATTCCCTTAAGACGTAAGCTTTTTGGTACATGTTCAGAAAATCGTAGATATGCCCTTCTTTGTGTTCTTCGAATGTAACTGCTCCCGCAGATACATGTAAATTTGTATATACAGTTGAAGTTAACATGAGAAGGATATCTATAGATTTTTGATTGCATCAATGTTTGATCGTAGTATAGAAAACATTATAAAATCAACACATCTGAAATATAAACATTAGAATTTCTAGTTTGAGGTCACCACCAGTTTATATGGTTTCAAAACTGAAAAGGAAGCGCGACTAGGAGGAGAAGATAAAAATGTATGAGATTCTAATTCCTTCAGGAGATGTTTCCTCTAAGTTTCACAGATGACTTTAAACTTAAAAATGAAGCTAAATAAGTGGAAATAATGTTACTTAATTGATACAATTTAGCACTAGACGTAGTGATAGTGTTTCATCCAGATGAAGGCTTATCAGTCGCATTTACCCCCAACCCACTGATATTTGAAGCAAGCACCCGCCATTTTTAAGTGCTAGATCTTTTGTCGTTTGGACTACTATGGTGCACAAAACAACTGTTTGGAAAATCCTTCCTGAACCATCCAATTAAAATGTTTGTACTTATTTGAATTATCATTATTATTATTGTTTCCTTTAATTCCTACAGGAACAGAGGGCTTCAGCCGTGCATCTCCATCGCGTTCGGTTCTCCACCAACGTTTTCACCTGGCTCCTCCTCTTCACATCACCTCCTCCAAGTCACCCTTGCACTGACGACCAACTCGCCGCTTCCCTTTCGCGTTCCACTCGAGTAATGGCTTGTCTAGTGATGTCACTTGATGGTTTCCCCAGAGTATGGCCAATCCACCTCCATTTTTTCTCCCTATTTGTTTCACAATCGGTTCCTGGTTGGTTCGCTCATTGCCAGAGATCTCTGTTGCTGATCTTTTCTGGCCGGCCATCTGATCTTGAGTGGTATTGAGCGAAGACAACCGTTGATGAAGGTCTGTAGTTTGTTTGAGATGGTCTTTATGACGCGCAGTGCAAGTCTCTGATCCGTATAGTAATTGGCACTGACTTCACATTGGAGTTGAAAATCCGGATCTTATTTTTGATGCTGAGTGTTGTTGACCTCCACACAGACTTGAGAGTAGTGAAAGCTTGTCTTGCTTTTCCGATTCTTGCTTTGATATCCTCGTCAGTTTCGTCCGCCTGTAGTTGAAACGATGCTTCCCAGGTAGGTAAACTAGGTTGTTTCTTTCAGGTTCTTCCCATTTATGCTGATGTTTGTCTGTTGTTGTTGTTCTTGTCCAGGAATCTTCAATCAAATCTGTACTAATTTTCCTCTTTTCTTGTAGGCTACATAACACTGTTCTGACTTTTGAATGTCATCTACTGACTTGATCCTTATTATATGTTTCTCTGTCTGTTTAATCTCTAATTTTAAGGATTTTGTTTGTGCTAGTGTTGTGGTGGTGCGATAGAGACAATGTGTTCCAACGGAATATTATTCTGACATATTCCCACGGTTTAATACGGTATTAGCAACAGAATAGGATATATCATCTATTTGGACATTCTATTTGATGTTAGAGACAGAATACTTTTTACACAGTTCAATACTGCGTTAACAACAGCATATTATGTATATTTGAACATTCTGTTTCGTATCGGTTTGATTAATGACAAATATACCTTGGCTTCCGTGTCTTGCCTTCTCTTGTTACAGTGTAACAGCGTTGATATTATGTGTTGTTATACGATGTGATTTTTATTTGATTGAATCAAGGTGATTCTGATCTTGATCCGTTTGATGGAATTTTTGATGTGATTCTTGTGGACAGAGTTTTTGATCCCACCCTGTTGAGAATATTCTTCTCTATACTCAGGTACTTATTAAAGTTGATTTGGTTGAGCAGATTTTTTTTTTTGTGCAGTATTTAGCTTGTAACCGAGATGTAATTTGATCTGTAAAGCTGCATAAAGGTACTGTTGAGGTAATTTTGGTTTTTAATAGCTTGATTCCACTCAGAATTTTGGTGCAAGTATGAAATTTTCAGCTTGTGATATCGATAGCTCAAATTTCGCAGGCCGACCATTGATATCAGGTGTGCGTTGGCTAGAGATCGAACCCCGAATCATACACATGATTGGCGAGCGTCCTAACCGCTATGCCACGGATGCACAATTCCTCACACTTTATCTCAAAAAACTGTCTTTTCATTGTCGTCGTGGCATTTTGTGACTGTGATTGATTCAAAGGAGTTTTGGTAGAACGCAAAGGTCGGTTTCCGCCGTTCAGACCATAACACGTGGGTTTTTGTCACTACATATGCTATGCAAGTCATTTCATCTGCAAAGGTCCCCCTATATATTTCACTGTACTGAAATACTTGGCATATGTAGAAATATGAAAATAAAGTGACTGGGTGAAAGGAATTAACTGGTATTCAACAAGTGGCTTTCTTGGCAGACACAGATGTTGAGAGT
The DNA here is from genome assembly GCA_944472155.2 of Trichobilharzia szidati. Taxonomy (NCBI): domain Eukaryota; kingdom Metazoa; phylum Platyhelminthes; class Trematoda; order Strigeidida; family Schistosomatidae; genus Trichobilharzia; species Trichobilharzia szidati. The sequence goes on from OX235272.1 coordinate 75,595,579, forward strand.
CAGTAGACAACTGGTTCGAGGTCGAAAGGACCAAACTTTTCTGTTGAAACTGATAACTTCTTCACAGATTAACGTCACTTAAAGGATCACTAAAATCCAGGGAGTACTATCCCTGTTAACGACTCTCCAGCGGTACGCACCATCTGGTGCTAGAATCCAGGACCTTCCGGTTGTAAGGCAAGTTCGTAGACCATTCAACAACTGGGATTCGATCCAAAGCTCTTGTATGCCAACTTCTACCAGTTCGTGAATTCCTAGCACAACCACAATCCAGTGTGGTTGGGCGCCAGTGGCTGAATCGTCTATGAGCTCGCATTATAACGAGAAAGTCCCCGATTCTAATGCGGTGATTGCGTATAGTCTCATGACTACTTCATCTTTTTGTGTGAATCGACATTAGAATACGCATAAATAGGCTGAGATGTCATCAGTACATTAGTATTTAACATTGATGGTCATCTTTTCTCAGTTGGATGGTTTAGTTGCAAAGGGTACACAACTACCTCCAATAACATCTAGCCAAAGTACAAATCTTCTTCATTAGAAAGCTAAGTATGTCATCGTTGCAATGATAACTTCAGTAGTTTCAATTTTCTAGCATGAATGACTCCCGCACATTTATATAAACGAAAACAAAACTCTCAAGACACAATAAATGTCTTCATTATTAATTTTGGATAAGTAAGTATCCTATAAACTTCTCATTACTCACAAAAAGAATTTATCTTTCTTGCGAGTAAGTACTTAATTCTGTAGTAACATTTTTCAGTTTTGCCCTTTATCTCCTAATAAGAACAATGTAGTCTCTAAATAAACGCTAGAATTTCTTTTATTCTTCAAGAATTCGCGCCAGATTTGTTTACCTAGTCTTCTTCAGTGTTACATCCGCATGAAAGTGACATTTTATTAACAGACAAATGAATACAAACATAATATGTGTATAATAAATCGACGGACTTTCCATCACTGTTTAACATATCAAAGGTTTATCTTCTCTTCAGCTGTAAACTGGCTATTCACCTTTCAACGTATATTATCGCTGATTATTATTATTTATTATTATTTCCTTTAGTTCCTAGAGGAACATAGGGCTTCAGCCATGCGTCTCCATTGCGTTCGATTCTCTGCTAGAGTTTTCACCTGGCTCCAGGTCTGCCCACATGGTTTCATCTCCTCTTCACATGATCTCCTCCAGGTCACCCTTGGACGACCAACTCGCCGCTTCCCTTTCGGGTTCCACTCGAGGGCTTGTCTAGTGATGTCACTTGCTGGTTTCCTCAGAGTGTGGCCAATCCATCTCCATTTTTTCTTGCCTATTTGTTTTACAATGGGTTCCTGGTTGGTTCGCTCCCAGAGATCTTTGTTGCTGATCCTTTCCGGCCATCTGATCTTGAGTATTGAGCGAAGACATCTGTTAATGAAGGTCTGTAGCTTGTTTGAGATGCTCTTTGTGACACGCCAAGTCTCTGATCCGTATAGTAGTACTGACTTCACATTGGAGTTGAAAATCCCGATCTTATTTTTGACGCTGAATGATGTTGTCCTCCACACAGACTTCAGAGTAATGAAAGCTTGCCTTGCTTTCCCGATCCTTGCTTTGATATCCTCGTCAGTTCCGCCTGTAGTTGAAACAATGCTTCCCAAGTAGGTAAAGGAGGTAGTTTCTTTCAGGTTTTTTCCATTTATGCTGATTGCTGTCTGTTGTTGTTGTTGGTGTTGGCCAGGGATCTTCATCACCTCTGTTTTTTTCTATGTTCACCTGGAGTCCTATCTTTGATGCTTCTTCTTCGCTGATAGTGTTCCAGTTTGATAGATATTTTTCAGGTGAAATTAAAATGCAAAAGCATACTCCTCAACTGCTTGCATCACAGTTATTTCATTGCACTATACACGGCGGACTGCTTAAAACTCGAGCTACCAAAAAAAGCCTCCGTGATTATATTGCATATAATTTCTCTTGTACACTGTTTTGTTCTAATGTCTACAAGATTTAAATTGTTTACAAGCTGTTCATTTGCAAGTCTCTGCTAAGTTTCAGAAAAAGCCTATTCGTATCTTATTGATAATTTTGGTACAAACTGTCACTGCCTGAGAAATACAGCTGACTACCTGCAGTCATCAATTATTCAGTTCTTATTGTCTTGAGTTTGAAATGGACTCCTACACTTTTTTAATTGGCTTTCAACCAAATATCGTGCATTTCTTGAAGGAGAAGAAATAGAAATATCATAAGAGATTGGTCTACACTTCAGGTCAGATTGCATTGTGTCGCACAATCTACTGTCAGTTATTATTTTACTTGGAGATACTGGATGAAGAGAAAGTATTATGCAATAAGTTCGGTGGAAGATTCTATCCAGAATTACTATTATTATTATTCCTTTGGGTTCCGAGTGATTCAATAACACACCTCCTGTTGCTCGGAGTTCTCTTTGTCTGGCTTCCTAATCGCCAGTAGGCCTTGATCTGCTCCTCACTTGATCTCCTTCATGTCTCCCATGAACCTACACCCAACTTGCCGTTTCTCATTCGGGTTCCATTCGACGCCTTGGCACTCCATGTTACCCAATGGTCTCCTCCAATCCATCTCCATTTTTCACGGTGTATTTGTTAAGGAATAGGTTTTTGGTTGATCCATTGTCATAGTTTCTTGTCCAGAATAAAGTCATTATTACTATTGTTAAAAATATCGTGTGGTTTATTAGTTGTTCAGGTTGAATATTCTCAGTCAAAATGGAATATTGAAAAACTAACTGTTAACATCGATATGAATAAATGAAACGAGACATGTTAACAAATAATTATCCTATCAGAAGTGGTCTACTACATGGTGAAGTAATTTCTGTCTAATGTGGCATGAGTTCTCACTTCAATGTGATCCAAAAGTAGTGAACTTATACCATAATATTAAACAAGTTTGATTCATTTAAAAAACTTCAATGTGATGTTCAGTTTACCAGTTTTATGAGTTATCCTTTTAAATAATCCACCTTCTGTATATCTACATAATCTATCCTGGTTAGTTAACAATTATTAGGTTTTATCCGGTATAAGATTAATCAGCTCAGTTGAACCATTTTATCTGATAACCGGAACATGTTTTGCTCTTATCTTACTTGTTTTTTGAAAAAAACAAATGAAAAGCTCTTGTAGATATTGTTGCACGAAAAGAATGAAACAAGCTGGAATGCTTAGACCAATAAATGATTTACACTGCTCAAAACGTAGATTATTCATTTTCTATCTTAGCAGTCATATTCAATAGCCATATGACAGTGTCACGTGTCAAGTGATGCACAAAGGAGAACTCAGCGAAGAAGCCTTTGAAGGTAAGACAGGAATAAGACAAGACTTCTGCCTACTATCACAGATGATATTCCTAATAGTGATGGACCGGATTATGAAGAACATGGTGGGGAGCTGGAAGACAGAATATGTTGAACCAACGATTTATACTGAAACTCACACAAACCTGAAGACTTGCAGGCGGTATAGAAAGGATAGTAAACACAGGACTTCAAGTAAAAACAGAGAAGACGAAGGTGATGAAGATAACCAGCCAATAACAACGAGCACTAGCTACTATCAACGGAAGAAATTTCAATGAGGTCAATTCCTTCATTTATCTAGAAAACATCCTTTCAACTACAGACATTCAGCACGGTTGAGGATGTCAGATCTGCAATCAGAAAGGTGAGATTGACCTTCATCACTTTGAAATCAGTTAAAAAATCTTCTGGACTCACAAAAAAGGATAAAATGTGTATTTTTAACATTAATGTTAAGTCATTCAGCTCTTCTGTACGGTTCAGAAACTTGGTGTGTCACGAAAATCATTTCGAACAATCTGCTAAAGACTTTTGTCAACAGCTGTCTTCTCTGGCTCCATAGTGCAGATTATATGGCCGGTCAAAGAGAATTAGCAACTTAAAACGCTGCGCACTAACCAGTCAACAACAACAACAGATAGATATTCTGAAGAAGATGGAGATGGACTGGATTTACGTTGGGGAAACTGTTTGATGACAATGCGCGCCAGTTCCTTGGTGGGAATCAGAATAAGAAACGATGAGTTGGGCTGTGATCCATGGCTGACATAGAGGAGATCGTGTAGGGAGGAGATGAGAGCAATTGTGGGGCCAGTTGAAGAGGACTTCAAAGAACAGTAGAAAATGGTGATGTGCTGTTCAAGCCACATTTTTTCCTCAGAACTCGCAGGAATAATAATAATCGAATTAGCAATGAAACTTTAAAAATTGCGTCCTGTGATCAAGTCCCAATGAGTACTTGCATACATTTGAATAGAAAAGCGCGCCTTATGATCCACAACCACCCTCACTTATAATAATAACACTGAGAATTTCGGTTTCAGCTTAGATGTTTCCTAAGATTTTCATTGTAGAAATTCAAAACTGTTGCCTGACAACTTATTACTTATTTAAAAATGCATTTGTATTCGACAGCACTAACAATAATGGACAAAATGTTTATGCGTATGGTTGATAAGTTGAATTTCCAGTTTATACTGACATTAAGCTCATCTTTGAATATTTTACACTGTGGGTCGGTGGCACAGTGGTGGAATGCTTGACAACCACGCAGTTGGTTCGGGGTTCGATCCTCGGTTGACGCACTCCTTAACCACTCTAAGCCATTAATAAGACTGGCAAAGAGGGAACGTTGGGCATGAGGCTAACAACACCATCCCGCAAAACTAAAAATCACCACTGCTTCCAAAACTTCAAGCTTCTAGCTTGAAGCCCTATGTTCCACTGGGAACGTGAATGAATTAAAAAAATGTATAGCTATTAAAATTCTCATGCAAACTAGACGATGCCTAAGCAACTGTAGTATCAAATATCATATTTGCAAATCACACAGTTCCAGACAAAAGCTCACCTCAGTTTCAATGGAAATCAGATCAGATCATAATATGTTATTTGCCTGATAGCATTAATGGCGATTGAGAAAGTAAGCAGGAAAGCTTGATGGAATCACTGTTCATTGGCTTGAGTTGTTCCAATCCATTAGTACCTAACAGTAGCGTATGTTGGTTAAATAGAAGCGGTTTAAATACCAGACGGCAGTTTCACTCGTCTAATTCTAGGCCTATTAGCAGTGTATTCGAGATGACTCAGACTACACAGTTGAGTCAGTTATGCCATCTGCATTCTAACCAGCTACTTAAGCGAATTGCTAATAACTAGAACCAAATCATTTCTTTGATCCTAAATATCTCGACATTTTGACTTGTACTGATGTTTTAATGCCTGAAGGCACGTATCTCCCGAAAAAGAACTGTTATAGTAATAGCACACTTTAAATACAAATACGAAAAGTCAAAAAGGGCTTTCAATATGGTCACGTAGTTTCATTTCCCTTTATTACAAATAAAGCTGAGCTTATTCCTAAATGGCTCCAGAAACAAATGGAATATTCAGAGCCCATTAATTGTGAAAACAGGAGACCTAGCTCCTCTATTGCAAAACATATTATAGAGACAGGACATAAAATTGATGTTTACACGCATCTTTTAAACCTATCTATGAAACGTGTTTGGGGCGTATCCTAAAGTTTGTGGGAGCCATAGCAATTAGAAAGTTTAAACCACCTTTATGCGTTCAAAGCAACAATTCGTCATCACATTAAACCTTCCTTGGTAAATTTTGTTTTCATACCACAGCAGATGTACTATTACCTCTGCTATTTGGTTTAGTGGTCTTCATTGTTATTTTGACCTTGAATATGTCCTTTTAACTTGACCTAACTTGTCTATTTTCTCACCTCTTAACTCTTTATTAATTTCATATATATATATATATATTCCAAAGCAGAAATATCGGAATCCAATGACAGTAGTGGGAGGCTATTATGTCATCCTTTGGGCCACCTCATCAGTATGCACTTATATCCCCGCCAGAGATCGAACCCCAAAATTAGGGGTTTTAATAAGAAACCATGATCAGTGGAGTCCAACAAGTCAGTTGTGAGGACAGATGCTTACCGACGACAGTGATTGGTGGTTTCACTGTAAGCCTCGAATTGATAGGAGCTAAAAAGTGATGGACCATTGGATTCCTTCCCAGTGACTGAAAAGTCAGATAGCTCGCCTTGTAACCTGAAGGACCTGGGTCATGAGTGCATACTTCTGAAGGGCCACAGACCAGAGTGAAACAACTATCCAGTACTCTTTGGTGGTTTCAATGATTCTCTAACTGAAGTCAATTCACGAGCGAACTTGAAATTCATCAAATCCCTACAAATCAGCACTTTAAATAACAGAGATAAGGTAGGACTACGTATCTAACACATAAACGAAATAAATGAATTTTGAACCAGAGTGATTAGAACAAATGAAATCACCAATTCGAATTCAAATTTGTAGAAACAAATGCTTTTTTTCATCGTTATTAGCTGAAAGTGTTCTGGTCAACATAGTAGGTAGCATTCAAGGGTAGTTTCACCGACAGAAAAAAACGCCTCTGTGTGTGTGTGTTAAACAGTTTAACTGGTCAAAATTAATTAATTTAAAAATTTATTTCGATGAACTAACTAATCAAATGAGTTGGAGGAAAATCGCCTAATTTCATTAATGGATTGCCTTTAGGCTACACTGATCCATTAATGTTTATCCTCCGACTTGTTTGTTTTTTTTTGGCTTTTGATAAATGATGGTTAGCAGTAAAATCACAAAAAAATACTTATATCTTTTTATTATATAGTTCTCTTCAACCAGTTGTGTATATTTAATAATAATAATAATGGCTTAATGGTCTACAAGCTCGACTTGCAGCCAGAAGGTCCTAGGTTCGAACTCTTGCGGCAGGTGCTTGCTGATGAAGAGTCCCAAACTAGGACGAAACAGCTGGCTGTCCAGTACTCTCAGGTCTTCCAATGGTTCTCTAACCAATGTCAGCTCATCATGAAATCCTCTAACGAATCAACCAAATCCCTACAAACCAACACTTGAATATCAATGAGATGCTCACTGGCAACTGGCCCTATTCAGATAGGTAGTTACCTGGGGTTTCAGTGGGAAGTCGTGACCAGCAGGGTACAGCAGGTTGGGTGCGAGGACAAATACTCGCCGAAGACATTGGCTAGGGGTCGCGCTATGTCGTGAATTGGCAGAAGTTATAATTCATGGGCTGGCCATTGGATGGGGTCCCAGTGGCTTAATGGTATGCGAGCTCGCCTTGTAACCAGAAGGTCCTGGGTTCGAATCCCGGTGGGTGCGTACTGATGAAGAGTCTCAAACTAGGCCGAAACAGCCGTCCAGTACTCCCACGTTTTCCAGTGCTTCTCTAACTGATATCAGCTTTTAATGACATCCTCCAACCAGTAATGGATGGAGGAGACAGTACTTTTGACATAATGTGAAATATTCAGCAATTGGTACAATATTCCATCAAATTTTCACTTTACTAAGTACACGGGTGAAATAATTAAACAAGACATTTTGCATTGATAATATTGTTAAATAAGATTATCAACATAAAATTGAAAATGTAAGTGGAAATATTAATATCAATGTAATAATGAAAGAAAGAAAATAAAAATGGCTGTTTATTGAGCGTTTCTCAGTAAGTTAGTAGTTTCATGTCTTACACATTTCTCATCACACGAAATATGGGCTGAATAAGGTATTGAAGAATTTTTATATGGTTGACACTGGTGATCCACAAAAAAACTCACTGAAGCCTTTTCAGTGAATACAGGGGTAAGACAAAGCTGCCGACCTATTATCACCGATGATATTACTGATTGTGGTGGACTAGATTATGTGACAGGCTGTGCACAGGGAGTGAGAGGACAGGAATACGCTGGATAATCAGTAGAAAGACTCTAGAAGATCTGAATTTCGCAAATGATCACTGTCTAATGTCACACAAACTCGAAGACTTACAAGCGAAAACCAAGAAACTGGCAGAGGAAGCGGGCAGCGAAGTCGGGACTCGAGGTGAACATACAGAAGACGGGTGTGATGAGAATAACCAACCAGCAACAACAAGCAACACCAATCACGCCATCAACGGGCGAGACTTGATAGAGGTTACTTCCCGGAATGGATGAAGATGTCAAAGCCAGTCAGTCAAAATCGGAAAGGCAAAATACATCTTCATCAACCTGGAACCAGTTTAGAAATCTACTTCTGCAATCCACCTCAGCACAAATGTGAAGCGATTCAGAAACTTGCAATGCGCGCCACGTAAAGGATTTGCAACAAGTCACAAATTTTTATCAACATTTGTCTTCGCTGGCTGCATACTGCAAATCGAATAGTCTGCCAGAGAAAATTAACAACAAAATTTCTGGCTGGGGACGAATCAACCAACAACCGATTGCTCGACAAATATGTAGGAGAAAATGTAGATTGGTTGGACATTCGTTGAGGAAGCCGTCGAATGACATCGCGTGCAATACACGGCATCACTTGAATGGAATCTCAATGAGATGCTACGAGTAGGTCATCACTGCTTGAGTGACATGGAGGAGATTGTGTGGCGAGGAGGAAATGAGAGATTATTGGCAGTCGTAGACGCAGCTGAAGAGGACAGCAGAGAAGAGAACAAAGCAGATACGTGTTTTTGAAGCCCCATATTCCACTCGGAATCCAAGAGTATAATAATATTAAATTAATAGAGTTTTTATACTTAGTCGCCAGTGTATAAAGTTTTCAATGGTTGCATCTAGTCCCACCTGAATAGATGCAAAGGGAGAGTTGTGTATAGAGAGGTTGTTCAGAGTCGAACAATGAGATATTCGCTAATTTCTCACATGATTCCATGTGTCTATCCATGACAGGATTAACGGGTTTGTTTGGCGACACCACACTAGCTATTTTTATTGCTCTTTGCAATGTAACAGAGTCTTTCTTAAGTAGCCCAGGAAAGATTGAAGGGGATTGATAAGTAAGTTAAGATAGAATACAATAATCAACAAACTGTAACAGGAGAGACTGAGTGGTACCAGACTGTCCTAACTTCGTTAAGTAAAAGGTTAGACGAAATATCTTTCTGGAGATTAGCATGGTCTGGGAAGACCAGAGAACACCACAGGAAGGATGTAATCCAAATTATTTAACATTCAGTTTAGTTTCAGTGTCTTATATGATACGTGAATCATAAGAGAGAATCGGTTCATGCAAATGTATCCGAAAGTAAAATTAACAACCTGATATTTGCAGGGATTCAGCTTAACTAACTTCTGATAAAACTTTACTGATTATGGAACAATCTGATTGACTGGTAAGAGGAATGGAAACTGTCTGGTCACCATTGGCTTAATCTGAATAGGACAAGTCATGTAAGAAGAAAGAAAACAGAAAGGGAGAAAGAGCAGCATTTTTAATCACACCAACTGTGGTAAGCACAACAGTGGAAGACAACCCACAATATACAGTGTACTGCCATCCATCAGAAAAGTAAGAGTGCAACCGTTTATTAGTCTAGCATATTGCTTGTATCACAGCAAGCTTGTTTCACAGGAGAGGCCTAGGTACAGTTTCAGAAGCAGATGTGTAATCTAGGAAGGCACACCGAATGTAATCGCCACCTGTGTTTAGACTAGAGACAATATTACAGTACAAGACCATAGTAGTATCTAGCGTAAACCAACTATTTCTAAACGCAAATCGTTTAGCATCACATCCTGAAACATTGTATGCCAATTCCAAGACTTACTGTTACTGACATTCATTAATCAGTGAAGTGAGGATGAAATCAAATAAGTGAATTCCAAAATAAGACGAAGCACACCCTCATAGTTACTTCGTCTTTTAATCTCGGAATCACAACCGATTGTGTGAAAGATATGAGTTCCGGCTTATCGGTATTCAATGTTTCTCGAATGGATCTTATCAGCTTGTCAGTTATTATTCTGCTTGGTAAGTCTTCTTTGAATCTCAGTCGTGGATATGGAGACTTCTTTTTAATCAATACAAAAGACTTCACTTTTAATTCTTTTGGCTATGTGTTGCCTGATGAACACCTCCTAGTAGCTATTTTCGATGAACGTTCCGCATACAACGATAAGTTTGTGCTCGATTGCATCTTCCCGAAATTTTCTATCAATCAACAAACTCGCCCAGTAACCTAACAGGAAATTTTTCATTTTTATTATGCATAATAACGTTTAAGTGTCTACTGACGTCATGTCTGTTACGTCTAGACGTTATGAGGTTTTCTTTATTATATCTCTGTGAATTTTAAGCGTATATTCATCTCTCTGTAACTTGTATGTCTACTTCTCAAAGAAAGACAAGTTTAGGATGGCTATGTAATATTTTTGTTTGTCTAATTAATATTCTTAACGTGGAATTTAACGAAGAACGACGAAGAAATTGAGACAGCTTTTTTGAATGTCTGAAATAATCAACTATCACGAAATTAATAAGTATATAGTTAATTATGAATTCTGTCTTTTTAACACGCTGTGATGCAATGCAGTTGCTTCAGAGTCAAAAAGATTCCCTTATCTACTCCTTTTCTTAAAGCTTTAATGAATACCTCCTGCTAAGTGAGTATTTTTTAAACTGAATATTGAATAATAGACAGAAGACCAGTAGTTCAGCGAAGAGTCTCTTTTCGGCGAATTCATTTTCATAGCTGTACAATCGCAAATATATATATGGTTGTTTTGTATGCGCGTGTGTACATTAAATTTGACAAACGAAAATACAATTAGTAAGTTTAGATGAATTGGATGTTGATATAAGAGGGTAATAACAAAATTGATGAGTTGTCACAAACGATTGTTAAAGAAGAGTTACGTTATAAGATGAATAGTTTGATGAAAGAGTTGTACTCAGGGTGTACATGGAAACAAAATAACCTACAGAACTACGTAAGAGTTTTAGGTAGTTAGAAAAATAAGCATACAAGCAAAAGTCAAGTCAAATCAAGCAAACAAACAAAAGTTAAGTCAAATCAACAGAGTTGTTACCATTATAGTAGAAGTGGTTGAATAATTTTCTTTTGTATGTATAGTTCTGGTTCTTCTAACTGAATGGCTAAGGCTTCTGCAGTGCAAAGAAGACGGAAACGTATGGTATTTGGCAGGTTGTTCTTCACTTTGTAGATTACTTTGAAAGAGGCTTTCGTTGAAATGGAATGACTGGTGGCGACGAGATGTTCGACTATTGCACTCCTTATGCTGCCACTACTTCCTTTCCGCAGCCACGCTGGATAGTGTTCTTTGACCCTTTTTGACAGGATGCACGTCAAACAACCTATGTAGCTGGTTCCACAGCACCAGGTGAACTGATATACGCACATAGAAGTGGTCAGGTGAGGGATCTGCGACTGGAGAACACTACTCTTAATGTTGCCGCACAAAAGTTCTTCTTAAAGAAGTGGAAATTCTTCTCCTAAGGACATCACTGAGTAGGTCACCTTTGAAGTCGAGGTTCATATAAAGTATCTTTTTTGGCACTCATGGCATCTCTTGCTTTTGGATTTTTTGTTTCATGTTTTTGTCTATAAATCTTGATGGGTAACCGTTTTGTATGAAGATTTTTTTCAGAAAGTGTAGTTCTTCTTCCAGGGAATCAGAGCTGCAGATGCGTCGGACGCTAGTAGCAGGATATCCAATTAGATTTCTTTTTCGACTGATTGGTACCCAGCTGTAGAAGCCTGTCAGTTGGCCGTTCTATGGATGGACCTTCTTAAAGTTCCGTCAGCTGATCTTGTAAGCCAAACATCAAGAAAAGAAATTTTAAATTCGTTTTCAGTTTCAAGAGTGAACTTTGTAGCTGAATGGTATTTGTTGAATATTTATAGTAGTTGATTAAGATCGTGACCATCATGACAGATATTAAAGATGTCATCCACATATCTAGCAAACAATTGGAATTTGTCAATAGTCATTTTGAATGGGCCGTTCTCGAGGTTCACCATGAAGCACTCAGCTAGCAACGGGTAGAAATATTGATTTTTGCAGTAATTAACTTGCTTAGTCAATAAAAGAACGGCAGTTTGTGGAGTAGAAACTCAGTGCTGTTCTGGTAACGATAGATTTCACATAGGGTAGCAGTTCCTGGTAAATATCTGTGGCGTTTCTTAACGCCAGCAGTAACTGGCCGGTTTTCGCGGGCAGCCTTAGTCTTCAGGCCTTACCAACAGTGGAGTGCCATCAGCTTTCATTGTAAATGGCAGGGTGAAGCATCGAGAGACGACGATTCCTGTGGATCAACGAGGTTACACTTCGTCCTAAATGTATAATTAGATAAACAAAGTTAGCAAGTTGTGTGAGTACCTTGATATGATTATAAGCATTAAATTGTGTTCGAGACGTCATCAGTAAATATTATTGTGTAATACTGTGAAACTCTATTAAAATAAATTTTGCCCACAATGGAATTAAGACGACTGTTGCTAATCGATCCACGATGGAAGATAAGGTACATTTGGAAATAATATTAGTGTTGCCAAGTAAAAATAATAGTGAAAGTAATAATAATAAATAAGAAAGAACACAAGACATCTACAGTAGTTTTACCAAATAAGAAGGGGATTTCCGAGACCCTATATAGGATTCTGAATGAAGCAGGGACTAGTGTGGCACTCAAACCTACAAACTCACTCAGGGACACGCTCTGTAGTCTAAAGGACGCTGTTGACCCAATTAAACAAAATAATATAATTTACAAAATGCCTTTCAACGACAGTAAGTTCAACAACATCGGTCAAGTTAGTAGATCGGGAGTAATGAGATTATCCGATAATAAGAAGTTAGCTAAGGTTAGAATGATTGACGCGGTAAAGATAAGTAATTTAGAGAAAAACTCAGCAATCGCACTACATGCATTAACACACACAACCACACAATGGGATGGGACAGAGTTAAAATTCTAAATAGTAATATAGAAGTAGGTGATGAGAAAGGCTGATTACTGAATTTTTGTTCATCGAATCTATACCCAACACATGCAACAGAAATCACTCAACTCAAAAGCAGAAATACGGAAGGTATTATTACCAATCATATCCAAGGATAATGAATAATGTTAAAATATTCTCTACTTCAATTCACCTTATAATACTCTAACTGAAAGGAACATCTTATTTCCAATTTTATTGACTAACAACACTCGTCTTATTTCCCATCATATCGTGTTTTATCGATAATACTAACATTATTTCCGAATGTAATTTATCTTCTTTTCTGTTTCACGTATGTCTGTTGAACCTTATATTGACTCTATTTATTCATTCATATGTCTAATCAATTTTTAACTCACGTATATAAACGAAGTAAGGAAGTTGTGTGAGTGAGTACCTTGATATGATTATGAGCAGCTAAACATTGTGTTCGAAATGTCATCAGTAAATATTACTGTACAACACTGTGTGACTTTATGAAAATAAAATTTTCTCTATAATGGAATGTTTGAAGACTGTGAATTCTTGAAGAAGCTGACCAGCTATAGGTTATAGGTTAAGGTGGGGTTAGGCAAGCAAACTTGTGTAAGTCCTGTAATCCAAAGAAGAGCCATGACAGGATGCATTGAAAGATGTTTAAAGTATCTGGAGGGTTTTGGTAGCTCTTATAACAGAAAAACTGTTTGGAAAGCCCCTCCTGAACGATCTAATTATAAAAGTGATATTTATTTGGAAGTTTCAAATAATAATATATGTGTTAAACTTGGGCACTGTGGTAGTAAGTAATTCCATATTAGTGTGTTTATTAGGTATATCACACAATGAAATAGTATTATTTACTGGATGACGTTTCGAACAAAATTTATTGTTCATAATCATATCAATTGTGATCACACGACTAGACTAGACTAACTAATTCTTATGAACTCAAACACAGATTAGATAATTTAAAATTAGATAATGAAGAAAAAATGGTTAGTTTTGACATTATCAGTTTATACACACGTACACCAATAAATATGGCTATGGAAGCAGTCAGAAACGAACTCATTTCTGACTAGGAACTCGAACTTAGGACAAAAGTGCCACTTGATGACATAATGCTGGGAGTACAGCTATGCCTGACTTCCACAGTATTTAAATTCCAAGGGAAAATATACAAACAAACTGAGGGAGTTGCCATGGGATCACCAATATCCCCAGTTGTAGCAGATATATTCATGGATAATTGGGAAAGCATAGCGATTGAAACGTTCACCCCCACCCCAAAAGTATGGTGGATTTACGTAGATGATACATTCACTGTACTTAGAACACAAGATATAGATAGGTTTTTTGAACACATCCACTCGAAGGCTGAAGTAATTCAATTCACTTACGAATTGGAAAATCAGGAAGGCGAGCTCCCAATGTTAGATTGCGACGCAAAGAGGAAGGAAGATGGGAAGTTAAACACTAGTGTTTACAGGAAACCCACACACTCAAACAGATATTTGGACTTCCGATCATCCCATCCTATGTCAGTTAAAATAGGATTGGTGAAATGTTTAAATGACAGAGCACAAAAATTAAGTAGTACCAAAGAAAATCTAAAACAGGAACTGATACACATAAAAGAGGCCCTGAAACTTAATAATTATCCGGATAAATTAGTCAGGAAATATGTAAGGAAATGTAAAAATAAAATAAATAATGATAGTAGCGATAGTGATAATACAATATTAGTGAAAATGATAATAGTGATAATAATAATATTAATGACGACACCAACAATAAAGAATCTAAATTATCAGTAGTAATTCCATACAAGGAAGGAACTTCGGAAGCCTTAAGCAGAATTCTTAACAACGCAGGAATTAAAGTGGCTGCCATTCGAACCCACAAACTCAATTAGAAACAAGCTTTGTCGGCTAAAGGATCCTGTAGAGCCTTCAAAACAAAACAATTTAGTTTATCTAATACCCTGCCGGAATGATTGTCAGGTCAAATACATAGGTCAAACTAGTAGAACAGGGGCAGTCAGACTAGCTGAACATAAAAACTTAGCAAAATCTAGATTGGTTGACCCAAATAAAATAAGAAATCTGGAGAATAGTTCAGCTATAGCACTACTTGCAGTCACACACAACCATACAATAGGATGGGATAGGATGACAGTTTTAAAATCTAATGTCACAGGGTATAGGGAGAGATTGATAACAGAAGCTTTGTTTATCGAATCAACTACAAATACATGTTATAGGAATGATTCATCACCTGTCCCCGATATCTGGAAAATTCTACTACCCCAACGATGACAAATAGGAGAGAACAAAGAAAGCTATAAAACTCAAGTGTCAAAGTCGTGTGGTCACAACTGATATGATTATGAAAAATAAATTTTGTTCGAAACGTCATCCAGTAAATAATACTGTTTCACTGTGTGATATACCTAATAAACAAACTAATATGGAAGTTTCAAATAACTTTGTAATTATTGTCCTCTTTTCTCCACGGTCATATATCATATTATCTTGACGTTTGGATATTATTCATTGACTTAATCCTCATTGTATGTATTTGTTTCTGTTTAATCTTCAATTTTATTGCTTCTCTTTTGTGGGTGTATTGTGATTTTGATAATGTATTGTTTTACAATGAGATTTGTTTGAGTGAACTGAGGTCACTCTGACCTTGAAGTTTCAGGAGGAACTGTTTTGCGTGAATCTCCCTGACTCTGTTTTGATCCCACTTTTTTGGTAATATTCTATTCTATTTACAGGTACTTCATACGGTTGATTTTGACGAAATAATTCTGTTGTATGTTACTGAGGGCAGTGTTGAGGTAATTGAGCGTTTTGAAATATCATGATTCACGGGCCACTCAGTCAAATCTCAGTGTCTGAATGGTCTACGAGCTCGCGTTGTTTCTGGAATGTCCTGCTCTGGAAGCGCACTGAATGATTACTACCTATGGGTCCCAAACTGAAATGAGACAGTTGTCTGGTACTGCGTCGGTTTAAAGGGTTCTGTGACTGATATCAATTCTCCGTGAAATTTGAAACGAACCAGATCTCTATAAACCAACCCTTATATATTATAAATGTTGAATAGTACCACAAATTTCATCACAAATAACTGTCGTTTTATAACCCTTTGGGAATTTTTTACCGCGCTGGACTCAAGAAAGTCTTAATCAGCTAAACAGCAGAACGCAAATATTGTTTTCCTGCATTCAAACCACAACAGATCAGTTTTGGTAGTAACAAAACCTGAAGCAATGGAAGCTAGCACTGCAATCAGGGAATTTCTAATGGGCTATTTAGATTCAACAGCTGCCTTCTCCTCATATTGAAAATCAAATGGCCGGCCAGAAAGAATTAGCAACAAGAAACTCTGCTCGGCAACAAACCTGCCAACAAATATGGAGAAGAAAATGGAGGTGGATCGGACATATATTGAAGAGATCATCGAATGACATTGTACTCGATCCATAACATTGCTCGAGTGGAACCCCATTTGGAAAACAACGAGTCGGTCGTCACTGAGAGCGTTACTTTGAGGAGATCATAAGATCAGGAGAAGATAAGAGTTTATGGACAGTGATGGGTCCAGATGAAAAAGACAGCAGAAAGTAGAAGAAATTGGAGGGAATCCAAGGGAATAATAATAATAATCGAATTCATGGTCAACCTCCTCTAGGATTGTAACAGATACGTTAGTTAGTCACTATAGTCAGTTCAATGGCATACATCTTACTCTTTGTGCTGATTGAATCGTACCAGTCAATTTTCCACAGTTATACAAAGTGAAGATAAGTCAAGTCGACTCCTTTTAGGATCGGAGAAATAACATTTCTACCTCACCAAATATTTTCTATTGAATAAACATGCCCAATTGTTGTACAATACAGGAAAGTTGCTCAAATAAATCTGCTAAGGATTTAATCAACAGTCATCAAGTATTTCTTTTTGTTTTGATACTCATAACTACAAATCAATTATAATAATAATAATCAATTTTATTCAAAGCAACAAAATCAAAATACCGATGAAAGCCGCGTCAGTTTGACCATAACTGTCAGGTTATTGTTGTTGTCTGTACCCGAACAGACGCTATTATTATTATTATTATAACCACTGAATGACAGTCAATTCTTTCCGATCTATGTTCAACATGGCAGACTGCGACGAAGATAGATGAACTATGAAAGGCAGATGCGAAACGAGTATAGCAAAGACAGCCTACATTATCTCTTTTCATTGTCATTTGAAATGAAAATTAGAAAACATTGAAATGAAAGAATCAAAATGAATATTCACCGAAAACCCTTCTTCCTTTTTAATTTAGCTTTTATGGGAATTTATTGAAGGAAAGCTGAATTGTTGAGAGACAGAGAAGAGAAGGTGGAGAGTTGCTTGTTCGTTTCCTGTTTAAGAGAGAAGAACAATATCTCAAAGAATTGGTAAAATAAGTTGTTTTTTTTAAACTCATCAAAATAATGTTCCTCTTCGGTAAAACCTCTGCCATTGTCCATGTAGCACTTCATGCCCAGTAGACCATTGATTTTGATGTGGTTGTGTTCTCTGAGCTGGATAGTTAATTTACTAAGCTTTCATCACCCTACTAGGTGACATCTTCACCGCATACTTCAATTTGAAGTGAGCTTTTAGATTTCTTCACGAGTTCATATCCACGGAATTTCATCAAAAGACATATACCCGCAAGCCAACCTATCAAACCAAAAGCCCCAAGGAAAGCACAAAGAAAATCGCCTTACCATATATAAAGGACATCTCAGAAATCACTACAAGACTCTTAAAACCTTTAGGAATTGACGTCGTACACAAATCAACAAAGTCACTTCACTCAATTCTATGTCAACCAAAAGACTCAACAGCGAAGGAAGATAAAACCAACATCATCTACAAAATAAATTGTAACAACTGCGAAAAACACTACATTGGCCAAAGTGGACGTCCCTTTCGTCTTCGTATCCACGAACATAAGCTAGCCGTCAAAAGACATGACATCCACTCCCTCATATCACTATATACAGACAACCACGGACATCAATTCGACTGGGACAACGTTCAAATATTAGACAGAGGAAACAACAAGAATGCTAGAGAATTTTTAGAACCTTGGTATTCCAGTGAATCATCAATCAATAGACACATCGAGATGGACAAAATTTATCAACCGATAAGAAAGAAACGTCACACACAAAGGGTCAAAGTTCAAGTCAAAGAAACAATGAGTGACAATACAAGTAACCTAGATGGTGTGAAAACACACAAAAACAACCAATCACGTCCAAGTTCGCCAGGAGAGATGATTAATAAACTCGTGGAGAAATCTAAAAGCTCACTTCAAAATGAAGTATGCGCTGAAGATGTCGCCTAGTAGGGCGATGAGAGCTTCGCAAATTAACTATCCAGCTCAGAGAACACAACCACATCAAAATCATCCACCTGAGCTACAAATCTTCTCTATCATTTCTAAACCATTAATTTTATTGGATAGCCACACTACAGATGTTACCTACAACTGCGTTTGTGAATTTAAATATACCTGCAGCAACGAATACGCAGAAAGGACTAAGATAAAGGCTTTATTCAGTTTTTGAGTATTACTATTATTATCTATTATTATTCTCTTTGGTTCTGAGAGGAAAATAGGGCTTCAAGAAGACATTCCCATTTCATTCTATTCTCTGTAGTCCTCTCTAGCTGGCTTCCTATCGGCTCTAATCTCCTCCCAACACGGTCTCCTCCATGTCACTCTCGGATGCCTAACTCATCGTATCCTAACATTCGAGCAATTTAAAGCTCTAAAATAACTAAGACATAATACTGGTATCGTAATCTTTAGACCAGTTAAAGATTCTGGACAAAATTGAATACAAAAGTAAAATGTTATGCATTCTTGGAAACAATGATTAATTTAAGCGAGACTCCACTTTGGAAGATGTGAAGAATGTACAAAATATGGTGACAAATAATCTGGTAAAACTCTTAGACATCAATTCAACTAACAGAGAGAAATTCAATTCACTAAAGCCCACGGAGTCCCACTTGTCACACATACATGGTATATCTAAAACACATAAACCTAACATTCCTTTCCGTCCCATAATTTCAATGTGCAGATCCCCAACCCACAAACTTGCACAGTGGCTAGTGGAAATATTAGAGACAATTAGACGAAGCTTGTGTAAGTTCACACTGAAAGCTACAAAGTGTGGTCATTAAACAAAGACTCAAGGCCGCAATTAATAGAACTTATTATGCAGCTAGACTTATCTTCATAGAGAACTATGCTGTCCTGTAAACATTCACAGTATCCGAACGATAGTGTTACATCCCAATGTGTTTATCAATTTACATGTATAGTTGGACACACGTACATAGGGAGGACCCATCGGTCTCTGCAGGTTAGGGCCACAGAACATATATTTCAAAGTGGCTGCAACAACAAATGAAATCGCCGGATACAACTGACCCCGGAAATAGATGTCCAACATCATTTATAGCGAACCACATTATAGAGACGGGTCATAAGGTTGATTTCACCAATGTCTTTAAGCGCAAATATAAAACAAGGTTGGGTCACGTACTTAAATTCATTGAAGCCTTGGCCATAAAAAGACTTAGACCGGTATTATATGTCCAAAAGTTATTTGTTATTAATTTAAATCTGCCTGGTTAATCCAATTTAGAACCAACGTTCAGTCTACTTAATAATATTTGCAATCCCCTCTTTGTTTTTTACTTCTTACCCACACCTTTGCGTCATCTCCTTACCCATTACTTCTGACCTTCACCTGTACACAATCTGACCTGCATTGTAATAATTCATGCCTTCTTGCCTTCAATATGACTGCGTATGACAAGTACGTGTGTGTGTGGTCAGAATATCCGAAATGTGTCGCGCAAAAACATAACACATTTCAGAAACACTATGTCTTCTTATTGTGTTGTCGTAACTCATCGTTGCCTATTCGGGCTCCATTCGGGGACTTAACGTGTGATTTCACCCGAAGGTCTCCTCTACGTGTGTCCCATCCATCTCCACTTTCTTTGGAATATTTGTCAACCAGTAGGTTCTTGATTGGTTCGTTCCCAGAGTTTGTTGCTGCTAATTCTTGCTCGCTGGCCATTTGATCTTCAGTAAGGATCCAGTGAAGATAGTTGTTGATTAAAGACTTCAGCATCCTGCTGGAAATGCCGTTCGTGACCAGCCAAGTTACTGACCATTATAGAAGTAGTGATGTAACATTCGTTATGCGAATTTTGTTCTTTGTGCTGAGTGCAGCTGATTTCCAAATGGATTTCTGAGTCATAAAAATCTGCCTCGCCTTTCGTATTCAGGTTTTGATATCCCAATCCGTCCCATTTATCTTTAGTTGATGGGATGCTGCCTAAATAAGTAAAGAAAGTAGCCTCCTTCAGATTTCTCCCGTTAATAATGATTGGTACTTCTGTTTGTTGGTTATCAAGTATCTTCATCACGTTGATCTTCCCAACGTTCACTTAAAAACCTTTCTTCACTGCTAACCTCTTCTGCCGGTGCGTCGGTGGTATAGCGGTTAGGACGCTCACAGACCATGCACATGGTCCGGTGTTCGATCCCCAGCCGACGCACTCCTTTACCTCGCTAAGCCAGAAATAATGATGGTGAAGAGAAAAGGTTGGGCATGAGGCTAACAACTCCATCCTGTAAAATAAACACTGCTACAGAATCTTTAAGCCACTAGCTAGAAGCCCTATGTTCTACTGGGGAATTTCGAGAAAAAAGAAGAGAAGAGCCTCTTCTGCCAGGTTGTTCGTTTCCTGCTGTAAATTTTCGAATTTATGTGACATTGAACATAAATCATCTGAAAATTCCAAATCTTCTAGAATGCTGTTATCATTTCAGCATATTCTTATCTTCTGGCTTCCCACAGTGTGCCACATTAATCAGTCCACCACAGTTGGGAATATCACGTGTAATAGTAGGCTACCTTGTCTTACTCCCGTATTTCCTTCAAATGCATTTCTGAGATTTCTATTGTGGATCATTTGACATTTGGCTTCGAGAACTCCCTAGTGTTAAAGTAGTTCCCAAATTATTTCACAGTCGATGCCGTCGAAGGCTATTTCGAAGTCGATGAAGCTGAGCTAGATATTTATTTGTTATTCTATGCACTGTTCTACGATGACGCAAAGAGTGTTCTCAGTATATCTAAGAGAAATTTATGGCTTAAATGTATCTTAATTATAGAAATGTATACAACGTGGTAGCCATAGGTAAGAAAACTGAAAAGAGGAAGTTAATGTGAAGTAAAAAGGTTTTTCTCTTCATAAAATCCTTCAGAATTGTCATGGTGATGGGGATTTTTGCATATCAGTCAGATATCTACCAGATAGGTGGAAATGTAAATACAAAAATAGAGATAAGAACTAATACATTTACTTCTCTGATTACCACGTAAAGCTACTAATCTTAAGGGGTTTCGGTAATACCGTTAAGCAGGGGAAGAAATTGAGCTTCTAATACGTATATATTTTTATAAGCTGATAGGGGTTGACGTGTACCATTCTAGTAAAACTCCCAACGAATTTGAGAACTATAGTTATATGAAACACTTAACAAGCATATATCTAAGCACATGCATGAAAGCCCTAAAACTATTGAAGAAGTATATAAATATAATTCAATAATTTGATTCGCCTTTTCGAAAAGAGTTCATAAGAAACTTTGCGCTGTTCGCGTTATGTGAAACACTCTTTGAAACCTGCAGTAGTGAAAATCTTCCTAAACTGTGGGAAAATTGTTCATTGTTTCCTATTGCAAAAAAAATTTTTCCTGTTCCAGAGACAGCTGTTCTCAGTAGTTTCTCTACGTCTTCTTATGTCATAAGTAAATAATACTTTCGAAAATGTGACTTTGTGATATTCCTCTTTCAACTTTATTTACCAAACCGAGAATAAATTCGGTCTTTTTTTATTACAAATTGTAAATACTATTTTTTTAACTCAATTTCGAAATTTCCATGATTGATTGATTGATTGAACCAAAATATTCGGCTTCCGTTGACGTTTTGGTGCTGCACATTTCATCCTAAATGTGGCACTTCATCTAGATGTACTTGGAATCCACAGTGAGTGATGGTTTTCTCACTGAGATTCAGACTCAGTATCCTTCGTTTTGAACTTTAAGGCATTATTCACTAGACCACTTGGGCCATGACAGCCTTCTCTTGTTCTGCGGCTGCCGGCCGCTTCATAATTTTAAATAAATTTTGATTTTCCCGTTGACTGGTTGGAACGAAATGTTTGGCCTTTGTTGATACGTCAGAATACATCTGTGAGTTAATAATGATGAAGCAAATGTAGTCTTTGTCAACCTCATTCAGCAACTATATGACAGTGGCACGTGTCAGGTGATCCACAACGGAAAACTCATTGAAGCCTTTTGATTGACCACAGGAGTAAGACGAGGCTGCCTGCCTATTATCACCGATGATATTACTAATTGTCGTGGACTGGATTGTGCGACAGCCTGTGCGTGGGAGTGGGGAGTCAGGAATACGCTGGACCACTAGTAGGAAGACTCTAGAAAATCTGGATTTCTCAGATGATATATGTCTAGTGTCACAAACACTGGAAGACTCGCAGGTGAAAACCAACAACCTGGCAGAAGAGGCTGGTTGGCAGCGAAGACATGACTGCAGGTGAACATAAAGAAGGCGGAGCTGGAGGTGTTGAAGATAACCAACCACCACCCCTGTCAGCAACAGCAACAACAACCAGCACCAATCACCATCAGATAGGGAGATGTGACACAGGTTGCTTCCTTCACTTATCAAGGAAGCCTCATATCGACCACAAGCTGGAGGGATGAAAATGTTATAACCAGTCGAAATCGGAAAGGTGAGATACGCCTTCATCAACCTGAAACCAGTTTGGAAATCTTCTGCACTCAGGCCACATAGGGAAGAAGATTCGGATTTTCAACATCAACGTAAGGTCGGTTCGTCTATATGGGTCAGAAACTTTCACTGAGTGTCACGAAAAGGATTTCCAACGAGTTTCAGACTTTTATCACGAGCTGCCCATTTTTCTGGCTCCATACTGAAGGTCAAATGCCCGGCTGGCCAGAAAGAATTAGTAATAAGAAACTTTGACTTGGAACGAACCAACTAAGAGCCTATCGCTCAACAAATATGTAGGAGAAAATGGAGATGGATTCAACATACGTTGAGGAGGCCGTCGAGTGACATCGCACGCCAGGCTATTGTTCAAATGGAATCCCAATGGGAATAGATGAATGGGTCTTCGTTGCGAGTGGGACATGGAGATTATGGGCAGTTGTGGGGTCGTTCAGCTGAAGAGGACAGCAGAAAATATTTTGAAGTGGAAATGTGTTGTTGAAGCCCTATTTTCCACCCAAGGGAATAATAATAGAATGGATTATTTTTCATGTAAGAATTTCATATTTGTCGAATTTACATTTGGTCTCTACTGACAGAAGCAAGCCAACTTTAAAAGTCACATTTTAACACGGTCTGTTAATGAACTACGATTTAATGTGGCTAATATGATAAGTGTTCAGTGGCTTTGAAAGCGTGTTCACCACTTCCATGTCTTTTATTTATCATTGTGTTCTCTAGTGGTGAATTCTTATATAGAAGTCAAATGGGCTTTTAAATTAACTAAGTTATGCAAGCGATATAGTATATGAGTCACTCACTAAGGCAACTGTCTAGTTCTAAACATATGTATTTATCGGGCAGTCATGCATTATGGTCAATAAACCAAATAAGATGACACTCAGATTTGCCAAAATACACAAAATGAGTCCGAACAACGTTGCGTTAACCTACCATGCTATATCGTTTGCATCGTTTCATGTTTTATTGCTTAGTAAGTACATTACATGTATATGCTTATTTGCTGTCATTCCCATTTACACTTTAGTCTAATCTGACCATAATACAGCACCTATCACCAGCTGACACTTGAAGATGAAATGGAAATCCGGATCGAAGTATGATTCAATCTACACCATTCCAAACGATTAGTCCAGAGTTCTACTGGTTGAGTTACTGAACCTATCCGGTAACCAAATCACCACTTCACTACAATAACCATAAGCATTGCCTATCTTTCATGTGAATGAACGACGTCGTCTCGTCTGTTTTTTACCATCACGCAAACTACGCGAATGGATCCCTTCCTGTCAGTTTTTAGAAGAAAAAGAAATAGTCAGCAATAAACTCATGGTGAGGCTATCTGACATAAACGTGTACTGAAGGACAGTTCTGAGATAATAGACGGTGACTGAATAATGAAATGAAAATCTTGAAAGTACCGGGATTCCAAACAGAAGACTGCTAGATTGTTAGACCAGTAATTTGGAGGCCTTTGGTACGACTATGACTGACTTTCAGGTTTTCATTTCCCCTCTATAGATCAACTATTATATGTTAAGCTCTTTGTTGACTCTAAAAATATCTACAGAAGTAGCATGCTGTTCCGTCGTGAAAAGAGTATACAAAATATTGTTTTCTTCAACCAAAGCTGGTTCACAACGAATATCTAACAATTCGGATTGAATTAATCAGAAATCTCCACCAAAGTTATCATATGAATATCAGTTAACAGCGCAACGATGCCGACTGGATGGATTTCTCGCGGCTGCAGTGGGAAGTTGCCACCACTGGGGTTGACCATGTAAAGGTGAAGGGGATGCTCATTGAAGGTACTGGTGATGCCAATGTTATATTAAGAGTTGACAAAGTAAGCATTTACAAGAACACTAAATTCTAGCCCATGTGACCGAATGGTCAACATTCTAGGTCTTGTAACCTGGAGGTCCTCGGTTCTACCCCTCGTGGATTCATGCATGCACGTTGATGAAGAGTCTCAGGATGGGCCGAAACAGCTGTCCAGTGCTCCCTGGTTGGTTCGTGAGATCTGACAAGTGAAATTAATCCGAATGTATATATATATAATATCTATAGAATATTTACCTAAGATTGCCAAGGTAGTTATAGCATATTCGATACTGGATTTATCGATAGCCATTCACCTTGTAATAATAATATATATATTTATATGAATTGTTCTTAGATGACCTTTAACAAAACTGTAGTGCAAAAGTGTAGAAAATTGCCTGATGAAATGTTAGGCAACAGCCAGTACGCAAAAAGTAGATATACATATCAACAGGTTACAAAATAAATCAACATAAATGTGAAAATTACCAACATCTGTTGTTTGTAATTTATACAATATAAATGTGTTATTAGGCCATTTACTATTCGGCATATATATATCCAATGCATAAGGGATGATATTTACTGAGAATAGGGCAAATTACTTTATTGCAAAGACCAAATGCATCTAACACGCCTAGTAATTCTCTATTACAGAATTTCTTTATTCCTAAATGCGCATAAATTGTATTTATCGACATAAAATCGGTGAAAAGTTTTTTGTGGTTAAATGTGGAATTCTGCTTTCGATAGTGTAACTTGATTAAGAGACAAACAGGCTTACTTTTTTTCCTACTGCTATCGATTTAGACAGCACAACTATTACGTCATAGTAGGATAACTGGCTTTGCTTATCAAAGTGATAACGTCACAGTAGATTATGTATATCTTGTCTCCTTCTTATGTAAATGGAAACTATGACTACAGTTGATAAATCAGCTAGGCGTATTCCGCTTATTGCATCGTTGTATAAACAATCCTCAAAGCTGAATTCTCTCTACGGTCAACAGTAACATTCTTATTCTGGAATTCTAATTGGGTGATACTTTGGAATTGGTTTGAAAACATTTCGCCTGCGCGTTTTATAGCTAATATATAAGTCAGCTGTTAGTTAATGAACATAAGGCATACTCCTTAGCAAAAATAATATCTTCAACAAAAAACTATTCACTGAAGGATTTCATCATAAGCTGACATGGTAGTGATGAAGAGTTCCAAACTAGGAGGAAACCGCTGTCCAGTACTGCCAGGTTTTCCAATGGTTATCTAGCTGATGTCAGCTCATGATGAAATCCTTCAAACAATCAAACAAAATCCCTACAGAAACCAATACTAAAAAACTATTCAACCAAAATTTTATGTCGCCTTCCTTCTCTTTTTTGCAGATAAAATTCCTGGTTGATATTTTCTTTATATTTGTAGAAATTTAATCTTTATTTTTAAAAATTTTATTTTGATTACAGCTTGATGCCACACTATATTTTCAGTACAAGTATGGAATTTTCAGCATGGATATCGGTAGCCCAAATTTTGCAGGCCGACCATAGATATCGGGTGTGCGTCGGCAGGAGATCGAACCCCGGACCATGTGCATGATCGGCGAGAGTCCTAACCACTGTGCCACTGACGCATGTAACTGCAAGTCTTTAGTAACAAGTTTAGTAACAGAGATACGCATTTTGAGTTGACATTGTACAATTTTCTCTCAGCTCATCAGTAGCAGTGTTCTTAGAAAAAAGCAAATATCAAAAGTTAATAAGCAGTCCAGCGAAGACGTTCTTTTTGAAAACTTCTTTTCCTTTAGCTGTACAACCTCACTTCTGAGAAATTCTTCACACGAAATGGATACATTTTCATAAGCATAATTACCAGTAATAATCGATACACGATAGAATTTGAAATAGGGTGATAGGGTTAATTAATTAATTTATAATCTCGGTCGTACCCAGCGTTCGCTTTCCAAACGTATCACTGAACACTTCCCAGCATGATTTTACAAAGGAGAAAACCAATGTCGCCGCAGCTCTATCTGAGAACATCTGATAGATTCCGAACAAACTTCAAAGTCGCCGACAGAATATGAATCAGACTAATTCAAACTGCAGAAGCAATGGCAATTCACTTGCTAAGTCCTGAACTCTGCATACACACGAAGTGCGTTCAATCACTACAATTGCAATGGACGTAATCTATCTTATTACCTGACAAGTAAATTCTACCTAATATTTTCCTCTGTCTCTTCATTAGTATTATTTTGTCTTCTCAATTGTAAAATTTTACATTTTCAACCTTCCTGTTCCCGGCGCCAACCTGATTTTATTTCTACGCCTGATTACCACTGTTACTGACTTGACCAACGCTCAATTTTCTAGTCATTTATGTTACGTCATCCTATTCATTTGCTCAATTTTAGCCTTAATTTAAATGGCATTATTCTCTACCCCACCTCTTCTTAGCCTCTACCTGTATTTACCTCTGTTGCTATCCTGACCTAAGTTGAAACATTTTAGTCAATTATATTACTTCAAGTAACTTACTAACTCAATCTTACTTTAGCTGCTGTCTAATTAACCTCGTTTCTATATTAGATCATTCTTGTATTATCTGATTAATTATCTAAACTTGAGAAAACTCATTTACACACACACACGAAAATAATTGTATATAAATGCGAGTGTACAGCTTTGTGAATGAATTCGCCGAAAGTAGTCTCTTCGCTGAACGTCTTCTCTTTTTCATATGACTCACTGGGGACTTTTAAGCTACAAATAATTAAATCAATGAGTTGTAATCAGAGTGCACGTTGGAAGAAAGGAAAGGCCATACTGTGTGAGAGTTCTACGGGTTAAAAATAGTATGTTCAAAATGAGAGCCTCAGGTGGATCTTCACTTTGTAAATCTTTTTGAGGGAGGGATTTGTTTCGGTAGAGTGGTCAGTGTCGATAAGATGTTAAATAATTGCACTTCTTACAGAACTACTGTTACCTTCATGTACTCATACGGAAAGGTTTTCTTGAACTCTTAGATAAGATAAGCGTTGAATAACCATTTCAGTCCTACCAGCCTAAAGTGTATGAAAGTGGGGTCATGGAGTGAGAACTCTCCTCAAACGTGTTCGATTCGCTGGATTATAGAACCCGCCGTGTAATGTACATGAAAAGCAAATTTATTTAAGAGAAAAATTAAAATGATAATGGAACACATTAGAGATGATATTTGACCTTGACATAAGTGAAAAACAGTTCTCAATTACAATGAAGGGTATCAGTTTTCAAGTTTCATAGCTATCAAAACGGTTTCATCTATGTGACCAAGGAAATACTCTCCTCACCTTAACCCTAGCCCTAACACTTACCTAATCACAACCCTAACCTAAATGCATTTAGAAGAGGATTTAAATCCCTAAAGAGACATGTGCTTCGTCGTCATGCTGGTGAATAACTATAAACATGAGGCGGCTTGGTCAAATCACTAGACCGCCTAAACTTTCTATCCACCGAAATGCAATTTGTTTATTACACTTTACATTGTTTTAACCATACAGTTGTGTCTGAGAATCCCATTATCTACTCAAAAACATTTTCAAACACTTTTCAATCTGTTGCTACTAGTTTTCTGATGCAAATGGAGGAGAAACATCCTGGATTACTGGAGCATGCCTCGGATAAAGCAATATCTCTTCAGTAGATATATTATTGTTTATTATAATACTGGAAGATTCTGCCCAGAAAGTAAATAACCTGCAATAAGAAACTCCCTAAATGTTCTATATAGTGTATAAACGCATTTTTCATAATTAGGTCATTATTATTATTACAATATATGCGCTGCCACTGATTGTCTCCGAAACACATCATACAAATTTACTCTAGCACAAAAATCAATGCTCAATGGAAGCAAGTGTCATTTTGCTTCGCTCATATTTGGGAAGGTTATGCTCTGAACAAATAACCTTGCAAACGTAATACAAATTATTATTTTTCTTCACTTCAAAACAGAAATTTATTTAACTTCTTAATGTCTAAATAAATAGATTTAGCATTATTTTACACATTATAACATATTTTCTAGCTGTTATATATCATATTTCTTCTAACTGTATGTAATGGCACGACAGTGTCAGAAACTGTTTCGCAAAATTGAATATTAAATTGTTGGACATCTCATTTTCTGTCACATATAAGTTGAACGGAAGTATTGAATTTTGTAGATGAATAGTGTTGCTTAAGCAAACAAACAGATTTATGTATCTATTCCCCTTCTATAACTTTCATAAGTTCAGTTTACACATGGAGAATTATTGGTTAATTTCATGAGACACAATAATACCTTGCTGATGAGTGCGGGTTAGCACGAAAGCAAAGTTCATGTGTTCCTCCCAACTACTTTTTGCCATCTAACGATAATTGAGAACACGCACTGCAATGGTAAGTCTCCCAGTTTTAGATATAATGGAGAAGATTTGTAGCTCAATTGAATAATTTTGATGCAGTTGTGTTCACTGCCTTATTAGGCAGCATCTTCAGAGAATACCTTAATTTGAAGTGAGCTGTTAAATTTCTCCATGAGTTCGTTAGTTATCTCTCCTGATGACCAAGAACATGATTGGCTTTTTTTGTCTGTTTTCACGCCCTTCAATCTACTTGGTTGTTTCCTTGACCCGAAGCAACCAATCACATTCAAAGTCATCAGGCGAGATGACTAATAAAGTCGTAGAGAAATCTAAAAGTTCACTTCAAAATGAAGTATGCGCTGAAGATTTTGCCTAGTAAGGCAATGAATGCTTCGAAAGTATTCATCCAGCTAAGAGAACATAAGTCTCCCAGTGCAGTGATTATATCATAAAGCGAATTATAAGAATCCATTATGTTCATATGAATTTGAACAAGACGGAGAGATCCATCTACAGAAAGCCAACATGGAACGGACAACTTACTGACTTTCACAGTTGGGTGCCCCTATATACAAAACAGAACCTGATCCGTTCAGTGAGCCACAGAATCCTCAGTACTTGCAGCCCTGATACTATGAAAGAAGAGCTAAACACTCTGGAGAGAATCCTCCTCGAAAATGGCTACCCAGAACGTTTCATCACAAAATCTAAGAAACCTAAACCACCAAAACCTCCCACAGTTTCTGCTTCCAAAAGAATTCAATACTAGGATCTTCAGTTCAATGAAGACTCACCGGGAGAAATACGGAGAAACCTCCTGTCCAGCTGCCCACTGAAGAAAACCATTTTTCACGGCTGAAGTGCTGCTAACCTTCTCAACGAAACCAATAATTCTCATGAACGTGAAGGATAAGCTTCCACTGTAGGTCTCCTCAATGTGCATCTGCCAATTTACCTGCTTGTTTCTGTCAGCTGTATCCAACGTTTGCTTTAATAACGTATTATCGAACACTTATCCTCATGGTTTTACATGGGAGAAAAAAGGTCTATTCTGGAACACCTGATTGAATTAGGACACCAAGCAAACCTACAAAGCAACTTCAAAGTCATCTAAAGAATATGTAGGAGTCTAGCTAAATGAGAAAGAATCAAACTTCTTCAAACATCAGAAGCAATGGCAATTCACATGTTAAAATCTGAACTCTGCATATAAAAGAGGTTTGTTCAGTCATTAAATCTACAGTGGAGCTGATCTATCTTAACACCAAATACGTAAATTTTGTTTCGTCTCTTTCTTGCTTGTTTGTTTCTTAATCGTATGATATTTTCCCCCACCCATTAATACCACTGTTTTTAACTTGATTTTTGTTCAGTTTTAATTTTAGTTGAGCTCTACTCAACCCTGTCAATTAGACTACGTACCTCGACTTGCTTATTCAATCTCAATCAATAACTTATACTACCGACAAATAGATGGAATAGCTATGGGTTCACCATTAGGCCCAATATTAACTGACTTCTTTCTCGCAAAACTTGAAAACGGGAAATTGAAGAACATCATTAAGGAGTTGTATATGTATTACCGATATTTCAATGATACATTTATCGTACCTGATAGGAATGTTAACATAGACGAATTATTGCTGAAATTGAACAACATGCACCCTCCGCTTACATTTACTTGTGAAGAGGAGCAGGATAGTAAACTACATTTTCCGGATATCTTACTAAGTAGGCGAGATGGGTCAATTGGGAGAAGGGTATCTAGAAAAATCACATTCACAGGGTAATGCACACACTTCCTTAGTTACGTGCCCATTAAAATATTAAATATACAGACAGCTGAAGCAATAGGAATTCACCTGAACGAGCCAAACCTGTGTGTTCAGAAGAAATTTGTGCAGCCACTTTGCTTGCCTTGGCCATCGTTACATTACTGTATAAACCGGACCATTTCGCCCCCCTCCCCCTAAACCTTTAAAATTATAAAAATTATAATTGTCCAAATTATTTTATTTTTCTGACCATTTCATCTTTAATTACGTGTTATCCTTGTAAAATTAATTTATTCTGACCATTTCTACCTTTTAAATGTGCATTGATTTTCTTCGTTAATTATCAACCCTTTGACATTTTGACACTGTTTAATTATTGTTAACAAACATATCGCCACTTGACTGGTAAACTGTTGTGTATTGTAATAAAAATGCTATGGATATATATTAGAGTAGAGCCAGAGATGAGGATCTAATTGAAAAGTAAATATTTCTTCGCTCAACCTTTCTCTTTTCTAAAAGAAATGTTTTTATTTGTCTTACAAGCAGGGCAAAAACGATATGTACGGATGACCTCTTACAAAAGGAATTTGAATATAGTGACGACTCCTTGACGGAGATGGGCTGTCCGAGTAGTTTCATAAAGAAACATATGAAAACACCGGAGAAAAAACCTGAGACTCTGACTGCACGGAAGAAACCTCTATTTATTGAGTTACAATTTAATGGTGACTTATCAAGTGAGATTATATTCCAGAGACTTTCCAGGAGTATACGAAGAACATTTTACGCAGCATACCTATGTTTTTCATTCTCTAGCCGACGAGTGATTGTGACGCGAACGAAGGATAAGCATAATAGTTTCGCCACATATATGTGCATTTATCAATTCAACTGCACCTGCGGTGACAGTTATATTGGGCGTACGACTAGACAGCTTAGCTAACGTGTTAGTGAACATCTCCCATCGTGGTTTGGCAAAGGACAGACAAAAACAATCCGTAGCTCACTTTTGTCACATTTAGTTGATAGTGGTCATGTAGTGGAGAAAACGAGAGCTTTCAAAGTAATTCATTGTATCCCACCGAATCTTTCCAATAGACTTCGTATTTGTCTACTGCACACAGCTGAGGCGATAGGCATTTAAACTATTAAACCTAAACTATGCATTAAAAAGAAGTTCGTGCAGCCGTTATCCCTCTCTTTGCCTATTAAGACATAACCAACTGATGACTTCTACACCACCCCTTACTTATATTTTCAACCCCTCTCTTCTCATCCCTTAATCTTATCACATCTTCGTTAGAAATGTGTTTCATTTATTTCCCTTACAATCTGACACTGCTAAATCGGTTCATTTGTTTTTACCAGCCTTTATCGACTACTTCTACCTGAACAGTTGTTTGCTTAATCATGCTGTTTTTTCATTATTCGTGTTATCCCATGTCACCTCACTTTTTGATCCTTATTATTGATAAAACCATTATTGCATGGAGGATTTCACCATGAGCTGACATCGGTTAGATAACCACTGGGGAACCTGGGAGTACTGGACCTTGAATTGGTCCTTGAATTCTAACTTGGATCGGGTCCCAGTGGCTCAATGGTCTACGAGCTCGCCTTGTAACCAGAAGGCCCTGGGTTCGAATCCCGGTGGGCGCGTACTGTGAGGAGTCCCAAACTAGGCTGACGAAACAGCTGTCCAAACTCCCAGGTTCCCCAGTGGTTATCTAACCGATGTCAGCTCATGATGAAATCCTCCAGGTAATTAAACAAAATCCCTACCAAACCCATACTTGAAAACCATTATTATCATTATCACTAGTGCTACTATGACTAATTACACAATTTATATTCACCATCTTATTATCCTATAGACAAAACACCATGATTGGTTTATATTTGAATTTTTATTTGTAAAGTTATGTATATTAGGGTTAAGCCTTATGCGATCTAATTGAAAACAATATTGTTCGCTTAAATGTGTTGTTCTGTATTTAATCTTATTTTAGTTTCTAACCAATTAATGAAATTTGTTATGTAAAGTTTACAGTTCAAATAACAAATCTTTGTAAGTATTCCTTTTGTTGCTAAGACAATTTACTATGTATGTACAACTGCACAGCTAAAGAATGATATAGCCGAAATGAGTGACTCTTCAATGAACGCCCTTTCTTATGTAGGACCCAAAGCCTCATTTTCTGGTTCTTAGACTACAGATGGAAATATGCAAAGAAATACTCATCATAAAGAATTTTGGAATGGATTTTATACGAATTTCGATAGTTTTTGTCTAACAGGCTGCAAGAAAGGTTTGGTGAGGACATGGTTCTACTGCAGTGTTCGAAAGAAAAATCTAATTATGAGCTTGCTATCATTGAATAGTGTTTCCGTGACAATAGATATTCTCGAACACTGACTGATAAACACATTAGGATACCAAATATGAAAACAACATTTTATACAACAGAAAATAAATTGATCTTCGTTAATCTTGAATTTAAAGGTTGTTACGTATCTGGATGAATTAAACATGGAATAAATGCTGCTCTCAAGCGAAATTATCCAACCGCCAGGTTAGTTATATTTTACCAAAGAAGACGCTCACTGAGACACTTTAAGGTTGACAGGTCTCTAATCCATACTAACTCCAACTGCATTCCCCGATTTACATGTACGTGCTAAAGCATACACAGAGAAATAACAAAAATAAGTATTAGTCACTGAATATCGGAGCATATTCTAGTAAACTTGTACCTGAAAAGTCCAAAATTTTTTAGTATGGCGATTGCTTGTCACCTATTAGATAGCAGTGATGAAAAGGACGCATTAAAATCCTTCAAGAAAATTAAAGTTCAAGACAGCTTCAGATTGCAACCTATCATGGAAGCGATTACCACTAAATGATTATAACCAAATTTGTGCTTCCAAAAAGAAACTAATTCTAATCTTGCCTTAACTTACGTGAACATAATTTGGTGGCTGATAACTGACAGTGGAATCCAGAATACTCACTTCGTCCTATTTGGGCCTCTCCAGCCGGGTTTACCTGCCTTCCCAGTGAGTGATTTTGTTCCCATTGAGACTCGAACTTAGTGCCCATCATTTCAAGTGCCAAAGATTGGCTGTTCTGGCCCAATGGGTCTACTGGATAACGCCTTGGTGTTTGAAAAGAGATTTACTGGATCTGAGTTTCAATGTGAACAAAATCACTCACTGGGGAATAAAAGTACACCTAGCTGATGAGTCTCATTTAGAACGAAGTGAGCCTCCTGGATTCCACTGCTTATTAAGATCCAACAAATTACATCATATTAATTTTCAGACATCGTCGTAGCGTCCGTAGCTGGCTTCGACATTTCAAGAGAGGCCGAAAACTTCAGCGCAATCAATCAACTCAAAAATCAAAATTGAATTTAAAAAAACAAATAGTTCTTCAGGTTACTTAGCTGTTCTTGTTGATTTTGTTTTGACAATGTAATTTCCTATCCTAATTTTGTCTTTATCTTCATTCTTCAGGAGACCTCTATTTTGACCACTGTTCAGCTAAACTATTTGACCCTCACATAAGTATGTTGTTAATTTTACTCCTGTATTCAATTTGTGTACTGTATTATTATTTATTATTGTATCCTTTAATTCCTAGAAGAATATAAGGCTTCAGCCGTGCGTCTCCATTGCGTTCTGTTCTCTGATAGAGTCTTCACCTGGCTCCATATCTGCCCACACGCCTTCATCTCCTCTTCACAGGACCTACTCCAAGTCACCTTCACACTGACCACCAACTCGCCGCTTCCCTTTCGGTTTCCACTCGAGCAATGGCTTGTCTAGTGATGCCACTTGATGGTTTCCTCAGAGTATGGCCAATCCATCTCCATTTCTTCCTGCCTATTTGTTTCACAATCGGTTCCTGCTGTGTTGGTTCGTTCCCAGAGATCTCTGTTGCTGATCTTTTCTGGCCGGCCATCTGATCTTGTGTATTGAGCGAAGACAACTGTTAATGAAAGCGTGTAGTTTGTTTGAGATGCTCTTTATGACGCGCAGTGCAAGTCTCTGATCCGTATAGTAGCACTGACTTCACATTGGAGTTGAAAATGCGGATCTTATTTTTCATGCTGAGTGTTGTTGACGTCCACACAGACTTGAGTTTAATGAAAGCTTGTCTTGCTTCCCCGATCCCCGCTTTGAAATCCTCGTCAGTTCCGCCTGCCTGTAGTTGAATCGATGCTTCCCAGGTAGGTAAAAGAGGTTGCTTCTTTCAGATTCCTCCCATTTTGCTGATTGTTGTCTGCTGTTGTTGCTGTTGGTGGTGTTGCCCAGGAATCTTCATCACCTCTGTCTTCTCTGTGTTCACCTGAAGGCCTATCTTTGAGGCTTCTTCTGCCAACTTGTTGCTTTTGACTTCCACATCATCCAGTCTGTGGGAAATCAGACATATATCATCGCCGAAGTCCAGACCCTCCAGGTTTTTTGTGTGAGTCTGCCTGTTTCCTCATTGCCCGCTGTTTGTCGCATTATCCAATCCACTGCAATCAGGAAAATCATTGGCGATAGTAGGCAGCCAGCTTGTCGTACTCCTTTCCTCACTTCGAAGGGTTCC
The DNA here is from genome assembly GCA_944472155.2 of Trichobilharzia szidati. Lineage (NCBI taxonomy): Eukaryota > Metazoa > Platyhelminthes > Trematoda > Strigeidida > Schistosomatidae > Trichobilharzia > Trichobilharzia szidati. The sequence goes on from OX235272.1 coordinate 75,630,971, forward strand.
GCGAGTTTCCCGTTGTGGATTACTTGACATGCAGCATTGTCGTTTAGCTGTTGGATGTGATGTATAATTGTCGGTGGCCCACCGTAGTAGGGAAGTAGTTACCAAAGCACCTATCGATCGACGCTGTCGAAGGCCTTTTCAAAGTCGATGAAGTTGAGATAGAGAAGTAACTGCCATTTCAAGCTTTGTACAATGGTGATCCGTAATGTGGTGATCTGATCAATGCATGATCTCCTGAATCCAGCCTGTTCCGGTCGAAGTTTTTCATCCAGGGCATGTTTGATTCTCTCGAGAATGATGCGGCTTAGTATTTTGCTTGGGATAGACAGGAGCATAATTCCGCGCCAGTTCTTGGATTGACTTAAGTCTCCTTTTTTTGGTAGTTTGAATAGGTATCCTTTCTTCCAATCGTTGTGTACATATTTCTATAATATCCCTTAATTATTACTACTCCTTTTCAATATACTACTTAATCACGTGATACTAATTAATATACATCAAATTTATGATCAATAAATACAGTATTTGAATATTTGTTCAATGGTTGTCTGCAGTTGAGAAGAATCAAGAGCATATAATGACGTCATCCTGTCATGTTCAATATATTCCTCCTGCTTTGTTTAGTTTTTACCAAAGGAAATAATTGTGTGTAGCAATTAAGGACGTTTAAGTACCATGCATATAACTGGTAAGCAATTCATTCTATTCAACACAACAATTTTGACAGAACTCACTACATCCCAGGTTATGCTATGATACGAAAACTCTTATCAGACATTCATTTCAGTAAAATACTCTCTTCTTCAGGACGTTTTCTTAATCAAACTCACAATTTTTTAAAATTTTGCAGTAACATCTAGATGTCATAATCATAATCAACACAGATGATACTGTACGCATTTTCTTGCTGTGGAAAAGGGCTTGTTTCTGTCCAAGAATTACGGTTTGCATCGTGTAATGTATTTGCGGAACCCTTTTCAAACGATCTGAACACAGATTTACTTATCATAGGGATTTATATGAAATGATCAATAGGCCTTACTTGGTGAGAGAATAGACATAGGCTATACTGGAGGTTAAAATAACAGCGGTGGTAAATAAACCAGAAAAAGGTGGGATAGATAGGTTTAAGAGACGTGTGAACATCGTTAATTTCTATAATAGGTTTGGTATATAAAGGACTTTGCCAATAATAAGTTACGCGAGTGCAATCTGCTTTAGAAGCTACTTAGGGGAATGAACTGAAGTCTCATACTTTCAGAAAAATATAGGTTTCTGTATGCATAAGTGCCAACTTACACATTTGAACTGGGATTAGATTATTTTTCATATGTTCTAAGAGCGAAGACGGATTTATTGGGTTCTCAGTTGCATTAAGCCTTTTAACTGCAGCGCTGAGTCTTTGTCCAGAAATCACCTAGATAACCGATTGTAACTCTGGAGCCTATGTGCTACTTTATTGATCAGAGAATTAGCGCGTCACGAAGGACACTTCGAACAAACTACAGACCTTCATTAACATCTGTCTTCGCTCAATACTCAAGATCAGACGGTCAGCCAGAAAAAATCAGCAACAGGAATCTCTGGCAATGAGCGAACCAACTCAGCAGAAACCGATTGTGCAACAAATATGCAGAATGAAATGGAGGTGGATTGGCAATAATCTGAAAAAACAAAACACCAAATGAGTGACATCACACGCCAGTCCGTCGCTCGAGTGGAACCCGAATGGGAAGCGGTGAGTTAGTCGTCAATGCGATGGTGACATGGAATGGAGGAGGTCATGTGGAGAGAAGATGAAAGCATGTGGTCAGACATAGAGCCAGTAAAAAACGTTGGCAGAGAACCGAACGCAATGGAGACGTGTGGCTGAAGCCCTATGTTCCTCTAGCAACCAAAGGAAACAGTAATATTCTAATAATAATAACTCTGGAGCCTGTTAATGGCAGAAAGAATATATTGCCAAGCTTTCCATTTGCCAAACCTATTATGGAAGCAGGACATATACTTAATGTTTACCCTCTTTTTAATAAACCTATCTACAAAATATGTTGGGGACCACTTCTAAAGTCTGTGACAGCTCTAACGGTTAGTATGTTTAAATCACCTTTTCGTATTCACATACTATCTACCATCACATGAATGCTTCCTTTGTGAATTTTGTTTTGATACCAAAACCGATGTACTATTATCCCGCCCTTTTCTGGTCTAGATACCTCTATTGTTATTTTGACCTCAACCCTAGCCCACATCAATTTTCTCACCCAGTAACGCCTATTGATGATTTATTTTCTTTCATATTCATTCCTATGACAAGTGGACGTGTTTTCACCTTCTTTCCTTCCGTCCTTTTTTACACACCGCATATCCAGGGATAAATTACTATTTGTATATGTAAGACGTAAAAGTCGAGGTGTGTGACAAAGAAGTCTGAATATTCCATATTAACTGTAAAATTCTAGTTTGTATAACTTTGTCGACAATGCTCAAAATACGTGTGTTTTATTAGATATTTGCCTGAATTGAGGCATAAGGTTTCAGTAAACATGTATATATATATTTATATATGTGGTATTGAACTAGGAGCAATAATGACGAAATAAAGGATTTCTGAAAAGTTCTGTGTATTTATGAAATGAGTTCTAGGGTTGGATATATTTCCAGCAAGATTATTTATTTATTTATTCTTAAATAAAACAGTAAAAATATTTTTCTCAGGTCAAGGTAAGACCAACATTTATGCTGTTGGTTCCTCTTCAGCTGCTCACAGCGTAAAACAAACCACAGTAAATAAGAAACTTATTTTCAAACAGAATGGTTAGTGAACAAGGAATATTCTTTTCTATAAACCCTTCTTCATCACGTTCTACGGTTATATATTATTATTATTGTTTCCTTTAATTCCTAGAGGAACATAGGGCTTCAGTCATGCGCCTCCATTGCGTTCGGTTCTCTGCTGGAGTCTTTACCTGTCTCCATGTCCGCCCAAATGCTTTCATTTCCTCTTCACATGACCTCCTCCAAGTCATCCTTGCACTGACGACCAACTCGCCGCTTCCCATTCCGGTTCCACTCAAGGGCTTGTCTAGTGATGTCACTCGATGGTTTCCTAAGAGTACGGCCAATCCATCTCCATTTCTTCCTGCCTATTTGTTTCACAATCGGTTCCTGGTTGGTTCGCTCCCAGAGATCCGTGTTGCTGATCTTTTCTGGCCATCTGATCTTGAGTATTGAGCGAAGACAACTGTTAATGAAGGTCTGTAGTTTGTTTGAGATGCTCTTCATGACGCGCAGTACAAGTCTCTGATCCGTATAGTAGCACTGACTGAATTCACATTGTGGAGTTGAAAATCCGCATCTTATTTTTCATGCTGAGTGCTGCTGACCTCCACACAGACTTGAGAGTAGTGAAAGCTTGTCTTGCTTTCCAGATTCTTGCTTTGATATCCTCGTCAGTTCCGCCTGTAGTTGAGACGATGCTTCCCATGTAGATAAAAGAGGTTGTTTCTTTCAGGTTCCTCCCATTTATGCTGATTGTTGTCAGTTGTTGTTGCTGCTGTTGTTATATATACACAGTAGTAAATGAATTAGTGTTATTAACAACATTAGTGTTGTTTAAATAACATCGAATCAATAATCATGTCAATAGATAACAGTTCAAAAGCATTCACATAACAATGCACACTGAATATCAAAAAATCTAGGATAGATAATAATACAAATTCATGAATTTAAACTCCCCACTAACGGTCAGGGCAGTAGTAGTGGCTGGACTTGCTTCTTTTGCACACAAAGCACTGGTTGTTTAAGGCGAATCGAGGTAGTCCCTGCCGTTAAGAGTGCGCAGTACCTGGATGTTTTTGGCAATTTATTTGGTACCCAATAGAGGATGAAAAAAGACTCTTCAATATTATGTAAATATAACTGTAGAACCTGATGATAAAGTTATCGAAAAGAATATTCTTTGTTCAGTAATCATTCTTTTGGAAAATTTTAATAAGCGTTTTCAATCAGTTAAAACCTATTTTCATTTAACTTGATTATAACGGCGATAATATTGCGGGAATAATCAACAGAATACTGAATGCCTCGCTGGCGAGAATTTATCCTACAGGTAAGTGGGCTCCGGTTTATTGGTGCCATCAAAGGTTATGGAAACAAACCAACCAATAACCGGTCGCTCAACAAATATGTAGGAGAAAATGGGGACAGATCGGACAAACGTTGAGGCTACCATCCGATGACTTCTCACGCAATCCAGGCTATCTCTTAGGTGGAATCCCAATGGGAAATGAAGAGTGAGTCGTCAGTGCTAGGGTGACATGGAAGAGATCGTGTGAGGAAGAGATGAGAGAGTTTGGGCAATCGTGGACACAGGTGGAGAGGACGGCAGAAGTTAGGACAAAATGGAGATGTGTTGTTGAAGCCCTTTATTCCACTCTGAATGCAAGGGATTAATAATAACAATATAATGTTGATATGGGTCATGAGGTGAACACTGAACCAATCGCTATCAAACCTTTAGAACCTGATTTGTGTTCAGAAAGATTCACTTATCAGTCTTTCCTTGCCCTGGTAACTCACTATCTAATCTCTTCCTCACATTTTATTACAGAATCCTTCGCTTTAACACTCTACACATTTTTGTATTAACGTAATTTAGTTTGTTCCTATTTTGTTTCACTGGTCTGCGTTGAACTCACCACACTATTACTCAGCTGATTAGTTACTTATTATCAACTTCACACCTCTTGTCTTGATGGTGCAACATGGTTTTCAATGTATCTAACCAATAATTCTGTATGTTCGCCTTGTGTTTAAACCTTGACCTCTTCGCATAAGTCATATAAGTGAAACTTCTTAGCATCGTTTAGTAATTCTGTGTCTCTCTTAACGAAAAATCATGTTAAGTCTTGAAGGTATGTTTAAATTTCTCTGCATATAAACATTATTAACTTTTAGGAAATGCCCACTGACTCATGAAGAATTTGAACGACTCTTCAGCACGGAAAATTCTCTTGATTGAGGTAACCATCATCAGAGGCTGTAAAACCTCATTTATATTCACTGAAAATTCTGACTAGGGAAAAATTTTGTCAGTCTCTTATCCTAGCATGCTTTGCTTTTATTTTCAGTCTCACATGTTCCTTTTGTACATTTTCTCACCCTCTTCATACTTGTCAAGTGGACACTTAAGTACCTTGCCTCTCATTTAATAACAATTATAACTTTATCGAATTTCAGACTCTTTCTCCCATTATACTATTGACAGTAACATAATTTTTTCAATGGTTTTATTTCATTTGAGAAGCCACTTCTGAGTAATGATATAAACTGTGTGACCTCCTCTCCTATTACTCAGTAATAGACTATTACATTCCTTTGATAAATAAAAATATAATCGTACAGCCTCTGGAGATTATTTTGTCGACAAAGAAAACTTTCTTTTCTGCATAGCCCTTTCCTTCCTTTATGACCCAGCGGGTATTTTCGGTCTTGTGAAACGGAGCAGGGACCTTGTGACAGTGAAAGAACTCTTTACGTTCACCCAACGTTTTTGTCAAGTTTGCTATAGGGAATCAGTTTTCTGAGGAGCTGCGTAGTTAAGAAAGAATGCCCTAAGTCATCGTTGTTTGGTACGTCACAAGAGGGATATAACTAATGAAATAAAATCTCATTGACCACAGGTATAAAAAAATATTCCGTTGAGAACATATACTTTATTCAGAATGTCAGAGGACGAACAGAGAAAGTGTTTGGACTATATGATTTAGTTTCAAAAAGATACAAGTAATATAAAACCAAAGTGATCCTTATTCACGTTTCCCTGCTACATCAGAGATGCACGTCTTCCATCACTCCAGCATATCACTGGACCCAACGACAAAGTTTGCGTTTGGATAGGAGATAAAGTTCTTTGATATTTCGACTAATTTTAGTGATCTGGATATAAAACTCCATTTTGAAAGACTGACCTGTCTAACAGGTGGTTTCTTTATGGAGTCAAGTCAATAGTGTTGAACAACCGTCATCAGTACGTTGATACCAAACCAAATGCCAAACGATTGATTACAGCTGAGCACGGAAATCAACTCTGCGAATTTTTGAGAAGTACAGAATTAGTGCTGGTTCCTCCAGATAAAGCTGCTGACATATTCAGAATTTTGTATCCACTGTCATACGAAAACGTTACGACGTTACTACTCCACGACTAACAAAAAGACCGAAACCATCTGAAACTGTCTGATCGTCTCCACAGAATCCTGGAAAATATGTCTTCAAGTTTTCGAGTTTTCCTCTCAATCTTATTCAAATCCAAGTCCTATCAATTGGTCCGAAATTTTGCAATGTATTGAGTAAAATCAGCGAACTACAAACAAAGGTCCAGTTCGAGAATTTTATGTCATCGACATTTGAATTGCCACCTAATCCTGAAAAAGATATGGAACAACTCAAAGCTTCAATTTTCGACAGCTGCTAGAATTTTATTTGTACACCACAGAGCCATCGTTGTCTGCTGACCAAGAAACAAAGAAAACAACTTCGGGAAAATAAAGACAGAATCTTCGTCCCTCCTAATGAGGGCAATGGGATTGTGGTAATGAACAGATTCCACTATACTGAGAAATTAAAATACTATCAGACAACACAAAATTCTTCTTACCATCTAACCAGTAGGACACAACCGAAAGAATAGAAAACCTCCTCACAAGATTGTTGAAGAGGATGGAAAAAGATTCTGTAATAACACCGAAGGTATCTCGACAAATAAAGCCATACGGTTCAGTTATTCCGAAACTGTATGGATTGCCTAAAGTGCACTGGGAGAATTTTCCACTTTGACCCAGCACAGACATGGTCAACTCACCAATGTCATCAGATCGCGAAGTGACTAGCTGATATCCTTGAACCAGTAAGAAGACATATGACAAAGTATAGTCATAACGATACATTTAGCTTCATCGAATCAGTGAAAGATATCAACGTGTTTGAAAGAAAAATACTTTCACTAGATGTCACTTCTCTATTCAGAAGCATCCACTTGACCAAAACAATATCCTTCAACTGTAACTACATCGAAACCAACAAACTAGAAGTTCCTCTTTCCATCAACTACCTGGAGGAACTACTTCTCAGATGCAAATTTAATATCCAATTAAAATTCAGTGAACAAGTCTATGTAAAGAAAGATGATGGAGTCTCTTCTTAGTCCACGCCTAGCTGACTGCTTCATGGGGAGTCCATTATTATTATTGTTCCCTTGGGTTCCTAGTGGAACATAGGGCTTCAACTGCACATCTCCACTTGCTTCTGTCTTCTGCTGTACTTTTCAACTGCATCCATGTTAGTCCATACTGTTTCAACTCCTCTTCACACGATCTCCTCCATGTCACCCTTGCACTGACGTCCCACTCGCCGCTTCCCTTTCGGGTTCCACTCGAGCAATGGCCTGACGCTCGATGTCACCCAACGGCCTCCTCAGCGAGTGTCTAATCCATCTCCACTTTCTCCTGCATATTTGTTGGGCGATTGGTTCCTGTTTCGCTTGTTCCCATAGTTTCTTGTTGGTGATTCTTTCCGGCCATCTAATCTTCAGTATGGAACGAAGACAGTTGTTGATAAAGGTCTGCAACAGGCTGTTGGAAATATTCTTTGTGACCCGCCAAGTTTCTGATCCGTAAAGCAAAATTGACTTCACGTTTGTATTGAAAATCCGAATTTTGTTGTTGATGCTGCGTTGAGTGACGAAGATTTCCAGATTGGTTTCGGGTTGATGAATGTGTTTCTCGCCTTCCCGATTCTCGATTTGACATCCTTGTCCGTTCCTCCTGTGGTTGAGACAATGCTCGCTAGATAAGTGAAAGAAGTAACCTCTTTCAAATCCCTCCCGTTGATGGTGATTGTCGGTGGATGTTGCTGTTGTTGTTGTTGTTGGTTGGTTATTTTCATAACCTCCGTTTTGTCTATGTTCACCTGGAGTCCTGTCTTTGCTGCTTCTTCGACCAGTTTGTCGGTTTTCGCTTGTGTGTCTTCGATCTTGTGTGACATCAAACATAAATCATCCACACGCGAAATCCAGGTCTTCTAGGTTCTTCATGTCGGTCCAGAATATCCCTGTCTTCTCGTTTCCCACTGTCTGGCGCATAATCCAGTCCACCACAATTAGGAATATCATTGGTGATAATAAGCACCCTTGTCTGACTCCTGTGTTTACTCCAAACGCCTCGCTGAGTTTTCCGTTGTGGATCACTTGACATGTGCCGTTGTCGTACAGCTGTTGAATAAGGTTGATGAATATTTGAGGTACGCAGTAGTACTCTAGTAGTTTCCAAATTACTTCGCGGTCAACGCTGTCGAAGGACTTCTCAAAGTCTATGAAGTTGAGGTAGATGTTTGATTGCCATTCCATACTTTGCTCGATGAAGATGCGTAGAGTTGCAATTTGGTCAGAACATGATTTGCTTTTCCTGAATCCAGCTTGTTCTGGTCGGAGTTCTGTATCCAGTGCGTCCTTTATTCTCTCCAGGATGATGCGACTCAGGATTTTACTTGGCGTCGACAGGAGCATGATTCCTCGCCAGTTCTCGCAGAGTCCTAGGTCGCCCTTCTTTGTAGTTTCACCAGGTAACCTTTCCTCCAGTCAGTAGGCACCTTTCCCTCTTTCCAGATCTTTTGCAATAATGGAGTCAGCATATCTGCCGTCGTTTCTGCGTCCGCTTTCAGTGCTTCATGGGGTATTCCATCTGCTGCAGCTGCTTTTCCAGCTTTAAGAAGCTTGATTGCATTCATGACTTCAGTTTTCGTTGGAAGATTGGTGTCAACTTGCAGTTGTGTACGTGCTGTTGTTGGTATTACTGGACGGGTTGTAGGTGGTGGTCGGTTCAAGAGTCCTTTGAAGTGATCCGCCCATTGTTTAATCTGTCTTTCTTCTTTGGTAATTGGGTTCCCTTGGCTGTCTTTTATAGGTTTCACTTGTGTTGATCTCTTCCCGGATAGAGACTTGGTTATCTGATATAGTGTCCTCAGGTCCCTTTTGCCTGCTGCCTTTTCAGCTTCAGTAGCCAGGTTGTCGTAGAATTGTCTTTTGTCCTTCCTGGCACTCTTCTTCACTTCTTTGTCCAGTGCTGTGTAAGTTGAGCTCAGCGTCTCTTTCTCTTGTCCATCTTTGCATTGAATCATTTTCTCTTTCACCTTTCTCCTCTACTCTATTAGCTTCCAAGTGTCCGTTGAGAGCCATTCCTTGTCTTGTTTCTTCTTTCTTCCTAAAACCGTCGAACACGTTTCGTTGAAAATTACCTTCAGAGAGTTCCAATGGTCTTCCACGGATGATTCCTCAGTGTTACCACGCAGTGTTTCCTGCTTTGCTCTGACAGTTGCAGTGAAAATGTCCTGTGTGATTGTGTCCTTCAGTTTTTGCGTGTTGAACTTGCATTGTGGCCTATCCCCAGGTATCCTCGAGGCTTTCAGCTTCACCTTGAAAGTCCCTTGTACTAGATAGTGGTCTGAACCCACATCTGCTCCTCTCCTCGATCTTGTGTCCAGTAGGCTCCGTCTCCACTTCCTTGAGATTGAAATGAAGTCTATCTGGTTTTTGGTGTGTCCATCTGGTGAAATCCATGTTGCCTTGTGTATATCCCTGTGTTTGAACACACTGCCATCAATCACCAAATCATTGAAGGCGCAGGAGTCTGAGAAGAGTTCGCCATTTTCGTTCATTTCACCGAGGGCCTCGCGACCCATAGTGAGTTCTCTTCCTGTATTGTCTCCTCCCAGTTTCGCATTCGTGTCACCCATCAGGATTTTGATATCGCTCTTTGGGACGTTGTCCATTACTGTTTGTAGTTGACTGTAGAAATCCTCCTTCTTCTCTTTTTCTGAGACGTTTGTAGGCGCGTAGCACTGAATGATTGTAACCTTTTTTCCTTTTGAGTTGAACCTGGCTGTCATTATCCTGGAGGAGATTGGTTCCCACTGCATGAGAGCTTTAGCCGCTGTTGGTGACATCATGATGGCTACTCCCGCGGTGTGCTCGTGATCGTCCTCTGGGTGACCAGAGTAGATTATTGTCTCTCCAATTTGTAGTTGGCACCTTCCGCATCCGTTCCATCTGCTCTCGCAGATTCCCAGCACTTCTATTCTATATCTCCTCATTTCTGCGGCTACCTGAGCAGCCTTTCCAGTTTCGTACATTGTACGAATATTCCACGTCCCCATCCTTATTTTTGCTTTCATCGAAAGGAGGCACATCGGCTGACTGGCTTCCCGAAGGCTTTCACCAGCCTGCGTCATTTCACTTCCCCGATTCCAGCGAAAAATAAGGTCACTATTTGTAATTTTAGAATTTTGAATATATTTGCGCGTTGAAGTTTTAGTAGCAATTTGGTTAAGTTTTGGGGGTGGACTTGCTAGCACCACACCCCAACCCTCCCTCTTTATCCGGGCTTGGGACCGGCTAGAATACTAGTGACCTAGTAATCTAGGCGAGGTTCATGGGGAGTCCAGAAAGCAATATATTCGATCCTTTGATAATTCAGCTGCACTTATACAGCAGATATGTAGATGATACGTTCATAGTTTGTGAAAACACGTTGATTTAGAGTATCTCCTCAAAACCTTTAACGTGGCACACCCATCAACAAAATTCATCTTGGAACGTGAATCAAACATGGCATTTTCATTCCTCGATGTTCTACTCACCAGAAGACAAAACTGTACGATCCAAAAATCTATATATCGCAAGTCAACATGGACGGGACAGTTTATCGACTTCCAGATCTTCGTCACACTGATTTGAAAGCAAAACCTTGTACGTAGATTAACTTTAAGGATTAGAAGAATGTTTTCGGAAGGCACGATAGAAAGAGCATTTAATTTCTAACGTGAAACCCTAAAAGAGAATGGCTATCCACCAAGATTCATAGATAAAATCATGAAAAAACATTCTCCGCGGCCAAAAATCACAACTGTTCCTAAGAAAACTCTCTCCACAAACCTAGAATCCAAGGGTGGCATCAAGGCAGAAATTCTTAGAAACCGCCTTTCTAAGTGTCTGAAGAAGTCATTTCCAACAGCCACCCTACGTATCACATTCTTCAGCAGACATTTAATCCAGTCTAACGTGAAGGATAAGATACCGCTTTTGGCCACCCCAGTGTGTATATATCAGTTTACTTTTTCGTGTAGAGCAAAGTATATCGGTTGCACGCAAAGTCAAGTCTACAAACGTATTCAAAAACACTGTCCAGCTTCGCTAGCCAGAGGAGAAAAGAAGAATCCTAGCAGCTCCATCCTCGAATACCTTGTCAACTCTGGAGATTGAGCACTCCCATATGAATGTTTCACAGTGCTACACAGAGTCCCTCAATATCGTGCGAAAGGACTTCCAATACGCCGTCACTGACTATTCGGGATCTGAACCCGGACCTCTGCATTCAAAATTTCTACGTGCATTCACTCGACCTACCGTGGCCAGAGTAAAGTTACTACTATAATTTTGCTTTTTTTATTGTGTAAGTTTACTATTATTATTGTTATCATTATTTTATTATGATTATTATTCTCACCATTCACATTTTATTATCACTCTATTACTGTTTATTAATAACTGCGTTTTCATACCGATTTTACATAAAGACACTTTGTCGTCTTTCCACTGATTCCTATCCACTCTTCACAAAAATATTAAAATAGTCATTTTTCCACACACTCATTATATCATGTCAACTTCTGCCTGTTTTCTAACTTCCAATCAGTCACCTCTTCTAAACTACACCTTACATTACGTAATACTTTTTTTCGAGGACAACTTTTACCAGTATCTGATTAGTCTTATGTATTTTTTGTCAAATATAATTACGATGATTATACAGCTTATAAAAATGAATCGCCTAAAAGAAAATTTTCTTCGCTGTTTACGTCTTCTTCTTATGACTTAATATGAGAATATTTCGTTTAACCTAATGAATCGTCATGACTTTATCGATAAAATTCTATCCATCACATCATTTGAAAACAATGTCTTGGTATGGTATGATTATAAGCAATCAATCGTTTTCGAAGCACCATTCAGTGATTATTTTTTCACTGTGAAATATATAAAAATTAATACTATCTAATGTGTAATTATATTCTACCACAGTGTCCGAATTTCACACTTAAACTTAGACAGCAATTGCATTCGGTGTTCAGTCGAGTTGCCTACTACATTTCATTATCTCTATACCTCCGTAATAAACTCATCCGGACACCTCACACAGTACTTGGTGATAAAGTGATCAGACTGACCAGTTCATATTATATAGTTATAGGTTTGGCATTTTCCTTTCTCTTAGGTTGAACCTCTGTATAAACTACCGCTTGCTCAGAACTTAAGCTTGAAGGTCCCTAATACAAAGATCTATGAGAAACCTGTTCAAATAAGTATTTCAGTGGTCATACAGCATTAATAATACACAAACAAGGTGTTATCAAATGGATAAGTTCAATAGAAGCTTTCTCGGCTGCCATTGGATATTCCAAAACTAGAAGGATAACACGAGATAAGGAATAAAGTAGTTGTGGATCTTTTGAGTAATATTTCAAAAAATCCCTACAAATAATGAGTTTCACCTATTGAGACAGAGTTGTGTATAGATCATAAATAAAAATATCCTATAAGGTGGAATATTTGGCGACTCACTTAAACCCGAAGTACCAAAATACCTCATCCTTACAATGCATATTTTCTTCACGTTCGGTTTGTTTTTTCATCTATGAAAATATGATGTCTAAAGGTGTTTTCTACTCTTGTGGGTGCTTAAAATGCTTACACCCTGCTGATTTGCAAGTTTATGCTAAACTTGAGAAAAAACAAAGTCGTCGGTGGCAACATATCCCACCAATACATGAGATAACTGTTCCTGAGATGTTTAGTACAAATATCCACTGCCTGAGTAATGAAACAAACCACCTGCAGTCTTTATTCATTCAGTTATTTCCTGAGGTGTCTAAATCTACTCTTACACTTTTTTAATTGACTTTCAGCCAAACGTTGTTCAATTCTCGATGACAGCGAATAAGAAATCTGGTAAGGGACTGGTTTGTTCTTCAGGTCAGACAGCAGTATGTTACGCGAATTACTGTCAGTTAATATTTTGGTTGGAAGATTTCATAATGAGCTGACATCAGTTAGAGAAACATTGGAAAACCAGCTGGGAGTACCCCAACGTCAGCTGTTTTGTCTTATCTCTTTGGGACTCCTCAGAAGTACGCAATGCCAAGGTCCGAACCCAGGACCTTATGGTTACAAGGCTAGCGATATCGTGGACCATCAAGGCACTCGAACCCGATCCAATGGCCAGGCCATGAATTCTAACTTCTGCCAATCCATGATATATCACGAACACTTCGCAATGTCTTCTTCGATTAGTTACTGTCTAACGTTCAACTTTCTGTAGTCTACTGGTCATGGCTGTTCAGTACTCCCAGGTTTTCCAGTGGTTCTCTAACCGATGTCAGCTCATGAAGTAAAACTCCAAACAGCCACACAAATTCCCTACAAAACAATAGTTGAAAGTTGACAAAGAAGACAAAACTAACGTCATCTACAAGATAAGTTGCAACGACTGCGACAAACATTACATTGGTCAAAGTGGACGCCCTCTTCGTCTTCGCATTCACGAACACAAACTAGCTGTCAAAAGACACGACATACACTCCCTCATATCACTACATGCAGACAACCACGGGCACCAGTTCGACTGGGACAATGTTCAAATCTTAGACAAAGGGAACTGCAAAAATGCCAGAGAATTCCTAGAGGCCTGGTATTCAAATGAATCAGCAATCAATAGACACATAGAGATTGACAAAATATACCAATCCATACGAAGAGGTTCACACAAAAACAAAGTCAAACTTCAGGTCGAGGAAACAGTCAACACCAAAACAAGTGAACTAGAAAGTGAGAAGTCACACAAAAACAACCAATCACGTTCAAGGTTAGCAGAAGGAATGAATAACGACATTCAGACCAAAGAAGCAGCCAGCACCGAGACAAGCAAACTAGGAGGTGAAATGTCACACGAAAACAACCAATCACGTTCAGGGTTACTAGAAGAGATGACTAATAAACTCATAGAGAATTCTAAAAGCTCACTTCACATCGAAGTATGCGCTGAAGATGTTGCTCAGTAGAGCAATGAAAGCTTCGCAACCAAACCATCCAGCTCAGAGAACACAACCACACCAAAGTCATCATTATTATTAGCTTGAAGCGATACATCTGGTTTATTTCAAGCGTGGAAACAAGACACTAATTGAATCCGTCTTTTGAATGACATCAGATATTTCAATCCTCAAAAGTGGATTATGTTTCCAGTAAAATTGATACAACCCTCCACAAACCCTCAACATAACATTCCGTAGCCAAATGGTTAGTCTAACTCTTACAGCCTCTTCATACCGAGTCGGTGAAAAACAGTGTAAAGGATACTTTTGGATTTGTTGAAGGGATAAAAGATTTAAAGGTTGACAATAAATTCATGATATCATTTGACGTATCTTCTTTATTCACTTATGTGCCACTTATGGAAACAGTGGACTTTGTATGCGAAGAACTCATAAGATGAAACATCGATGTTGCCATTCCTATACCTTTTATAAAAGAGCTTCTCTTGAAATGCACAATGAATATCCACTTTTTATTTAATAAGGAACTATATAGACAAATCGACGGTGTGGCAGTGGGGTCATCACTAGGACCCATTCTAGCCGATATTTTCCTTGCGAGTCCAGAAAATGGGCCTCTGAAGGATGTCATTAATGAACTCGAATTCTATTGCCGTTACATGGATGATACTTTTTTGATTATGAAAAATGAGAAGGAAGCAAAGAACATCATGGATAAATTTAACAAGGTTCATCCTGCAATTAATTTTACTGTTGAGAAAGAAAAAGACTCTAGTATTTGATTCCTAGACACGTTTATGACCAGGAAAGAGGATGGCGCAATAAGAAGAAGTGTATATAGAAAACCCACATCAACAGGTCAGTATACTCATTTTCTCAGCTTCGTGCGCTTGAAAAAACAAACGCAGTCTGATAAAGTGCTTGGTTCACAGAGCCAGAGCAATTTGCTTAAATGAATGTCTTGATTAGGAACTTAATAATATTAAACGATTGCTAAGTGAAAATGGATATTCAGAAAAGTTTATTGATAAGAATATGAATCTTAAATCAAAGCAGCCTAAAGTATCAGCATTTCGAAAAAGGCCTTATTCTTACAGATGCAGTTCCTAGGAGACAACACCAGTGAGATACTAGTGTAACAACAGAAGACAAAGGCCAGGCAACAGAACGTTTATTACGGAAAATCAACACATATTTATAGATTTTGATGTACATTATTGTAGGTTAATGTTAGTAGAAAATACAGTCTGTCGACTGGTTGTTTCTCACAGAAAGTTAACCTTGCATCTCTTGTGGCTCTGTCAGTTCATCTATATGTTAACTGTATCCGCCTGTCCATCTTGACCTTGTTTTCACATGACTAACATTGACCTCAATTACTGTCAACCAATTTGGCTAGCGACCATCTCTCACCACACTAGCACAGCGACTTAGAAATGCGGTAAAAAGAGCATTCCCTGCTGCCGAATTACGCTGTGTCTTCAAAACCACTCTCCTTTTGCTTTCGGGAATAAAATACAAACTACCTAATTTCGCCCCTTCCATGTGTATCTACCAGTTTGACTGCTCCTGTGGAGCCAGTTACATAGGCCGTAAAATTAGGCGTGTTTCTTGTTGAATTTCCGAACATCACCCTGTGTAGTTAAACAAAGGACAAACAAAATCTATTCGCAGCGCTATTCTATCTCATCTTGTGGATACAGAACACAAGATTTATGTTAACCATGCTTTCAGGGTTATTTACAGCATACCTATGAATCTGAATTTCGCCTTAAGAGTTTGACCACTAAATATTGCTGAAGCTGTTGGGATGCATATTAACAAGCCTAATTTGTGCATCCAAAAGAAGTTAGTTCAGACATTGTTCTTACGTTGGCCATCTCGGTTTGAATGATCCTAAATTTTTGTGGAATTTTCTTAATTTTAGTTGATATTCTATTTGCTATTATATTTTTATAATTATTATAGTTTAAGCGTCTTTAGTGAACTGTAATTCCATTGTGATCTTACTTAACAAATCGATATTATTTAAAAAACACTAATATTGTTATTAACTACTAATCTAGAATATTCTATGTATATAAACATATATATATATACATATAATTGTATAGCCAGAAGAGGAATTTATCGAAAAGGATAATCTTTGCTCAATCATTTTGCGTTTTATAAATGAATGACATTCAATTTGAGGAAAAGTGCACTATCAAAATCCCACTAGCAGCTCACAAATATCTATTATAATCTCAAAATTTCTGTTTCAAACATTTATTCATAACTTCAGCCATTTTACAGTAATAAAAACAGCATTCAGTATAGGATTACATAAATCATTTGAAAACAAGTAACATATATTTTTTCACAGTACAACTTTAACATTAGAGTTATTCGCTTACTTATCAACTCTTAGGCTGACTGCCATTTCGAAATCAAATATATCATAAATTCTTTCGTTATGGATGGAATGTTACAGTGTAGTTATGAGAAAGATACAACTTTTCTGACAAACAAAATGTCGTTGACAACTTAAAAACTATGAATACAATTCATATGTAATGGGAATACTTGTATGTTTTCCGAGAAAGTGTGCCTCTGATATATATATATACTTTATTTTCTGTATAACTATCAGTTGTCAACTGCAAAACGGATAAACAGACGTTTTCTTCCTAAATTCTTTCCATTAGATAAAAATTTTAATAATAATAGTTACTTTCGATGATATTAGATAGTTGGAGGCAATCGGCAGAAAGCCTTGCTTGACCTAGGTTTCGTGCTAGTTGGCACTCAGTTTACAGTTTACAATTTATTTAGGATAGTAGGCTATATGCCTGTGTTAATCCTTTCGATTTGTTACACGCAGGAGGTCCAATCTCGCCTTGAATGAATCAACGGATGGCGCTGATACGACGTGTTCCGGTAGGGAGTTCCAATGGTTCACAATCCGATGCGAAAAACGGATCTCCAAACGCAGACGATTCGACCGTGGTTTTTGAACCTTGAGGTGATGTCCTCGCAATTGGTTGGTGCTAGAAGGAAGAAATAAATTAGATAAATTTGCTCCAAAATCATTTCTTAGGATACGGTATGCTAGTATTAGGTCACCCCTAAGTCGTCTGTATGACAGTTGAAATAAACCCAGTCGACTTAACCTCTCTTCATATGAGAGGGTTGAGAAACCTTTTATTAGCTTAGTTCCTACTCTTTGCACCCTTTCTAATAAGTCTATTTCGTATTTGAAACACGGGCTCGCTGCCTGGATCCCATATTCCAAATGAGGTCTGATATAAGTCGGATATAATATACGAAATATTTCAGCGTCAAAATTCGCAAAAGCTTTGCGTATGGCCCATAATATTTGAAAACTGAATGATAGCATCACGAATTATTCTTTCTAGTAGTTTAACAACAATACTGGTCAAACTAACAGGACGATAGTTCTGAACTAAGTTTCTAGATCCGGCTTCGAAGACCGGACTAATGATAGCATCTTTCCAGTCTCTTGGACATTTAGACTGGTCCAGAGACATATTGAAGATTACCGACAATGGCTCGGCCATGTTTTCAGCCAATGCTGTTAATATACGTGGATGGAGTTCATCAGGGCCACTGGACTTACCAGGATTGAGCCTTAGAAGCCACTTTAGGACAGTATCTTTTCCAATGCATAAGGGTACCATTTTCAAGTTACCTTCTGGAAAAGTTACAAAGCTGGTATCAATATTATCAGAGAATACTTGACTAAAGTGCTTGGACAAAGCCTCAGCCTTAGTCAAGTTATCCTCAGCCATGTTTGTCTGGTCATCTTCAAGCATAAGAGGTGGGATAGCATCACTCTTACGTGTTCTTCTCTTGATATATGAGAAGAGTCTTTTTGGGCAGCCTGGTGAACTTTTAACTAACTGGGTTTCGTAAGCTATCCTTGATTGGTGAATCAAAGTTTTACACTGGTTTCTGGTTTCACAGTATTTCAGCCGGAACTGCTGTAGCCCAGTAGAAACAAAGAGATTCCAGAACCTTTTTCTCCGTCTTAGGAGTGTTATAGCTTGTCTATTTATCCATGGTGGCCGGTTTGTTGGTCTTTTAGGAACCCTCCAGGGAATGAAATCACAGGTAACCCTCTCAAGTGTATTCTTAAATCTATCCCATTCATCTTCAATGGATGAGACAATATTGATTAACCAGTCGACAGTTGAAGCACGCTCCTTTATAGCAACTATGTCAGCATGCCAAACACTAGGTCGGGATTTGGGTTGAAAACTGACTAAATTGCCAACCCTTAAGTTAAAATCTAACACCCCATGATCACTGTTTGCTAAAGGGGGATGAATACCTAGACCATCCATGTCGTCGTTGTCATGAGTAAGCACTAAGTCCAGCAAGGAAGATCCTTGGGTAGAACCGAATCTTGTACTACCTAAGACATGTTTTGTCAGGGCATTTTCCATGGTAGTCAAGAGTAACCGGCTGTCAAACTTATTGGCGGATCCTGGAGATGTGCCAGCTACCCAGTCTATATGAGGTGCATTAAAGTCACCTAGAATAAGACAGCTACTGTGTTTACTCCATTGTTTAAGGTGATCTAAAATAAAGTCATCACACTGACAAAAGGGACTTCTATACAGAACACCAATGAGTAAAGTGCCAGTTGCAAAGCTTACTTCACAGCTAATTACCTCACTTGTCCCATTGTCATGCGCTTCAGATTTCACGGAACGAACATGTAGGGAGTTGTTGATGTACAGAGCAACCCCACCACCTCTACGACCCTTAACCCTGTCGCTGCGTAAGCAACTAAATCCGCATAGCTCAGGTGTGTCATCTAATCTAGAAACCAGCCACGTTTCAGTAATGGCCACAATACTTGGACTAAGGTCTTCCACTAATACATCTAGCTCATGAAATTTATTCCCGATGCTACGTATATTAGTGTACACTATCTTCAGGCTTCCTATGCGATCCGGCTTATCCACACAGGTCTTGGAAGCATACGTTTAAGGTTAGTCTCACCATTTTTACGTCTTGTTTCTAGCTGCGACAAAACTTCTTTTCGTTTAAGTCTGTCTTCAACAGATAAATCAGGTGTGACTGAAATTCCTGACCCGGAAAGGTTGTGTACATTAGCCAGTAGATGATTCCGTTCATCAGGAGAACCTAAGACTACTTTAAGCAATCTACGCTGATTAGAACATTCATCATCTCTTTTGCCTATTCTAATCAGCTTTTTAATCGATACTCCAGGGAAATTCGCTGGGAGCATCTTCCTTACGATACTACTCACTAATTTCAGGTCGTGATCGTGCCTTTTTACGGGATCAGATTCTTTGGACTCTTCTAAATTTCCAACAATTATGTTAGAGTCTAAGGAGAGCTTGTCGTGTTTAGCAGTGGCTACGTCTTTTTTCACCACTACTGATGCAGCCTGGCTACAGGTAACAGACGTTTGCTTACCATCAGTATTACTATGTTTCTTTCGATTGCTTAATTTCGTTACCCACTGATCATCTGCCTGCAGTTGCTTCTCAGGGCTGCTGCAGTTTTTGATGGTACAATCGAGATCAGTGTCTGCACCACCTTCATGGTGAACTTCGCTTACAGTGTTCTCTGGTGCTGAGATGCTGTTTGCAGCTTCCGTTCTGTTACCCTTTCGCTTACTAAGACGCTTCGAACGCCTAGTAGGTTTTACTTCCGGGGTAACTGGGATAGTAACCGCCGGTGTGGTAACATTCATGATGGCACTTGCTGCGTCATCTTCAGGCGGGCAGTCTGTGTCACTATTTCTCGCCACGCTATCATCAGCAAGGCGTATCTACAACCTTGAAGGACCTCATGTCCCTTCTGAGATTCGAACCCACGTCACCCAGTGCTGCAGTCAGAGATGTTACCACTTAGCTATTTGAGCTCACTATTGACCTCCTGTAGGACTGTAGTGGAAATTTTGACTAAACACTACCAACTAGTGTGATGTGTCTAGTCCTTACTTTGGTGTGAACTGAATTCTATCAGTCAGGTTTGTAATGTGGCCACTATTCTAGGCAGCTTGTCATCACGGTGCACATTGATTTGATGATATTAGATGGTTGGAGGCAATCGGCCACAGGAAGCCTTGCTTGACCTGGGTTTCGTGCTAGTTGGCATTCGTCAGCAAGGCGTATCTGCAACCTTGAAGGAACTCATGTTAGTTAGTTAGTTACTTTATTTATAATAGTTACTTTATTCTGGACAGTGTTTATATAATGTACAGAATTTTCAGTGAAGTTTATTACATAATATTTCACCTTAAACCATGATCTTCAAATGAAAGATTAATCGACAATAGATCGTGGGACACAGTTCTATCTTACCTGAATCACAAACTCTTCCATTATGTTATCTCTTCTTTTTCCCTTTCGAGAAATACACGATGACATTTTGTTCAATGCCAATTATAAAAAAGTTCAGCAGTATATTTTGTGAACCAGGGACACCATTCAGGATCCGTCAACTCATCCACTGGTATCGGTTACCGTCGTGGATAATGCTTTTTCCTGTGTTTAGTAGAAATTTGCAAATGAGCAGGTTGTAATTGTTTTAAATACTCGGCAGAGTAAAAAAATGCTATTAGAGGTCATATCTTAATAGATTTAAGCAAACTGAATAAGGGAAACTATATACAGTAGAGGGGTGGAGGTTTTCACTAGCCTAAGTTATAAATAGGGCACCAAGAGGACATGAAAAGCAGACTGGATATTCTGTCATCTGAAATCATAAAAACAGTAGATGGTGTCTTGCCTAATACACTGGCTACGAAAAAGCTGAATCACTAAACTGCACATAATTCCTCCAGTCTATTTTGTTTCAGTCAGTTAAAAAACATGACCACTAATTGGATCCTTTTTACTCTCGCGAGTATTTAAAGTGTTTATAACCAGTTGACGTGCAGGTTTCTATTAAACTTGAGAAAACGCATAATCTTGGGGAAGGGGGGAACATATCCCAGTACATCAGATAACTGTTCCTGTGCGTCGGTGGCACAGTGGTTAGGACTCTCGCCGACCATTCACATGGTCCGGGGTTCGATCCCCTGCCGGCGCACACCCGATATCTATGGTCGGCCTGAATTTGGGCTACCGATATCCATGCTGAAAATTCCATACTTGTACTGAAAATACGGTGTGGAATCAAGCTGTAAATCAAAATAAAAAATAAAGAAATAAATGTACTTGGGTCTCTAAATTAACTCCTAAACGTTTTACAGTTGCCTTTGAAGTACTTGTCGTGCATTTCTCTAAGAAGGCAAATAAGAAATATGATAATGAATTGGTTTGTGCTACAGGTCAGGCAGAATCGTGTTGCAGGACTTACTGTGAATTAATATTTTATATGAAAATCCTTTACGGAGAGGAATTGCCTTGCAATAAACTCCGCCTAAAATTCTGCTCACTGGCGACTGACCCTATTCAGGTAGTTGACCTGGAGTTCTCTTGGGACGCCGTAGGCAGTAGGGTACAGTAGGTTGAAGGTGAGAACATTTACTCATCGAAAAAGACATTGAGAAATAGTCGGGCTATGTCATGAATTGGCAGAAGTTAGAATTCATGGACTGGCCATTGGATAGTGTTCCAGTGACTTATTGGTCTACAGGCTCGCTGGCCTTGTAACCAGAAGGTCGTGGGTCCGAACATTGGCGGTTGGTGCTTACTGATGAAGAGTCCCAAACTAGGAAAAAGCAGATGGCTGTCCAGTACTATGAGATTTTCCAATGGTTCTCTAACTGATGTCAGCTGATGATAAAAATCCTCCCACCAATCAAATGAAATCCCCACAAAAACAATACTTGAAAATTCTGTACATTTTTGAAAGTCTGTACAGAATAAAGCCAGTATTATTATTAAACTATCTTCCTTCATCTAAGAAATCTGATCATTCAACGAAAAAAATTCATGTGTTTCAATACACGACTTACAAAGATATCAGCGAAATGAGCTGCAAAGACAATTAAAACCCTGGGCTAAGTGAAAATACCTACCTGTTGGTTTATAGAAAGCATTAATACGTTTTCGTTCTTCAGATTAAAAACTGTCAGAGAACTATACCAACTTGTTGGGGAAAGAAACTTTGTCCCTACTACAAAAACTTCGCTTTTTAAATTTCAGGCCTACAACATGTTTCAACTACATGCCTATAGAAGCATGAATGAGACATAAACCTGAATAACATCTAGTTTGTTACATATGTAGTCAAGGCAATAGAAGTTAATATTATCTTATGAAAATAAATATTTGCACGTACATATCCGTCAACTGGGTTAATATTCATAGTTTTTTTACATCTCAACACTTAGAAGAAAGAATTCAGGGTATATCGCTACATATACAATGTATGTGTATAGCTTTAAAATCTACTTAGAAGCTGTTACTTAACGAACGGAAATGCTGGAAATGAATTCATTTTATTCCACTGGATTTGATGTTTCACTCCCACTTAGACAGATATACATATATGTAGAAAATGAAATAAATTTCTTTCAATGAACGGATACAATTACTCTTTGAAAAGTAGAGTTGTTGTTTTGTAAATGAAGACAGGCAGTTAACCTAGGGTTCTAGTGGGAAGCCGTGACCAGTAGGGTGCAGTAGGTTGAAGGTGAGGCAGTAACTCATCGAAGAAGACATTGTGAAGTGGTCACACTATGTCATGAATTGGTAGAAGTTAGAATTCATGGACTGCCCATTGGATAAGGTCCCAGTAGCCCAATGGTCTACGAGCTCTGTGGGGAGTGCATACTGCTAAAGAGTCCCAAACTGGGCTGACGAAGCATCAGTCCATTACTCCTGGCTGGTTTTTTATATGAAGAGAGGTGATTCAATATGAAAGAAAGATATATTTTTGTCATTTTGTGTTTGGATATATATAATCAAACTAGACGTATTGTGATAATATATATTTTACATTCTCTTGAAAGACGAAATCATAAATTTGAGGAAAGAAAGAACAAACATTGGTGCAGAATTCCTTAAACTTTGACTTACATAAAAGATGATTTTTCTTGACCTTATGAGTTCTTCTCACCATATAACATTGTTAAGTATTTCATCTGATCTCTTGCACACCAAATTTCGATCTTCTCTTATCTAACTATGTAACTGTTACTAATTTTTTGTCACCAGCCTGAATACAAACTTGTCAATTAATTTTCTAGAAACTTCTCACTAGCAGGATATATGTATACATATATATTATATACTCAAATTTCAGTTACCTTGTTAGCTCTCTATCTCAAATTCATTGACTTTGAAAACGCCTTTAGTAGATAGCGTCGATCGAGAGGTGATTTGGCAACTACTTCGCTACTACGGGTTGCCACCGACAATTATACATCTCAGCCAACAGTTGTACGACAATGCTGCATGTCAAGTAATCCACAACGGGAAACTCGCGAAATCCTTCGAAGTGAAGACAGGAGTAAGACAAGCTTGCTGCCTACTATCACCAATGGTTTTCCTGATTGAGGGCGGTTGACTGGATAATGCGACAGACAGCGGCTTGCAGCTAGGAGACAGGCATAAGATGGACCCATACAAAAAACTTCAAGGATCTGGACTTCGCCGATGATATGTGTCTGATTTCCCACAAACTGGAAGATATGCAAGTGAAAAGCAACAAGCTGTCAGGAGAAGCATCCGGAGAATATAAGACTTCAGGTGAACGTATAGAAAACAGGGTTAGGTGATGAAGAATCCTGGCCAACAGCAACAGCAACAACCACAACCACAACAATAACAACAACAGACAACAATCAGCACAAATGGGAGAAATGTAAAGAAGAAACCTCCCTTACCAACCGACCTACATGGGAAGCGTCGTTTCAACTACAAGGTAGATGGAACCGATGAGGATATAGAAGCGAGGATCGAGGAAGCAAGGCAAGGTTTCATTTCTCTCAAGTCTGTGTGGAGATCAACAGCACTCAGCATGAAAATTAAGATCCGGATTTTCAACTCCAATGTGAAGTCAGTGCTACTCACTATACGGATCAGAGAATTGGCGACCCATGAAGAGCACCTCAAACAAACTACAGACCTCCATCAACAGCTGTCTTCGCTCGATACTCGAGATCAGGCGGTCAGCCAGAAAAGATCAGAAACAGGGACCTCTGGCAATGAGCGAACCAACTCAGCAGGAACCGATTGTGCAACAGGTATGCAGGAAGAAATGTAAGTGGATTGGGCATACTCTGAGAAAACAAACAACCAAGTGAGTAACATCACACGCCAGTCCATCGCTAGAATGGAACCCGAATGAGACGTGGCGATTTGGTCGTCATTGCGAGGGTGGGGTGACATGGAGGAGGTCATGTGAAGAGGATATGAAAGCGTGTGGTCAGACATAGGGCCAGGTGACAACGTTGGTGGAGAACCGAACGCAATGGAGACATGCAACTGAAGCCCCTCACTATGACACTCTCATAATGCGCTAACTTTTATTTATCAAAGACTACAGGTTGTATGCAGCTGATGACAGCCAACGAAATAAAATGGATCCATGTTATTCTGCACCACTGTTTGTTCTTTCTTTACTCAAATATCATAAATCACTATTCATTAATGACTACATACATTTGACACAGGTTTTTTATACAAAACATGTCAATTCGATAGACCCGCAGTTACTCAGTCATTCGAAACAGGTTTTCCATGCATCAAGCTATGCGCTACACTGATTGCTTGTGGACTGATAATTCTACTCAGTTGGTCTCACTGAGGTTGTTGAGGTAGGAACCGTACCTGGAAATTAAGCGCTTTAACCAGTGGGTCACATATTGGTACATAATATATGCGTGTGTGTGATAATGACTTGAACTCACTATTAAGTGTCCAAATTTGCGAATTTAATACACTTTCCCACCTGTTCGAACTCTCCATCATGATACGTATAAATGCATTCTTTTGTTCAGCATTGTATTTGGTCTCTAGTCTATCATAGTTTCCAAGCGAAATCTGAAATCTATCCCCTTTAAGTTTCTAGTTATACTATAAATAGTTAGTCTTTTAACACTGAATAATTTGTCTAATTACATTGATTTTTTTGGAATTATGTTGCTTACACTTTCTATATATAACTTGATGTAATAAAGTGATAAAGGTATGTTCAGAAATTTATAATTTGATTCTTTTTAGGATGTACGCAGTTGAGAAGAATTTATAGAATCAAATGAGCGTGTATTATTCGGCAATTATGTTCGTTCCTCATTTGTTCAAAGAAAGACTAGGACGGATAAATTTAGAACGTTTTACTTTCAAGAAGGTAATTTAGTTTCAAAAACCTATCTAATAATAATTTGCTTTATTCCAAAACAGTACTTTTGATACATAATGGAATTCTCAGCATTTTTACTACTGTATTGCGTCCAATAAGTACATTATCAATAAACAAAATTCTACATAGATTAAGGAAATCTCAGTTCATTATGACAACAACATATTGGGATGTCGGTAGTAAAGCCAAAGTTGAACAGTGTTTGAAGGTGTTAGAAAAGTAGGTGATATCATATTTACTGGCGTAAGTGGAAGAAAGAAACAAAGCAGCACATAACGGAAAAAGAGAGAAAAAAGAGAGAGAAAAGGAGAAGAAAGAAAGAAAATGTTGTACCTATAAATGATATGAGTTGGAAAGACGAGGTCCAGTTGTTCTACTGACTATTTAATGAACTAAAGGTGTCACGCTTAATGCTTTCTTTATCGAACAGAACAGATATATGAGTTTTTGTACTTGCTGGTGCGAGCATATAGTTTTTTTATAGGCTTCTGGCTTTGCCTGATGAGATGCAAGGGGAGAGTTGTGAGTGAAGAGGGTGGTGTGAGTTAAATAGAATGGATTTAGCCCATTTTTCATATGAGTCCATGTGCCTGTCGACCAGAATATTAACAAGCTGGATAAGTGGCACATTACTTACCCTGCTGACAACCTTTAACACCCTACGTAATAAGATATAGTCCTTCTTCAGTAGCCCTGGAAAAACTAAGGGGGAACAATAGAGAATAATAGGCAGATGCAAGAGTTAACGAATTGTAGGAGTAAGGGTTGGGTTATTCCAGAATGTCTTAACTTCTTGATGTATAAGGTAAGACGGAATATTTTCTTAGAAATCTTCAAGATATGAGACGACAAGGAAATATCGGCAGATAGAATGACGCCTAGATATTTGATTTCCGACTTGGTTTCTATTTCAGTGCCATCTATGTTGCACACCTCGTGAGTGCTAACCAGTTTGTTTGGTTCACATTTATGCCCAAAGGTGAAATTGACTGTTTGGCATTTAGAGGGATTTAAGGTAAGACCGTTTTCTTTGGACCACTGGCTGATTTCTGATAGAAAGCCATTGAGTTTAGAGTAGTCACTTTGACATTTGACAGGAAAAGATACAGTCAGATCGTCAGCATTTTTAACAAAATTAATGTCATTTGAAGATGGTAAGTCATGTCGAAAGAAAGAAAAGAGAAGTGGGGAGAGTACAGCACCTTGAAGGACACCAGCTTCAGTGAGCACAGTAGAAGAGGATTTACCTTTATATATAGCGTATTGCATTCTGTTTGAGAAATAGGAATGCAACCAGTTTGTGACCCAGGACTCAGTTTGTGTCATCGAGAGCTTATTTAGCAAGAGACATCTAGGTACAAAGTCAAAAGAAGAAGTGAAGTCGAGAAAAGAAGAAATCTGATAATAAGGGAGCACTACAGAGAACGGTTGATATTACATACAAGGTTTATTTGACATTTTCTTAACTGTCGATTGCAATTTTTCATCACATAATATATTAAATCACCAGTTTTCATCATTCTTATTCTTTTCACCATAGCATAAATTCCTTTTTATAAAATTTTTACAGTTAACATATTTTGTCATATTGCATGTAAAATAACACTTTTCCTTTATCAACCTTAGTTGAGACTAGGAATGCGTCATCGTTTTCTAGTCTATCTAGTTACTACTTATTACATTAGTTATTACTATTGTCCCCAAGTGTTCCGAGTAGAATATGGAGCTCCAATAACACATCTCCACTTTTTTCTATTTTCTGCTCTCCTCTTCATCTGGGTCCATGATTGCCCGTAATCTCCAATCTTCTCCTCGCACAACCTCCTCCACGTCACTCTCGGAGAGCCCACTCACCATTTCCGGTTCGAGTTCCAATCGAGGGGATGGCGCAGTATGTCATTTGGTGGTCTCCTCAACGTATGCCCAATCCACATTTACTTTCTCGTAGGTGTTTGTTGAACGATAGGTTCCTGGTTAGCTTGTTCCCATAGTTTTTTTCTTGATAATTCCTTCTGACCATTCTATCATCAATATGGAGCGAGAGAAGTCGGTAGATGTTAATAAAAGTCTGCAGTAACCTGCTCGAAAAGCGTTTTGTGATGCACCATATTTCTGACTCATATAGAACGACTGACTGACTGACTTAATAGTGATGTTGAAAATCCGAATCTTGTTCCTTATGCCGGCTGAGTGCAGAAGATTTTCAGGCCGATTCCAGATTGATGAAGGCGTATCCTGCCTTTCCGATTCTGTCCATCTGGCTTTGACATCTTCATGCGTTCTACCTGTGGTTGAAACAATGCTTTCTGCATAAGTGAAGGAAGTAACCTCTGTCAAATCTCTCTCGCTTATGGTGATCGATGCAGGTAAGACGGAATATTTTCTTATAATATTATATAATATATATAATAATATATAATATAATATATCTGACTTTAATGCTTGAACGTTTTTATGTCTATAAGGTAAGTGGCACGAATGCACGTCGATTGAGTCAGTAGTATGAGTGTACATATTGAAAAAGGGAAATAAACGTTGGGATAAATTCAGTTTGTTGTATTTTTCTGAAAGGAAGTGTTCTGTAAACCAATCGCTTCATACATTACTAGTATATATATATATATATATATAATTTGTCCCTTAAGTAACTATTGGAACATGGAGAGTCAGCTGCACATTGCAGTTTCATCCTGCTCTCTGAAATCTCCCCTAGTTTGCTCCACGGCTGTTCACAAGCTATCATTCCTATCTAACACGATCTCCTTCACGTCACCCTCGGAACCACGCTCAACCTGTCATCTCTAATTCAAGTCGAACTCAAAGTTGATGTCAGTTAACTGTCTTCTTAGTGCATGACCCGTCCATCTGCAATTTCCACCATATTTTTGTTAGGTAATGGGTTCTTGGATGTTTCTTTGTTCCCAGAGCTCATTGTTTCTTTTTCTTTCCTACCGGCTATTTGACCTTCACCATAATATGATTGGAAACTAGGTGGTAACTAGAGTCATGCGTTCAGTTCTTTGTCTGGAGCAGTTTAAAACGTGGTTACCGAGTCGGGTGGCTTGTTACCGGTGCGTGCTCTGAAATGAAAAAACGTAATGAAGAATAAGATGTGTGACACTGGTTACTGCATATTGTCCAGTTAAATTATCCAATACGGTCCCACAGGAGGTCAGTCACGAGTACGAATAATTCAGTGGTAGTGTCTCTGACTGCAGCACTGGGTGACGTGGGCCCTGATCTCAGGAGAGATATAAGTTTCTTCAAAGTTGCAGGTACGCGTTGTCGACAAGTGGCAACTAGCGAGAGAACTATGTCCAAGGCTTCCAACTGTCTAATAACAAAGAGATCTTCAGTATCGAAGACAAAGACACCTACATGTATATTTATATAATTTGCGATTTATAGATGTCACTAAATAAATAACAAAACGATTTGTGTATATTTTGTAGGATAGTTATTTTTCTAAGTCTAGTCACCATAGATCTTTAGAATAATCATTTCCAGGAATAATTAGTGCCTGCAAAATATGTATATATATATATGATTTAAGGACACATTACTAACGTATTCAGTGGATACCGGGAATACGTTGGACTGATAACAAGATCCTAGAAGATCTGAACTTTGCAGACAATTCGTGTCTAGTGTCACACAATTTCAAAGATCTACAGGCAAAACCAAGAATCTGGCGGAAAAAACAGAGGTGAAATCGGTATTTCAAGTGAATACAGATGAGACTGAGGTGATGAAGATAACCAGCAACAACAAGGATAAGTCACTATCACCGAAATAAATTTTTAAAAAATGTTACTTCCTTCACTTATCTAGACAGCATCATTTCAACTACAGCCGGAACAGATAAGGATCTGAAAGTCAAGGCAGACCTTTATCATTCTGGAACCAGTTCGAAAATCTGTAGGACTCAGAATAAACAACAAAGTCCGGATTTTCAACACCAGTGTCAAATCACTTCTTCGATATACGTCATGAACATGGCATGTTAAGAAAAACATTTTCAACAGGTTATTGCTCAATACTGCGAGGAAGGATTAGCAAAATAATCCTCTGAGGACGAACCGATCAACAGCCTATTGCTCAACAAATATGTTGAAGACAATAGAGATGGAGCAAACACACTCTGTGGACACCACTGACTGACATCACGTGCCAGGCCTTCGAGTGGAAGGGGAATGGGAAACCACGAGTTAGCCTCTTTCCGAGGATGACACGGAGGCGATCATATGAGGAGGGACTGAAGCTTATGGACAATCATGGGATCAGCTAAAGAGGATTTCAAAGGGTAGGATAAAATGGAGATGTGCTGTTGAAGACCTATGTTCTACTCGGAACCCAAGGTATTAGTAATGTATATATATTTATATATATCCTGTTTAAGTTTAGGATACAACTGGAAAGACGACTTTCAATAAACAACACTCACCCATGTAGGTCATACTTATTCATGCTTCGACAAAATTAAATAATTCAACATAAAAAGCTTGAGAAAAATCAATATAGTTTAAAACAATGAGAAATAAATATTATCGTAAATTCATTATCTTCATAGATTAGATCTAACTTTTGTCATATTGACATTCTTTGTTGTTGTTAATTATGTGTCCAACCAAGTCTTGTTATGTTATTTTTTTCCATTAGTAATGTCCTCCTGATAAGAAAACAGAGAACAACAACTGATTGTTAGATAAGAACTAATTTGTGAAAAGATAGAAATCTGTGAGGAGAGCAGAAAAATGTCAGTAAGGATGGGGATAAATTGACGAATACATTTGTTTGTTTGTTTGTTTTCTAATTAAAGATTTATATAATTGCAAAAATTAATAAATAATAAATAAATAAATAAATGACAGAAATACACATCAGAATTTCATTATCTAAGTTTTGTTGTTTAAATTGTTAATTTTTTAGCGGTTCATTTGAAAAACAACACACTTCACTTGTACTTTATATTGATTGGTCGCCAAGGTGTATTCAATATCATGTTTTCAGTTCTTCTCAAGTTAATGCTGACTGAATTCTGTCATCAAGTTCGATCCTCAACTTCGAAAGACACCAGTCCTTTCTTGACTTTTCAAAACCATCGTCACCCAGTGTTGTATTCAGAAATACCAATAATAAGCTATTCAAGTATCCTTGAATCTTAGATCAGGCATCAGTTTCTACATGGTTTCAGGTATGCCTTGTCCATAAGTACCAATAAGCATGAAATATAGATTTAAGACTTCTTGTCGGTCTCCACAAACCAACTAACATTTATTTTTAAAGGTCGACAATGACAGGCCATCTTTCTCACCAGTATAAGTGCCATCTCAGCAGAATCTGCTATCCAATCATTTAGTGTACCAATTATAATCAAACTGAACTCCTTTTCCGTTTCCGCATCTACGAAAATGGGTTCATGTAGACAGTGTTCACAATCAACAGAAATTAGCAAAAGTATAATATGACTTATATCTCCCTTCTTCAAACTACCAAAGATAGGAGACTTAAGTCAATGCAAGAACTGGCGTGGAATTATGCTCCTGTCCATCCCAAGCAAAATACTAAGCCGCATCATCCTGAAGAGAATCAAACATGCCCTGGATGAAAAACTTCGACCGGAACAGGCTGGATTCAGGAGAAACAAGTCACGTATTGATCAGATCGCCACATTACGGATCATCATTGAACAAAGCTTGGAATGGCAGTCACCTCTCTATCTCAACTTCATCGCCTTTGAAAAGGCATTTGATAGCGTCAATCGAGAGGTGCTTTGGCAACCAATTCGCTACTACCGGGTGCCACCGACAATTATACATCTCATCCAACAGTTGTACGACAATGCTGCATGCCAAGTAATCCACAACGGGAAACGCACGGAATCCTTCGAAATGAGAACAGGAGTAAGACAAGGCTGCCTACTATCACCAACGATTTTCTTGATTGCAGTAGACTGGATAATGCGACAAACAGTGGGCAATGAGGAAACAGGCATAGAATGGACTCACACAAAAACTTGGAGGATCTGGACTTCGCCGATGATATATGTCTGATTTCCCACAAACTGGAAGATATGCAAGCGAAGAGCAACAAGTTAGCAGAAGAAGCATCAAAGATAGGACTTCAGGTGAACATAGATAAAACAGAGGTGATGAAATTTCCTGAACAACACCACCAACAGCAACAACAACAACAGACAACAATCAGCATAAATGGGAGGAATCTGAAAGAAACAACCTCCTTCACCTACCTGCCTACCTGGGAAGCATCGTTTCAACTACAGGCGGAACTGGTGAGGATATCAAAGCAAGAATCGGAAAAGCAAGACAAGCTTTCACTACTCTCAAGTCTGTGTGGAGGTCAACAACACTCAGCATCAAAAATAAGATCCGAATTTTCAACCCCAATGTGAAGTCAGTGCTATTTACTATACGGATCAGAGACTTGGCTTGTCATAAAGAGCACCTCAAACAAACTACAGACCTTCATTAACAGTTGTCATCGCTCAATACTCAAGATAAGATGGCCAGAAAAGATCAGCAACAGAGATCTCTGGGAACGAACCAACACAGCAGGAACCGATTGTGAAACAAACAGGCGGGAAGAAATGGAGATGGATTGGCTGGCCGTACTCTGAGGAAACCGTCAAGTGACATAACTAGACAAGCCCTTGAATGGAACCCGAATGTGAAGCGGCGAGTTGGTCGTCAGTGCAAGGGTGACTTGGAGGAGGCCATGTGAAGAGGAGATGAAAACGTGTGGGCAGACATGGAGCCATGTGAAGACTCTAGTAGAGAACTGAACGTAATGGAGACGCACGGCTGAAACCCTATGTTCCTCTAGGAATTAAAGGATACAATAACAATAATAATAATAATAATACAGCAATCAAACCAATGAATTCAGAAAATATCTGATATTAACAAAAAATGATACCTCGGCATGATGTTATTGATAAAGAACCAGATATCTACACTATAATACTGTGTAACCATAAGGAACGATTGCATTTATCCTATAGAACGGTGACAGAGGGATATTTTTCTTCTCTCTTCTCGTCTCCTATTAAATTTTAGTAGCTGTAAATGACTAAATGGAATTTCCTGGCTGGAGAGAACATAAATTGTGACACTGAGGAGAGTTTGTTGACTAGGTCAACAATTTATTCCCAATTCCAATGATCTCATCATTCTTTAGCTGTACAATTGTGTTTTCACACAACTTTTCCCTACAAAAGACGACAATAACGAAAAATATGATTGCCATAATCATAGTTGCTTATATTAATCAATAGACAAAGGAAGTTGAATAAATTTATTACAGTTACTCTATGACATAAGTTAATTGATGAATGAGTTGTAGTCAAGATGTACGTAGAGACAAAGGGAAAATGTGATATTAAGTGATATTCTGAAAGAATAGAAAGTTAGAAAGAGTTAATCAATACAAAATGGTTAAAAACCGTAGGGTCATTACCATGACAGTAGGAGTGGTTGAGGAATTCTCCTTTCCATAGAGAGCTCTGACTTCTCTGAAAGGATGGCTAAATGAGGCGAAGATATGTTGTCTCTGAGTGGTTTCTATTCACATCGTAGAAGGGATTCGTGTAGACAAAGTGGCCAGCGTCAAGAAGGTGTTCTGGTATTGCTCTTCTCATGCAACCTCTTCTACTTTCCAGCGATCATCCAAGGAAGTGTTCTTTGAGCCTTTAATAAATAGGGTACCAAGATACCTTACTCCACAGGAGTAGGTGAACTGATATATATGCACCTAGAACTAGACATATACCAGATATTGTCTTCAGTGCTTCAGCTGACGTCAGAAGAACCATACTCTTCACGTTGTAGTAAAGAATATTCTTCTCAAAGATGTTAAAATTTTTCTCTTGAAGACATCAAAGGTTAATGTCTCCTTTAAACTCATGGTTCCTACAAATTTTCTTTTTTGGCATGAACGATATCTCATGTCTCTCGAATTTCAGTTTGATGTTCTTGGTCAGTACCAACGTCAAGTGAAGATTTCTTTACTTGGCTGTCAGAGGTGCAGACATGGAAGGCATTGGCGGTGCGTATAATTAAATGTCCTTTTGCATTCAGTGGGTAACCAGACATAGAAAGTTATCATTTCGTCGTTCCGTGTAGGCTTCCTATGGAGAGACCTTCTTAAGGTTCCGTCGGCTCACCTCATTATTTAAACATCAAGAAAGGAAATTTTTGAGTTGCACTACATTTCAAGAGCGCATTTTATTGTTGGATGGCAAATACTAAGCACCTGTAACGACAGATTAGCGTCATATTTGTTATCAGTGATGATAATAATAATAATACTGTCACCCACATGGCTTGTATACACTTGAAAATTATCAATGGCTGACTGTTATTAAAGCTTGCACAAAATGTTACACTATCAATGGATCTAGCAGTGCATCCACTGTGATCTCACTCTTTCATCTGCAGACGATACCATTGAATTTGATTTGTGCACTAAGGGTAAATCTTGGTAGCCGTTCCTTCAAATACACTGTTGATATTCCGATGTTTAACTGGTTTTCATCTATGTCTGCACATTAAACAGACAGCTTCCTTAAGTGGAACGCTGGTGAAGAATGATTTAATATTGACGGATTGCATATTTCGTTATAGACATTCATATCTTGTCTGGAATCGACGAACTGAAGCGCTTTGTGGAGCATATGCATGCGAGTCTATTTACTGGGGGGGTTCTAGCTGGTCATTTACAGCTCAGTGATAAGGAAAACCTGAAATCTCTGAAAATGGATGGAATGGGAGACGAACTATGTATATCTCTCCAAGCCACATTAACTTTGTATTACTGAGCCTGTTTGTAAAATGTTACCATAAATATTGTGGCTAATTAATTAATCAATCAGTATTCATTTTTTTCGAAAACTCCGTAAGCTTTTATTAAGTTTTTTATCTTGTTTTTTTGCTTTGGGTACTTCAGAAAATTTATTTTTTATTCTGCAACCGTCTTCACTGTTTTCTATTTGTAATCTTTCCGATCCACGAGAAATATTCCAGTACCCTTGTTAGAACGGGTTATTAGAAAATCTTTGTTATATCTCATCTACTTCAATTCTCACCGATGCTGTCTTCGTAAAGGACTGTGGACATTTTTGATGCTGAGATATTGATTACAACAATCGAGGATGTCTGATTTGAATCTCTGTAATTCGTTGTCACAGACTGTGTTTAGACCGTTCGTATGACTAAGTAAACTTCCAGTTTGCGCGTCGATATGAAGTTTGTTAATACTGAGCTTTATTTTTCGAGTTTGACTATGGATTGATATCAGTTAGAGGACCATTGGAAACTAGGAAATACTGGACAGCTTTTTCATCCTAGTTTGGGAATTATCGGCAGCACGCACCCATTGGGTTTCGAACCCAGTGACTTGCCATGTGACAGAGTTTCCTGGAGTTCCAGTGAGAAGTCATGACTATCCAGTGGTGGTGTGAGGATGGATTTCTCACCTATGACATTGGTTGGTAGTGGCGCTAAATCACGAATTGGTAGAAGTTATAATTCATGGACTGGCCATTGAATCGGGTCCCAGTGTCTGAATGATATACGAACTTGACTTGTGACCAGAGGGTCCTGAATTCCAACCCTCTCAGTGAGTATATACTGCTGATGATTCCCAAACTAGGGTGAAACAGCTGTCCAGTACTCCCTGGTTTTCAATGGTTCTGTTACCGACATCAATCAGTGGTCAAACTCAAAAATCGAATCAAATCCTTACAAATCAACTTGTGAAAATTGAGCTTTTTATCCCCTAACTTTGAACTCATGAAAAAGTCTTCCACGTACAAATACTGAAGAGCAGCTGAGCACAAATTAAGTGTGACCATCGGGAAAGTTACTATGGTATTTGATAGATTTGAGACTCTTAGTGAACTCGGACATGGTAGACTGAGACTGTTTGTCGGTAACTATCCTGACGTATTCTGTGAGTCTCTGACATTTAATGAGAAACAATCCGAATATGGCTGGAAATCCCTGGGAAGGATTCTGCTGAATTTCTGGAAAGTGTGATTGAATAGTGTCAGCAAAGTTCATCGCATGACGCTTAAGTTAATTCGTAATAGGATAAATATGATTGAGTGGTAACGTTTTGTGAAATGATTTCGGATACTCGTGATCACTGACATAATCATTGAAAAAAGCAATTTTCGCGTTCACTGCAGTAACTTTGATAAAAGGCCGCAGAAAATCATTCGGTTCCTTGACTTTTGAGGGGCAATTGCAGCTAATTAACTCATGGGAAAATCGTTATCCAGGCAAGAATGAAATACACAACAAGTAGTCTGGCGTAAAGGCTCTTTTCAAAGAATTCACTGTAAGTATTATCAACTTTAATTATAACAATTTATTGCCTTAGTTACCATACTCTTTTGTGAAAGAAAAACCTTTCAGAAATACAACTGTCCTATTAAAGAAAAAGAATTCGCCGAAAAGCGCTTCTCCACCAAACTATTTGTTCGTTTTTGTTTTCATTAATCCCTCGATAGATAGAGATTACTCATCATTTCAAATGTGAACTGTAGAAAGATTTCACTTTTTTTTAAATGCGATGCAGGAAAAGTAATCTGGGAATTTAGTCCTGTACAAAAAAAGTAATTTATTAAAATATCTAATCGAATTTGCATATTTCAACAGCCTATTTATTATTGTCAATGTGTAAGTAAAGCAAACCACATTAACATTGGGATAAAGGGATTACACCTAATTCCAGCAATGCGTGAACGCTAGCGAAATGTACTAAAGACAATAAATTCTATGCGAAATGTTAATTAAAGGCTTCAATGTGAAGAAG
This sequence comes from Trichobilharzia szidati, assembly GCA_944472155.2. NCBI lineage: Eukaryota > Metazoa > Platyhelminthes > Trematoda > Strigeidida > Schistosomatidae > Trichobilharzia > Trichobilharzia szidati. The sequence goes on from OX235272.1 coordinate 75,667,274, forward strand.
AGCATAAAGTCACAAAATGATACCGTGTTTAGAGTAAAAACAAACAAATTAAGTTAATCGAAGTTTTCATTTGTCTAATTTGCATACTTAATAAGCCTCAATGTAAAAAGAAATATACTTTATCTATACATATGTGTATGAATATTTTGCAAGTATTTTAAAAGCAACTACTGGAAGTGAATAATTATAAAGTTTCAGTAAAGATTCCGTTATAAAGCGACATCCGTACGAGAATCTTCAAGAGTTAGTTTGTAGGGATTCGATTAGTGGTGAGTGTGATCACAAACCGATGTCAATTAGAGATTCATTGAAAACAAGGGAGTACTGGACAGCTGTTTCGCCCCACTTTGTGACTCTTCACGGGATACACCCAGCTGGTTTAGAATCCAGGACCTTTGGATCGCAAGGCAAGCTCGTAGACCATTCAGCCGCTGGAACCAGATTCAGTGTCTCATAAATCTCAGCGACCATCATTGAATTAGTGGAGGTTTGAACTCATGGGCTATTGGATCAGGTCTCAGTGGCTGAAAAGTCTACAAGCTTTCTTTGTAACTACAGGGTCCTGTGTTCGAACGCTATCGGTTTTGTAATACTGAAGAGTAACTAAGTCAGGCGAAATAGCTATCCAGTACGCCGTGCTGGTTTTCAGTGTTTCGCTAACTGAAATCAATCTGTGATCAAGCTTGAAGTTAGAGGATCTTTGGAAATTAAAGAGCATTGGACAGATAATTTATTGTATTTTAGCAATCTGCGGCAATAGGATACCATGAATCTACAGAGATCAAGCCGAGAACCCACAGGTTGTAAGTGGAATTTGTTAATCATTCAGCCACTTGTTTGGTGACCAAATGATAGGTCTGTGAGTTCTTGGCTTACTGTCTCTGCTAGGACTTACCAGAACTTTCGAGTGTCCATCCTGAAGCCAGTCATTTATGAAAATGAGACTTATATTTAGTCTTGTAGTCTGAAGGTCTGGGATTCAATTTCAGGTAAGGTAAAGAGCAAGCACTACTGAACTACTCCAAAATGGAGATATACGCCTGTCCATAACTGCTTGGTTTTCAGTGATTTTCTAACAAATTTTGCAGCTTGTCATTTGGTACAAATTGTGCACTTCTAAAAGCATCTAAAAACAATGTCCAACATGATTATCAAGAGAACGTTGATTTCCAGAAACTACAATAATTCATATGCATCTGATGAATTCAGGTCACTCAACTGTACTAGAGTCCTCTTTTAAAACTGTCTACGACGTAAGATGGTATCACACAAGAATTTTTTCACCTCTGAAACTTATGCTTGGTGAAAGTTGTAGAACTCAGTTAGCTTAAGCCTGAAATTTGAGTACGGAAACTGTTTGTTTAATCTCTCCCTACTGTGATGTTAAACGCCTTCTCACTTAATGCATTCTACCATCCATCGCTCATAAAAGTTTAATTTTGTGAATTTTATTACATAGTTTTTTGTCTTCAACACTCTTTTCATTAGGTTGAATTTTATACCCTATTATTAAGTATGATGTGTTTTTTCCGAACTTCAGAAACTTCTTCCCGTTATTCAATAACAGACCGCTGTACATTTGAGCGGTGCTGTTTGGCATGCGATTCGCCCCTGTAAAATGTAAGATGCTGCTACAGGACTGGACTACGTCAACTCCTAGCTTAGTGATAGGGAGTGAAGTGATAGAACATGTTGACCACTTCAACTATTTGGGAAGTTGTATCAGCACCAACGGACTGATTGGTGACGAAATCTCAGCACGGATCCAAAAAGCTCGGGCTGCTTTCGCTAACTTACACCGTCTCTGGCGTAGGCGTGACATCCGGCTATCAACCAAGGGACGTGTGTACTGCTCAGCAGTTCGCTCCGTCCTTCTCTATGGCTCTGAAACATGGCCAATGCGAGTTGAAGACATGAAAAGGTTGACTGTTTCTGATCATAGATGTCTACGATCTCTTTCTCACGTTAGGTGGTATAATAAGGTAAGTAATGTTGACGTTAGGCGTAGAGTGTTGGGCAAAGAGGGAAAATCAATCGAAGAGGCTATAAAGTTATATAGATTGAGATGGCTAGGTCACGTGCTGAGCATGCCTAACCATCGCCTCCCCCAACAAACGGGCATTACTAGCTGATATAGGTGCAGGTTGGAAAAGAGTAAGTGGTGGCCAAACAAAAACATGGCCTCATCAATCCATGAAATCCTTGACAGTTAAACTGAGTCAGGTAGGGAGATGCAGACTTCCGGGTTGGGGCCCTCGGGACTCTAAGAATCAATGGCTGGAGACAATAGGTGACATGGCTCAAAATCGTTGTCAATGGCTGCAGATGTATTCAGTCTCTGTAATCTTTCATATTCCTTTCTGCCATTACTCATTCTGTTTCACTCTTATACTTGTCAAAACTCTATTGATTCTCTTCACTCATTTTCTTGTCTACCTTTGTGTGCTATTTGGAACGTGGCAACTCGAACTGCTGCACTTCGGTGCCAAGTTCTATGCTGAATCCAGACAAAGACAGACAGAGCGGTGCTGGATAGCTCAGTGACTACAGAATTTTGTTTTTATGGCTGAGGACTCCACAGTTGACTCTACTGTTGCACAGAAAACATTTTTCTCCTCGAAATTTTCCTATCTTCATTACCCAATAGTCATTTTCTGTCTTTCCACTTATTATTTATGTATACACATATATGTGTATTTATATATTTGTAGGATCATTAGAGACTTTTTCATGCAGACTGTTGGTTTAAGTTCAAACCGCTCACTATTTTAGATATATTTTAAAAATTATATTTGTAAGATCTCAGCGAAATTGAAATAATCAATTCCAGCGTTTCGTTAGGCAAACTGGTCCGAACTTCTTCAGGGAAATTAATCGAAATTAAGATAACACAGGTTTATATATAAAAAGGACATCTCTTGTTTTTAAAAACCTTGTCCACTCATATAAGTCATGAAATAGGCACCAAAATATAATAAACAAACTTGCATGAACTGTGATCGAAATTTGACCTCAGACTCTAAACGGTGTGTACATTTACATCAGAATTTTTAGTGATAACGTATCTATTTTTATTTAGTAATCAGGACCTACTATGCATCAGCTAGCATCACAACTTCACGTCTGTTCAAACTTTTGAATTCACTCATATTTGTAGGTCTTCTTTCGTCAGTCTTCTTTTATACCAACCAAAACCTTTCTGTGAAACCTTAGCCCCATGAAAGTCGATCTTGTGTGGCATTTCTATCGAATGGAGTGCAATCGCTGATCTGTTTTCTAGCTTCTTTAAGTCTGCAGAGGTCTTTGGAACTACCTTTAAACATTGTTTATGCTCTTTCACTCTTATATTTACCTGTCTGGAAGTTTCTCCTACACATACAGCGTCACAGTCCCCACAGTTGATCTGGTACACACAGTTCTGTTGGTTGTCTTCTTCTGTTTTATCCTTATCCTTCACCAGTGATGAGCGTAAGGTGTCCGTTGCACGAAAATACACTCTAACGTTATGACTGTGAAAGATTCGCTTTATCTCATCCGATGTTTCTTTGCATTAAGGAATCACCACTGTAGCAACCTAATTCTTAGCAACAGGTTTCGATCCATCCTTATCTTCACATTTTAAATATCTTTTTATGAAGGCTTTGGGATAATCGTTAGATTTTAGAGTGGACTGAACCAATTTTAGTTCCTTGATAATCTCTTCCTCCTCAGTAACTAGACGTTTGGCTCTGTTAATCATATTCTTGGCCACAGTTACTTTAGTGGTAAAGGGATGCACATAAAAACAGACTAGGTATCTGTCCGAGTTTGTCGTCTTTCTGAAAATGTTTATTTTAAGTTGACTACCTGTTGTCTTTACACTAAACAGTCCAGGAAGGCCAAATCATTCTCGTCGGATTTAACCTCTTAAGAAAATTTAATGGTTTCTGACATATTGTTCATTAAATGAAACAGTTCATTCCACATGGTGCGTCTGATTATGACGAAAGTATCATCCACGTAACTTAACCATATTCTTGGAGAACTGAAGAATCTCATAAGTGTATTTGTTTCTGATGAGTGCATAAACAGATTGGCGACTAGCGGAGACAATGGTGATCCCATAGCAATGCCTTCTGTTGACTATTTTGTAGACAACCCAGTGATTATTCAGTTTGCTTATATATATTTTTTCGTTTGTTCTCAGTACTTTTATGATATCATAGGTGATCTGATGCTGACTAGTGACCGACCACAGGACACAGTTACCTAAGATTCTAGTGAGAACTCATGACCACTAGGGGCCACCAGGTCAGTTATGAGAAAAAATACTCGTCGATAACACTGGCTCACAGTGATACTAAAAATCACAAATAAACAAAAGTTAAAATTCATGGGCGATTGGAATGTGTCCCATTGGCTGAACAGTAAACGTGCTAGCCACATAATCCGAAAGTATTCGATTCTGTCACTGGTGGAGTCATGGATGCGTACAGTGGAAGAGTTCCGTACTAGGACGAAACAACTCTCCGATACTTCTTGGTTTTCAGTGGTTATCTGACTGATAACAATCCGTGATGAAACTTGAAATCTGTCAAATCCCTACAATTTAAAAAAATTAAAAAGTATTTTAAAATGGCAATATTTCAAAAATTCTAATCCGCAGGGCGGTTTTCTTCTTCATTCGTTTTAGCGGTTATTGTTATTTAAAATTATGAAACTTTTAAAGTTTATGAACATAAATTTTAATTTTCATGTGTCTCATCTATTATCTAATCTGCATTATCTCTATTCACAGATAAACTTTAAGCTTTATTTTCATTATTTCTAAATAAAGACTAATTGTTTACCGGGGTGTAACTTAATTTCATGCACGTAGTCCTGGTTGAATTATATGAGTCAGACTCGCAATGTGGTCACCAGTGTCAGGAGATTGGTCATTGCAATACAATTGGGAATGATTTTAGATCTACAATTTCCTACTGACTGCTGCACATGTGTGTACAAATAGCGTGTGTTTGATTATTACTACTATTCCCCTTCTCGATAACACAGACTGTTGTATTGTTTGTTGGCTATTCTAAATTCCAACAGCAACAACAACTGACAACAATCACCATAAATGGGAGAAATTTGAGAGAAGCAGCCTCCTACTCCTACCCACCTAGCTACCTACCTATCTAGGAAGAATCGTTTCAACTACGGGCAGGCGGAACTGACGAGGATATCAAAGCTAGAATCGGGAAAGCAAGACAAGCTTTCATTACTCTCAATTTTATGTGGAGGTCAGCAGCACTCAGCATGAAAAATAAGATCTGGGTTTTCAACTCCAATGTGAAGTCAGTGCTATTTACTATACGGATCAGAGACTTGGCCAGCGTGTCACAAAGGGCACTTCGAACAAACTACAGACCTTCATCAACAGCTGTCTTCACTCGATACTCAAGATCAGATGGCCGGCCAGTAAAGAGCAGCAGCAGAGATCTCTGGGTGTGAACCAACTCAGCAAGAACCCATTGTGCAACACATATGTAGGAAGAAATGTAAGTGGATTGGCCAAACTCTGAGAAAACAAACCACCAAGTGAGTGACATCACACGCCAGTCCATCGCTCGAATGGAACCCAAATGAGAAGCGGTGAGTTGGTCGTCACCGCGATGGTGACATGGAGTGGAGGAGGTCACATGAAGAGGAGATGAAAACATGCGGGCAGACGTGGAGCCAGGTGAAAAGTCTGACAGAGAACCAAGCGCAGTGGAGACGTGCGGCTGAAGCCCTATGTTCCTCTAGGAACTAAAGGAGACAATTATAAATAATAATTCTAAATTCCCCTAAATCATATTGATGAATGGCAAATTACACATTTCCAGGAGGTGTAATTTCATCACAGTTCCAATCAGAAAGCTAGATCCTCCAGATCACTAACATTTTGATCAATCAAGAAATCAGGCTCAGTGGTTCCAAAGCTGATGAGTTTACTCCGTAAGTACGAAATGATAGCCTGGTGTTTTCATAAACTCGGCCGCGTCAATAAGCACTATCGACTGATGTAAGCGGCACCCAACTACTTAAAGCAACCACTCAGTAGTATATAGCACTGTCCTACATTGTAAATTTAATAAATAGTTAATTAATTTTCTGTTAAAACTAAGCTTTTTGTCTCTTGAAAACAGTCCAAAGCAGACTTTACTCTTCGTTCGATAGGTAAAAACTACGTAATTGCTAGCCGAGTAGGGGTTAGAAGTCATGCTGAAGTTTAATTTTGTTTTCATAGTGAAATGTAGTTTTTTCTGATAACTAAAAAACGCGATTTCACTTTTTTTTCAAATTAAAAATAATTTATGTTTGTCTGGTAAATGATTGATGTAAAAATACCGAAACCAAAATTTGGTTTTATACGTGTAAGAATTTATTAAATTTTTACATTTCCTTGGAAGCTAACTTCCAAGCAGACATGTAATTAGAGGTGAAGAATCATTTCGCACAAATCTCTCAGCTGGTGAAATGATTAATTAGTTAGTTATTTCGAATTTTAATTAACCAGTCAAAATTATTATGTTTGATATGATGCGAAAGGTATTCTATAGTATGTTAATTACTGTTTATGTCTTTATCTTTGGTAGTTTTACCTTGTCATTCTACCAAAGAAAGGCGACTTAAGTCATCTGCAAGAACTGGCATGGAATCATGCTACAGTTCACGTCACGTAAAACGTTATGTTACGTCATCCTGGGGTGACTAAAAGATGTTCTAAATGTTTATCGCCATCCCAAACAAACAAATCATGTGCTGATGACGTTGCAACTCTATGCTCCATCATCGAGGAGGGAGTAAAATGGCAGTCAACCCCCCCAACTCATCTTCATTGGCTGCCAAAAGCCCTTCGACAGAGTTGAGACTGTGGAGTAATTTGGAAACTACTTCATCACTACAGAAAGCAGTACCACAGATCTTTGTCGACCTTATTCAACAGCTGGTTATATGTCAGTAGCACGTTTCAGGCGACTCAGGAAACGGAATATCCAGGGATGCGTGGGAAGTGAATACAGGTTTTAAACAAGGCAGCATATTATCACCCATGGTATTTTTAATTGTGGTAGACTGGATTATGTGCCAGACTGTAGGGAGCCAGAAGACAGTAATACCTTGGACCGATAAAAAGACTCTAAAAGATCTGATATTTGCAGATGATTTATATCCAGTGTCACGCAATCTCGAAGATCTAAAGGCGAAAACCAAAATGTTGGCTAAAGAGTCAGGCGGCAAAGATAGAACTTCAAGGGGATATAGACAAGATGGGAGTGCTGAAGATAACCGCACACCAACGACAAGAAGCACAAATCATCAACAACTAGAGAAAGCTAAAGGACATCAACTGTAGCAATGTTCCAAGCAGAATAGTTACAACTACAGGTGGCACGCATGAATTTGTCAAGGCTAGGATCATAAAGGCTAGACGGCCATTCATTAATCTGAATTCAGTGTGCCAACTTACTGCATCTAGTTTAAAGAGCAAGATTTGCATTTCCAACACTAACCAGTCGAGTCACTGATGCTATACGGTTCATAGACCTGGCGCGTTACAAAAAGTACTTCCAACAGTCTTCAGACTTTTATCAACAGCTGTCTTCACTTCATACTGAAGATCAGACAGCCAACAAGAAAGGATTATCAACAAGAAACTCCGGAGGTGGTTTCAGATAGACTCTAAGAAGATTGTTGGGTGCTATCACCCATGAGATGATCGAATGGAACCTAAATGGACAACGGGGACTTGAGAGTCTGAGGGTGACATGGAGGTGATCATATGATGAGGAGATGAGAGCTTACGAACAGTTGTGGAGTCAAGTAAAGACAGCTGCACTAAACAAGATGATGGAGATGGAAATGTCCTGTTTTTTTCCACTCCTGTGTTCCACTTGGAGCCCAAGAGAATAATAACATTATTATAATATTAATTAAAGCAAGTCGGTTATTCCAAACATCTTACGCTTATTCAAATTGTCGACGGCAACGATGAGTCTTCAACACTGATAGGACTGGGTTTGAATGTCCAACCTTATGACCACAAAAGACGGGCAAATTCAATGCTTTCAGAGTGTCCGGTTATTTCATATATGATTTTTATAGACAGCAAATGTTGCACTGTAATTTTTGATTGCGTTCACTTAATCAGCATGTTACCAGATACTTGCCAGAAGATTTTTAAATACAATATTGGTTTAAAATGTTTCCGCAGTAACTATTTGAAACACCGATTGCTTCCGATCACAGTACAGTATTAATTATATTTCATCACAAACCCATATCAAATACAGAAGCATTGAAAGCCAACCATCACTGAACTCGTGCTTCATCCAAGCTCATAAATGTCCCTCAACTAAGCACCCGTAACGTCACAAGAAATCCAGCCCTTGAACTTAAAGTTGCGAGGCGAGCCTGCTTACCATCCAGCCAATATAATGGAATCCAATGATCTATAAATTTCGGACTTCTGCCAATTCCTGAGATATAACATTAGATTGGGTTGATGTCTCCTTAAGCTAAATCAATCGACGAGGCTATGAAATTACATCGACTGAGATGGTCAGGACATGTGTTACGTATGCCTAGTCATCGCCTTCCTCGACGGGAAATGTTAGCTGATATAGAGTCAGGCTGGAAAAGAGCTAGCGGCGGTCAAACCAAAACATGGTATCAGTCAACGAAATCCACAACAGTTAGTCTAAGCCATGTAGGAAGGTGTAGACTTCCTGGTTGGGGTCTTTGGGACAGTAAAAACCAATGTTTGGAAACAATTGGTGATATGGCTCAAAATCGTTCTCCTATGGCGCAGATGCATCCACTCCTTGTGACTTATGATTTCCAATGAAACTGTTTTATTCTTCTTTGTTACTATTCCTTTGTCTCATACCTCTGTTTACTGACTATATTATGCATTTCTTCTACTTTCTTCTCTTCCTTTGTGTGCTACATGGAGTGTGGCGACTTAAACTGCTGCATTTATGTGTAAAGTTCTATGTCGAAAACAGACAGACAGACTCCATAAGCTTATTAGTACAATGTGTTAGGTGATCCGCAACGGAAAGTTCAGTAAGGCGTTCGAAGTGAATACAATAGTAAGACAAGGCTGCAAATTTTCACCGATAGTATTCTTCATCGACTTCAAAAAGACCTTCAACAGAGTTGATTGAGAAGCAGTTTGGAAACTACTTGAACAAAACAGAGTGGAGTGCCACACATTCTTATCAACCTCATTTAACAGCCGCATAACAGTATCACATTTCAGGATACCCACAGAGGAAAACCGAGCTATGCCTGTGAAGTGAATACAGGAGTAGGAGAAGGCTACCTATTATCACTGATGATATTATTTATTGAGATAGACTGGATTATGTTTCACACCACGACAAGGTAAGGAGAAGATAGGAATACTCTTGGCCCATAAAAGACTCTAGCAAATCTGAATTTCACGAAAGATTTATGTTTAATGTCACACCTACCCAGAAACTCGCAGACGAAAACCAAAAAAAAACTGGCCGATGAAGCAGCCTGAAATAACAGGACACTAGGTGAACACAGAGAAGACGTAGGTGATGAAGATAACCAATGAACCGCAACAAACAACAAGCACCAATCACCATCAACGGGAGAGATTTGATACAGGTTACTTCCTTCACATACCCGGCTAGGAAACATTTTTCAACCACAGGCCAGCGGAACAGATGAAGGTGTCGAAGACAGCCAGATCAGAAAAGCAAGATACACCTTCATCAATCTGAAACCATTTCGGAAATCTTGTCCCCTCACTCAGCCAGCATCAAGAACAAGATTCGAATTTCGAACACAAATGTGAAGTAGGTCAGTTAGTCAGCTCTTCTGTGTGGATCAGAAACTTGCACTGTGTATCACGAAAAGGATTTCCAACAAGTTACACACCCTCATCAGCAGTTGCCACCTTTGTTGGCTTCATACTGAAGATCAAATGGCCGGGTCGACACAAAGAATTAGCAAAAAGAAACTCTGGCTGACAGTGAACCAACCAAAAGCTGATCGTTCAACAAACATGTGGAAGAAAATAGAGATGGATCAGACATACGTTGAGGAGATTGTCGTATGACATCCTGCACAGCGCAGGCTATTGCTCGAGTGGAACCCTAATGGGAAGCGACGAGTTGGTTGTTGGTGTGAGGGTGACATGAAGGAGATGATACATTATGGACAATCATGAACTTAGCTGAAGAGCTAATCAGAAAATTAAAGGAAGTGGAGATGCGTTTTTAAAGCCCTGTGTTCCGCTCGGAACCCAAGGGAATGATAACTTTGATTTGAATATAACCAATAACGTTTGTAACAGCTGACATTCATCATATATGTAAAGGCTGAAATAGTATGTGAATTACTTCATGATTAATAGCTTCTATTTAGTCTGATAAATTATTATCATAATATAAAAGTAGACATAAACGAAGGTTTTTAAGAGAGTGCTGGATCAGTGGGGTCCACTAAGTCAGGGTGTACAACAGTTATTCGCCTCTGACGCTGGCTACCAGTTGCTCTATAAATATCGCATAATGGTAGAAGCTGGAATTCATAGGATCGGGTCCGAGTGTCTGGAGGGTCTACGAACCCTCCTTGTGACAGAATGGTACTGATGAAGAGCTCAAAATTAGGACGAAACGACTATCAGGTACTTTCTGGTTTCCCTATGCTTCTCTAACTGATATCAGCTTGCCATCAAACCTGTAACCAATCAAACACCTTGGAAACTAACCCTTGGTAAACACATTTTTGTTGATGACACTTTTTCATTGAAGTCTTACAAATGTCTCATAAAATGTTTTCACTTCTAGTAATAAAAGTAAAAAAAATAGAATGAAAAATGTTTTACACAGGGCTTAAATGCTAGTTGTGCGTTGGTAGCACAGAGGTATAATGCTCGCCAACCACGCATTTGGTTCGGGGTTCGATCCCCAGTCGATGCACTCGTTTACCTAGCTAAGCCAGTAATAAGACTGGTAAAGAGGGAAGTTTGGGCATGAGGCTAGCAACCCCATCTCGTGAAATTGAACAGCACTGCTGCCAAAACTTCAAGCCTCTAGCTTTAAGCTGCATGTTCCACTGGAAACGTAGAGGAATACAATTTTTTTAATGACTGACTACCAATCCCAATCCATCCACTCTGTTTAGTTATTTCTTAGGGAATGGATACGGTGGAGGTAAATAATGTTGATGACACGTGGTTTATGCTTTTTGAAAGATCTGTACCACAGGTGAAAGAATTTAATACTGTTTTATTTCATAGGCTGAATGGTTGTATAGTTGTAGCACTACTCCTATTTGTAAGGTTGTGGGTTACACAAATACAAAATTTACAACAGTACATGTTGGCAAACAATACTGTTTTCAATGAGATCTCATCAGGCTTAACCCTAATACACATAACTTTATAAACAATTATGAAAATATCAACCAATCACTGTGTTTTGTCAACCGGATGATAAGATCGTGTATATAAATTGTGCAGGTATCTGTGATAACAAGAATAATGGAAAAAAAGAATGATTAAACAAGCGAATGTTCAGGTAGAAATGTAACAGCAGAAGGCAAGACACGGAAGCAAAGGTATATTTTCCATTGATCAAACAGCTATTCTTTAACCAATCCCTGAGCGTGTGATTTTTGTTTACATTAAACGACATCAAATAGAATGTTCAAATACAGACAAAGTATTCTGTTGCTAATGCGGTATTGAACTGTGGGAATAGTATTCAGACGTTAACACTAACATATGCAATGATTCTTACTGTTCCGTTGGAACCCATTGTCTGTATCCCGCCACCAGAGAAGTAGTCGATAAAGGCTAAGAAAAAAACAAATGAACCGATTACGTAATGCCAGATTGTAAGGGAAGTAAATGAAATACGTTCTGATGAAGAAGTGATAAGATCAAGGAGGGTAAAAAATATAAAGGTAAGGGGTGGTGGTGACATCACTGGTTTGTTTGGTTTTAACTGGTCAAGTGTGGTATAATCGCTGTACAAACTTCTTTTGAATGCCTTTCGCCTCATTCACATGTTGTCGACAAAACTTTTATTTGAATAAAGCAGAACGGCAAATGTACCAGGATAATCTGAGCTCATGTTTTTATTTTTATTATTTCGTGGATTCTTTTCAACTGGTTACAACCTGAACAATATCAAAATTATAAATTAAATTAAAGATCTGAAAATACTTTTTACAATGATAATGAGTAATTGATTGGAACTGAGAGTAACATTGGTCAGGAATGATGTAAGTTGTTGAGTAATTAAGACTGCAAAGGATCGATTATTTATAGAAGAACTGAATGACTAAGCTTGGAAATAAAAGGACAGAGTTCGACAGGTGTTGTGTAGGTAGATATAAAGTTTAACTAGAAACAGTGTAAACAGTGATGGGTTATGTAACCACAGAAAAACACTTTTTTATAAAACAGACAAAAAGGAAGGTAGGATGAGTCATGTTTAGACGAAAACTTCAAGTTTTCTAAACAGGACGGAAGATGACATAGTGAAATTTGTGTGCTTTGTTATCACCAAGGCAGTGCAAGATTCATCACTGTCTCTTTCTGCGTACATAGATTTGGTTTTAGCCGTTTGATGGCGATTGCCTCAGCAAAACGAAGCAGGCTAGGTTTCTTTTATCTGTTGATTATTTTGAACGCCTTCAGGTTGTCTACAATATTGATAGTGTCTAGTAGATAGCGTGCGATCGCACTGTTTAATGCTTGTGGGCCCTTTAATCTCAGGTTTTTAGTATGTGTTCAGCGATGTGAACAATGACTCTCCTATCTACTCTTCCAATGCATGTGCTTTGGTACGTACATGTAGATTGGTAGACGCATTTGGAGGCAACATGGGTGGGGAGGCTGTCCACTTTTGACTGTCTTAAACAACAGGTTGTTCGATAAACACAAACAAGCTTGGCAGCTGGATATGTTATTTTCAGGGCAGCGTTCAGTTTGCATCTTATCCTATTCGTCACCTTTGAAGGCTTAGTTGTAGAAAAATGGTTTTTTTCTCTACTGTGCTCTACTTCACCTTGTCAAGACTTGGTTTTCCATATTTGAACTTCTATGGGTAATCATTTTCATGCAGGCATTTTTCAGCAGTGGCTAGTTCTTCCTCGAATTTTTCTTTTGTACAAACCTTCCTTACACGATCGAACAGTGATCTCACCAATCCCTTTTTGTAACTTATAGGGCAGAAACTTTTGAAATTCAGGTAAATCGTCCTCCAGATCTCCTTTGTATAGATGTACCTCCTGGTTTTACCATCTTTTTTACATTTGATGCCAAGGTTCAAAAAGCGAAACTTGTCCTCATCTTCACACTCCATTGTAAACTTTATATTAGTATGAGCACCATCCAGGACGATTAATATTTGAGTTGAGTCAATAAAACAATCACAAATGATTTACAATTAAAAGCGTTCTCTGAGCTGGTTGGTTTAGTCGCGAAGCTTTCGTCATCCTTCCGGACAACATCTTCAGCGCTTTTAATTGTAAATCATCCACCTGAGCTACAAATCTTCTCTATTATTTCAATCACAAATGATCTTATAAAGTTGTGTATATTAGAGTTAAGCCTGATGAGATCTAACTAAATATATATATATATATATGTAAAACTTGGGCACTGTGGTAGTATGTAAACCCATATTGGTTTATTTATTAGATGTATCACACAGTGAAACAGTATTAGTATTTACTGGATGACGTTTAGAACAAAATTTACTGTTCATAATCACATCGTCAATTATAATCACACGACTTCACAACTTCAGTCTTATAGTTTTCATTGTTCTCTCCTATTTGTCGTAGGAGTATTAGAATATTCCAGATGTCTGGGATAGGAGAGAACAATGAAAACTATAAGACTGAAGTTGCGAAGTCATGTGATCACAATTGATATGATTATGAACAATAAATTTTGTTCGAAACGTCATCCAGGTAAATACTAATACTGTTTCACTATGTGCTATATCTAACAAACAAACTAATATGGAACTAAGTAAAAACGATATTGTTAGCTTACATTTGTTGTTCTAAATGTAATTTTGTATGAACCTCCAAAACTGGAAATTACATTTGTCCTTACCAGCATATTTTCTTCATTCTTGATAAGAAATGCAAATATTCAACTGTAATGTCACATTTCTTACGAATGCAATCACATTAAAAATACACAGCGTAACAATAATAATAAAGCTTTATTTCAGACAATATGCGAACATACGGTATAAAAATTTTCGGTGTATTCAGTTCCCAAATACTTTTATCTTCATACAGGATATACATGTAAAGTAATAATCTGAAGTATACTTTCATTTCGTCGAAGAATCGCACAGTATTAACTTCAAAGCGAGTTACATCATGCAAGTTCATGTACAGGTCATCTGATATAACTGGACGATTAAACCAACGATAAATCCTGATGGAATTGAGCATTTTGGGTGGAAAGCAACTTCGTCTGTATTCTCACCTACATAGCTGCTTTTCAGAAGCTTTACTAATTGACTGATCTTCGAGACTTACGTGGTGAACTCATCATCCTTGCAGTAACTATCATCACTCACTTCATATTTCATTCATGGATGCAACTCTTATACAGGGAGTTACATAAATCTCTACAAGATCTTTCCTATAATTTATGGTTTCTTCAAATTATACTATTTCTAAAATTAACTGGTTAATTCAACAAAAATTTAACATAACTACTTTATTTGATAAATGTGAGTAAGGCAATCAGAGGATAAATTTCGCGAGATGATATCGTCATTTCGTAGTTTCTTTACATAACTTTACAACTAACATGGTTCACAATAATAAAATAAAATAAAATGCATGACAATTACTCAGTTATATAAAACAAAAGTACATACTGATGACCAATCACCTTTAAATAGATCAAGTAGTCCATGGTAGGAGAAGCTTGAAGTCAATTTTTTTTCACACAGTTTCGAATGTATGTGATTAATCTCTAATGTGCTTCCATCATCTTCAATAACCAACCTTGAATTAGAGTTATGTGAAATAATTGTCAAAAAGTCATTTATACTGATTCCGTGACCTGACATTAATAAGTGTTTTACGATGGATAATGCTGGATTTCTATTCAGATTAATTGTATTGGGATTTTCTAAGTGTTGTAATAACCATTTTGGAACATGTTCTTTCTGACGACATTCGAGCATTCTAATGGTTCTACCCATATAAGTGTCACCGCAACTGCAGGTGAACTTGCAGATACAGTTTGAAGTAGATTCCGCAGGATTTCTTCTTTTAATCGTAGGTACAGGGATAGAAAATGTTCGCGATGTGAGGGAAGCAAATGCTTTGTAGAATGTGTGTTTGATGGCTGACCGAAGTCTTTGAGCTGTTAACTGCATAATTTGATCACTCTAATTCCAGGTTATTGAAGGTGATGGAAGCACTTTGGGGATTAATCACATACATCCCAAACTGTGTGTACAAAACAAACTGACTTCAAGCTTCTCCTACCATGGACTACTTGATCTATTTAAAGGTGATTGGTCATCAGTATGTACTTTTGTTTTATATAACTGAGTAATTGTCATGCATTTTATTTTATTTTATTATTGTGAACCATGTTAGTTGTAAAGTTATGTAAAGAAACTACGAAATGACGATATCATCTCGCCTTTTTCAAATTTAACAACATTTTGATACATATCTGCCTTAATATGTTATCTGGCCACCAACATTGATATTTTCCACTTCATATATTGTTTCGTCCATCACAGGGTGTGTTGTGCAGAATAACAGTTAAATGTTTGCACGAAAGCCCGTAGTTTATTGGTGGATGTAATAATGGTTGTCTATTCCTTCTACAATAATCTGACGTAGGCGTCGTTCAAATATTTATCACCGAATACATCTTATGACAAACATTTGAAAATATATGCTGTAAATAGAATCGTAACGGGTCACCTGTTTGGAAAATCCCTCCCCATACGTCTGTTTGCAGTACTTATAATTATATGGTTATTTTAACTAAATTTACAATTATTATCCTCTCTCCCCTCATTGATATAAGTATAAAACTTGGGCACTGTGGTAGGGCATAACTCCATTATGGATAAGATTTTATTTTGATAAATCACACAGTGTTGTACAGTGATATTAACTGGTGAAGTTTCGAGCATAAACTATTGCTCATAATCATATCAAGCTGATATGCTTATCAGGTACTTCATACAGTTTATTTACGGTTATCTCATTTGACTGGTACAGTACTTATTTTCAACCGGAGATCTACATTGATCTGTGTGGCTACCAAACAGCATTACTGAGATAGTCTTGCGTTTTTGATATATCCTTATTGTCAAACAGTACTACAGATTTCATTTCAACTAATTGTCGTTTTCATGTGGTCGAGGTCCCACTTTGAGAGTGTGTGTCACTCGTGGAAGTTTTGGTTAGCGATACAGTAGAATGCGAAAATTGGTTTCCAGCATACAGACGACAACACGTTGGTTTTGGTCGTTATCATTATTATTATTGTATCCCTTAATTCCTAGAGGAACATAAGGCTTCAGCCGTGCACCTCCATTGCGTTCGGTTCTCTGCTAGACTCTTCACCTGGCTCCATGTCTGCCCACACGTTTTCAACTCCTCTTCGCATGACCTCCTCCAAGTCACACTTTCACTGACGACCAACTCGCCGCTTCCCTTTCGGGTTCCACTCGAGCAATGGCTTGTCTAGTGATGTCATTTGATGGTTTCCTCAGAGTATGGCTAATCCATCTCCATTTCTTCCTGTCTATTTGTTGGTCGTTAAACTACTCAAATAAATATACAATAGAATTCATTAACAGTGATTTATTGAGTCATATGTAAATTTTAATAATGTCAAATAGAAATGTCATTATTATAATGAAATCAGTTAAAATATTATACATAAATTAATCATAACAGACAACATTAGTAGAGTCATTTTTTGTAATTCGTCTGAAATGTTGTACACGAACACGAAACATAACTGGGCGGAAACAAGTGGAATTTTACAAGAAGTCAATATTACAGAGAAAATTTATCAAAATGAAGTAGAAAATTCAAAGGGAGGTGGTGACGTTAAGAGACAGTTTAATTATACAAATAAATTTTTGATGAATGCTACTCATGTAAAGGAAGTGCTAGTAGCAGGCGACATAAGTTAATTGATAGGTGAAAAAAGTGTTAGTAGTCACATGCCTAATAATCTTCAAGTGGAGACTGAGCGGTTGAAGACGATGGGCTTGGAAGGAGATTGATTGCTTAGAATTAGGTATCGCTATATAAGAAAATTATGTACAGCTTATCTTCAACAAACATTTTGCACAGATCTTCGAGTTGTACTACTGCTGTTGTCAATGGACGTGAACACTGAACGTTTGTTTATTGGAACTGGCAACCATTGGTAGGCAATTCAAAGGCGCGAATGGTTCGATCGCTTGCAAGTTGAAGGAAGACGGGAACAAAAACGAATAAAAGTACTTTATAACTTCATTTGTACCTAACATTTGTTTGTAGACTTTGTAGTTTTCTTCACTTTAATTGTCAAACAGTATAATTTCGTTCAAGGAATACTGGTGATTTGGATTTAAAGTTGAAGAACGTACATAGTATTTATCAGTTCAATCGCTCAAGTCTTCATTACAATAGGAACTTAGGGCTAAGTTCCTTGACAGCTGTCCTTCATATTGTGTTTATCTGTCTTCCTTTTCAGGTCTCCCATGTTTCTCCATCCACTACGCTGTATCATTTGCCTTCTCTGACATCTAATCTATCTCCCTGCTATTGGATGTTTTATACCAATAAACGTCTCTTTATATACTACTGATAAATCTTATCAGTAGCCCACGCCAGAGATACATAACTTCAGAGGTGAGTTAATGCTATGCACAAAACAATCTACTGAAATATAGAAAATTGTTTCTTTTTTAGAAGAAACTGAGAAATAACTGTAGAGTTTTAATTTTTTTCAAGTTTGATTTTAATTTCTCAAGGAAATACTTTTCCTGATTTCATCTATAGCATTTTTCTCGGCTGTTTAATGTTGAATATTTTCACAGGTTCAGTGGCTAATAACTGTCTTTTTGCTGTTGTCAGGACACTTTTATACGGTGTATAACTCAGGGGAGTTTGGCTCAGTTATGCAATAGAAGGCGAAGACTGGTTCCTAGCGTTCAGACCACGACACTTCGATTGTGGTCGCTAGGGAGTAGGACGAGGTTTAGTAGTGCATCAGACAGAAATCAAACCTGAACCACGTACCTGGATGGTGAGCATTTTATCATCGAACTACGGCGACAAACTGATGCATTACAATATACAATAAAAGTTAAAGGTCTAGAAAATGGAATTCAACACTTCACATATTGTAGATATACAACAGAAGAATCTCAACAGCTGTAAATAGTACCTTCAAGAAGAGATTGCCGAATCCATTGTCTTACTCAGTGAAATACCATGCTGGATATATGATCGCATTACACTGATGTGCTCAAGGGTAAATTTGCTTATTTGGTGTACGAAGAGTTTAATTTAACTACAAATCATAGATTTATATATGTCCAAACCAAGTTCCCTTTTAACAGTTTGAAAACATCTACGCATTGGGTATATGATAAATTCATTATAATAAAGGTTTTTTTCGTATTTCCTAATGAATGAAAAAAACGATATTTTTTTCTTGACGTTTCGCCATTAAAATCAGAAGAGTACTCAATAAGCACGACATTACAATTTTCTTCAAAACATCAGACACGCACACTGCAAAGCAACTTTGTCCACATAAAAGACCAAATCCCTCAGGGTTTCCTATCTAATTGTGTCCATAAAATGAAATACTTCGAATGTGATGCGATATATATCGGACAAACGTCGCCAAAGCGAAATCGAAATCAGAAGAAATTAACACCGTAGAACATCTGTTCTACCAGAGAGAAATCCAGTTAGCGAACTAGAAAAGTTTGAAAAATCCTCAGTCATAGATCGTCTAGACGCTATAGAATTAGGTCACAAAAGTGACTTCGACAAAAGTGAAATAATCCAGAAACATTCCAGAAATCACAATTAACGTCTAACATCATCGGAAGCACTTCATATCAAATGGAATCCAAATTGTCTGAATAGGAATCGTGGATTAAAACAGAATTCGACCTAGTTACAGCACCATCCCAGCCCTCACGAAATGACAAAATCAACACGAATATGATGTGCAATTCCATTATGTAAACACATGCTCCTTTTATAATTTTACACACTTATCAAATCCAACAATCTCCATCTGGGAATCATAGGCAGTACTCACCCATTGGGTCCTTCCAGTTACAAGGCAAGCTCGTATACCATTCAACCACTGGGACTCTATTCAGTGGCCAATCCATGAATTATAACTTCCACCAATTCGTGAATTTAGCGTGGCCACCAACCAATGTCAGTGATGGGAAATCCATTCTCATACTTGCACTTCACTGATCACGACTTCTTACTACAACTACAGGAAACTCCGTCCTGTAGCTAGTCACTTGATTAATTTTCAAGAGTTGGTGTGTAAGGATTAGATGTGTTTTTACGAGTTTGACAGCGGATTGATATTATTTAGAGAACTACTGAAAATCAGCACCGGAATACTGGACAGCTGTTTCAGACTAGTTTGGGAATCATCGACAATACGCATCCAGTGTTAGGGTTCGAACTCAGAACCTTCCGGTAATAACTCAAGCTTGGCAGTACACCGATGATTCCCAAAACTAGTACTCCCTCTTTTTCAGTGGTTCTCTAGCTGATATCAATCCGTGGTCAAACTCGTAAAACAAATCTACACCTGGTTTTGTTATCTTTACCAACCGACCAACGTGACAACCCAAAAATGACCCCATGCTGAGGATCGATGATCAAGTTGTTAAATATAAGCTGAGATTTTATAGATTCTGGCTTAATAATACTTTGATAAAGCTAAAATCAGCAGCATTAATTAGCGAAACGTCAATAAAAACGACAATATCATTTTGTTTTTTCATTCATTGGGACATATACAAAAAGCCTTTATCACAAATCATTGAATCTTTTCAGATTAAAAATATACAGAAACTCTTGTTCACCCATATTATCAAAATGTAAGAGCTCACAGAAATGGACAAAACAACAACCGGAAAATGTAACATAACACAATGTAGAGAAATCTTTTCACAACTGAAGGGAATAAGAAAGCAATATAAATTTACAAACCTGACTCAACGCCATCATCTGCTATCATCACTTCAGTACTGCCCGAGTCTGTATGCGTGTGTGTGTATGTGTGTGAACTGGGTGTAACCGTTAAGCAAATCTACGTGTTCAGCAATTTATTTCCTGATAATTAAGAAACACTTTATGTATATTATACATTGTTGTATATCTGTATTAAGAAGTAGGTTGGATAACAAATAAGTCAAGTAAATTATAAAGAACACACAGGGTTTTATTGTAATTACATACCTAAATGAACAGAGATGTATGCATATAGTCGTAAAATTATTTCATACGAAAGATACGTGACACTATATGTTGAATCTACGCATTAATGGTTTGATATAAATCACTGCTTATATATATATATATATATATATATATATAAACTATTCAGTTGAGGCTAAATACAAAAACGAATCATTCTGATAAATTTAGGTTATTTATTATATCATTATTTTTCCCTTGGGTTCCTAGTGGAACATAGGGCTTCAACTGCACGCCTCTACTTGCTTCTGTCTTCTGCTGTACTCTTCACCTGCATCCATGTTAGGCCATACTGTGTCAGCTCCTCTTCACACGATCTCCTCCATGTCACCCTTGGACGTCCCACTCACCGCTTCCTTTTCGGGTTCCACTCGAGCTATGGCCTGACGCGCGATGTCACCCAGTGGCCTCCTCAGCGAGTGTCCAATCCATCTCCACCCTCTCCTGCATATTTGTTGAGCGATTGGTTCTTGTCTTGTTTGTTCCGATAGTTTCTTGTTTGTGATTCTTTCCGGCGGCCATCTGATCTTGAGTATAGAGCGGAGACAGCTGTTGACAACGGTCTGCAACAGGCTGTTGGAAATATTCTTTGTGACTCGCCAAGTTTCTGATCCGTAAAGCAAAATTGACTTCACGTTTGTATTGAAAATCCGAATTTTGTTGTTGAGTGTGGCTGAGTGACGAAGATTTCGAGTTTCGTTTCAGGTTGATGAATGTGTTTCTCGCCTTCCCGATTCTCGATTTGACATCCTCATCCGTTCCTCCTGTAGTTGAGACAATGCTCCCTAGATAATTGAGTGAAGTAACCTCTTTCAAATCCCTCCTGTTGATGGTGATTGGTGTTGGATGTTGCTGCTGTTGTTGTTGTTGGTTATTTTCGTAACCTCCGTCTTGTCTATGTTCACCTGGAGTCCTGTCTTCTCTGGCTGCTTCTTCGACCAGTTGGTTGATTTTCGCTTGTAAGTCTTCGATTTTGTGTGACATCAAACATAAATCATCCACGCGCGAAATGCAGGACTTCTGGGTTGTTCGCGTCAGTCCAGGATATCCCTGTCTTCTCGTTTCCCACTGTCTGACGCATAATACAGCCCAGTCCACCACAATTAGGAATATCATTGGTGATAATAAGCACCCTTGTCTGACTCCTGCGTTTACTCCAAACGCTTCGCTGAGTTTTCCGTTGTGGATCACTTGACATGTGCCGTTGTCGTACAGCTGTTGAATAAGGTTGATGAATATTTGGGGTACGCCGTAGTACTTGAGTAGTTTCCAAATTACTTCACGGTCAACGCTGTCGAAGGCCTTCTCAAAGTCTATAAAGTTGAGGTAGAGGTTTGATTGCCATTCCATGCTTTTTCGATGATGATGCATAGAGTTGCAATTTGGTCAGAACATGATTTGCCTTTCCTGAATCTAGCTTGTTGTGGTCGGAGTTCTGTATCCAGTGCGTCCTTGATTCTCTCCAGGATGATGCGACTCAGGATTTTACTTGGCGTCGACAGGAGCATGATTCCTTGTCACTTCTTGCAGAGTCCTAAGTCGCATTTCTTTGGTAGTTTCACGAGGTAACCTTTCCTCCAGTCAGTAGGCACCTTTCCCTCCTTCCAGACCTTTTGCAATAATGGAGTCAGCATGTCTGCTGTTGATAAATTTAGGTTACGCAGAACAATTATTTATTTCATTTATTAAATTGGCGGCTCGCCCTAAAACTTGAGCTACGTAAAACATACTTCCATCTTAATACTTTATGATATCTACTGTGTTCATGTTCTTTAAAAATCTACTGAAATAGGACCTGTAGTAGTATGGTTTACTCTGTCGAGTATTTAAAATGTTTTCAACCCTCTGATTCGTGCGTTTCTAATAAATCGTTGGTGGCAACATATCCGAATACACGAGATAAGAGTTTCTGACATTTTTAGTATAAATTGCCACTATCTGAGAAATAAAGCTAACTACCTGAAGTCCTTAATCATTCACTTATGTCACTGTATCTAAACTTATACTCGGGTACTTTTTTAAAGAGGCTTTCAACCAAATGTCATGCATTTCTAGGAGGCAAAGAAAAATAATATCATATTGGATGTTGGTTCGCGCTCCAGGAAAGGAAACGTCGCGTAACGCGATCTGCTATCAATTTCTGTTTTACTTGGAGATGCCGGATGAAGAGAAAGTGTTGTGCAATGAATTCTCCTGAAAATCTGTACATAATATAAACACTGAGTAGAATACAGCCATTACTATTTTTAAAAATACTCAATGCATTCTTTACCAATAATAGTAAAAAATATCTTTCAAGAATTCTTACATCATAAGACTATTCTGGGAGGCAGTTGTTACTTGAAACAATAAAACATGTATGTGTATATGTAATCACATGTAATCCAGAAAAACTCACATCTTTTAAGGATATGAGCGAATATTAGAACAAGTGACCAAAGGCTTTGATCTTCTGTTATTCTGGCCCCTGTGTCCGCATCAACAAAATGCAGTTTGAGGATTTTGAGAATTGATACCCTTAACTGTTGTGGGTCAACACTAGTACGAGATCATCAGAAACCAAGGGACAGTGAGCAGCCTTTTCATTCTAGTGAAGGACCCTTCAGCAGTGTACACTCACGACCACGCTGCAGGTTACGAGATTAGGCTCGGTGACCATTCAATGCTGCCTGATTTTCACTCATCTCTAACTGGTGTTGGTTGGTGACGAAAATCTAACGAGTGAAATTAATCTAAATTCCCCACAAATCCTATGATTGTTATCTTACCTGTTCTCATCTTCAGTGACAAGAAGTGCTGTTCCAAGCAAAGATAAGAACGCTATACTTTAATTTATTATTTTCCTTTATGCTACAATTGTAAGTGGTAAATATAGTCGGTAGAAATAATGTTATGTGGAGATTTACAAATTACGACTAAACACCTGTGAGTCGGTGGCACAGCGGTTAGGACTCTCGCTTACCATGTACATGGTCCGAGGTTCGATCCCCCGCCAACGCACACCTGGTATCTATGGTTGGCCTGCTAAATTTGGGCTACCGATATCACCTGCTGAAAAGTTCATACTTGTACCGAAAATACTGTGTGCAATCAAGCTATAATAAAAAAAATAATAAAATAAATAATGCTCCCTGGTTTCCAATGGTTGTCTATTATTCTTATGTATTATTTTCCCCTTCGGTCAACATTTCTATGCATTTTGACCATGTATACACATATGTAGAATACATAACGTATTTTTTGTGCAGCTAGTTTACTAGTTAAATAAGTAAATGTTCTTAAGACGCCATGGAGTAAATATTAATACATCACTAAGTGCTTTGTCGAATACGTTTATGGAATAGGGAATTAAATCCTCCCTCTTCTTACACATTAATAATACTAATCTTATTTTAATACATAAATTGAAATAATTCTTCAACTACACTGATGTAAACTGAACAGTTGTTCAGTTTTACTTTTGAAAGCCTAATTAGTTTTCACACTGAATTCTATACACAGTCGGAGTAATATATTGCCTAACTTAAAAGGAATATTGAAGTATTGGTTTGTAGGGATTTGATTGATAGGTTACAGAATTTCATCATGAGCTGACATTGGTTAGAGAACCATTGGAAAACCAGCTGGTAGTACTGAACAGCTGTTTCGTACTAGTTTGGGGCTCTTCAGCAGTACGTACCCACCGGGTTCGAACCCAGGACTTTCTGGTTACAAGGTGAGCTCGTATACCATTAAGCCACTGGGACCCGATCCAATGGCCCAAGGAATATATTAATCAGTTTGAAGTCGTTATTCAATTCAATTTCACTTTAAATTTGAAACAGTTATATGATAATTAATGTGTGGCTGAATTTGATAAGAGAACCCTAGACATAGATAGTAGCAGCAGCATCAGTCACTTCGGGATTGTCTATGGAGTGAGTTGTGAAATGCACTTGCTTATCAAATCTTAAATTCACTTCAAGGGGATTTTCTCAAGTTAACGATCTCTAACTAAACGCTGATGCAATCTATGTCACTCAGAATGAGTGATTTTCAAGATCAAATAAACAGCCTCTATTCTATCATGAGAAAAAATCAATAGTCCAATAAACTTTACGCCTATTTTTGAATTATCATCATTATTTTGCATTAATATTGCATTTTAAAATCATTTTGATTTTCATGTTGTGTATACAAATGACTTTAATATTTCCTTGGATAACTAAAAATGATTTGTCAATCTTCCAAGCTATCATTGCCTTCATTTCGAGTAAATTTCATCCGGTCCCTTTTGCATATCTTTTCGTTATTGGGCACCTGAAGCAGTCTATCAAAATACACTGCCTCCTGGCAATAGTTGTGATTGGTAACTCACAGCTACTTATGCCTAATAAAAGCGAAAGTGCGTCGGTGGCATAGCGGTTAGCACGCTCGCCGACAATGCACATGGTTCGGGGTTTGATCCCCGGCCAACGCACTCCTTTACCTCGCTAAGCCACTAATAAAATTGGTAAAGAGGGAAGGTTAGGCATGAGGCTAGCAACCCCATCCTGTAAAAATAAACACTGCTACAGAAACTTCAGGCCTCTAGCTTGAAGCCCTATGTTCCACTGGGAACGTGAAGGAATAAAAACAAATTATTTTTCCCTTGGGTTCCGATTGGGACATAAGGATTCAACAACATATCTCCATTTTGTTCTATTTCCTAACGTCCTCCAAGTTAACGTTGGACGGCCCAACCGTTGTTTCCCCTTTTGGGTTCCACTCAAGCGCGCGATATTATTCAACCGCTCCCTTAGTGTGTTATCTATCCATTTCCATTTCCTCCTACATAAACTTCGCCTAGTTTACTAGCTCCCTAGTTTTCTAGCCAGTCCCAAGACCGGGAAAAAATGGAAGGTTGAGCGTGGAGCTAGCCAATCAAACTGCTACAGAAACTTCTACGCACAAGAAGACAGTTGTCTAACTGATGTCAATTCGTGACAAAATCTA
The DNA here is from genome assembly GCA_944472155.2 of Trichobilharzia szidati. NCBI lineage: Eukaryota > Metazoa > Platyhelminthes > Trematoda > Strigeidida > Schistosomatidae > Trichobilharzia > Trichobilharzia szidati. Next base: position 75,692,771 of record OX235272.1, read on the forward strand.
ATCTTAGATCAATCAAATCCCTACAGTTCAACTATGATTAAAAAATAGCTCGATTTTCCGGAATTTAGAGATTCTAAAGTATTCAGTGGAAATGTTTAACGAACTAGTTTTGAATCTTATTGTTAGTGAAATTTTGGTACTGTGTTAGAATAAGTGTTCTGAAAATCCCTTTGTGAACAGTCTGTTTACTGTACTGATACTTATTAGAATATATTTCAACTAATTTTGTATTTGCTATCCTTTCTTCCATGATATGTGTATCATCTTTCGAATATTTGCATATCTCGTTTTGAATTAGTTCTTACTGCTTCAAGTTTGACCAAGTATTGACATCAGTTAGTGAACCGCTGAAAATCAGGAAGCATTAGATGAATTCATGAGTAATTCTTATCCAGACACTACTGAAAACAAAGCACATAGTTAAGGCTCTTTTCAGCGAATTCATTTTTTTCTTAGCTGTACAATCGCATTTATGTACAGCTTTTTTCATAAAAGACGGTAGTAACATAAGTGATGAATTGTTATAAGCATAGCTGTTATTATTACTCGATGCATAAAAGAGGTTTAAGTGCATTAGAGTTACGTAATATGACTTATAATTCAGTGGGTTGTGCTCTGAATGCACATAGAAATGATGGAAAATATGGAATTACTTAAGAGTTCTGAGGAAATACAAGAGTTATAAGGAGTTAGAAAAACACAAGCAAACGAAAAATCATGTCAGTAGAAGTCAACATTATTGTTACCATGAAAGTAGAGGTGGTTGAATAATTCACTTTTGTACACACAGTGGCTAGAGTTAGAGCAATGCAAAGGAGTCAAAAGTGCATTGCCTTTGGCAGGTTGTTCTTCACTGTGAAAATTGCTTTGAAGGAGGTGTTTGTTGAGATCGAATGATCAGTACTGACAAGATGTTCATTCATCTCACTTTTTATGGAGCCACTTATGTCTTTCTGAAACGAGACGGGATAATGTTCTTGAAAGCTTTGTAGACATGATATGCGTCGGGCAACCAATATGTCAGGCTCTGCATGGACGAGTGAACTGATTTATGTGCACAGAAGTGGCCAGATGCGAAATTGTGCTCTTAAGTTTTCTGAAGACCGGGGGACGTCTAGAGAACACTAATCATGGCGTTGCTGCAAAGAATTTCATTTGCAATAATGTTGAAATTCTTCTCTTGAGGATATCGAGGTTAAGTATCCCTTGAAATCTAGTTTCATGTAAAATTTCTTTCTTGGATCAGGTAATATTTCGTCCCTCAGAACTTTTGGTTTGATATTCTTGTCGATAAATCTTGGTGGGTTGCCATTTTAGATGAACGTTGTTTCTTTCAGAAGACATATATAAATATATGTATTTACATAAATACGTATATAATTACAATTGTACACCTTAAGAAAATGAATTGGTTGACAAAGCCTCTTCCCCAAATTACGTGTTTTCTCGTCATTAGACTAATTCTAAGCAGTTAGTTTGTAGGGATTCGTTTTTGTTTGACTCCTATTTTCAACGTTTCATTCTACTGCAGTGTGTGTTATTTCATGATGAGATTTTTGTTTGAATATAGTAAAGATTACGCGGTCGTCGTAACTGCTTGACCTTGCACTACCTGGGGGAATAGTGTCTTTCTTCTGTTTTGAACTCACCTTTTTGGAAATATTCTTATTGATTCTCAGGTAGTTTGCCGTTGTGTTCTACAATTTATATATTTTGAAGCTGACGACCTTTTGAACTGTTTGACTGTCGAGTGACACTGTTGAGACAATTCTATATTTTCGATATGAGTTATTAGTCTTCAGAAGTGCCACAGATCCTATCTCTTCAAATCACTTCATACTGTTCAGTGTCAAGAAGAAATACATTTAAAGCCTAAATTTCGTTCCACACTAATAACACGTTGTCATTTCACTTAGCTTAACAATGATACACAGTTATGTTGAAATCAAAATTATTGTTTAGTTTTATATTTATGAATAATCAAGCATTATATCAAACACCTTCAGACAGCCTTCAAACAGTATCAGTCAGTTTGATTCATTACTCTTAACTTTGCCCAGTACACATTAGCGATCAGTCGAAGTACGATCTTTCATGTAAAGTTAACTTATGAAGGCTGCAGCAGATTTTACAAGGCATTTTTTCCATTCATTTGCTTGCGGAATCGAACACAGGGCTTAGAATATTTAAATTTCGCTCTTGTTTCCACGAAGGGGGACTGATAACCTCACGCATAACCTTCCCTCCTTCCCTGGACTTACTGTTTGCTAATAAAGTCTGTGAGAGTTAGGCGTGTGTTGATTGAGAATTGAACCTAGACCAAGGGGTTTTTTATCCTTCACGTTCCCCAGTGGAACATAGGGCTTCAAGCTAGTGGCTTGAAGTTTCTTAAGCATTGTCTATTTTTACAGGATGGGGTTGCTAGCCTTATGCCCAACCTTTCCTCTTCACCAGCACTGTTTCTGGCTTAGTGAGGTAAAGGAGTGCCTCTGTGGCCGGGGATTGAACCCCGGACCATGTGCATGGTCGGTGAGCGTCCTAACCGCTATGCCACCGACGCACATATGCAGACCAAGGGTGTGACTAGTGATTATTCTACCACTAAACCAACAACGTACACATTTTCGGGGCTATAGCAGTTATTTCTGCTTCAAAGTTTAGCATTCAATCGGTTAATTTAAACAAGAACAGGATGATGTACTTTATTCAGTGGCATTTTGAAAATCCGATGTCCATCACTAGTGTAACTTACAACATATCGGCACAAGACCAGTGTTTTAGTAAAACGAACAAATACTAAAACCATTCCAGCTAAATAACATTTGAAGGTTTATCATTAAACAGATATTGAAAGGCCGATAAACTGAATAAAAATAGGTAGTAAGGTTAAAATAACATTGAATGACTAACCTTTTAGTGTGAATTGTGTGCTTAATGTTTTCCTATGGGGTGCCAGAAATGTATATAAAATGAGGTCAAATATATTCAGCTTTGGAACTCTTCGAATGATTCGAAATGAATATGTCAGAAGTTTAAGTTATCGACCTTGTTAAGTATTCCAGGTATCATTTTAAATTATCACATGAATGTTAAGCATAACATGAATGAAATACCATAGAGAAGTGTGTAGTAATAAAGAAAAACTTGGGTATTGTAATATTAGGTAAGTTCATAGTAATTTGTTAAATTGGATAGCCCACACAGTGAAACAGAACTATGTATTGGATAGTGTTTCAAACACAATTTTTTGTTCATAATCATATCAGCTAAAATTATACAACTTCGAAACTAGACTTTTATATTTCCCCCTATTTATCGTAAGCGTAGTATGATTTTCAAGATGTTCGAGACAGGTGTGATTTGTCTATATTACCACGATGATATTGCTTTTGTCTGTTTTTACAATTATTACCTTTTTATTTTTAACTTCCCTTTAGGATTCTAAGTGAAAAGTATCAAAGTATGTCGATGGCAAGAAGTAAAACATAAAAGAAGCTTTGCCACTTCAAAAATACGCCGATAAACTAATCAAAACAAACATAGGAAACTACAGGAATAGTAATAGTAAGGCTAACATGAATAAAAGACGTACGCAGAAAGATGACATCACCAACAATAAGGAATTTAAATCATCATCAGTAGTGCTTACAAATGAAAAGGGAAGTTCACAAAACTAATGAGAATTACTTAAAAAGGCAGGGATAAAAGTGGCATTCATACCCATTAAGTCAATTAGAAACATACTTTATCGGTCAAAGAATCCTGCTGAGTTCATTATACAAAATAATTTAGCTAATTTGATACTGTACAGTGGTTGAGAGTTGAAGTACAGAACAAAGTAGTACAACAGGGTTAATTACATTAGCAGAGTATAAAAACCTAGTGAAGTCGAGATCAGTTGACCCTAATGAAATGAAGAATTTAGGAAAAGTCTCAGCTATAATATTATATGCACGATGGGAAAGGTTGAAAGTGTTAAAATCTAATGTAACGGGGTGTGGAAATTGTTAACTGAAGCTTTATTTATCAATTTTACTGAAAACGCATGAGACGGGAATAAATCAACATGTATCCCATACATCTGGACAATTGTACTACCCTCACAACAAAAGAGAAATATAAACATCAACTTTATATCAGATGGTTAGATGCAATTGGCAGGAATCCCAGCTGGATCTAGGTTCATACTAGTTGGCGCTCACTAGTCATCAAGGCATATCTGCTAATTTGAAGGAACTCATTTCCCTTCTGAGATTCCAACCCGCGTCACCCAGTGTGCACTGCAGTCAGAGGCATTACCACTGAGCCATTCGGGCCTGCGATTGACCTCCTGTAGGACTGTGGTGGATACTTTGATGGTACACTAGTCAGTGACTAGTGTAGTGTGTCTAGCCTTTTGTTCGGTGCAGGCTTCCTGTTGATAGACTCCAACCATATATTATCAACAATTCAAAGTGCACCATGATGGCGGACCACCTAGAATGGTGACCACATTGCAAAATTGACTGAGAGAATTCAATCTGCACCAAAGGACTAGAAACACTGCGGTGTCTAATCAAAGTGAAAATCAAGTTTAGAAGTTGTAAAGTCTTAACTGGTGTGACAATAAATAATTAATTGGGAGGGAAATATCATTCAGTAAATATAGTTGTTTCAGTTCATGGTCTATACAATAAATAAGTTCACATGAAACTTCACTTATGTCAGAAGCATCCAACTATGCTTGATATAACTCTGCACTGTGGACAAAGGTGCTAAGTGTGTTCAGTGTGCCTTCCTAGAATTCGCATCTGCCTTGACTCCGCACCTAGGCATCTCCTGTTAAGCAAACCTGCCGTAATAAGAAAAGAATGCTGGATTCATAAATGGCCTTGCTCTTATTGTTCTGATAGAAAGTAGTGCACTGTATACAAAGGAAAGTCTCCTACTGCTTTAATTATTGTACCCAGTGTTCCTCAAGGTACTATTCTTCCTTAATTATTGTTTTCTCTCTGACTTGCCTCATTCCGATGAAGTATATTTCGTTAGGTATGCTAATGACCTGACTAATTCTATGCTGGTTACTTCTCAGTCAGATTGTTCCAAAATGAATAGAGTTTTTGGTTTAGCTGTGTTCTCTGAACTGGATGGCTTAGTTGCGAAACTTCCGATGGCTTATAAAGCAACATCCTCAGTGCATATCTCAAACTAAAGTATACAGTTCAAGCCATCCAGCTGCAAATCTTCTCCATCATATTTGAAAAGCTTTTTATTAGAAATCAGTCAGTGATAATTGTTCCGTGGTCTTAGGCTAAATTCCTCTGAATATCAAATTGTTAATTCCACTTTCAGGTACATATGTGATTGGCATGAACTGGTTCCTTCTGTCAATGCTTATATCATAGAAGGCACTAAAACTAAGTCGAATGTTAAATACCTTGGATTACATCTTTCCTGGTCCTCCCATATCATTCTTAACTTCTAGGAAGCTTTGTCGTCTAACCTTCTATGTAATGAAATTAAGACAGTCTGCCACCACTGAGTTTCTACTTTAGTAGTTAGTAAATTCTTGTATTCCACCTATTCTTTTCTACTTCTGCGCCTTAATCCTTCCTGAGCTACTTAGGAAAGATTTTGTTACACTGTTAAGGCCACCAAACGTTCTCGGTAGAGTGAGTTGGATGGTGTTAAACCAACTTATTAATACTGATCTGGATAGACACTTGAACTAATGCAAGAAATTAGCGAAAATCTTCTCATTGGACTCTGAGCACCCTCCTCATGCACAGTTCTCCCCTTGTATCTCATGAAATAGGACATGAAGCAGTAATAAAAGACTTTATAATTGGACAACTATGTGTGAAAGCTCTACTATAACTTACTTGCCATGCATTTTATGTGATTAGGAAGGTTTCGAGCAATGAAACTACTAACTTACTGTGAAATTCTACATTAACTGCCCATTTTACTCCTTCAACCAATAATATATTGTCCTCAATACCTCTGCTCAATTTCGACTGAGTTTCGATTTCACTACTGGATAAATTAATTAACTTGAACAATTTTGTTGAATTTCAGGAATCTGGTGAACCACTTAGTTGTGTAACCAACGTGGTCGTTATGAGAAAAATAAATTATAATTTCGGTTATTTCAAAAATGTGTTTTTTTCTGATTCAGTTTGGTAGGCATAAACAGAACTGACAACTCAAAAGCCTCTGTCCCGCATTCTTTTTCTTTGCATGTAGAACATTTTCAGTTCTTACGTCCATGATAAAAGGACAAAATTATACGGACTCTACTTCACACTGCATCTACAAGTTTACTTGAAGTTGTGGTGACACATTCGTAGCTATAACCAATAGAATGTTCCACTGTCGTCGAAAAAAAACATGTTTTTCTCAATGATCATTAAGTCACATAGAAAAATGTATTTAATCTGAATAGAAATCCGGCATCTATTAGTGTTTGGTAACACAATCAATCTAATTAACTGTTTCTGAATTCTTAGTTTGAGAATTAGCCTGCAATTTTGCTAATTAATTTGCACTTCACACAGTTTGGCATGGCGTTTTTCACCACAGTTTCATTTGAAATTGAGATTACTCAAAATATGACAATATTTGAACTGCATGATACTGCTGTAACCACAGAAGACAAGGGCCAGGCAACGTATCGATTATTGAGAAACTCAAGAGATATTTACATATTTTTAAGTACATTATTAGCATTACAGTTAGCAGAGAAGCAACGCCTTCTGATTGGTTGTTTTCTTGCCGAAGGTTATCCTGTATTGATTGTGACCGTTTCTCAGAAAGTTAAGCCATATATCTGCGAATCCTCTTTGCACACCTTAAGCCTGCTGTGATTAGTTGGTGAGTTTTTCAAGGTTAAGCCTTGTTATTGTTTTCCTCATGACCCCAATTTGGGACGTAAAAACGGACGTAAATTGTTGCCTACACTTTTACCTTGCAGAGAGCTCTCACCACACCATAAATGGGAATCAAGAAGTCAGTGCAGCGGTGGCACAGTGATTAGGACTCTCGCCGACCATGCACATGGTCCGAGGTTTGATCCCCTGCCGACGCACACCTAATATCTATGGTCGGCCTACAAAATCTGGGCTACCCATACCACATGCTGAAAATTCCATACCTGTACCAAAAATACGTTGCGGAATCAAGCTGTAATCAAAAATAATGAAAAATATATTAGTGCAAAATACAATATACTGCTAATTGATGGAGATGACTAGTTGGTCACCACTCATATCAACCAGTAGTGTCTTTAGTCGAACTGGAGTGATCTAAATACCAGACGGTCGCTTAGTTAGTTTGAGACCGGACTCATCAGCTATATACTTGGTTTAATTCAGCCTAGAGAGCGGAATCACTTGAAACCATCCGATTCTGGCTATCTACCACTTCAAACTGGTAAGACCATAAATCAAATTCTCAATGGAAAGAGATCATTTGAACTTCCTAAGTCGACCAAAGTATATAAAAAGTATCAAAGTATGAGTGTTCAAAGATCTGAGAATTAAAATATCTAAAATCCATTTTAAAGTTTCTGTATTGCGATTTTTTGTGAACAAATAGTGTTCACCAATTTTTAAATACTTTTGTTTTGAAATCCATAATAACAGAATAATTCTTCAAGCCATTCATTACTGGTTAACATGGTTTGCAGTATTAGACGGTTAGAGGCGATCGGAAGGAAGCTTTCCATCTAGGTTTCGTGTTAGTTGGCACTCTTTAGCAAGGCGTATTTACAATCTTGAAGGAACTCATGTCCTTCAAAACATCTAACATCACCCCTTCAAAGTGCAACGTGATGGTGGGCCACATGGAATGGTGACCACATTGCAAACTTGATTGAGAGAATTTAGTCTGCACCAAAAAAAGGACTAGACACATTGAAGTAGTTACTAATAAGTGTCCAATCAAAAGTACGGTTCTAAGTTTAGGATGGGACATTAGTTCCTTAGCTTTTGCAGATATGTTTTGCTGACTAATTCCAGTAGGTACAAAACCTAGGCCAAGGATATTCCCTCTATAGCTACTGACCACTTACCATGAATTTAAAACTCTCTGCCTCCGAGGATCTCCCCGATTTGAGGCTTATATTCGGTCAGCTACTTCACTAAGGACTAGATACAACAAATTAGTTACTCTTCCGCAAAGAATAGATGTTATATAAATCCTTTTCGTTTATAATATCTAGTAGAGAATGGAAGGTAATTAATTAGTGTGCATTTGAATTGGTATTTAATGCAAAGGATTGTTGATTTCGCAGCAACTAGAACGGACTAAATATAATCTGAGTGTATGAAACTGATCTCTGCATTCTACTGTACAGCTGACTCAATCTTCCTTGAGACAAACGCAGTCACGAAATCTTCCAAAGACGGTAAAAGGACTATTATTCTTCGAATAATTTGCGGTTATGTTAAACAATAACTACATAAAAAGCTTAAAAATACCTCACTACTTCCATTAGTAAGCAATACAGTCCAGTAAAAGTACAAAACGTTTGCCTAGAATCAAGAAGAATATTCCCAGCAATGTGAGAGCGACATCTCTGTGCGTCGGTAGCACAGTGCTTAGGACTCTCGCCGACCATGCGAATGGTCCGGGTTTTATCCGCTGCTGACGCACACCTGATATCTATGGTAGGCCTACAAAATTAGGGCTACTGATATCACATGCTGAAAATTTCATACTTGTACCAAAATACAGTGTGGAATCAAGCTATAATAAAGTGAAAATAAGAAATACACATCAACGCTTCAGGTGGACAGTCTAAGGTCAAAAATGACCTCCGTTTACTCAAACAAAATCACAGTTGTAAAACAACACATTATCAGTGTTTTGTGCACAACCATGGAGAGAAGCATTACAGTTAGAGATTAGGCAGGAACAAAGACAACTTAATAAATACAAACGTCAGAACAGTGATATACACTCTAAGAGAGAAGACGGAAATAACTACAAATTTAGATGAAACATACAAACAGGTATCAGTATTGTGATTAAATTGTTCCGGAGGGATCTTCTAAACAATTTTTCGCTACACACCCATCAAAAAGTGTTTCTAACACATTTTTATTTCGGAGACTGAAATAAGGAATAAGTTTGCATTCTAGAATATATTTTCAGAAGAATGACGATAAATAAATACAAAATTAAATCTTAAGATAAAATAGTGCATCAGTGGCACAGCGGTAGAATGCTCGCATGTGGTCCGGGGTTCAATCCCAGGCCAATGCACTCCTTTACCTCGCTAAGCCAGTAATAAGACTGGTAAAGAGGTAAGGTTGGGCATGAGGCTAGCAACCCCATCTCATAAAAATAAACACCACTGCTACTGAAACTTCAAGCCTCTAGCTTGAAGCCCTATGTTCCACTGGGAACGTGAAGGAATAAAAAAAGATAAAATAGAAATTTTTATTGATGTTCCTACTAGTTTACGTGATTTGAAAAATAAAACTAGTCGCTCTCAAGATAAATGGAAAGTATATGAGATGATGAACTTTCATATAATGTATATAAAAAATACAAAAGGATACGAAACGACTCTTCACCAAACATGCAATATGATGAACAGTTTAATCAAGTAAGAATTTTTATCAAGCAAACTTCTCACGAACTCAGTCTAGACGTAATTCCATATTAGTTTGTTTATTAGGTATATCACACAGTGAAACAGTATTATTTACACATATATCAGTCTAGACGTATTTGCATTGTACAAGATTAATTTTTATTGTGTGTTGCTATAAATATTTTTATTTCCTAATATAACTGAACCAGTTATGATGTTATTTGAGCTCAAATAACATCATAGCTGGTTATAGTTATAGTAACGAGGGAGTGCTAAGCAGCTTGTTCATCCTCGTTAGGAACTCTACAGCAGTGCCTATACATGATCCAATCGATGATTGAACCAAAATCCTCAGGCCATAAGTCAAATCCACTGACTATTCTGCTAAGAATATCGAATTCTAACCTCTGTCAATTAATGATCTATAGATTTGAGTGTGAGTCATAACATACCAAAAGCTCACTAATCCGATGGGAAATGATTTACACCCGTTATGGTTTATGTATTGTTTGGCTTTTGAACATAAGACCAGTTGGCAAAGTGAATGAATTTACCGCGTTTGATGTATGCTAGCTTTGTTCTCAGGGGCCTGTGATACTGTCGAATCGTAACTTATAATATTCTGCCTTATAATAATGTGATTGCTGGTCATGTAAGCAGAATCAGTAAACTTCGACTTATCCATTTCTTGTATAACTGATCAGATTAGTCACTTATTGTAATAGTTACGCTTGCCTATACATATATATATATATGTATTCGTTTGTAGTGCGAGTGTTCCATTAGGGATGCACAACATCCAAGTGGCTGCGCCAAAAAATTGGATTGTATACTGTTGTGATTTTCTAAAAGGCAGGGATATCTTCAAACGGTAAAACCACGAATGACCCATTAAATTACAATTGGTTCCTTACATCACAAATGCTACGTGGATGGCTATCGTGACTCAAAAGCTAATTCATGCTCGTTATCGATTACCACGCATTGAAAAACACCAAGAAACAACATTTTATCACTAGTCACTTGTTTTCGAGGGACCCTGTAAGAAATGTCAGAAACATTTGCTGAAGGAAGTAGATGGCACCATGTGTTATTTGCAGTATTGAACTATTCCACTGTTGAATACAACTGCAAATAGTAAATTTGCTTTTTATATTGAAACATTGAAAATTTACTTGCGGTTTTGCAATAGGACAGTAGGTAGTAATGAGTGCCATCCGTCTAGTCTTTGGACTTGGGTTTCATGCTTTCTGCCACTCGTCAGTAGGACATATCTGCGATTATGAAAGAACTCATGTTCCTCCCAAGACTGGTATTCCGGATAATCGGGTTTGCGATTCACCTCCTGTAGGACTGTAAGGAATACTTAGATTAGACATTAATTAGTAACTAATGTCATCGATCTAATCCTTCGTTTGCGACAGACTGAAGTCAACTGGTAAGTGCTAACATCTCTGCCCACAGTAATCAATAACCGTGGTTCCAATCTCAGAAAGGATAACAGTTCTTTCGAAATTGTAGATACGCCTCTCCGACGAGTGGCAGCAAGCATGGAACCCAAATCTGTGGTCACTTACCCGACTGCCTCACAACATTCTATAATAATTCAAAAAAGAGATGTTTTCACTCACTCACTATGAAAACGACCGTGTAATTGCCTATCGAAACGACAGCAATCAGATCGTAATTGAGCTGCGACGCGTTACGTAAAAAGGCTACAAATAATTATTTAGATGTCCAGTAACGTTTCACGGTAGCAAATATACATTCCACACAAAGTGACCTCAGCTATTTCCCACTGCCAATTTAATAATCATTCATCAAATAGGTTGGCAGTAATTATCTCATTTGTTTCGCTTATTCAAACAATAAACATGCATTTCACTGACAACAACATATTAATTGGAGGTGGGAACATTCAAAACAATTACTTTTCAATTAATTCACATGACAATTATTTACCTTCTCACATCTAAGCAGAAACAACTTCCCATACATTTTGCTTATTTCTCTTTCATGCTCTAAAAATAAACGCCTTAAATTAAAATGATTCGCAAATAATTGATTGTGAAAAGAACCCATCAATCCGATTGCTTCTCAGTGAAAACAAATAAATCATGCCGACTTATTCTCTTTTTATTGAGTTCTTTGGGTAAAGTGACAGGTAATCAGGGTGGTTTCTCGTCAGTTGCATAAAACCTGTAACGTGGGAACTCTTGACATAACTGGAAACATAAAATGATGTCAGGAGATAGGAGTTTGCAAAACGGCAACAGTATGTTCAGTGACGAACCTTATATACCTTGTACACAGAATGTTCAAGATAAGTGAAAGTGGCTGGAAACTTTGGAAAACGACGTAACTATCAAAGATTAGACTTCAAAAGTTACTGATGAATAGCTGACGGTTTTTTTTATGTTCAATGGTGGTGAGTTGAATTGACGAAAAATAAAACTCTTCTTCTAACGAAAGTGAGGAAGGCAAAAGCATTAACCTCTATGGTCAAATAAAGGAGAGAAATCAAGGAACTACATTCCTCAAGCAAAGAAAGACTCATTAACGTGTTTTTATGAGCACACACTTAGAGTGGCACCCAACTGCTAGCTGTGACTTCTGCTAATTTCTCAAGATTAATTTTCTATTTTATATTGTTCATCTCAAAAGAATTCTAGACGTCTACTTGACGTTAAGTATCAAAAATCTGCTACCGACTGCACCACAAAAACTGTCTGTTCTTTGCAAATGTAGGCACATGTTCAGCATATCTGAAATGTGTCCATAAATTTGCTTATCACATGTAACAGATAGCGTAAATACGTGTATCTTCATAGGCAAAAAGATAAGGATGGAAAGGACAACTGCTGATGTCTGACTACACCGAAGATGTTCATCGACAAATGGCGGCCGAATCACTTAAAAAATGGTTACTTGCATTTCGCCAAAATTTAAAAAAACTGGCATTATATTACTAAGAACTTATAGATTATACATAAAAGGTATTCAATATGCATTATTAATAGTGGGGGTGCAAGTCAAATATTTACAGGAATTCGAAAGAAGGTTAATTCATCCTCGAAATTTTCCTTTAGAAGTTACATTCATAATATGAGATTTTATTACAGTTTCCTTATTTCGTGAATAAATTTGAATAACCTTAAAGAATTAGAGAAAATTGCGGCTTTATCAAGAATACAAATAAACACATATTGCCTAGATACTAAGAAGTAACCAGTGTGATGCATCTAGTCCTTACCATTCATTCAGACTGAACTTTATCACTGATGTTTACAATTTTATCACCATACTTGGTTGCACATCACCACAATGCATTCCGAAATGATCACAAGAGTTTGGAGGCACGAATAACTCAAAGGTACCGTCCATGACTGCAGCACCAATTAACACAGGCTCGCATTCTAGAGCAGAAATGAGTTCCTTCACAGCTGCAGATATGCCTTGCTAACTAGCATGAACAAGTGCGAAACCTACATCTACAGATTTTCCCCGACTGCTTGTAACATCAAAGATCTAATCATGTCTCATAGAAACATAAATTACTACGGCAAAGCTAGTACATCAAATGATAGAGGTCCAGGTGTAAACCTACAACTCCCAAAAACCACTAATATCCCGAATACTTATAGAGTTAAAAACAGAAGTAATGCTTTTCCTGTTTATGCTTACAACTTGCTTCCATTTTTATCTAAAATCCCTGTTATTTAACACAACAGTTGTACGACAAAAATGTAAATATTTCCCTCTGAATACAGAAAACAAAGACCACGGAACCTGAGTTTAACAAGATCAAAGTTACTTAATCTCTCCTCACAGTCAACAAAGATAACTTCAGTCACGTATGGTCAACAGATTTATCTCATTAAAAAAATACGATTAACTGAAAAAACATATTTCAAGAATGCCGCTAGACAACTAGACAGTTAGAATATGTTCCGATAACTCAAACAGCACGTGTTAAGCAGCTCAGAAGCAGAAAGAACAATCTAAACAGAACTGGGGAGAGGTCCTGTCCAATATAGCCAAATCAAGCAAAACATTCAATGATGGAAACATTTTATCGCAAAAAATAAATAGTGAAACAGTACCATTTACGGTTGACGCTTCGAGAACATCATTATACTGGGGTACTCACGTGATATTCAAACTTCTCTCATATAATCCCATTGTTTATTATCATTTAATTATATTGGCATAAATATTTTCCATTCATCTGGTAATTCCACTGAGCCATAATACGTCGATGTCCGAATTTTAGAATTCCCACCAGACACACTGAAGTTTTGGGTTCGATACCCTAACGGCGCAATCGCATAAACCTCAATTAATCAGTAGTAAGCCAACAGGAGAAAAAGGAAGATTGTGTGTGTGAAAGAGCGAGAGAGAGTGAGTAGTGCTGGTAGTCCTACCACATAAAACAAGACCACAGCTAGTGTAACTTCAACCGCTGAAGCCCTATATTACACTCAGAAGTCTCTAATTCACTCCCTTCGCCGTATGATATTTTCACTGTTAGTTTTTAATGAAGTAAATAACTTGTCTTTAGTAATTTTTCGTTGTTAGCAAATTGTGAGTTTCTACAGTTTCTACCCCTTACTATGATATTTACTTCATTAATTAGGTGATAAAGCCTGTTCAAAACTGCTTCCTTTGTTCTTACCCCAACCGAGTGACGGATACACTGCTTCTAGAGTCAGTATATCATCAAATGCAAAGAGAGAATACAACAACTGCTGATCAGCTTATTTTGAATAATCAAAATCGTACACACACACAAAGGAAATCGGTTATTTTTAAATTATTTTGATGACAGTCTGTCAAATAGTAGTAATATTGTTTCCTCAGATGGCCAACTAAATCAGTATTCATTGTTGAATTTTACGCATGCATTTTTACTTCACTATTCTGGAAACTATTTTTCTCCTTCTGTCAATTGATTTACATTTTATTTCACAGTGAACAAATATGATTAATTGATGGGAGAAGCGAGCAGTTCACTGATTCACATGAACCATTGAGAAGGGTAAGCTTGAAAACAAAGGCAGTATACACATGCATGAGAGAAATAAATATGACTTACTTACAAATTATTAAAGGTAAGCATATAAAAATCATTATGAATTCATCTTGGTGAAGAGAGTGAATTAAACATTTCTGTACAGAGCTTCTTGTTTACTTGTGTATATATGTGGTATGTGATTTTCACTCCTCTGACTTCTGAGTGTAAACTAGGGCATCGCAATCAATGAAACTATCGAGATCATTCGTCAGTAGTCGGATCTTCTCCCACTCTCAGTGTCGGAATTCAAACACTAACTGACAGTATGTACCATGGATACGCAATTCCAGTTTGACAACACTCTTTACCGCCATATAGATGGTGTAAGTACTGTTGTCAATCAATTTCTTCTTTAAAAGATCTCTCTCATGTCCAACCTTGACAAAACAAACTTGAAGCATGCAATCGACGAAACAACTTCTTATTGTCGATATGCTGATGACACATTTGTAGTGTGCAACGGAAAAAGTTTTGCCTCTTACCTACTCAGATTATTCAGTGACGCACATACAAAAATTGGATTCACTATGGAACATGAAAATGGTGGAAAGTTCTATTTCCTCGACATTGCCTGGCAACGCCTAGAGGATGGTAGTGTGTAGAGGTCAATTTACCGAAAACCTACACAGAATGGAAAATACCTACATTTTAATAGATTTTATCCAATAGCTTCAAACGAGCACTAGTCAAAACTCTGTACTCTAGAGCTAGGAAAATATGCTCTTCAGAGGAATTAGAGGAAAAATTTAGGATTCTTGAAAAGATGTTGAAAAACAACGGTTACCCTCAGAGATTCATTAACAAATATGGAAGATGTGAAGGCTCAAACATCAAAAAATCACAGAGGGAAAAATACCTGTCTTCATTCAACTAGATTTTAAAGGTGGAAATATTGCAGCAATAGTCAACGGAAGATTGAGTACGTCACTAGCCAGAGTCTATCCTGCAGCTAAGTTGGTCCCAGTCTATCGGACAACATGCTCCTTCTCATGTTAACTCCAACTGTGTATACAAATTTACGTATATTGGCGTGAGCAATTACATTGGGAAAACAGAAAGAATAGCACACCTCCGATTTTCTGAACATGTACCAAAAAGTCTGTGTCTCAAGGAAACAACTACTCAAAATAGTGGCATTACCAGACGTCTCCTTGATACGGATAATGAGGTGTAAATCATAAATTCCCTTAACATTATCAGTAGATGAAATAGATCAGTACTTCTCAAGGTTGCTGAAGCAATTAATATCAAACGGCTGAAAACCGATTAGTATGTTCATAAAGAAGCAGTGATTCGACTTTCATTTCCTGGTCCTGTAACTGGATGTCTTTATTCACTCTCTTTCACTTGATTACGTAACTTTTGGCTTTAAACTCACCCCACTTTGATATGGACTAATTTTGCTTGTCTCTTGTTTCTGTGACCTGAGTTGAACTCAGTGAACTGTTACCTAATTTATTAGTTAATCATCATCTTTTCTTGATTATGGCTTGATTCCACATCGTATTTTTGGTACAAGTATGGAATTTTCAGCATGTGATATCGGTAGCCCAATTTTGCAGGCCGAATAATTGATATCAGGTGTGTATTGGCAGGGGATCGAATCCGGGATCATGTGCATGGTCGGTGAGAGTCCCAACCGCAATGCCACCTTACGCACCTCTCATCTAGATTACGTAACTCCTTTACTACTGCATAGATACATTTTCTTTGTTTAAACTTGAACTGCCTGTGTGAAACTATATAAGCGTGATTTTCTGCGCACAGTTCACTAAGGTCAGGACCTGCTGTAAACTGACGTCATTTAAAATTTTCAAGTATGTTAAAATGTTTCTGCACATAAACTTAATAATTTCTGTAGGCTGTAAGCAGGCAGCTGATGAAAAGACAACGAAATAAACAATGATGGTACCATATTATTGTTCAGAAACTTTTATATTATTCTTTCTTCTTTTGAGCTGCTTAACACGTGCTGTTTGAGATTTCGGAAAATGTTTTAGCTGTGTGATTGTCTGGCGGCATTCTTGAAATATGTTTTTTCAGTTAATCGGATATCAGCATGTTAAGCTTTGCTTTAATGTTTTAATGAGATAAATCTGTTGACCATACGTGAGAGAAGTTATCTTTGTTGACTGTGAGGAGAGATGGGGTGACTTTGATCTTGTTTATGTTATATATGATAAATTATTTTCGTCACTTGAAGAGGGAATACTCTACTTTTTTTCTATAGTTTGGTTTGTAAGGGTTATTTTTGTTTTTACGAGTTGATCACGGATTGATATCAGTCGTGACCAGTGAGGTCCATCCAGATGTCACGTGTGAGGATGGATGTTCCACCGACCAGCTTACCTTGTAACCAGAAGGTCCTGGGTTTGAATCCCAGTGGGTGCGTACTGCCAATGGTTCCCAAACTAGGATGAAACAACTGTCCAGTACTACTTGGTCTTCAGTGATTCTCTAACTGATATCAATCCGTGATCAACTCGTAAAAACTCTACTTTTTCTTCTTACCCATATTACGTTCTATAGAATGAAATTTATTTGAAGGTAAAAGATCGTGTAAATAGAAAATTAGAATTATTTAAGTTTCAGGTAGACTTTGTAAATATTCCAGGTGTAAATAGGGATTCATTTGCATTTGATTCACGCACCAGTATTCATATTAATTTTTTGTTTTCTTGTAAGGTAGTTAGTTCTTTCTTTGACATAAGCGTAATGTTCTCTAATTTCCAAAGTTTGCAGAAAATGCATTCATAAAAAATGTGATATAAGCTTTTTGAAGACAGTGACAAGTAAATTGTGAAATTCTAGAATGAATTAACGTCGTTTCATATTCTTCTAAATGATTGACTAGCGCTTTTAGTAGTAAAAGTTTATTGATTTGTAGGGATTTTGATTGATTGGTTTCAGGATTTCATCATGAGCTGACATTGGTTAGAGAACCTTTGAAAAACCTGGCAGTACTGGACAGCTGTTACGTCCTAGTTTAGGACTCTTCATCAGTACGCACCCACCGGTGCCCGAACACAGGACCTATGTCGTGAATTGGCAGAAGTTAGAATTCATGTGTCATTGGTTTGGTTCCCAGTGACTTAATGGTTTACGAACTCGCCTTGTAATCAGAAGATTCTGGGTTCGAGCCCAGGTGGGTGCGTATTGTTGAAGAGTCCCAAACTAGGATGAAATATCTGTCCAGTACTTCCAGGTTTTTCAAAGGTTCTCTAACCAATGTCAGCTCATGATGAAATCTTGAAAGTAAAAGTTTATATTGAGTACACCTATTCTGTGTAATCGGTAATTTCTGTGTAACATACTGTCAGCTTTCATTTTTATAAATATACACGAAATTCCATAAAGTATTCTGCAGTCGTATTTATTATTGTATATTGATGAACATGTTTGATGAATTCAAAGCCCAACAGGTATCCTCTTCCCATCCTAACTTCATATGTGTTGACAAATTTACATGTATTTAAGCTAGAAGTTACTTTTGGCTAACAAATAGATCGATGCGCTTTAAATTGTTTGGAGATGTGCTAGATAGTATGTATCTGCAGGGAGAAAGTTGATTTAGTGTCGCTAATGCTAGTTAATCTTGTTGATACGACTCCTAACGTAGACGTCTGGAAATCTTTCTTGATAATCAGTACCAGAAACAAAGCAATTCTTATCAAATTTTCCAAAGCCACAGCCAAAAAACGTATGCAGGTGGATTCCTGTCCTCGAGAAAAAGCGGCACTCGGTGATTTTGGTGCTGTGGAGACGAGATTTCTTAACTCTTCCCTTTATTTAATTACATAGTCTTATGATCTAACCTTCCTCGTCTTGGTTAGCAAAACAGTTTTATTTTTCGTGGCTATTACCATTAAGTAAATTGAACTAACCATGTTCCAACGGAACCTATCAGCTATTTAGTACTAACTTGTTCCACCCTAATGTTTGTTAGGTAAATCCTATTTCAAAGAATTCAGACATTTTGAATAACCCTGAACATTCTGTGTACAAGATATTTGATCTTAACTATCTACTGTCATGTTATCTTTCTAAGCATGTCATGAGTTGCCAAGTTAACCTACCTATTGCTTTATAAGTTGCATACAATTGACGAGAAACCAATGCAATGAAATCTTCTCACTCTGATCCAGGCTTCGCTTTCGCTGACTGAATTTCATAGAAAGGGAATAAGTGGACATGATTGATTCGTTCTCACTGAGAAAGAATGGGAATAATGGGTTCTTTTCACAATCAATTACTTGCCAATCATTTTATTTTAAGGCGTTTATTTTTAGAGCATGGAAGAGAAATAAGCAAAATGTATGGGAAGTTGTTTGTGCTTAGATGTGAGAAGGTAAATAATTGTCATGTGAATTAATTGAAAAGAAATTGTTTTGAATGTCCCACCTCTAATTATTATGTTGTTGTCAGTGAAAGGCATGTTTATTATTCCAATAAGTGATTCTGCTTACTGAGGTGAAACAAATGAGATAATTATTGCCTGCCTATCTGATAAATGATTATTAAATCGGTAATGGACTTCACTTTGTGTACCAGTGTATGACATTGTGGAATCAATATTCAAAATCGCAAATCGTTACTGGACATCTTAATATTTCTATGTAACGTTTTTAGTTAACGCGTGTTGACTCAGTGAAACACTAATTGCAGCACGTTTTAATCGGCGATTAAATGATAATTTTAATATTGATTGACCGAAAATCGTCTCTTTCGTGAATTCTTGTTCGATGGCGTGGGGCTTCTGATTTGTGTTCCACGCTTGCTGCCACTCGTCGGCGAGGCGTATCTACAATTTCGAAAGAACTGGTGTTCTTTGTGAAATTCTGAGAAAGGTTACTGAGTGCTGCAGTCACAGACGTCATCACTGACTGGTAGACTTCAGTCTTTCGCAAATGAAGGATACGATGGATGACATTAGTTACTAATTAATATCTAACCGAAGTATCCATCATAGTCCTACAGGGGGTGAGTCACTAACCCGATTTTCCGAGGTCACTGGGTGTCTCTCGATATCTATATAATTATTTGTAACGTTTTTAGTTAACTCGTGGTGATTCAGTGAAAATCTGATTCTTGTGTTTTGTGATGGGCGATTAAATGATAGTTTTTCTAGTGAATGAATGAAAACGTCTCTTTTTTGAATTGTTTTTTGATTGTGTGAGACAGTTGCATAAGCAGCTTCTGATTTTTGTTTCATGCTTGCTGCCACTCGTCGGCGAGGTGTATCTGCAAAAGTGCTGGTGTACCTTTTGTGATTGGAACCCGGGTTACTGGATGCTGTAGTCAAAGACATTATCACTGATTGACAGAATTCAGTCTGCATCAAACGATGGACTAGACAGATGTCATTATTCACTGCCTTGTGTCCAAATGAAGTTTTCATTATAGTCACAAATGAGATTAATCTCGCGTGCCAATAACCCAGTGATAACCTCTCTGACTGTAGCACTGGTTGACTAGAGTTCGAGAGACATCAGTTCCATTCAGAATTGGAGATATGCCTTGCTGTCAGCAAGCATGAAATCTAGATACAAAGCTTCTTACCGAATGCTTTCAGCCGTCTAACAATAATTCATTATACACTGTGAAAGCTAGTCACCGATGTCATATTGGCCACATGGCAGAATTGACTGATAAAATTCATTCTTCACCGAACGAAAGACTAGATGCACGACATTAGTTGATACCCAGTGTCCAATCAAAGTTTCTTTTCTATCAGAAAACCTCGGAAAAAAGCTCAGTGTTCCAGTCGGAGAGACAAATTCACTAATTTTGGTTTTATTCAACAATTGAGTGGATCATCACTGTAAATTATACATGCCATCAGTGACTTCCAGGGTCATTCAAAATCAAGTTACCAGTGACAAAATACTGTTTATTGGTGCTTGTGAACTGAATGATGATTGCTGAGTTGCGTGAATTAGCCCCAGAATCACGGCAGCTATCTACGTATCATTTGTGACATAAGAAACCATTGTTGATTTAATGTTTCACTCATGGCTCACTGGTTTCTGGAGTTCTGTTATTCACTTGACGAAATTAGGATAAGTTGAACCAGTCATAACTAAAATGGAGCGAAATAATGGTCCAGGTGTGTTGATTTTCTGAAGGCAACTGAGTTGTTTTTATCTCAACTGGGAGAGCGAAACGACTTATTTATATCACTGGGTTAACTCAATTTTCAACCAGTCTAATCCATCAAATTTTCTTCACTTTTTGTCGCGTTAATCATCCAATTAGGCTCCTGAATCAGGACATGTACTGAGGCGATTTTCATCATTTAACTTAAGGCGGACTGCTTGAATCACTAGGCTACCTGAATTTTCTATCCATCTAAATGCATTGTATTCACCCTGTTTCATACTGTTTTAATCACACACTTATGTCTATGTATCACAGAGTATGCTCAAACATATTTTCAAATAGATTTCAAAGTACGACCAGAAACATTTTCGTAGAAATGGATGAGAAACCTCGTGGATTATTAGAACCTGCCTTCACCAGTATAAGCGTTCCCTAGTGAAATATTTATTCTCAAAGGCATGAAAAATAGGCACGAGTGGCACATTGATGGATGACCTTCGACATATACATTCAGTTTTATTAGCTAATGGTTGTCCAGAAAACTTTATCAGTTGTCAGAGTAGGGATAGCCCACATCTAGAGAAGACAACTTCTGTACCAAAGAAAGCTATATTTATTAACCTACCATTTAATGGTGATCAAATTATGCAGTTGACAGCTCAAAGACTTCGGTCAGCCATCAAGTGCACATTCTCCTACGCATCTGACATGCGAAAAATGGTCTAAAACCATACTCTCAGACCCCCAACACCCCCTCTATTCCCAACTCTCGCCTTGTATCTCATCAAGTAGAACCAGAAATCAGTATAAAATAATTTATGCTCGTACAACCAAGTACAGGAACTCAACGATACCATATTTGGCCCGTGTTCTAAGTGACAGAGACAATGTTAAGCGTGAAACCTATGACTTGCTTTGTTGATAATAACATAATTTTAGGCTCTTTTATTTCTCTCTTATTTTGTATTCTATAGTGAACTCCTTCTTAAACGTACTTAGCTACCTAAATTATTAACATTGGCTTACTTTTTTGTACTTTACTGTATTCCTTCTTCTGTGTATCTACTGGTTCTGACTATATTAGCACTATGAGTATTACAAAATTGTCCTGTCATTAACCATCATGTAATTATTAGTTTGTGGTTGTTGTTATTTTTGTTCGGCAGTATAAACTGACAATCTTGGTTGTGAAAGCCATTATCACCATCCTAAAATTTTGTATTATGCAGGATTACTCACATTACCACTACAAACACTGCATTAGATGTGACAATAAAAACAACCCTGAAATGTTATTTTATGATTGTTTAGAGTTGTTCAATCAAATTAACTGATTACCTTGGCGATAAACATTCTTAAATATCATTTCATAACTTCTTATATGACTACAGCTTTACTGTCACCATGCATAATCATAACATAGCTTCCACTACCCAATACTGAGATATTATTTTATGTTGTTTATTTTCCTTTCTACTTCTTGGTATTTTTTCCGCATTTTTAAAAATTATTTTTGTGTTTGTTTTTTGTTGTTGTTGTTGTCTCTATATTTATTTTTTGAAATACTCCTTTTAAATGTTTGATAAAATTGGATGCAAATATTGTAGATATGTGCTGAAAATTCCACACTGTACCACTAGTACTGTTTCTGGAATAAAGCAAATTATTATTATCTCTTTCCCTCACTTGCCAAACATTTTCGATCCCTGTAACTACGATTAAAGTACGATATACTGCGGACTCTACCTCAGACTGTATCTACAAGTTCACCTGCAGTTGCGGTGACACTTATATAGACAGAACCATTAGAATGCTTGAATGTCGTCAAAAACAACATGTTCCAAAATGGTTATTAAAACACATAGAAAATCCCAATGCAATTAATCTGAATAGAAATCCAGCATTATCCATTGCAAAGCACTTATTAATGTCATGTCACGGAATCAGTATTAATGACTGTTACACAATTATTTCACATAACTCTAATTCAAGGTTGGTTATTGAAGATGATGGAAGCACATTTGGGATTAATCACATACATCCGAAACTATGTGTACAAAAAACAGTAGACTTCAATCTTCGCCTTCCATGCACTATTTGACCTATTTAAATATGATTGTTCATCAGTATGTACTTTTTTTTTATATAACTGAGTAATTGTCATGCATTTTATTTTATTTTTTATTGTGAACCATGTTAGTTGTAAAGAGACTGTAAAGAAACTACGAAATGACGATATCATCTCGCGAAATTTGTCTTCTAAATGCCTTATTCAAAAATATCACTTCACTTGGTATATTATTGCTTACTATATTACTTCAAGATTCTGCTCAAGAAGTAAATACTTTACAATAGGAAACTTGCTGGAAATTCTGTATCGTGTAGAAACGCAGTTTTCAGAATAAAGCTATTATTATCATTATCACGACTGCTGCAAAGTTTTTGAAGGAAATAAATGATACTATCCTCTAGGATCTCAGTCTTTTTTCAAATGGTGAATAACATTATGTAACCTGGTATACCAACCATTAACTACACACTTCGAAATCCAAAACGTAGAGTTAAGATTCTGCAATCATCACATAGGCTGAAAAATTTCTACTGCTATTGGTTACAGGATTTCATCATGAGCTGATATCGGTTAGAGAACCATTGGAAAACCAGCTGGGAGTACTGCACAGCCAGATGTTTCGTCAGCCTAGTTTGGAACTCTTCAACAGTACGCACCCACAACCCTTGTTCGAACTCAGGACGTTCTGGTTACCTAGGGTTTTAGTGGGAAGTCGTGACTAGTAGGGTGAAGCAGATCGGGTGTGAGGATAAATACTCGTCGAAGACATTGGCTAGTGCCAGTCGCCCTATGTTGTGAAGTGGCAGAAGTTGGAATTTATAGACCATTGGATTAGGTTCCAGTGGCTTAATGGTTTACGAGCTCGCCTGATGACCAGAAGGTCCTGTGTTCGAACCCCTCGCGGTGGGTGCGTACTATGGAAGAGTCAAAATCTAGGACGAAACTGCTGTTCAGCTCATGATGAAATCCTGTAATTAAACAATCAAACTCCTACAAACCAATTCTTGAAAACCTACTGCTATTGTTATTTATTGTGAAAACGACGTATATTTGAAATGTGATTTGTAAATTTTGATGTTTAGTAAAACTGAGTGAAATAAATTCCAACATCTCTAAGTGGGTACCTCACACGGTCAGAATTATTGCAATGCTTTCCTTCAGGATGGATACACTAGTCATTAAGTATGCTCCATTGAAATTTACTTCAAAATATTAAATATCACTTCCTTTCTATTAACGCATGTCATAAAAATTAAAATGTTAATGAAACAACTACTAATCAGCTTATTTTCAATAGTCAAAATAGTCAACAGAGGAAAATTTTTTATTGTTAAATGGTTTTATGACAACCTGTCAAATAGTAGTTATATATGCATATTCACATAGTTCACTAACTCGGTATTCATTATTGACTTGTACTCACAATATTCCAGAGAAACTTTTTCTCTCCTTGTGTCCACTGATTTACATTTTATTTCATAGTGAACAAATATGATTAATTGACAACAGAGGAGGGTAGTTTATGATACAAATTAAGCATTGAGAAGGTAGAGCTTGAAAACAGAAATACTATTCATACAAGTTTATAGAAATATTTAGAAAAGAAATGAAAATGGATTAGTTGGAGGATTTCATCATGAGCTGACATCAGTTAGAGAAACATTGGAAAACCAGCTGAGAGTACTGCACAGCCAGCTGTTTCGTCAGTCTAGTTTGGGACCCTTCAGCATTATGCACCCGCCGCCAGGAGTTCGAACTCAGGGCCTTCTGGTTACAGGGCTAACAAGTCTGTATACCATTCAGCCACCGGGACCCAATCCAATGGCCAGCCAATGAATTAGGAGTTCTGACAATTCATGACATAGCGCGACCACTCCGCAATGTCTTCTTCGATGAGTTACTGCCTCACCTTCAATCTGTTGTACCCTATTGGTCACGGCTTCCGACTAGAACTCCAGGTTAACTGCCTCAGTAGGACCAGTCGCTAGTGAGCATCAGATCAGTTTTCAAGTACTGATTCCCAAACTAGGCTGACGAAACAGCTGGCTGTCCAGTACTCCCTGTTGGTTTTCCAATGGCTATCTAACCGATGTCAGCTCATGATGAAATCCTCCAAGCAATCAAACAAAATTCCCTGCAAAACCAATACTTCAAAATGGATTGCACACAAATTACGCTTTATACATAAGCATCTAAAGATCATTTTAAAACGATTTTAGTCAAAGGATTGAGTCAAAATTCTTTGTACAGAGTTGAAGATTTATTTGTGTATATGTATTTGTTTGTTATCATTTCTTGTGTACTTAATAGAATAAAGGGCTTCAAGCTTTGAAGTTTCTGTATCAGTGGTGTTGTTTCATATGATGGGATTGCTAGCTTTACAGCCAATTTTCTCCTTATTCCCGTCTTACTGTCGGCTAATTGAGATTCTGGATTGCATGGTAGGCAGCTGAACCCAAGTGTTAATGGCGAACATTCTAATATCCAAGAGTCTGCGCATTACGGCTCAGTGATACTGTGGTGAGAGCCGGCTGCTAGCCAAATTGGTAGACAGTAATTTATGTCAATGTTTACGTCGCCAATGCCGGTCATGAGAAAAATAAGAACAAAGACTTACCCAACAATCAATCACAGCAAACTTAGCATGGGTGTATAAATAAACGGTCACAAAGAGATGAAAGATTAACGTTCAGCGAGAAACCACCAATCAGAAGACTGTGTTTGAATGCTTACAATAATCTATAATAATACACATTAAAATCTATAAATATGTGTTGATTTCCTAAATAAACGATCTGTTGCCTGTTTCTTGTCTTCCGTTGTTACAACACTACCAGATAAGTGGAAATTGTCATTGCTAGTTGAATCGAAGGATATGAAGTACTGGAATTACATAAACAATTCTGAAAGTTATATGAATAAATTCCCTAAATGGTAAGTGATATTATTTCACTGAAATTTTGATTAAATGAAATGACTCTACGATAGAATTCGCTGCTTGATATGATTCTTACGGAGAGGATTTTGACCTCCTTATATGGCTTAATGGTCTACGAGCTCGCCTTGTAACCAGGAGGTCCTGGGTTTGAACCCCGGTGGTTGCGCAGTGCTGAAGAGTCCCAAACTATGACGAAACATCTGCACAGTTCTCCCAGGTTTTCCAATGGTTCTCTAACCAATGTCAGCTCATGATGAAATCCTGTAACCAATCAACCAAATCCCTACAAACCAATATGTGAACATTATTTTTGTTGATTCTCAGCTGCCTAATATTTGCTGTTTGATTTTTCACAGAATGTTTTAGCTTATTGTTGTTTAGCGGAATTTTTGACATGTGTTTGCATTTGGGGTGTTTGCACGTTAAATTTTGTTTTAATTTCGTTGAGATAAAACTGTTGACTGTAAGTGGCTCAAGATGGCTTTTTAGACTTCATGAAAGGGTGGAGTAACTTTTGTCATCCTGTTAAATTTGGTTTTCTTTGGTTTTGGTTTTTTGCACTTTAGGGCGAGTGTTGTGTTAAATGGCATGAAAGTTGGTTGAAAGACAAGCAACCTGCGAATAAAAAAATCAGAAACACTTCAATTTTAATTGAACGTTTTGAGTATTTAGGATTTATAAGCATTGGTTTTGAAGATTTGTTGTATATAGTTGGTTTGTAATAATAATAATAATTTGCTTTATTCCAAAACAGTACTTGTGATACACAATGGAATTCTCAGCATTTCACTACAGTATTGCATCCAGTTTGTACATTAACAATAAATAAACTTCTACATAGATTATGGGTAATCTCAGATAGTTTTGACAACAACATATTAGCATATCGGTAGCAAAGCCAAAAGTGAACAGAATGTTTGAAGGTGTTAGAAAAGTAGATACTAGCATATTTACTGGCGAAAGCGGTAACAAAAAGGTCGAGATATACAGAGTGTGAAAGAACGAAGAAGAATGTTTTAAGTAGAGTTTGTAAGGAAGAGAGAAACAAAGCAGCACATAACAACAACAAAAAGGGGAAAAGGAAAAGAAAGAAAGAAAACGTTGTACCTATAAATGATATGAGTTGGAAAGACGAGATCCAGTTGTTCTACTGACTATTTAATGAGTTATAGGTGTCACGCCTAATGCTTTCTTTATCGCACAGAACACGAGCTAAGTATGGTATTGTTGAGTTTTTGTACTTGCTTGTGCGAGCATATAGTTTTCTATATAGGCTTCTGGTCCTCCCTGATGAATGAATGAAGAGGGTGGTGTAAGTTAGATGGAGTGGATTTAGCCCATTTGTCACATGAGTCCAAGTGTCTGTCGACCAGATTAGATTTGTTTTGACGAGTTGATCACGGATTGATATCAAATAGAGAACCGTTGAAAACCAGCACTGGAGTGCTTGACAGCTGTTTCATCCTAGTTTTGGGAATCACCCGCTCCAATGACCAGCCCATGAATTCTAACTCCTACCAATTTATTTCCCAACTGGACATTTATATTTCAATTTATAACGCTAACTCTTAAAAGAGTTCGATTTATGTAATTTGTTATCATTTAACGTTTGATGTGCTGACTAGGTAATAGTAACGACAATCAGTCCTTCATTGATTATAACTGCTTAACTTTTGAACTCCTAATGGTTATACAAATTCGCTCATTAAAGAATGTAATACAAACTTCGCTGGAGGAAGTAACTCGTAAAATGTAAGATTCTGTGATGACTCAATCTACTTTTAAATTCTTCTTTGTCTTTGACTTTTCCTTTTAGTTGTGACATTTTATAACGAATTCCCTTTCCGGATAATCGGTAATTTCTGTGTAACATAGTGATAAATTTTTCTTAAACATTTATGAAATTCTACAACCTATCTTATAGCTATGTTGGTTACCATGTATCAGACAACATCTTTAGTGCCCTGAAATACCAACTGGTATCCTTCCCAATGTGAACTTTATTTGTGTCTACACATTTACATGTATTTACGATGGAAGTTACTTTTGGCAGACAAGTAGAAGAGGCGTAATTTAGATTTTCTCGGCATATATCAGGAAACCAGCATATACGTGGCATAAGTTGTTTCATTGGTGCTGTCGCTATCATGTTGTTGATACAAGTCGTGAGGTAGACAACTCGAAATCTGTTGAGATATTTAATATGTACAACAAACTAATGTGGGTAAATTTCTCCCATAAATCATGTCTTTTTACAGCTAATTTGTGTTCCTGGATTCTGATTCGAAGTGGACGCCCACTTTGACTGATGTAATGTCTGTTACAGTTCATACAATTTATTTTGTAAATGGTATTAATTTTATCTTCTTTTTCTGTTAGATCTTTCGGTAGGCACAATATCGAATAAAGTGATTGAACTGGCTTGTGTGAGTTTTCTATTCGGAATGGTTTTAATATTCCAGTTGTTAATTCAGAGATATTTTTATATAGTGTAGAATGAAAAGACATGATACATATTCTTTCATATCAATGGATGTAGATAATTATGGACATCAATTTGATTGGGATAATGTCCAAATTTCAAACAGAGGAAACGCTGAAAATGCCAGAAAATTCCTAGAAGCCTTATACTCAAGTGAACCAGTGATTAACAAACATGTTAATATAAACCGAATCTACCAATTAATAAAAAATAAATCATGTGACGAGAAACTTCAAAATCCAAGTCAATAAAAAAATGATCAGTACAGATGTAAATCAACTACTAGTCACGAAGATGGCTGCCAGGAGACACAATTCTATTATTCATGGAGAATTTCAGTTAGTTTATTTTATGCTGAAACTTGCGCAGAAGGACGAACAAAGCTTCGCAATTAAACTAACTAGCTAATAGAACACAACCAACTACTTGAGCTACAAATATTCCCTTTTATTTCAACACACTTATGATGCAATAGATTTTCTCTAATCCTTAAAAGAATGCAATCTGAGACAATGTCTACATTTCCGAAATAATTCAGGTAGTGATTGACTTCATTTAATGCAGCGAGTTCCTTATTGGCCTTGTCGTAAGTCAAACGCATTACAAATTTGAACAAGGAAATCTGATGGAAGCTGAGGAAATGTATGAAGCCAGTGACATTTTAATTGAAGTTTCCGCTATGTGAAGATACGAAGAAGTATACGAACTAGCTAATTGATCTTTCAATAATATCGATAATAATAACTCTATTATGCACAATACATTTACACAATGTGCACAATTTTAAGTTTAGTTTAACACAAAATATTTCCTTTCATCCAGGATTTTCAGGAGAAAAGAGTCATTACAGTATATCTTGTGATGCAGTGCTGTTAGATCCGTAGTATAGACTATTCCCTTATCATATCTCTGCTTGATCTACGAGAAATGCACACTGGTAGGTTCAGACTCAATTAAAAGTTTGAATGAATAATTTTTGCGATACATGGACAAAACTAAATGATTACAGATACAAGAATTAGAGAAAATAAGGTTCATTGTATCGGGTGTAAATCCAGGCAGCCCAATAATTAAAGCAGGCCGCATCAACGAATCACCTGCACTTGGAGGGAAGGTATAGGCTTCAGTTCCATTTTGAGGTTATATAATGTGAGTAATTCATTCACCAATGATAGATAAAGGTCCTTAATGCCTGAGACGGTAGCAGAGTCGGAAGTGTCTCTACTTGTTTAATATGATAAAGAGGTAATTATCATTCACATGAGCTCTCCTAGTTCTCATGAATTTTGTTTTGGAACACTATATATGCATATATATGTATATGTATAGGTATATAAATACTAATTCGGTTCTCTGAGTTGCATCGAACTGGGTGCACGTCTAATGAATGAAGCCCTAAATGAGTAAAAAGTCCACCCGGTGTTAATACCACCTGTATCTGGCTACCCAGCACCTCTGGTTGATTTGAAGGTGCCCAATAACTAACGTCAATCAATATCTAGTATATAGACTGATTAGAAAGACGGGAAAATCAGTCTTTCTTTGCTTTGGAAACGTGCACCTATTTACTCTTCCTTATAATGAATTATATAATCTTTTAGTGTGACCCCTCATGTTTTTTGTTGGCGGAAAATTTTTATTTTTCGTGGTTATTTCTGTTACATGAATTGAACTTACCATGTTAATGGTGGAACCTGTCAGCTATTTATGTATAACATGTTCCTCCTTAATCTTCCTTAGATACCTCCTTCTTCAATGTATCCAGATATTTGGAATTATCTTGATTGTTTTTTACGAGGTACATGAGTTTAACGACATGACATCAGGTGGGTTAGGTGTTCCTATAAACATATACTTAAAGCTTTATAGATTGAATGTGACTGACGAGAAACGATGAAGTGAAATGACGCTAAATCATTCTACTTCACTTGTCTCATGTGCCTCACTTAGAATTATCAGTGGGGAATATATGTAAAATATTTATTATTCCTCAGTGAAAAAATGAATGAAGATGATGGTTTTCAAACGGATTTGATCCTAAGTATTTGAATTCAGAGTGTTCACTTTAACACTATGGAATATAAACAATCAAAATATGTTTAGTAATTCGTTCCCAGATGTTTTGGTGGTAATCAGTTAGCACTTGAAGTAATTCAGAAGACCTCGCCTCTAATTAATATGTTATTGTCAGTGAAATGCATGTTTATTATTCCAATAAATGATTTTGATTACTGAGGGGAAACAAATCAGATAATTGCTGCCTGCCTATCTCATATTGGATTATTAAATTGGTAGTGGAAAATAGCTGAGGTTACTTTGTGTACCAGTGTATGGCACTGTGGAATGTATATTTGATATCTTAAAGCGTCACTCGATATCTCAATAATTATTTGTAACCTTTTGAGGTAACCCTTCGTAACTCAGTGAAAATGTGATTGCACTACGTGTTAATGGACAATTAAAATTTTTATAGTGAACGAGAAAGGGCAAAGTTCAACTGTCTTAGCTAAGACCACAGTGACCGACAGATGGGAATTCAGATGCAAGAACCTCTCATTATCGTTGAAAAATACACTAGAAAACATTTCAAACTTGATAGTACACTGTATATTTGTAGCTTATGTATTGTATGAATGTATTCCAGTCACTACACAGATGATCTGTAGGGAAATCGTGCTATGCACAGTTCACCCATTCATCCAGGTGACTGTAGGTCATGGCACTTTGAGATCAATTGATATTTCTGACATTATCCTCCAACCTACTCCTAACTCTAACCATAATCCTAACTTTATCCCTAAACCTAATCTTAAAAGCCATAACCCTACCTAACAAGATAGATTTGCAGAAAAGGTACATAGTAAATAAGTAGAATACTGTATCAACCATCTCCAAGATCAAAAATGCAGGCATGATTTTAATTCATAACATTCCTTGTATTTGATCGCTTCTTGAAAGTGAAATTTTGAAAGATCTTGACCTTAGCTATGATACTTTAACCTAACCGACAAGGTTTCTGTTTTTAATTATTGTAAGATGATTTGAGGTAATCGATAAGTTTGATATTTCATGTTTTGGACACCTATTTCTATGACTTTACTTAAACTCACCATGTCATTACGCAACTAATTAGATATTTATTATTAACTTCTTTAATCCTATTCTGTCTTGGGTACGTCTTTTTTCAGAGTATCAAGACATCTTGAATTAGCTTGAACATTCTGTGTACACGGCGCACAGCTTCAATCACCAAACATATTATTCTCAATATTCTACAGTCTCCTATCTCGTGACATCGTATAGTCTTTTCAGGTATATTAGGAATTTCTTTGTCCATATACTTAATCTTTTATAGTTTGTTTGCAGTTGAAGAGAAGCCGATGAAATGAAGTGATAAGATCTTATCCTGCTTCATCTGTTGCTTACGTCATATTCAAATTCATTAAAAAACTATATATGTACATTGCTTATTTCTCTTCAGTTAAAACGAAAATAGAGATAATGACTTTTCCAATGAGCTATTATCATTTTCCTGAAGTTCAACATGAGATACAATGGACGATTTTGAAAGTCACAAGTCGCATCCGTTGACCATTCAACCACTTTTTGTCGAAATTCAGTGACTCGTGAATTTGAAATTCATTCAACCGATGTGTATCACACTTATCAAGTTTTTAAAAAGGATATCTGATATTTTTGTTACATAATAGTATGAATTGTATGGAAACTGATATGATCATTTATGCAATTTAACAATTTGCAGAAGATATAAACTTTATGCTCTAAATAAACCTACTATGATCGCTAATCGTAACGTCACCCACAAATGTAACAATATAACCATTTCACGAAAAGAAGAAAAGAAGACAGACTGTTTGAAGACTGTTCACATTCTCTATAGAATTCATGAATTCCCTTAATCATAATGAGACTTTGCGTCTCAAGTTTCAAGAAAAAAACACCTGTTTGATTACATCACAATTTGTCAACAATTTCGTCTCTATTCTGATAGAAAAATGTGTTCAGTTAATAGTGAATATTACAAACACCATATAGTTGGATATCAAAGGTAATGTTAGTTTTATTTTTCAAATTAATGTATACCGATTTGAAGGAAGTGTATTAACGGCGAGGTTATTTCTGAAATGAAAATGTTTAGATTAAGGCAGAAAACTGTATGAATTTTATCACAATACTGGTCTGGAAAGAGGAGTAGAATTACAATTTAGAATTTCTCTCTGTATCCATTACAGAATCATTGAATATCAAGGAGCAGTGGACTGCCGTTTCATTTCAGTTCGCGTATCTTTGATAATACGCACTCACAACACCACTTAGGATTGAACCCAAGACTTTCAGATTACAAGTCAAGTTCGCTGACCATTCAGTCATTTGGTTGAGATTCAGAGATTCGTGAAAGAGGGGGAAATACAATAAGACGAAACCAGCATATTAGAGTCACGCTGGGTTATCGATTATAATCAAGCAAAAACTATGCAAAATTTAAAGTAAAAATGAAATTCAAAATCTGCCAGTTTATTTGTCATTTGCAAATTTTCACAGTTCGAATTGAAATTTCCACACACTTTCTTTCGGAAAACGAAATCAACCAGATCACAATACGCTATCTTCTTACCATAAACGATAATCAAGAAAGAAAGCATAGACGCATGACGCTACATACTAAAGATTGATTGACGTTAGTTATTGAGCACCTTCACACCAACCAGTAGTGCTTTGGTTATATTAACACCTGATGGCTGTTTTACTCACTTATGGCCAAATTCATCATACGTGCATCAAGTTCGACTTAGCTTAGAGAACCAAATCAGTATTTATATATCTATATGTATATGCATATATAAGATTTCAAAACAAAATTCATGAGAACTAGGAGAGCGCATGTGAATGATAATTGCCTCTTTATCATGTTAAACAAGTAGAGACACTTTCAACCACGCTGATCTTTCCGGTATTAAGGACCTTTATCTATCATTGGTGAATAAATTATTCGCATTATATAGCCCCAAAATGGAATCGAAGCCAATAACTTCCCTCCAAGTGCAGGTGATTCATTGATGCGGCCTGCTTAAATTATTGGGCTACCTGGATTAACACCCAACACAATGCATCTTATTTCCTCTAATTATTGTTTTTGTAACCAACGAGTTGTTTTCAAGTGTCACAAGCTTTACTCATGCGCACCTTTAATTGGATTTGAAACTACCTGTCAATGGAAGTGAAAATTGAACGTTTGTTTTATTGGAACTGGCAACCATTGGCGGGCAATTGAAGGCGCGAATGGAACGATCGCTTGCAAGTTGAAGGAAGACTGGATTTCAATACGAATAAAAGTACTTTATAACTTCATTTGTACTTAACATTTGTTTGCAGACTTTGTAGTTTTCTTCAATTTAATTGCCAAACAATATAATTTCGTTCGAGGAATACTGGTGTTTTGGATTTAAAGTTGAAGAAAGCGCATAGTATTTATCGGCTCAATCGCTTAAGTCTTCATTACGATAGGAACTTAGGGCTAAGTTCCTTGACAGTTTTTATTCTTCTCCAAGTCTTCGTGGGCGCCTTCTAGAAATCGTCTGGATGTACTTACTAGATCTGCAGCCAGCTTCTCTTTGGACAAGGATTATCAGCGCAATTTGGATTCTTTGGTGACGTTGGATAATGCCTGGGTCAAGAAAGGGACATGGCACAATGGAAGCAGACAAAAAAGTAAGTCACGATGAGTTGCCTGTTAATTGTAATGATATGTATGACGCTCAGCATGTCAAGTTTGATGTTCACGCTTCACCGTTAAGGGATAGTAAGGGTTTAAGATTGCCTAAGTTCGAACCGCGATACTTCGATGGAAACCCAGCCGACTACCCGCAGTTTATCAAAGAGTTTGAGGTCATGCTGAGTGGTTTTGTATTAAATGATGAAATGAAGTTAATGTATTTGTTGAGATATTGCACTGGTGTGGCTGCAAGAGCCATACAGTGCTGCAAGTTTATGCCCCCGAACGAAGGATATACTGAGGCCATGAAGATACTACGTCAAAGGTTTGGAAAACCATATATGATATCCCGTAGTATTTTCGAGACAGTGAAAGGTAACGGATCACAGTTCAACGATAATCCAGAGGAACTTGCAGAGTTCTTGGATAATTTGATGGTATATAGAAATACACTCATGTCTTTTAACTGCGTAGATGAATTGAACTCAAGTTCCGTGCTTGAGACTGTTGCCAAGAGATTACCTGTCCGTCTACAAAGGAAGTTCATAAAGGTTTGTTCACGTCTAGAGGAGGAAGGTTTAGAGCCCAGGTTGGATGACCTTGTGAGCCTGATGAAAGACAGTGTCAACCAAGCTTTGAGCAAGTTTGCTAGCATACTGCATCCCTCCCCTGGAATAGAGAAATCAGAGAGTAAAATGCAATCATTTATGACGAAGGGGTCTCAGCGTAGTGGATATCGAGAAACCTGTATGGTTTCTAGTAAACCTAATGATTGTGGGACGTCCCCAACGGATAAGTTACAAGCTGCAAGGCAAACACGGTTGTGCTTCGTTCGTTTGCAAGAAGTGCATACAAAGGCGAACTGTGAAGCAACGAACAAGTTTAGTGGCAAACTAAATGTGAATTCAGCGTCATCGTGTTCTGACTCCGAATCGTGTATCGATAATGGTGCGGTGAAGAAGCCTGTAGTCGTAACTGGTAATCCATTGTTGAAAAGAGTGGCTCAGACGACACCGCAGTTTGTGCATAAGAAGAAAGTTACAGTTTCAGTGTCCAGTTCTGACTCCACAAGTTTACAAGGTATTACTAGTCAGAGTAAAGGTATAAAACCTCTATGGATTCATGAAGAAGAACCTAAGTCATCTACGGCTGTTATTAAAGAGTGTGAAAATGATGAAGTCGATCATACAGACGGCGGTAAAGTGGGTATTTGTGACAATGGTCACGATAGTTCATATTTGTCTGTGGCTGAGCATGATGAGATTAGCGGAATGCTTACTACTACTGAGTTGACTAAAGGTTCTGTACAACTTGAACGTCAAGTAGAATTAAAGGCAGATGCGGTTGCTGCAGATATGGATACTCGTGAGGCCGTCAGTGTAAGTGATCCGAGAGTAGCCCAACTATCGACAGATGTTAAAATTGAACTGGAGCCAATAATAAAAGATAGCAGTTGTGGTAATCCTGTGGTTAGACAACCTCCTAAAGATCTAACAACAAGAGCTTCTGATACACCGCTAAGTTCATCAACTGGTGTCAGCCAGTCGTCGTTGGTGTTGTCATATGCAGTAAAAGAGCCGTCCATGAATCAACGTGTCTTATGCAGTGATTATGCTAGTGTCGGTCCGTTCGAAGGGACGAAAGTCAATGGCCAGTTTAGTGACGATAAGCCAACTGTGTACAGGGTGGTAACTGTTAGACTGACTTGCACGAATAAAGGCATTTCAGGTTTCAAACTACTATTTGAATGTTATTGTCTTTGGTGCAAATTACTGTGTACATTCGTATGTTTGTTAGTCATCTACTTTCCACGATACAATGTCATGGGCGTGTTACCATTCAGAGTCGAGGATATAGATGATCGAAGGAGGTCAGCAAATGAGCTCAACGACGATTTTCCAACTTAAGGGCGTAAACCTGAGAAGGGTTGTAGGCGTACTGCTGTAAGTCCTACAATTCTTCAAGGGTAGTACGTCGAAGAGCAGTCCATCGTACTTGGTGTATTATTTTGTACATATGTTCATGTTGTATATAATGAATTGGTATTATCCCTCTTCTATCTGTTGATTAATTTTGTTTGTATCCGGACGTCTTCCACTTGGATCGTCAACCTGAGAAGAAATGTAGGCGTACTGCTGTAAGTCCTACAGTTCTTCAAGGGTAGCTCGTCAAGGCAGAATTCGCAATATTTGATGTATTGATTGTACATATGTTTGTGTTGAGTAACTCAGTGGGTTCCGATTCACATCTGATTGTCGGTTAATTTTATAGTTGTCGCATTGTGTGAATCATCTTGTAATGTTTTTGTAAGTACTTCTGAATTCGCTTCTAAACTTGTGAGTGAATCGTGTAGAGTTAGAGTCAGCGTACGCGATTGGATACGCCGGGGAGAGGATTGGGCTAGAGTGGAATGAAGCAATCGATACTTTGTGAACGAGATCAGTGGTGGTATTGTCGTCAGAGAGCGTAGACCCCATGCGCCGAATGGCCCAGGCTCCCGCATTGGCAGTTCAGTTCAAGGTTACCGCCGTTGTGGAAAAAAGGGATGGACCCATTTTTGGCGGGGAGTGTCAATGGAAGTGAACATTGAACGTTTGTTTTATTGGAACTGGCAACCATTGGCGGGCAATTGAAGGCGCGAATGGAACGATCGCTTGCAAGTTGAAGGAAGACTGGATTTCAATACGAATAAAAGTACTTTATAACTTCATTTGTACTTAACATTTGTTTGCAGACTTTGTAGTTTTCTTCAATTTAATTGCCAAACAATATAATTTCGTTCGAGGAATACTGGTGTTTTGGATTTAAAGTTGAAGAAAGCGCATAGTATTTATCGGCTCAATCGCTTAAGTCTTCATTACGATAGGAACTTAGGGCTAAGTTCCTTGACACTACCGGTGAACATTTCTCAAATATCAAGCAAAGATATGATAGGGGATTAGTCTATACTATGGATAGAACAGCACTGCAATACGTGATATACTGGAGATGTCTGTTTTACCTGTAAAAATCAACCAACTATTTCATATAAGAATGTGTTTACTTAGAAGAAACTGCTATCAAAATGTCAGTAGGCTCATACGTTTCATACGTCGTGACCAGTCAGGTGCAGCAGGTTGGGAGTAAGGACAAATACTCGCCGAAGACATTAGCTAGGTATCGCGCTATGTCGTGAATTGGCAGAAATTATAATACATGAGCCAATGGAACGGCTCCTAGTGGCTTAATGGTATACGAGCTCGACTTGTAACCAGAAGGTCCTGGGCTCGAACCCTGGTGGTGGATGCGTACCGATGAAGAGTACCAAACTAGGACGAAACAGCTGTCCAGTAATCCCAGGATTTCCAGTGGTTCTCTAACTAATGTCAGCCCAAGATGAAAATCCTATAAACAATCAAATCCCTACAAACCAACATTTGAATATCTATTAAATTTCCTTGTTCAAATTTGTAAAGCATTTGATTTACGACAAGATTGATAAAGTTCCCATGCCATTAACTTCAATCAATCACTAGTTGAATGATTCTACATCACAGACGCAAACTCAGATAAAATCAAAAAATAATTGCGTTTTTCACTGCAATGTAATTTGAAAGCTTTTCCCTCTACCTGTTGTATTCAAAAAATGAAAAAAGACATTATGGAATACTGAAGCCTTCAAAATGTCCATTTATCAGGAGACAAGTGTGTAATTATTTTCAGAGAGTAAACCATTTTTCCAATTCAACAGATTATGAGAAGTGGAGTTTCTGACAGTATCACGTAAACAGGGGGATAAATACATATCTATGTATATACCTTCAAAATCTGAACATAACTGACTGCAGAAAATTAAATGCTCTTCACAAAGATTTTCCAAAATTCTATATACACATAATTTCTCTAGAGACCAAAAGGTTGACCAACTAATAATAACTTATGATTAGTATTGCTTCAAGTCAACTGATTACCTTAGATTTATGCCGTTTATTCGAAGCATTCTCTGACGCATGAATACATCTCACACATAGATATTTATAAATATCCACTGGTGATTGTTTACAGGAGATACAAATATCTTTGTTTTATGCATTTTCATCCAACTCTGCTTCATTCCAGTAAATTTCAAATATTTATCATTTATTTCAAATATCCTGTGTCCAGAAAACAACTTTCAACTCCATATGAACGATATGCACTGTTTATCAATTCATCTAGGAGTTTTGATAAATTCCTTCCACATATCCTAGGTGCGTTGTGCAGTGGAAATCTGATCAGTATTTGGGAGCATCGAAATGACACGTTTCTGTTGGGACGAAGTGAGCATTATTTAGTCTGCTATTTGTCAGCACCAGATCACTGAATGAGATTACTGATTATCTACTTGATAGAGTTAAGTTTTCCGCGAAATTCCAACATGACAGCAGTAAACTATTAACCATATTAGTTTGTTTATTAGATGTACCACACACACAGTGAAACAGTATTAGTATTTACTGGATGACACAGCTTCGAACACAATTCAGTATTGTTCATAATCATATGAATCGTAATCACATGATTTTGAAACTTGAGTTTTATAGTTTTCTTTGTCTTCTATTTGTCGTAGGGGTAGTAGAATTTTCCAGATATCTGGGACAGGTGTAGAATCATTCCTTTTACATGTATTTGCAGTTGATTCGATAAGCAAAGCTTCTGTTATCAATTTCTCTCTCCACCCTGTTACATTAGATTTTAAAATTAGTCAGGAAATATGTAAAGAAATGTAAAATTGAAATAAATAATGATGGTATCGATAGTGATAATAACAATAATGATAACAATAATAATGATAATACTAATAATGCTAATGACGACACCAACAACAAGGAATCTAAATCATCAGTAGTAATTCCATACAGGGAGGGAACCTCGGAAACCTTACACAGAATTCTTAACAAGGCAGGAATAGAAGTGGCTGGCATTCAAACCCACAAACTCAATTAGAAACAAGCTTTGTCGGTTAAATCACTAATCCTGTGAAGCCGTTAAAACAAAACAACGTCGTGAATTGGGAGAAAATAGAATTCATGGGCCATTGGATCGGGTCCCAGTGGTTTAATGGCATACGAGCTCGCCTTGTAACCAGAAGGTCCTGGGTTCGAATCCCGGTGGGTGCATGCTGCTGAAGAGTCCCAAACTAGGACGAAACAGATGTCCAGTACTCCCAGGTTTTCCAATGGTTCTCTAATTAATGTCAGCTCATGATGAAAATCCTGTAACCAAAACAATTTAGTTTATCTAATACCCTGATGGAATGATTGTCAGGTCAAATACATAGGTCGAAGTAGTAGAACAGGGGCAGTCAGACTAGCCGAACATGGAAACCTAGCAGCAAAATCTAGACTGGTTGACCCAAATAAGATAAGAAATCTAGGGGATAGTTCAGCTATAGCATTCCATGCAGTTACACACAACCAAACAATAGCATGGGATAGGATGGCAGTTTTAAAATCTAATGGTACAGGGTGTAGGGAGAGATTTAT
This sequence comes from Trichobilharzia szidati, assembly GCA_944472155.2. Lineage (NCBI taxonomy): Eukaryota > Metazoa > Platyhelminthes > Trematoda > Strigeidida > Schistosomatidae > Trichobilharzia > Trichobilharzia szidati. The sequence goes on from OX235272.1 coordinate 75,732,253, forward strand.
AACGGAAGCTTTGTATATCGAATCAACTGCAAATACATGTAATAGGAATGATTCCACACTTGTCCACCTAGATATCTGGAAAATTCTACTACCCCTACGACAAATAGGAGAAGACAAAGAAAACCATAAATTTCAAGTTTCAAAGTCGTGTGATCATAATTGATGGCATGACTATGAACAATAAATTGTGTTCGAAACTTTGTCATCCAGTAAATACTAATACTGTTTCACTGTGTGTGTGGTACATCTAATAAACAAACTAATATGGATGTAATAAACAGTGCATATAGCCTTTGAAATGAGTCAATAGTTATTTTCAGGACACAGAATATTTAAAGTAACGATAAATAGCTGAGATTTACTGAAATGAAAAACAGATTTGAAGGAAAATGCAAAAAATAAGAGAATATTTAGCTATGGTAAACAATCACTAAAATAATATGAATGGTATTTTTGAAATTTAATCATGCGTCAAAGATTGCTTCCAATAATAAATGCCATAAATCTAACGTAATCGGTCGGTTAACTTATTATTTACTATTTCGCATTTCAAAGTGATATTCATCTCAAATTATTATTAATTATTATGGAAGTTTTTAATCTCTAGAGAAATTATATATATACATATAAAAGTTTTGGAAAATATTTCTCAGAAGTATTCAATTTCCTGCAGTTAGTTATGTTTAAATTGTGAAGAGAACTATATATATATATGACCACCTCTTTATCTTATAATATCAAAAGCTCTATTTCTCATAATCGGATGACTTGGAAAAATAGGCTTCCCCAGATAAACAAACGTATATATATAGACTTGTCTCCTGACGAATGAACATTTTGAAGGGTTCAGTATTCCACCATAAGCTGTCTCTCTTTATTTTGAATACAGCAGGCAGAGAAAGAAGTTGTCAAAATTATTTTTTTTTAGTGAATAAATACTTGTGATTTGCAGTGAGTTGTGTTCTATGAGCTGGTTGGTTTAATTGCAGAGATTTCGTCCTCCTTCAAGACATCATCTTCACCGCAGGTTTCGGCATAAAATGAATTGATCTAAATTCTCCATGAATGATAGAATTGCGTATACAAGGCATCCGTATCGTGACTGGTAGTCCATTTGCATCTGTACTGATCGCTTTTTTGATTGACTTGCATTTTGAACTTCCTCGTCACGTCACTTACTTTTTAACTGATTAAAAATGTCCATTGAAATTTTTCAAAAGAATGGTTACTGAAGAAAGAGTACTCTTTTCGATAACTTCATCATCATGTTCTACACTTGTACATACATAATAGTGAATTAATTAGTGCCAATAACAACATTATTGTTGTTTAAGTGACATCGAATCATTAATGTCAATGGATTACAGTTCAATAGCATCAACATAAAATGAACTGAATGTTAGAAAAATTAGGAAAGATAATATTACAAGTTCATGAATTTATGGTCTCTGCTGAAGTTCGGCCAAGGCGGTAGTAGTGGCTGGACTTGCTGATTTCGTACACAGAGCTCTGATTGTTTGAGGCGAATTGCAATAGCCTCTACTGTTTGGAGCATGCGGTGCTTCGATGACTTTGGCCATTTATCTGGCACCCGGTAGATGATAGAGAAGGATTTTTCAACAGTGGCTTTGTGGCCGGTTTGTACCAGATGGTCGAATTTCGAACTGTTAATGGTTTTTACTACACCTTTACTTAGCCATACTGGGAGATGTATATTAATATATTTGTTTACCGCTGATTTACTTGAGAACCAGTCATATCGGAACTCTAATTAATAATCCTGTGTGACCACATTAATGTTGTTAAGTCATTATCTCCATCTCTTCGTCTGATAATACATAACTATATGCAACCCTCACTTATCCAACACTTTTTACCAGCCTTCACATAGACCTGTTATGCCTTCATTCGAACTCTGTTTGACTACTATTCTTATAGATTAGCATTACACGATCTCATTATTTGTTTCTGAGACGCTAATATACATCTGTTTAGACATCTTTGGTGGCCTGCTTGAATCACTGGGCCACCATAATACTTAATTTCATCTGGATATATCATTGTTTCAATCGTCCAATGATATCAGATGATCGATACATAAACATGCGCATTGATTTAACTTCCTTCTAATTGAATGCTATGCAATCCCTCAGCGAAATGAAGATATACTACAGATTAGTACTTTACATTGTTAGTGCTATCTGAAGAAGGAGGTCTATTGGAACTGACTACACTGAAAATGTGTATACCATATGTTCACATATCGTCTGAAACATAGCTTCATTAATATTTTTCTACAAGTATACCATTTTAACTGTGTTTATCATCATGCATATTTCCCCATTACTCGTTATTACTGAAAGCAGTGTTATTATTGATGTTATTATTACTATCATGACTAAATGTACAATTTATAGCAGTCGTATTCAATAATAGCCACAAGTGGTTAATAGCTTACTGCTGTCATGTTGGAATTTGGCGGAAACCTTAACCCTATCAAGTAGATAATCAGTGATCTGATTCAGTGATCTGGTGCTGACAAACAGCAGACTCAATAATTCTCATTTCATCCTACCGCAGATGTGTCATTTTTGATGTTCCTTTACAACTAAATACTGATCAGATTTCCACTGAACAACGCACCTAGGATATGTGGAAGGAATTTATCAAAACTCCTAGATGAATTGATCAACAGTGCATATCGTTCATATGGAGTTGACAGTTGTTTTCTGGACACAGGATATTTGAAATAAATGATAAATATTTGAAATTTACTGGAATGAAACAGAGTTGGATGAAAATGCATAAAACAAAGATATTTATCTCCTGTAAACAATCACCAGTGGATATTTATAAATATATATGTGTGAGATGTATTCATGCGTCAGAGATTGCTTCGAATAAACGGCATAAATCTCACGTAATCAGTTGACTTGAAGCAATACTAATCATAAGTTATTATTAGTTGGTCAACCTATTAGTCTCTAGAGAAATTATGTGTATATAGAATTTTGGAAAATATTTGTGAAGAGCATTTACTTTTCTGCAGTCAGTTATGTTCAGATTTTGAAGGTATATATATATCCCCCTGTTTATGTGATACTGTCAGAAACTCCATTTCTCATAATCTGTTAATTTGGGAAATTAGCTTACTCTAGGAAAATGAATACACACTTGTCTCCTGATAAATGGACATTTTGAAGGCTTCGGTATTCCATAATGTGTCTTTTTTCATTTTTGAATACAACAGGTAGAAGAAAAAGTTTTCAAATTATATTTCTGTGAATGAGCAATTTTAAAGAGATATATCGCCTGGGTGTTTAAATGAAATTTGAGATTATGTCTATAATTCTGGAACAATTCATCTAGTGATTGTATTTAGTTAATGCCATGAGATCTCCAAGAATCTTGTCATAAAATATCTTATTATTATTGTATATTTGTGGTTTTGGTCTGTATGTATGAATCACAGTCACAGAACTGTGAACCGTGGGTTTTTAATATTACACGATGACCTAGTGAAAGTGTCTTCTCATTCCTGAACATTTTCATATCACTAGTGTTTAAAATCTGGTGAATGAAGGAATCACCGATGGCTTCTAAACACTAATGGGGATATTGGCTTTCATTAGCTCTTTAGTCAGTGTTAGCATACAATAAGGTCTTCTTAAGTCTTCTTAGACGAGCACACTCTTTGATGTTAATGGATGAGAAGGAAAAAGAAGAAGAAATATCAAACATTAGTGAGAATCTCAAGCAAAATGACTACCCGAAGAACTTCATCAACAAAATCAACGCTGACATTATTTGTACTTTACTGTATTCCTTCTTTTGTGTATCTACTGGTTCCGACTATATTAGCACTATGAATATTACAAAATTTTCCTGTCATTAACCATCATGTAATTATTAGCATTTGTGGTTGTTTTTTCTTATTTTTTTTATTTTTTTCGGTAATATTAACTGACAATCACCAACTTAAAATTTTGTATTATGCAGGATTACTCACACTACCACTACAAACACTGCATTAGACCTGACAATAAAAAACAAAACAACAACCCTTAATGTTATTTTATGATTGCTTAGAGTTGTTTCAACCAAATTAACTGATCCTCTTGGCGATAAACATTCTTAAATATCAGTTCATAACTTCTTGTATGACTACAGCTTTACTGTCACCATGCATAATCATATCATAGCTTCCACTACCCAATACTGAGATATTATTATATGCTGTATATTTTCCTTTCTACTTCTTGGTATTTTTTTTGCATTTTTTAAAAATTATTTTGTGTTTTTCCTGTCTTTTTTGCTGTTGGTGTCTTTATATTTATTTTTTTGAAATACTCCTTTCAAATGTAGATATGTGCTGAAGATTCCACACTGTACCACTAGTACTGTTTTTGGAATAAAGCAAATTATTATTATTAAAAAAAAGGTATGGTCGAAAAATGTTTCCGAAAACATAGGACACGACAGTTGTCATTCCATATACAGCAGAGACGTCAGACGATATCAGAAGAGTACTCAATAAGCACACTACAAAGCAACCTTGTCCACATAATAGATCAAATCCTTAAAGATTCTGTATCTTATTGTGTCTATTATACAAAATACTTCGAATGTGATGCGATATACATTGGACAAACATCACCAGAGAGAAATCAAAATCAGAAGTGAACCCCGTAGAGCATCTGTTCGACCAGAGAAAAATCCAGTTAGTGAACTAGAAAAGCTTGAAAAATCATCACCCATTGATCGTCTACACGCTAGAGAATCAGGCCAAAATTGATTTTAACAATATTGAAATAATCTAGAAAAATTTCAGAAATCACAATTAACGTCTAACATCATCAGAAGCACTTCATGTCAAATAGAATCCAAATTGTCTTAATATGAATGATGGACTAAAATTAAATTTCACCTGGTTACATCATCCCTCTCCCCCATAAAACGACGAAATTAACACATATTACAAGCAATTTCATTATGTAAACACACGCCGCTTTTAAAATTTTAAACACTTTTCAAATCCAACAATCTACACCTGGTTTTGTTATCTTTGCTAACTGGCCTATTTGACAACGCGAAAATGACCCTATGTTGAGGAACGATGATGATTAAGTTGTTATATTTATGCTGATATTTTGTGAATTCTGGTTTAATATCACTACTTTGATAAGGCTATTAACAGCACCATTAAATAGCGAAACGTCAGTAAAAACAACGATATCGTCTTGTTTTTCACTCATTGGGAAATACAAAAAAACCTTCATTATGATGAAAATCATATACCCAATGCCCAAATTTTTTAAAGTGTTAAAAGTGAACTTGGTTTAGACGTATATACGATACGGTCAGATTAAACTTATTTCTTTCGAAGTTGCGTTTAAAATGACTTAGACTTTGTAATTGCTAAACTTTTTAACGGAATTATTTTGATTTTTGTGTGGAGTCATATTTCTGCGTCAAAATGCTTGATCGGTGCTGCTTTGTCCTCTCTTATTATGATAGCTAAACAGAAAGTTGGCTATTGTAGTGAGTGATCAGTGCTTCCACTTTTGAAACTGCGTATGCGGTAGGTTTAGTTCTCATTAGGATTCAGGCAAAGGAAGCTGATGACTTGGAAATGAATAGAAACGCACGACTCAGTCACTAAAACTAGTCACCATCAACCGGAAATGTTTTGGTTTGTGTACAAATCCATTCACGGTCCAAAAACTAGATTTATTACTAGTTCACAAAATGTTATAAGCCAATGATATTTTGATTGAAGTTTTTGCTATTTAAACGTATACTTTTACTAACCAGTCAACTAATGTTTCCCATCAGATTACTTACACTTGAAGGAAAGGTATAGGTTTCGATTCCATTTTGAGATTAGGTAGTGTACCAATGATAGATAAATGTCCTTAATGCCCGAAAGGGTAGCGGTGTTGAAACTGTCTCTATTTCTTAAATATGATAAATAGGTAATACATTCCCTGGATGTTACTCCATTATGGATAAGATTTTATTTTGATAAATCACACAGTGTTACACAGTAATATTAACTGATGACGTTTCGAGCACAAACTATTGCTCATAATCATATCAAGTTGTGTGAGTAACTTGATATGATTATGAGCAATAGTTTGTGCTCGAAACGTCATCAGTTAATATTACTGTGTAACACTGTGTGATTTATCAAAATAAAATCTTATCCATAATGGAGTTACACTCTACCACAGTGCCTAAGTTTTATACTTATATCAATTTCCTGGATGTCTTGCTAAGTAGGAGAGAAGATAGGTCACTTGGGAGAAGCGTGTATAGAAAAAGCACTTTCACAGGGCAATACACACACTTCTTTAGTTACGTGACCATTAAATATAAAAGGAATGTTGTAAAATGTCTTGCGAGCAGAGCAAGAAAGATATGTACGGATGACCTCTTACAAAAGGAATTTGAATATATTCACGATTCCTTGATGGAGATGGGCTATCCGAGTAGTTTTGTAGAGAAACATATGAAAACATCGGAGAAAAAATCAGAGACTCTGACTGCACGTAAAAATCCTCTGTTTATTAAGTTACAATTCAATGGTGACTTATCAAGTGAGATTATATTCCAAAGACTTTCAAGGAGTATACGAAGAACATTTTATGCAGCACACCTATGTTTATCATTCTTTAGTCGACGAATGATTGGGACGCAAACGAAGGATGAGCTAGATGGTTTTGCCACATCTATGTGCATTGATCAGTTCAACTACCCCTGCGGTGCCAGTTATATTGGGCGTACTACTAGACAGCTTAGCCAACGTGTTAGTGAACATCTCCCATCGTGGTTCGGCAAAGGACAGACAAAAACAATCCGTAGCTCAATTTTGTCACACTTAATTGATAGTGGTCATGTAGTGGAGAAGACAAAAGCCTTCAAAGTAACTCATAGTATCCTACCGAATCTTTCCAATAGACTTCGTATTCATTTACTGCACACAGCTGAGGCGATATGCATTCGAACTATTAAACCTAAACTATGCATTCAAAAGAAGTTCATACAACCATTATCCCTCCCTTGGCCTATTATGACATAACCAACTGATGACTTCTCCACCACCCCTTACTTACATTTTCAACCCCTCTCTTATCATCCCTTAATCTTATCACATGTTCATTAAAAACATGTTTCATTTATTTCCTTTACAATCTAGCACTGCTTAATCGGTTCATTTGTTTTCTTAGTCTTTATCGACTACTTCTACCCGAACATTTGTTTGTTTAATCATGCTGTTTTTCATCATTTGTGTTATCACAGATCGCCTCACTTTTTCATTCTTATTATTGATAAGACCATTTTTGTTATTACTATTATTATTGTTATCATTACTACTATTATGACTAATTGCACAATTTATATTCACCATCGTATTATCCTACAGACAAAACACCATGATTGGTTTGCATTTGAATTTTTATTTGTAAACTTTTATAAATAAGAGTTAAACCTGATGAGATCTAATTGAAAACAATATTGTTCGCTTAAATGTGTTGTTCTAAGTAGGTAATCATCATTCAGGTGATCCTTCCTAGTTCTCATAAATTTTGTTTTGGAATGTTATATATATGATTTACTTATTTGGCTTTTGCAGCTGAGTCGAACCGGAAGCACGGCTGATGACCTAAGCACAAAACGATGTGAGTGGTGTTAAGGTCACTTCAATCTAGCCAGTGAACAATACTGCCTGGTTTGAGGGTGCCCACCTGCTGATGATGTCAGATCATCAGTAGTATGTAGCGTTAGACATCAGTGCTTGCTTTCTTGATTGTCATTTATGTTATCAAGCAAATCATATATTGTGATTTGAATAATTCTTGTTTTTTGAAACGAAAAAGTGAAAATTGCAAATCGCAAATTAATTTGCAAGTTGTAAATTTCATTTACCTCTAATTCTTTAGCCTCTGGATAATTCTTATCTCCTGGCTTTCCGCACTTGTGATGTCCTTTTGTGTTTCGCATGCTTCTTGAAGTCTTGACTCCCAAGACAATTTAACTCCTTAAACTTATTAGTGAATCTGAATGTTTGTAAAACACACTTGTATTATGTGTTCGGCGCTGCATTCATATGTCAACTGACTTTTTTTAAGACAATAAAAACTCCATGTTAATAGTCTGCATTCTCTTCTGGTTTACGTAAAGCGGTTGTATCGTTACGCTGGTGACTGAAGTCGCGTTTGGCAAATATTGAAGGTCTCCTCAGAGCGCTATGTCTGTATCGGTAGGTCATATGAGTTTCTTTTCATTTTAAGTTATTATGTAAAAGTAATTTCAGGAATTCTTTGAGGTATACACACATTGTGCATCGGTGGCACAGTGGTTAGGACTCTCGCCGACCATGCACATGGTCCGGGATTCGATCCCCTGCCGGCGCACAGCCGATATCTATGGTCGACCTGCAAAATTGGGCTACCGATATCACATGCTGAAAATTCCATACTTGTACCAAAAATACGATGTGGAATAAAGCTATAATATATATATATGAATAAATACATTTACAATCATGACTTAAATATTATATGACGAGTCCTCAAATCTAGACTGGATGGCTTAATAGTCAAGGACTTGACTAGCAACCTGAAAGCCTTGGGCTTGATCCCTAGTGGGGTTGTAAGTACATACTGTCGGAAAGTCATGTATTTGACAGAGACGGCAGTCCTGTACTCACTGTAGCGATCGAAACCGACGTGTTATTGTTTGAACTCTGGAAACCAATCTTCATGTTCTACTATATAGCTAACCAAAGTTTCTTTGAGTGACACATATCCCCAAAGTGCTCTAACTATAGCGAAAAGACAGTTATTTGCTTTAAAATCTGCTAAAAGAAATTTCTTTGATTTCAAAGAGAAGCAGAACACTCTGGTGGTTCATCTCCGTATTGATCAGTCCTTGAAGTTTCCACTCTGTCACCAGTAGAATTTGCATCATTTCTCAATAATAATTTAGCTGAATGGCTTTGTTGATGTGATTCAATTTCATTAGTTTTCACCTCATTAGGATCTTGATTTTCTAAATCAGGTCCATTTCACTTCAGTACACCAAACAGCTTTTCCTCTTACTTACTATGTAAAGCAACAAGTTGCTGACAAAGCTCAGAGATTTGTGAATTCTCATATATATGGCGCCATAATTCATTTTCATCCTCCGTTGAATTAGACCTGTATCCAGCATTGGCTGACAATAAGGTTTCCTATTGATTTCTGAGGATTCTTCTTGAGCACGTTTTAAACATTTAACACGGTGTTCCAGAGTAGATATCAAATGCTATTGACAATTACCCTGCAATTAAAGAGCTTTCGACATGTTGAATTCTGTGACTTTTCAGAATGTTTCAAGTGATGACTAAGCTTTCTTGTTCAGAAGATAACTCCTCATTGACATATCTGTCTCCATCACAATACCTTATTTCCACCTTCCTAAAATTTTCAGTATTTTTATGCTTAAGGCCTGCAGCCAAATGCTTCAAGTGTAGGTTTAATTCATCAGTTTCCCTGTCCTGTCAAACAACCAGTTGTTCGGCACGTATGCGTCGATCTTCAGTTTCAGAAAGTACGGAACTCCCTTGTGTATTTTTCGTAGAATTGGCTTGTATCTGCATGGCTTCAAAGACAGCTTGGAACATAGGGCTTCAAGCTAGTGGCTTGAAGTTTCTGTAGAAGTGTTTATTTTACAGGACGGGGTTGCTAGCCTTATGCCCAACCTTTCCTCTTCACCAGCATTATTTCTGGCTTAGCGAGGTTTGGGAGTGCGTCGGCCAGGAATCGAACCCCGGACCATCTGCATGGTCGGCGAGGGTCCTAACTGCTGTGCCACCGACAAATATAGCTTGAATATCCTGTAATTCTGACGGAGATTCTTTTAACTGTTGATCGCATTCAGTTGCATAACTCTGTAAACTGTGAGGGCTCTGTTCGAGTTCTTGTATACTTTTACAAATTTGTTATCTCTTCAGTCATGCAGATGCTTCCGATTCGGATAATTCATCCTTTAACCGCTGAATGTCATTTAACATTGCATTGTCGGCCTAATAAAAGCTGTTAGAATTCTCTGAAATCCTGTCCATTCTCTTTCCATACAAACTAAATTGTTCCAACTGGTCAACCACAAGCTTTTTGGTAAGATTAAGTTCTACAGTCAGAGAAAAGACTATCCGCCTCGCTTTATCTGTACGATTTTCTAGACTGTAAAACGACGAGCAGCAGACAACAACATGTTAGGCAGCTAATGGCTTTTTATGTTCCAATGGAGTAATATCTGATTTAATATCTTCTATTTCATCAAGACAGGTCGCCTAAATTTTCTGTTTCAGCTCTGATTTCTTTAATATGATGTGAACCTTTTGTGACAAATCGTCTATCCTTATGATAACTACTATAAAACAAACTCATCACATATTGAAACTGATTAAAAATGCCCATTAAAATTTTTCGTAAGAATGATTATTGAACAAAGAATATTCTTTTCGATCCTGACAAATTTATCAAGAAACACATGACAAAGAAAGCGGAAAACGACTACTCACTATCCGTAAACAAGAAGCCTCTTTATATACGACTGCAATTCAAGGGTGATATACCTAGCGAAACAACTACGAAGAAGTTAAGAAAATCAGTTCAAAGAACTATTAATGCTGGCAAACTACGAGTATTATTCTCTACACGACCGATGGTGATTCCTCGATTGAAAAATGAAGTACCTAGACAAGCTAGCCACTTCCAATTGTATCTACCAATTCAACTGCGCTTGTGCAGCGAGTTAAATTTTTTCCTTTGCTCTAGGAACTTGATTTTTCGTGCTCGAGAACATATCCCAGTATGGCTAAGTAAAGGCGTAGTAAAAACCATCAACAGTTCGATATTAGACCATCTGGTCCAAACTGGCCACAAAGTCAGCATTGAAGAATCCTTCTCTATCATCTACTAGGTACCAAATAAGTTTTCAAAAACATCCGGGTACCGCATACTCCAAAAAGCAGAGGCTATCACAATTCGCGTGAAACAGCCAATACTTTGTGTGCAAAAGAAGCAAGTTCAGCCACTACTACTGCCCTCCCTGGCCGATCTTCAGTGGAGACTATAAATTCATGAATTTGTATTAATATCTTACCTAATGTTTTTCTGATATTCAGTATGCATTGATGTGTTGGTGCTATTGAACTGTAATCTGTTGATATTATTATGGATTCAATGTTATTTAAACAACATTAATGTCATTAGTAACACTAATTCATTGGCTACTGCGCATATTTTACTGTAGAACCTGATGAAGAAGGGCTTATCGAAAAGAATATTCTTTGTTCAGTAATCATCACAAACTATTTAATATTACAAAATTAATGATAGCTACTACACGCCTTAGGCTATGCCACTCTTCCGATTCACCCACCACAAGTACATTATTATATTATTATTATTGCACCCTTTAATTCCTAGAGGATTATAGGGCTTCAGCCGCCCGTCTCTATTGCGTTCGGTTCTCCACCAACGTTTTCACCTGGCTCCAAGTCTGTCCACATGCTTTCATCTCCTCTTCACATGACCTCCTCCGAGTCACCCTCACACTGAAGACCAACTCGCCGCTTCCCTTTTGGGTTCCACTCGAGCAATGGCGATCTCGCCCAGGATAATAACCGCCAGATTCAACTCCAAAGGAAGGAAAGTGTCAATTATACAATGCTATGCACCGACCAACAACGCAGACCTCGAAACGAAAGAAGAATTCTACAGACAACTGCAGACAACAATGGACAATACTCCAGCTGGTGACATCAAAATACTAATGGGAGACATGAACGCCAAACTGGAATCAGACAACACAGGAAGGGAAATCATCATGGGTAGAGAAGCTCTGGGAGAAATGAATGAAAACGGAGAACTCTTCGCCAACTTCAGCGCCTTTAATGAACTAGTGTTTGGTGGCAGCGTATACAAACACAAGGATATCCACAAGGCTACATGGGTGTCACCAGATGGGCGAACCAAAAACCAAATTGACTTCATCTCAATCTCAAGGAAGTGGAGGCGCAGCCTGCTGGACACGAAAGTAAGAAGAGGAGCAGACATTGGCTCAGACCACTATCTCGTACAAGGGACAATCCAAATCAAATTAAAAGCTTTCAGAGAATCAGGAGCTGCAGATAGACCACAAGCCAAGTTCAACACTCAAAAGCTGAAGGACCAGGATACAAAGGACATCTTCACTGCAAGTATAAAAGACAAAGCCGAGACACAAATCAACACTGGCGAAGAGGTCAGCGTCGAAAAGCACTGGAACAACTTGAAGACAGTATGGAGTCAAACATGCATGGAAGTTCTGGGCAGAAAGAAGAGACAGGACAAACAATGGCTCACTACGGACACTTGGAAACTAATAGAAGAGAGAGGGTTGGTGAAACAAAAGATTATCCAGTGCACCGATGAGCAACAAAAACAGGATTTGAATGCAAGCTACAAGACACTGAACAAAAGAGTAAAGAAGAGTGCCAGAGAAGACAAAAGAAAGTACTATGAAACCATGGCAAGTGAGGCAGAACAAGCTGCAGGCAAAGGAGACCTCGCAACACTCTACCAAACTACTAGTTACCTATCGGGCAAACGTTTGACACAAATCAAGCCGGTGAAAGATGACAACGGAAGGTCACTCACCAAAGAAGTGGAGCAAAGGAAACACTGGGCTGAACACTTCAAAAGACTCCTAAATCGACCACCACCTACAACGCGCCCAACAATACCAACAACGGAGACAGAGCTACCAGTGAACACCAACCCCCGACGAAATCAGAAGTCCTGAAGGCAATCAAGATGCTAAAAGCTGGAAAAGCAGCAGGACCAGATGGAATCCCAGCAGAAGCATTGAAAACGGACCCAGAGACAACAGCGGACTTGATGACGCCACTACTGGAGAAGGTGTGGAAAGAGGGAAAGGTACCCGAGGACTGGAAGAAAGGATACTTATTCAAACTACCAAAGAAAGGAGACCTAAGTCAATGCAAGAACTGGCGCGGAATTATGCTCCTGTCCATCCCAAGCAAAATACTAAGCCGCATCATCCTGGAGAGAATCAAACATGCCCTGGATGAAAAACTTCGACCGGAACAGGCTGGATTCAGGAGGAACAAGTCATGCATTGACCAGATCGCCACATTACGGATCATCATTGAGCAAAGCTTAGAGTGGCAGTCACCTCTCTATCTCAACTTCATCGACTTTGAAAAGGCCTTCGATAGTGCAGCGTCGATCGAGAGGTGATTTGGAAACTACTTCGCTACTACGGGGTACCACCGAGAATAATACATCTCATCCAACAGCTATACGACAATGCCGCATGCCAAGTAATCCACAATGGCAAACTTACGGAACCCTTCGAAGTGAGGACAGGAGTAAGACAAGCTGGCTGCCTACTATCGCCAATGATTTTCCTGATTGCAGTAGATTGGATAATGTGACAAACAACGGGCAATGAGGAAACAGGCATAAAATGGACTCACACAAAGAACTTGGAGGATCTGGACTTCGCCGATGATATATGTCTGATTTCCCACAAACTGGAAGATATGCAAGCGAAAAGCAACAAGTTGACAAAAGAAGCATCAAAGATAGGACTTCAAGTGAACATAGAGAAAACAGAGGCGATGAAAATTCCTGGGCAACACCACCACCAGCAACAACAACAGACAGCAATCAGGATAAATGGGAGAAAGCTGAAAAAAACAACCTCTTTTACCTACCTGGGAAGCATCGTTTCAACTACAGGCGGACGGAACTGACGAGGATATCAAAGCGAGAATCGGAAAAACAAGACAAGCTTTCACTACTCTCAAGCCTGTGTGGAGGTCAACAACACTCAGCATCGAAAATAAGATCCGGATTTTCAACTCCAATGTGAAGTCAGTGCTGCCATAAGGATCAGAGACTTTGCGCGTCATAAAGACCATCTCAAACAAACTACAGACCTTCATCAACAGTTGTCTTCGCTCAATACTCAAGATCAGATGGCCGGCCAGAAAAGATCAGCAACAGGGATCTTTGGGAACAAACCAACCAGGAACCGATTGTGAAACAAATAGGCAGGAAGAAATGGAGATGGATTGGACATACTCTGAGGAAACCATCAAGTGACATCACTAGAAAAGCCGTTATTCTTATTATTATTGTATCCTTTAATTCCTGCAGGAACATAGGGCTTCAGCCGTGCGTCTCTATTGCGTTCTGTTCTCTGCTAGAGTCTTCACCTGGCTCCAAGTTTGCCCACACGTTTTCATCTCCTCTTCACATGACCTCCTCCAAGTGACCCTCACACTGACGACCGACTCGCCGCTTCCCTTTTGGGTCCCACTCGAGCAATGGCTTGTCTAGTGATGTCACTCATTGATGGTTTCCTCAGAGTATGTCCAATCCATCTCCATTTCTTCCTGCCTATTTGTTTCACAATCGGTTCCTGGTTGGTTTGTTCCCAAAGATCCCTGTTGCTGATCTTTTCTGGCCGGCCATCTGATCTTGAGTATTGAGCGAAGACAACTGTTGATGAAGGTCTGTAGTTTGTTTGAGATGGTCTTTATGACGCGCCAAGTCTCTGATCCGTATAGTAACAACAAAATCATAATTACGTCGACTACCAAAATACCTCCGCGAAATCACAACTTATATCTCATTAGCCTAGCATCATCATACATAGAATTCAAACACTGTAATCGGTATATTAACGAATTCTAAATTGAAATTTCACTATTCTCTCTCCGCAACTATGTTGTGATGATAGAACGCATGCATTTTCCCTGCTTTATCCAAGTTTTTTTTATTTATTAAAAATTCTTGCATCGTTGGTTATCTTCGTCTGAACAAGTAGGCACGAATTATTTTTTTCGCATGGAAAACAACATTATATTAGACATCTAACCTGTTTTTGTTTACAACATACTGACCACAATCATCTACCAAACAAAATAAAGACAAAAGTGTTGACAGATTGTAGTGTAATCTAACAAGTGTTTTTGGTTTCTTGAAATTTTAGACACAAAGTTGTAAAAAGTTTAAGTGGAGTAAAGGAATTCATGAATTCTATGCAGTACAACGAACTTCACATAAATCTTAACAATAATAATAATAATAACAAAAACAACAACAACATACTAGTGGGAAATTTCGATTTAGTTTACATAAACAAAGTCAATCTGTCGTCTAGAGAACTGATAAAATATGATAAATAACTATGCGCTTGATCATCTAAGGGCAGTATAAATGATGCGTATACTTATTTAATGTGCACGAGCCAACAAAATACAATCTGCAACTTGTAAACTAGACAATTCGAGATAAGAATTCACCACAGTTTCATTTGGAAAATCAAAATATTACTTATGGTTGCCAGTTGCCAGGCTTTTATCAGAGATCACTAAAATGGTATGCCACTTAATGGGATATAACGATAATCGCATTGAGTAAGTACACTGTTATTACACAACCGCACTGAATCAAAACTGGTGAAATTAGATTGGATAATTTACTCATGGAAAGCGTAGTAGCAGCCTGATTTGCTGTCTTATAGAAACACTATATCACAACTGATAGCTGCTAAATTGGTATGGTGGTTGAGCCTGCATGTTTCAGTGGCCTAACATGTTACATTCGCTGGAACTACTCTACCAGATAGGTCGTTTTGATAGAGGTAACCGTCATAGTTTAAATCTTTAGCACTATTCTAGGTATTGAGGAGGTGGTTAAACTGTCGGCAAATAAATATTTGACAGCAGTAAAGTTTTCCCCCGGACGACTAACAGTCCAGCTCAAAAATGTACACATTCCGGTGGTTCATTGCCGGTAGTAAAATCTTTATACGCACATAACTCCAAAAACCAAATCATACAGGCCGTCTATGACTCGTCTAAGGCAATTGTTCCCTGTACTCTGTGGTCAGAAGATATCAATGCTCCTTCGCTCTCAGGTATTTGAGGTACAAGTCAACTTGCGTCGTCTAGACAGCTGGGGAGTAATAACCCCCTACATACTTCCGTAAGCTTTTGTGATTGTTACACTCCTTCATCTTCTTGCTTTCTTCCCAATATTAATACTATTCCACGGATAAATCCTTCACGTTCTCTTAACTCTGCTACCATGAATACCGACCAGAGCCAAGAAAAATACTATTGTTGATTTCTTAAAACCATTCTTACAACTTCATATTGGGACATTTAATGTGAGACATCAGGCCTGGCTAGGCAGAACTCTGACACCTCGAGTCACAAATGTACGTTGTGTCTCGGTGACTCACTTAATCCTTCCATATAACGAACATAGTGCCCCTGCTAAATTTACCTTATGAATGTTAAGAGATTCTTCGGATGGTTTATGGGGAATTCCCGGTATAAGAATAGCAGCGAGTGCTAGGGGTGAAAATGAAGTTGGATGGAGTGTAACTTAACTGCTGCACTGTTGTACAGCGTTCCATATCGAAGTTTAGTCACTCAGACACACGTAATATGTGAGCAGTAGCAGACATTCACAACTGTTACAACACCGCACAGTCACTTAAGCAAGACAAAAGTGAAATACTTATAACTACATTGGGAGGTTTCCCTTCAGCTTAGGTGGCACAACACCGGACCAATAATTTACGGGTTGTAAGTCCAGATGCCGCCTCAACCGAGATTTTCATCTGACCTTCATCCATCGCACGCTACACCAATAGCAGTCTGCTAGTCCGAAACCAACTCAGATGGTGGTACCATATGAGGTAATTTGAAGTAGTTTATATCAAAATAAAGCAGGGTTAAGTTAGACATTAAGCAACAAATATGGTATCGGACAAGTGACCTTGAACGCACCAATCACATGGAGAAGAATTTTTGAGTACATAAAAATAATGAATAAAAAACATATAAGTGTTATGCAGAGCACCTTTCTGTGACGTGGGACAGAAAAGCCTCTGAGACTTGGATTGGAGTGTCAGTGAAGTAATTATACTACATTCTATACATGTATTCATCTAGATCTCCTAAGACTCACCCTAACGGCAGCGCCAAACCATCCCTAATCTACCCGTAATCTAACTCGTACCAACCGTGCTATCTGCCTTAACAGGTTAGCCAAACCCTAATCTATCTCTAACTCTGGCCTAACCCAGAACTTTCCAGATATGCAGTTTAATATCGAAATACTTCATTAGGCAATTTTATTCATAATTATGATGCTATCTGCCTGGTTTCACTAACTTGCTGACTGACCGTTCCAAGGTCAGTCATTGGTGCGTTCGCACTCCATTGGTACTTACTGATGCTTAAAGTTTAACCTGGCGAAAAACAGAGCTTCAAACAGGATGTTTCTAGGCCTTTTTTAAAAGTGAATAAATAAGCAGTTTGATAGAAAATCCCCGCCTACTAGTAAAGTTTTAAGTTTCGTGAAACATTCTTACATGAATTCTAAGTATTTCGTGACTTGGGTTGTGTTTTATTCAACGTGACATAAAAATATGCGCGTGTTTCGCGTTTTAAACTAATCAAAAGATACTCTGATACAACGTCTAGGGTATGGCCTATGGATCCTGTGATGTCATTTCTTCACAAAACAAGAAAGAGATAGAGACAAATCTATGGGAGCTTCCTTCTGTTATGTCAACTACGTTTAAAAGTACAATATGATTAATATAGATAGTTACATTTTCGGTAATTTTTTAGTATGACATTTTCTACTTGTGTTACATTCAAAAAAGATTATGGAATTTTCATGGCAAAAGAATGTCACATTCTTTAACAAATTAAGTCTTTTGAGAGAATAATAACTTTTTTGTACAATAAAGGCATAAGTATCACTGGTTTTTACAATCTAAAGTGATAGACGGAAACAATCCAGTGTATTGCAGGAAAGCAGAATAAGTAAAATAGACAGAAATCTTCAAATGTGCATAAACTGGTCAGAATATGAGTGATTCAAGTGCTCTACGAAGAAACATTATGCGTCGATAGTCCACTGTCAGCATGCTTACCAACAACACATGTCGTCCAGGTTTGATTCTCAGCCGACTCACTCCCAGACCTTGCTTAGCAGCTACCAAGCCCTGTAAAGTAGGAATGACGGGCGTCAGACTAGCAATAACAACAACACCGCGACTGGAACTTCAAATCTTAAGCTTGAAGACCTGTGTCCCACTCAGAACGCAAAGGAATAAAAAGAGAGGGATGATTCTGACAACTAGTTGTTTAAATTAATTTATATTTTTACGAGTTGATCACGGACTGATATCAGTTAGAGAACAATTGAACACCAGGGAGTACTGGACAAATGTTTCATCCTAGTTTCGGGGCTTTGAACCCAGGACATTCAGGTTACAAGGCAAGATTGTATACCATTCGGCCACTGGGACCCGATTCAATGGCTCATGAAATCTAACTTCTACCAATTCGTGATTTAGCGTGACCTCAACCATTGTCGTTGGTGGGAAATCCATCCATGCTTG
Source organism: Trichobilharzia szidati (assembly GCA_944472155.2). Classification (NCBI taxonomy): domain Eukaryota; kingdom Metazoa; phylum Platyhelminthes; class Trematoda; order Strigeidida; family Schistosomatidae; genus Trichobilharzia; species Trichobilharzia szidati. Next base: position 75,750,745 of record OX235272.1, read on the forward strand.
GCCTCTGTTTGAAAAGTTGGGTAAAAGGTCTGAGTTTGACTATGAACACCATCACTCACTGGATATGCACAAATATTCAGTTGATGAATCCCAAATAGGACGAAATATACGTCTTGGATTCAAATGCTAGTCATCACACACCGTAGTTAAATTCAATGCATTAACATCAAATTAATAATGCCCATTAAGACGTTAGACAAAGACTTCAACGACGAAAAGTGTCTTTTCGACGACTTCATTTTCATAGCTGTACACTCATACTTATATATGAATTACCATAAACAATAAAAAGTATTTTTATGTACATGTTAAAATCTGACAGTGAGTAGAAATACTGAAGTGCGATAATATTGGTGTAGATTATTATGAATCACAAAATGATTAGATATTTGAATCAATGAAGAAAGGTCAACACACAGTTCACATGCTTAAAATAGATGATAGGACAAGACAAATGACTAATTTTTACAGCTTTGTTCCCCTAGACAGCAAAAGGTTTTTAATCTATCCTCTCTAAACACGTGTTCAGAGAATGTGTAGTGAATACAGTGTTGATGAGGAACTTAAACAGTTGAAAGAAGCTTCCATGGAGAATGGTTATCCAATAAACTTTATTAAGGCCAATAGCAAATACCTCGGTCTAGTTCTATCCTCTGACCTTAATTGGACATCTCATATCCTAACGATTTCTAAGAAAGTGTTCTGCCTAACCTACTACATAAGGAACTTAGACAATCTGGAATCACCCAACCTCTACTTTCACAATTTGTCAACTCCTGTATCTTACCTATTCTACTTTACTGCTCCCCGTTAGTCTTTCCTGATCTACTGAAAAAGGACTATTCCATCCTGAGAAGGATGTTGAAGGCAGTTAGTAGGACTAGTGGTGTAAAACTCAGTCAGCTCGTCACTACATTAGTTGAAAGGCATCTGAATACATGCCAAAAATTGTCTAAAACCATACTCTCCGACCCCCAACACCCCCTCTATTCCCAACTCTCACCTTGTATCTCATCAGGTAGAACCAGTATAAAATAATCTATGCTCGTACAACCAAGTACAGGAACTCAACGATACCATATTTGGCCCGTGTTCTAAGTGACACAGACAATGTTAAGCGTGAAACCTATGACTAGCTATGTTGTTAATAACGTAATTTTAGGCTCTTTTATTTCTCTCTTATTCTGTATTCTATAGTGAACTCTTTCTTAAACATACTTAGCTACCTAAATTATTAACATTGGCTTACTTTTTTGTACTTTACTCTATTCCTTCTTTTGTATATCTACTGGTTCCGACTATATTAGCACTATGAGTAGTACAAGATTGTCTTGTCATTAACCATCATGTAATTATTCTTTTTTTTTTTTCTTATTTTTTATGTTTTTTCGGCAATATTAACTGACAATCATTGGTTGTGAAAGCCATTATCACCATCTTAAACTTTCGTATTATGCAGGATTACTCACACTATCACTACAAACACTGCATTAGACCTGATAAAAAAAACAACCCTGAAATGTTATTTTATGATTGTTTAGAGTTGTTTCAACCAAATTAACTGATCATCTTGGCGATAAACATTCTTAAATATCATTTCATAACTTCTTGTATGACTATAGCTTTACTGTCACCATGCATAATCATATCATAGCTTCCACTACCCAATACTGAGTTATTATTATATGCTGTTTATTTTCCTTTCTACTTCTTGATATTTTTTGCATTTTTTAAAAAATTATTTTGTGTTTTTCCTGTTTTTTTGCTGTTGTTGTCTTTATATTTATTTTTTTGAAATACTCCTTTTAAATGTTTGATAAAATTAGATGCAAATATTGTAGATATGTGCTGAAAATTCCACACTGTACCACTAGTACTGTTTCTGGAATAAAGCAAATTATTATTATTATTATATGAAGAGGGTAGCTGAGGAAGTGTTGTATTTAAACTTAAAATTTAAGCGTGACACTAAGAATATGACATGATCATTAAGGAAAATATTTCTCATTGCAACTCTACGAATAACCTACTCTAGTTGTTCACTGATGAACTTTTATGTTTAGGAAATGCTACCTCATCTGCCTAAACCCATGTATATTTGTATGTTCTTCCAAGCTTGTGGAATTACGTACCTAGGACATTCGTTGAAGAGTACCTCGCACCTTGGCTGAGCGAAGAAGAGCTTAAAACCATTGATTTACCTATATTGCAATATACGATATATGAGGACAGCTCAGCGTCTGATGCATCTTTTAATATAATCCACAAAAGCTGACAAAGTTTCCCGAAAGGGAGATGAATATATTTGTTTTGTATGGCGAAAGCTATGGCAATTCATAAAATGAAACCGGAATTTCACCTACAAAAACAATTCGTACAATCTCTTCCGTTATCATGGTCTTGATATTATCATGTGGTTCACAAAAGCTTCCTTATCCTTCTTTATTCTGTGTTCCGCATTTGTTGTACTTCATTTCCCTTTACGTCATCAAATTCTAACACTTTATTTATGGTACTTTATTTTATTGATGACACCCCGTTCATCTAATTTTCCCATATTATTACATTTGAACATACCAGATTCATACATTTACGTTTTCAAGTATACTTTATCTTCCTACCATCTATTTTACGTGTCTATTGTACTCTATGCTGATCTGTGTTCATTCATTCGTATGTCTAATCAATTTTAGGTTCGAAATCATCTTCACCAGTGTTATCTCTAAATGATATCAACTCTTAAATCAAATCCCTACAAATTAACTCTTGAAAATTAATCTGACGCCTGCTAGTGACTGGCAACAGGACGAAGTTGACTGGAGTTCCAGTGAGAAGTCGTTAACAGTGGAGTCCACCATGCTGGGCATGGTTACAAATATCCGTCGATGAAATTGGTCACTGGCTGTGCTAAAATCACGAACTGATAGATGTTGAAATTCATGAAGCATTGCATTGGGTCTCACAACGGGTGAACGGCCAAAAAGTCTTATTAATATATGTGTAAAACTTGGGCACTGTGGTAGTCAGTAATTCCATATTAGTTTCTTTATTAGATCTATCACACAGTGAAACAGTATTATTTACTGGATGACGTTTCAAACAAAATTTATTGTTCATAATCATGCCATCAATTATAATCACACGACTTTGAAGTTCGAGTTTTATAGTTTTCTTTGTTCTCTCCTATTTGTCGTATGGGTAGTAGAATTTTCCAGATATCTGGGTGGACAGGTGTTGAATCATTCCTATTACATATATTTGCAGTTGATTTTATAAACAAAGCTTCCGTTATAAATCTCTCCCTACACCCTGTAACATTATATTTTAAAATTAATCAGGAAATATGTAAAGAAATGTAAAAATAAAATAAATAATGATAGTACCGATAGTGATAATAATAATGATAATAATAATATTAATGACGACACCAACAATAAGGAATCTTAATCATCAGTAGTAATTCCGTACAAAGAAGGAACCTCGAAAACCTTACGCAGAATTCTTTACAAGGCAGGAATAAAAGTGGCTGGCATTCAACCCACAAACTTATTCAGAAACAAGCTTTGTCTGTTAAATCATCAATCCTGCGGAACCGTTAATACAAAACAATTTGGTTTATCTAATACTCTGCAATGATTGTCAGATCAAATAAATAGGTCAGAGTAGAAGAACAGGGGCAGTCAGACTAGCCGAACATAAAAACCTGTCAGCAAAATCTAGATTAGTTGACCCGAATAAGATAAGAAATCTAGAGAATAGTTCAGCTATAGCACTACTTGCAGTCACACACAACCATACAATAGGATGGGATAGGATGACAGTTTTAAAATCTAATGTCACAGGGTATAGGGAGAGATTGATAACAGAAGCTTTGTTTATCGAATCAACTACAAATACATGTACTAGGAATGATTCATCACCTGTCCCAGATATCTGGAAAATTCTACTACCCATACGACAAATAGGAGAGAACAAAGAAAGCTATAAAACTCAAGTGTCAAAGTCGTGTGATCACAATTGATATGATTATGAACAATAAATTTTGTTCGAAACTTTGTCATCCAGTAAATACTAATACTGTTTCACTATGTGATACATCTAATAAACAAACTAATATGGGCCAAAAAGTCTCTCTTTTAACCTGAAGATCATGGGTTTGAACCTTGGTGGGTAGGTGCTTCTGAAGAGTCATGAACTAGGACGAAACAGCTTTTCAGTACTCACAGGTTTTCCAGTGGCTTTCCAGTCGATATCAGCTCGTGATCAAACTTAAAATATGTCGTATTTTATTAGTGATTTTGAAAAACTTCCAAACCTTGTTGATGTAAACAATTCGAAATTTGTTTAATGTTTTGACTGAAGATATACTATTTGGTGTAGAGTAATGTCGAACATTTCTTTATGATAAAATGAGACTTAGAATCTGTGAAACATAATTTCAGCTGTAAACGTGCATCCGCCTAACATTACAATAAAATTCTTATTATATCTTTTCTTAACTCAATTATGTGAGTAGATTTATCAATGAGATGAAAGCTGTGAAAATAAAAGTTTGTTTTGACTGATTTTTCACAAGATAGAAATAGGAATGACGTTCATATTACTTATTCTACAAATATGCAGATAAATAAAATATATTTTTAATAAAAATTTATTCAAAATCTAATATTTTAAAGCATAATAATAATAGACATTATATTTCATTTTATTATGATTAAAGCTTGAAACCACACAGTATTTTTCGTACAAGTATGGAATTTTCAGCATGTGAAGTCGGTAGCCCAAATTTTGCAGGCCGACCAAAAATATCAGGCATGCGTCAGCAGCGGGTCGAACCGGACCCTGTGCATAGTCGTCGAAAGTCCCAACCGCTGTGCCACCGACGCATTATATTTTTAAAATCTCAGCGAAATTGAAATGAGTAGTTCCAACGTTTCGTTCAGCAATCTGGCCCCAACTTCCTCAGGGAAATTAATCGAAATTAACATAACAGGGGTTTATATATATAGAGGACATCTCTTGCTCTTAAAAACTTTGTCCAGTCAAATGAGTCATGAAACAAGTATCAATATGCATAATAAGCAAAAATGTATGAACTGTGATCAAAATTTGACCTCAGACTTTCAAAAATTAGTCTGCTTTTGTTAAACACTTTAAACAGAGTGTACTTTCAATTGAATTCTAGATTTTCCCGTCGGAAGCAAGTTAAATCAGAGCGCATTAGGAGAAACTTTCAGACAGGTAAATATGAAAATTAAAGGCTATAAGCAATGTCTAAAGGTGGTTCCAAAAACCTCTGCAGACTTAAAGAAGCTAGAAAACAGATCAGCGATTTCACTGCATTCGACAGAAACGGGAAACAAAATCGACTTTGATAGGACTAAGGTTCTACGGAAAGGTTCTGGTTCGTATAAAGAAAGACTGGCTGCGGAAGCCCTACACATATGGGTGAATCCAAGCAGTTTAAACAGACGGTGTGATGTTAGCTGATGCGAGGCTAGTCCTGATTAATAAATAAATTGAGAAATGGATTTGCATCACTACTTAATCATACCTGGTCAAAATTCATAATTGTCTATATCTTCTTATGGAGTAGCTAACAAATGTTTTACAACTGTTTACCCACACACACATACACCCACACCGTTGTATACTGCATATGCACATATATTTTCATATTCAGTTATCTACGACCATGAACTTTTAGTCGAACGTAATCTGATGAAAAGTACACTCTAGAATTTAATTGGTGGATGTTGAGTAGCAGTGGAATCCACCAATTAAATTCTAATTACATGCCCAGACATCGTCGAAGCGTCTGCACAAGAAGCCAACATGTCGACCTGAGACCGAGCACTTCGGTTCAATCAATCGACGGAAAAATCTAGAATTCAATTGAAAGTACACTCTGTTTAAAGTGTTTAACAAAAGCAGACTAATTTTTGAAAGTCTGAGGTCAAATTTTGATCACAGTTCATACATTTTTGCTTATTATGCATATTGATACTTGTTTCATGACTCATTTGACTGGACAAAGTTTTTAAGAGCAAGAGATGTCCTCTATATATATAAACCCCTGTTATGTTAATTTCGATTAATTTCCCTGAGGAAGTTGGGGCCAGATTGCTGAACGAAACGTTGGAACTACTCATTTCAATTTCGCTGAGATTTAAAAAATATAATGTTTACAAGTGTCTATTATTATTATGCCGAAATAGGGTTTCAATTGGAAAGGAGTTATAGTGTTCAAACCAAAACGTGGCCTGCATGCATGATCTCTTTGGTTGTTGGTTTGAGTCACTTACGTGTACACTGTGTGGTTGATGTTCTCTTTTTCTGAGTAGTGGTGATCATTGTTGTTTATGACATGATCAGTTGAAATTATGGTCATTTGATTATAGAAGAGGTTTATTCATAAGAGAGTTTTTCAAACTAACCTTCAAACCACTAACCTTTGTTGAATTATCAATCGAATATACCTCTAGATATCTAAATACCAATCATAAGCATTGAGTTTTGATTTTCAAAGATGTGCCTTGCTCTTTCTGTAGTGCATAAATACTGATGAGTGCCAGTAAATAATGAATCCGGTTCTAAGCATTCTCAAATATTTCTGTGGAGAACGTAATATTACTTCAAAGGGCACCAAGTCCAACAGTCTCTAAGCTTAATGATTTGATTGATAGAAACCAGTTATCAGCATAAACACCAAGGACTAGGCAAATGGCACTAGTTGCTCCTCAGCTGACAATCAATTCAGACATATTTCAGTGTGAATATAAAGAAGACGGATGTGATAAAGATAACCAACCATCACCAACAGCAGCAACAACCAGCACCAATCACCATCAGTGAGAGAGACTTGACAGAGGTTACTTCCTTCACTTATGTAAAAAGAATTGTTTCAAATACAGGCAGAACGGATGAAGATGTCAAAGCCAGATGAACAGAATCGGAAAGGCAGGATACTCCTTCATCAGTCTGAAATCGGCATGGAAATCTCCTGCACTCAGCCAGCATAAAGAACAAGATTCGGATTTTCAACATCATTGTTAAGTCAGTCAGTCAGTCCTTCTATATGAGTCAGAAATATGGTGCATCACAAAAAGCTTTTCCAGCAGGCTATTGCAGAAGTTTATTAACATCTGCCTACTTCTCTGGCTCCATATTAGAGATCGAAAGGCTGGAAAGAATTATCAAGAAAAAAACTATGTGAACAAGCTAACCAAGAACCTATCGTTCAACAAATATGTATGAGAAAATAGAGGTGGATTGGGAATACGTTGAGGAGACCACCAAATGACACGCTGCACCAGGCCCTTGAATGGAACTCGAGTGGAAAACGCTGAGTGGACCCTCCGAGGGTGACGCGGAAGAGATAGTGAGAGGAGAAGATGAGAGATTAAGGGCAATCGTGAACCCAGCTGAAGAAGAGAGCAGAAAATAGGAAAAAGTGGAGATGTGTTATTGCAGCTCCATATTCTCCTCGGAACCCATGGGAACAATAATAATAATAGTAGTAATTAATGTAATAAGTAGTAACTAGATAAACTAGAAAACGATGACGCATTCCTAGCCTCGACTAAGGTTGATAAAGGACAAGTGTTATTTTACATGCAATATGACAAAATACGTTAACTGTAAAAGTTTTATAAATAGGAATTTATGCTATTGTTGAAAAGAATAAGAATGAGGAAAACTAGTGATTTAATATATTATGTCATGAAAAATTGCAGTCGACCATTAAGAAAATGGCAAACAAACCTTGTTGAAAATATCATTTATTCTCTCTTAGTGCTCCCTTATTATCAGTTTTCTTCTTGTCGCGTTTTTCTTACAGCTGCTTTGCCTATTTTCATATAAATTGAAATTATGGGTTTTCAGGAAACTTCACTCTGTGTGCTATTTTTATCGATTGGTAAGTAGTATATACCACACATGAAAGAAGCCATTGCAAGTAATATGCTACAATTTGTAGTAAAACAACAGGAGACTTAGAAACTGAGAAAGTCTTCTTCCTGAAGATACATTTTCAAGGCCTTGACAATGGTATTTCTATCTAACCAGTTAAATTCTGGTGACTATGCTCTAGGAAGTGTACTGAGTAATGTGAGGTGTTACCTAGATAGGAAATGACTGAGTGTCGACTAAGATATACGGAAGTTGCAATGACGTAATAACAGTAAAAACAGACCTGACCAACCTAGAAATAGGTGAAAACCAGTGAAAATGCCGTGAATTATTATTTATGTGAGATGTTTGAGTGAAGCGCACTGTTATAAACAATCAATAATAATGATAACACCAATCACGAGGTAATATAAATGATAGCAATAATAAACTGAAACAGCAAACAATAAAATGAAACTAAATTGTTGTAAGAATATTACCCTGGCCATGAGAAGGCGAAAGTATGTAGTGCTTTCGAGACGATAAGTCCCGAATAGCCAATGATTTGTCATTAGATGGTTGAAGACAATCGGAAGGAAGCTCAGCTTGACCTAGGTTTCGTGCTAGTTGGCACTCACCAGGCGTATCTCTAACCTTGAAGGGATTCATGTCTATTCTGAGATGTCAACCTCTGTGAGCAGGTGCCGCAGTGAGAGATATTATCACTGAGCTATTCAGGCTGGCGACTGGCCTACTGTACGACTGACTGTATTAGATACTTTATTGAACACAGGATAGTAGGTGACTAGTGTCATTCTTCTGGTCCGTGTTTTGATGCATGCTGAATTCTACTAGTCCACTTTGCAATATGGCCAACGTACTAGATAGCTCACCATTACAATGCACTCTGAATTGTTGTTACTGCGGATACGCCTTACTGACTAGCGCTAACAACAAGACACTAGTTACTTACTACAAGTTTTCCAACCAAAGTCAGTAATTTGCCTATGTAAAAATGATATATTCGAAGTCGTTTTATCCGATATTTGGGAACTGTTTGTATCAGTGTGAAGCAATCTTAAGAAAGTGCCCGGTTTCCAGAGTTGAAAAGGTGTTCGAGAATAGAACTATCTGCATGCTTCTTTCCTCCTATGGATAGCTAAGCTGGATGGTGTTCGAGAATACGTTTAATCACTAGATAATGTGAAGAGCAGATAAACTTTGTTTAACAGGAACCAATAAAGTGATAAATAAGCATTATGGTAGTCAGAAGTGGTATCTTTTCCTTAACGCATTACTGGATTAACTGTCCTCTAGAGAATGTGATTGCTTGAAATATTTTCTTCAGCCACTTGGGATGACAGTATTGAAGAATTTCCGCTTTCAAATGTGAACTTCAGTCTCATGAAGAAAGTTTTCTTAAGAACGGTTTTAACCTTCATCAACAGAAGGTTTTTTACTTCATTCTACTGGCAAGAAATTCATGTGAATATCCTTTTTCTAATAAGGTATCCTGTAGGGATTGTAGCTCAATTTCTCATAAATCTTTTACGCACATTTTTCGAATCCTTGTTCCTAATGAGTGTACTAGGCTTTGTTTTCTGGAAGCTAATAAATTGTCCATTCCATGTTGGCTTTCAGTGTATTGGCCTTTGGATCGAGTTGTCTTGTCTTCTAATAAGCTGGACATCCAAGAATGATAAAAGTGTGTTTGATTCTCGCTGTAGAGTGAATTATATCAAAAGATATACTGCGCAAAGTGTCCTAAGGAGGTAGTCTGGATCCAGGTTTTTTATTGAATAATTGTATCATCTACATATCTCAACTAGAAGCCACTGTTATTACAACTGATGACATTTAGATCATTATTTTTCATCAAGTATATTCTTTCGTAAGTATGTCGCTGGCGCAGTAGCGGAACCCTCACTAGTGACGCAGGTGGCGCTGCCTTGAAACTTGGTCGACACACTCTTAAACCTTGCCTAGATTACTAGCTGATGGTAAGATCAGGAATGAAGAGAAATTTGAACGTGAGTATACCAAACCCACTGAGCACAAACAGTACTGCTGCTACTCAAACTTCTTCACTTGAAGTTGGATATTCCACGTGGAAAGAAAGAAGATTGTGAGTGACCAGATATTCCCTTTAAATTCTCATGACTCTATATGGTTCAGCAATTCGTGAACTGCCAACAGATTCACAAAGTTGAGTTAGTTAATTAACTAGTTAGTTGTTTGGAAGCTATGTTCACCGTGTGGGTCTATATGTCACGCTTATTTCGTTAGGCCTATTTTTGCTACCCATTTACTCAGGTTGAATTAGCAGATTTCGAGTTTGGAAGCCAAGTTACGTTGCCTGGATATCTAGTGCTGATTTTAATGAGCTTTATCATCACTAGGTGAATTGTTTTGTTTATTTTTTGTTTCTTTATTCTATCAAAGTGAAAATAACAAGATTTTTTAGAATAACATGAACTTGTTAATGGGTAATGCATAATGTTAGTTTCAAACCGCCTAAGGTTATACGATAAATACATATTAATTAGTATGTTTATGTGTGTTTTTATTCATAAACAAGATTCAGGAAATAGAGGAAAATAAACATGATTGCATTAAGCATAATAAATTAAAATGTATTTCCTTTTATTTTAGTTATTAAGCTTTACTCACACATTGAATTTTTGGGAGGAGATTCAACCGGTTTCAACACTGATTGCTTGATAAAACCGATTTCTGCTGAAGAGTATCATTAAGTACGAAGTGAAACTTGACAGGTGTTTTGTTCCATCTTTGGTTTACTCAGCAACAGGACAATGTAAGAGACCAAACTTAATACTGTCAGGCTTTGAACTGACCAAATCATGAAGTAATCGACAAATATGAATGTATTTACCTACGATTTCCAATTTCTTTCATCATTTTGAGATTACATACAACTGTGCTTTACTCGATACATATAAAAAATGATTTCTGACACAACTGGTTACAGTATTAACTGTGCAGCAACTAGTTGATCTACAATGTCAGGTTAAGCAAGTCATCATGGTGAACAGCGTTATCCGAATATTTGAGTTCTCCATAAGATTTGTAACTTATAAATTAATCAGTGATGAACATCAGTCTTAGTTGACACCAGTTAGAGAACCTTTGAAAATGAAGAAAATTTAACAAGAAGTGGTTGCTAGTTTGCAATAAATTTGAATGTGGGTTTTCGGGCATTATAAAGAGGATGTGTGGCATGAATTTCCAATTAAGTCAGACAGTAAAACAAGCAATTATTGATAACAGTTGACTGCTCTCATATTATGTTGTAGACTACCTTCAGATGAGGATCTAGGCTTACTGGGTTCCATAAACCACTCACTTAGTGGCAATACACTCGACTTGGAATCTAGGCGTAAGATAGTGAGTTAGTGGAGCAGAATGCGGAAGTCATTTAAGTTCCTGTAGCTTTCATTAGTTTTCTGACTGGTGTGAATGTGTCTAAAATATAATTACGGGTTAAATCTGATGAAGCTCACTAGCGAATGACTACAAGATGGAGTAGACTGAATTTTGAGTAAGAAGTCATGTCCAGCGGGATCTATCAAGTTGGGTTTGAGGGTAAACCCTTGCCAATGACATTGGCTCAGAATTGATGGGTTGCATTCCAATGGCTGCATTGTTAATCTGCTCGACTAACAGCCTGATGGTTGGGGGTTCTGCCCCTTGTGATGTCATAAGTGTGTACTGCTGGAGAGCCCTAAGGTAGGGGAATACAGCTGTGCAGTACTCCCTGGTTCTCTAATTCAGGCCAGTTCGTGATCAATCTTACTTACATGCTTGCAATTCCAGATCATGAATGTAAAGTTTGAACATTGAATAAAATATTGTACTTTTATTTTCATTTTGTTCATTGGCATTGTTCGCCTAACTCTATATGAATTTGGTACGGTAGGAAAGTGTTAATGATTTACACGCACGCTTCATGCTTCTTTGTTTCTCCACTTGAAACCGCTCTTACTTCATCTGTCTTACCCGTTCTCTCACTCCACATAACATGCATAGATTAAACCCATTTATTTAGCGCACTTATTATCTTATAAGGTTAATAAGAACACATTAATTATGATTAATAATGTAAATACGGTTACTGGGTCATGAACTCTGCTATATTTCCATTTATCAATTTGAATAATATACATGCCTAACCTATCTGACTACTATTATTATTATTATATCATCGAATTTTTGATCATGAATTTGGAAACAAAAATGAATTTGTGGATTTGAAAGGGAAGGAATTTCCAGAGTTAAAAAAAAACAAAATAAGAGAATTGGAAACCTGATTCTTTTTGTGTTTATTAGATGCAGAAAATGTAAAAGTTCGATGTATTTATTATAACTTCCCAGCTATGAAGAAACTTTTTTCTATTCATGAATAATTCTTATCCAGACATTAATGAGGACAGTACACTTCGTTCAGTGTTGATAAGATGTTCAATTATCTCAATTTTTATAGAGCCACTAGTGTCTTTCTGCAACCAGGTGGGATAATGTTCTTGAACACTTTTAGACAGAATACGCGTCGAATGACCAATATACCCGACTTCACAAGTACAGGGAAACTGATAAATGTACATAGACGTGGTCACATACGAGATCTTGTCTCTCAGGCTTCCGAAGACCTGTGGACAAATGGAGAACATTACTGTTAGAGTTTCTGCGATGAACGTTCTTCTGGAGAATGATAAAATTGTTCTCTTAAGGATATTGCTTGTTAATTCTCCCCGAAATTCCAGGTCCATGTGGAGTTTATTTTTTGGGACAAATAAAGTTTCAGTTCTCCGAACTTTAGTTTTGATTTTATCATCGATTCATCTCGGTGAGTATCCATTTTGGATGAAGATTTCTTCCAGAAGATGCAGTTCTGCTTCTAGGACGTCAGGTCTACAGATGCGTTAAATAAATGTCGTTTCGTTCAGCAGGCAACCAACTGTAGGAACTCATTAGTTGACCGTTTCAAGTGGGTTTCTTAAAAATTGACCTTCTTAAGGTTCCATCAGATCTTCCTGTTACTTTGACACCAGAAGAGGCAAATTTTGAATTCCTTTTCTATTTCAAGAGTGAATTTTATTGGCGGACGACTGTTGTTGAATACCTGTAGCAATTGATTGAGGTTGTATGCACCGTCACGAATGATGATGTTGTCATCTACGTCCCTCACATACAGTTTCAAATTGTTAGTAGTCGACTTCAAAGGACCGCTCTCGAGGCCTGTCATGATACAGTCTGCTAGTAATCCACCGAGTAGGAGATCTCATTGCAATACCATCTTTTTGTCTGTAGATGGTGTCATCGCAAGTGAATTGTACATTGAGAGTACACCTGAGAAGCGGTTCTTTCAAATACGTGGTTGGTATAGCAAAGTCTAACTGGTTATCATCTATATATTTTGAATACAAAACATACAGTTTCTGTAAGTGGTACATTGATGAAAAATGATTCACTGTCGAAAGATAGCGTACTTTTGTTATCAACGTTCATTTCTTGGATACAATCGATGAATTAGAAAGTGTCACGAAGCGAGGACCTGTATATACGTCCCCTTACAAGTTTCTGAATATCAGCCAACCATTTTGTAAAGGAATAACAAGAGGAACTCGACATATCTACAATTCCACGGCATGTGTATTTATTATCAATGTAGGGTGAAATTCTTCTCATGAAATGTATTCGTTATATGCAGATCGATTTATAATTTAGCCGAATCGTTTGTTTTTGAAAAGGGAGGAAGTGATGCGGCAGAGATGGCATTTGCAGAGCTCATCACCACTTCAATTCAGCTATTTAATATGGTTTATCTGTCAGCTACATTAACTTTAAAGTAAGTTTTAAATAACCCCTTATACTTGTCAGTTACATGGAGGTTTTTATTACAAGCAGTCCTCAGTTGAATCTTGAACATAATGTAACGGCCGAAACAGGCGTGTTGTGATCTGAACTCCGTGTAGCTAACTAAATCTTCCTCGAGTTACACACGATCCTGAATTACCTCGACAACAGCAAAAAGAAGCTTTTTTGAGATATAATCTGTAGTACTATTTAACAGTAATAATATACCGAATCTTAAATTACCTCAGCAGTGCTGTTAGGCAGCTATACAGAACAAATTAGCCCTCAAGTACCATACAACAAATTTATTTGACCAAAATCAACAGCATGAAGTACCCAAGAATCACGAAGAGTATTCTCAACAAAGTGGGACTAAAAGTGTCATGAAGAATTACGCACCAAATGCATCCAGCAGGCAGTTCAAGGTTAGAGTGGCCTTGACTCATCCAAGCAAAATTTATTATTATTGTTCCCTTGGGTTCCTAGTAGAACATAGGGCTTCAACTACACGTCTCCACTTGCTTCTGTCTTCTGCTGTACTTTTCACCTGCATCCATGTTAATCCATACTGTTTCAGCTCATCTTCACACGATCTCCTCCATGTCACCCTTAGACTAACCACTCGCCGCTTCCCTTTCGGGTTCCACTCGAGCAATGGCCTGACACGCGATGTCACCCAGTGGCCTCCTCAGCGAGTGTCCAATCCATATCCACTTTCTCCTGCATATTTGTTGGGCGATTGGTTCTTGTTTTGTTTGTTCCCATAGTTTCTTGTTGTTGATTCTTTCCGGCCATCTGATCTGCAGTATGGAGCGAAGACAGCTGTTGATAAAGGTCTGCAACAGGCTGTTGGAAATATTCTTGGTGACCTGCCAAGCTTCTGATCCGTATAGCAAAACTGACTTGACGTTTGTATTGAAAATTCGAATTTTGTTGTTGATGCTGAGTGACGGCGGAAGATTTTCAGATTGGTTTCTGGTTGATGAATGTGTTTCTCACCTTCCCGATTTTCGATTTGACATCCTCGTCCGTTCCTCCTGTAGTTGAGACAATGCTCCTTTTGAAGTGGTCCGCCCATTGTTCAATCTGTCTTTCTTCCTTGGTAATTGGGTTCCTTTGGCTGTCTTTTATATGTTTCAATTGTGTTGATGTCTTCCCGGATATAGACTCGTTATCGATAGCATCACACAATCACAAAGAGATTAAACATGAACAAAGACAAAAAATAGAGATTAAGTCATCAGATGAGATGTAAGGATTAGAGGAATGATATACAGTCTAGGAGAAAAATGCGTGAAAATTACAAACTTACTTGTTACATCCAAATAGGTATAAATATTGTAATTAGATCTTTCAGGAGGGATTTTCTAAGCAATTACCCCGTCATGAAATAACATTGTATGACGGCCGACTAAACTTGCTCATAGCTTGCAATTCGTGCCTGCTTAATAATAATAAAAATAGTAGGTTGTTAAACAAGAATTTCGCTCTCTTTTTACTGTGAGGACTTATGGAGAAGGGCCTCCAGAAGACATCACATGCAAACATACTTTTGCATTTTTTTATTCCTTTACGTTCCCAGTGGGACATAGGGCTTCAAGCTAGAGACTTGAAGTTTCGTTAGCAGGGATGCCTATTTTTATAGGATGAGGTTGCTAGCCCCACGCCCAACCTTTCCTCTTTACCAGTATTGTTACTGGCTTAGCGAGGTAAGGGAGTGCGTCGGCCGGGGATCGAACCCCGGACCACATGCGTGGTTGGCGAGCATTCTATCGCTGTGCCACCGACGCTTTATTCACACAGTGATACACCCATTGACTGGATATTGGTTTTCAGGTGAACCAAACACATCCATCCCTGCCTCTTGTGAGACGAGAACGGCATGCAGGATCATCCTGTGGCGCAACCACTCGAGAGCCCTCTCCATGGATCGATAAAAAGCCATCTGTCGCTCACAGTTTTATTCCACTATTCTTGAAAAGGTGTATTCCTCTCAGAAAAGAACTGCACTGTCGCCAGTACACCAGAGAATGGTAATGTGTTCAAAGTTTGTTTGATAATCACACGGAGGAAAAAGTCTAAAAACTTAAACTAATCACCCAGTCACCTTTTTTTCAAACACACTCTGAACAAGGGTTTATCCAAAAAAAATATTTCTTTGGTTCATACATTCACTGCTTCTTTTTTTCAACAACTCCCATGCAACACTTTCAAATTCCTTCTCTTGCATGCATGATATAAATTAAACAAACCACTGTGGGAAAGTTGTTACATTTTGTTCAAACTTACTATATTTCGCTTTAAAACAATGTCGCTTGCTTCCAGAGATATCAACAGTGTTTCTTTTCTTCTTTTTTTCAAACATGAAAGCATCTCTGACATTTTGACACTGACATTAAAGTAAAGTATCTTGTTTATGTGTGTATGTGTGCGTAGCGAAAATTCTCGAACAAGTTTATCTAAGTGGCTTATATTTGCTTTTAAAGTTGAAAATAAGAGCTTATATTTGGTGAACAATTTAGTAGACGATATCCCCATCAAATAATTATGAATTGCTAAATATGTCAATATATGAGAGAAATATTTTTACAAAATGAGGAATGCATAAAGTTATCATAGCAAGGCTGGCGTTTATTTTTACTGACTTGCCTTGTAGGGGTGGAAAAAGTATTTCTGTATGATAGCTTATTACACAAGCACTGATGTTCTTCCAGTTAATATTTGTATTGAAGTGTACAGAGATGTTGTTATAGTTACCGCATTCCGCTAATTTTTTTTCTCTCACAAAGTTTCATTAAGATGGTCATATAGTTAGTTACACAAACTGTTGTAACATTAATAGATAGATATCTCTGATTTTGACATTAATTTCGAGTAATTTTCTGTAATAAGTTTCTATCTAATTGTTTTTTGAATTTTCTTTTTTGTTAGAAGTTAAATGTTCAATAGATGACTTTGTTTTAAACAATCACATACATTCTATTCACATTTTCAAAAAGTAAATAAATGTCTCATATAAAAATGTTTTGGCCAGATATCTTAATCGGAAGGAGTGTTTGCGTAAATTGATAACAGAATCTTTTATTTTTTTGTTTTGTTTAAGTTATATTATTGAAAGTTGAATCAGTGTTTGACGCAATTATCAATCATATAAATATATATTTTGATGTTTAATAAAATCCGAATTATTCTGCTGAAGAAGCCGTGGCTTACACAGCGAAACGCTCAGAAAAATCTTGTTTTGACCTTTTCTTAAACAAACTGGGATTGATTTAAACAATTTATAATAAATCAGTCTGACTAGGCGCTCAAATTATTCCAGGAAGTTACTAACACCAACGATTTGGAGACCTATATTATATATGAATAGGTTCTCTTATTATTATAAAAATATCAAGTACACAAATGCCTCTGTTTTCTTTCCATTTAGCCTTTTTATTTACTGACAGTGTTAAAATCTACATCAGTGTTACACTTGTCTTCTGAAGTGAATCGTCTAAAACCATTCACACTTTCACACCTAAATTCATGACAGTATAATACAGTGTGAGTTTGAACAAAGCAAGAACTACAGTTTTAGCAGAATAAAATGGTACCATCTTTTATTTCGTTGCCTTCTCGTCAGCTGCTTACAGGGCAAAGACATTATTAAATGTATCTACAAAAACAATTTTAACATACTTGCACAGAGTTCATTTTAAACAAAAATCAATCGATCAGTATACGCATACACTAATAATATATACATATGCAATATTAAACACAATTCCGAACAATAATAATCATACACAATGGAAACTTTTCAGCATTTCGCATTCGGATGAAAGAGAGATGAAAAATATCCAGTTACCAGGGCAAAGAAAGACTGATAACCGCTTCTTTCTGGACGCATAAATCAGGTTTCAGGCGCTTGATGGAAATGGCTTCAGCAAACTTAAGGAGAATTGAGCTCTTTTGCCTATTGATAATTTTGAACGACTTTTCGACGTCTACCTCATGACCCGTGTCGAGGAGATGCCTGGCGATGGCACTGTTTAAAGCATTTGTTCCCTTTAGACATAAGCTTTTTGGTACATGTTCAGAAAATCGTAGATATGCCCTTCTTTCTGTTCTTCCAATGTAACTGCTCCCGCAGATACATGTAAATTTGTATATACAGTTGGAGTTAACATGAGAAGGATATCTATCGATTTTTGATTGCACCAAAGAGCAAGTTGTTCGAAAGACGGGAACGAGCTTAGCTGCAGGATAGGCTATGGCTAGTGATGTGCTCAGCCTTCTGTTGACCATAGCTGCAATGTTTTCACCTTTATAATCAAGCTGAATGTAGATTGGCCTTTTTCCCACTGTGATTTGTTTTACATTTGTGACTTCAGATCTTCCATACTTGTTGATGAACCTTTGAGGGTACCCATTGCTCTTCAATATCTTTTCAAGAAACTCAAATTCTTCCTCTAATTTCTCTATAGAGCATATTCTCCTCGCTCTATAGTACACAATCTTGACTAGACCATGTTTAAAGCTATTTGGACAAAAGCTATTAAAATTTAAGTAATGTTCTTTCCATGAGGCTTTTCGATAAATTGACTTTTGCAGACTACCCTCTTCTAGGCGTTCCATGGCGATGTCGAGGAAATGGAACTTCCCGTCACTTTCATGTTCCATACTGAACTCAATATTGGCGTGTGCATCACTGAATAATCTTAGCAAGTGTGAAGCATGACATTCATTTTTGCACACTATAAATGTGTCATCAACATATCGACAGTAGGAAGTTGTTTCGTTGATTGCATGCTTCAACTTTGTTCTTTCAAGGTTGTACATGAATATATCCGCTAAAACAGGGCTAAGTGGACTGCCCATAGCTACATCATCTACTTGGCGGTAAAGAGTGTTGTCAAATTGGAATTGCACATCCGTGGCACACATTAGCAGTAGGCGTTTGAATTCCAACTCTGGGAGTGGGAGAAGATCAGACTGATGACAAATGAAATTGGAACCTATTCCAACTTCTCCGCAAGCCAACGTGCAAGTATGTTAAAATTGTTTTTGTAAGCAGCTGACGAAAAGGCAACGAAATAAAAGATGGTACTACTTTATTCTCCTAAAACAGTGTGAGTAGTTAGACACCACTCACATGAACCAGCCCTGCTTAAATTTATCCTTTAGTAGTATGTATAATCTTAACCTAGCGTCAGTGGCACAGCGGCTAGGACGCTCGCCGACCACGCACATAGTCCGGGGTTCGATACCCGGCCGACGCACTCCTTTACCTCGCCAAGTTAGAAATAAAGCTGGTAAAGAGGAAAAGTTGGGCAGGAGGCTAACAACCCCATTCTGTAAAATAAACACTGCTACTGAAACTTCAAGCCTCTAGCTTGAAGCCCTATGTTCCACTGGGAGCGTGAAGGAATGAAAAGAAATAATCTTAACTTCTCAGTGGTGGCTAGCAGTGGAATCCAGGACACGTTTTTCGTGAAACTAGAGTGCAGTACCAATCGTCATAATCTCCAGAAGCGTTTTTCACTTGGCAGCTAGGCCATAAATAATGATGTTCACCCGTTGCACCAACTGGATAACTTCCCGTTGATTTCAAGACACCATCGAAGCATCCATACTAGGAGCTGAGATATCAACAGTGATCAGGGCTTTCGGTCTAGTATAACCAAAATTTGAAATAACTTGTGATCTAGCCTTATGTTAAATTATCAAATTTTTTACTTCATTGAAAGAATGTCCGGTTTTTAGAGAAATAATTTTCCTAAAGGAAAGTGAAGATTAGATATAGAGTAATGTAGGTTTTGAAAAGATCATAGCTAACGATTTGTTTGTCTCTTAGCTTTCGAAATATAGTAAGTAAGGTGAGTAGAAAAGAAGTAAGTGAAGACTTTACTTGTGCTGCACTACAGAGGGATGGAAGTATACCCAACAACTCAATTCCTGGATTTCTCTGGCAGCCACCATCAACCAAATGATATCATGTTAATGTTAAGACATTTAGCAGCCTTCATTCTACTAGTGTGTATTGACCTAATAAGGTCAGTCTACCAAAAGTTCAAAATAGTTACTTCAATAAATGTTCTTTTATTCATAGCCATACAGAGTCACGTTTAAAATTGTGTTTACACTCTGCCTACCATCACTGATGATATTCCTGATTGTGTTGGACTAATTCATGAGGCAGACGGCTGAGAGAGGATGAATACGTTAATCCAACGAGAAGATTCTAGAAAACCTGGACCTTGCGCATTAAATATATCTAATGTCACATAAAATCGAAGATATACATGTCGGTGAAAGAAACAGTGAAGATACGGCGTCAAATGAATATACGGAAGATGGAGGTGATTAAGCTACCTAACTAACAACAGATGAACGGATGAACTCTGATGGGCCCAGAGATATCAGTGGACTTGACAATACCACTAGTGGAGAAGGTGTGGAAAAAGGGCAAGGTACCTGAGGATTGGAAGAAAGGATACTTATTCAAACTGACAAAGAATGGAGACTTAAGTCAATGCAAGAACTAGCTCAGCATTATGCTCCTGTCAATTTCAAGCAAAATACTAAGCCGCATCATCCTGGAGAGAATCAAACACGCCCTGGATGAAAAACTTCGAGCGGAACAGGCTGGACAAGAAACAAGTCATGTATCGTTCGAATCGCAACACCGCGGATCATCATTGAACAAAGCTTGGAATGGCAGTCACCTCTCCACCTCAACTTCATCGACTTTGGAAAGGCCTTCGACAGTGTCGATCGAGAATTGGTTCGGAAACTGTCTCCGCTAATACCAAGGATTGCCGCTAACAATTATACACCTCATCCAGCAATGCTGCATACCAAGTAGTCCACAGCGGGAAACTCACGGAATCCTTCGAAGTGAAGACAGCCTGCCTACTGTCACCAATGATTTTCCTTACTGCCGAAGGCTGGATAATGCGACAGACAGTTAACGGGCAGCGAGGGAACAGATATAAAATGGACTCACACAAAAACTTCGAGGATTTGGGCTTCACCTATGATATTTGTCTGATTTCCCAAAAACTGGAAGATATACAAGTGAAAAGTAACAAGCCGACGGAGAAAGCATCCAGAGAAGATAGGACTTCAGGTGAACATAGAGAAAACCAACGGCAACAGCAACAGCAACGGACAACAATCAGCATACGTGGGAGAAATTTGAAAGAAGCGGCCTCCTTTACCTGCCTACGTGGGAAGCATCGTTTCAACTGCAGGGGGAACTGATGAGGATATCGAAGTGAGATTTGGGAAATCAAGACAAGCTTTCATTTCTCTCAAGTCTGTGCAGAGATCAACAACACTCAGCATGAAAATTAAAATCCGGATTTTCAACTCTAATGTGAAGTCAGTGCTACTTTATGGATCGAACACTTACGCGTCACGAAACGCACTTCGAACAAACTACAAACCTTCATCAACAGCTGTCTTCGCTCATTACTTCGCTCAAGATCAGATGACCGACCAGAAAAGATCAGCAATAGTGACGGATCTCTGAAAGCGACCCGACCAAGAAAAATTGCGCAACAAATATGCAGGAAAAAATGCAGGTGGACTGGCCGTACTTTGAGAAAACAAACCATCAAGTGACATCAGGCCATAGCTCAAGTGGAACCTGAATGGGAAGCGGCGAGTTGGTCGTCAGTGTAAGGGTGACATGGAAGACTTCGTGTGAAGAGCAGATGAAAGCATGTGGGCAGATGTGTAGAGAGGTGGAAACGTTGGCAGAGAACTGAACACAATAAAGATGTGGGCCTGAAGCCCTGTGTTGTTCTGGGAATTAAAGAAAACGATAATAAATAATAATAATAACTAACAACAGCGCCAAGTACCACTCACTATCAGCGGGCGAAATGAGGAGGAAATCAATTCTTTCACTTATTCGGGCATCATCTTTGTGACGACAGGCTGAAAAATTGAGGATATTAAAGCCAGCCAGGACCGAAAAAGGACGAATTACCTTCATTAATCTAAAATCAGTGTGAAAATCTACTGCACTCAGTATAACAAACAAGATTCGAATTCTCAAAACTAATGTCGAATAAGTCAGTTTTTCTATTGTAGTCCAGAGAATTGACGTGTCACCAAAAGCATTCTGAACAAGCTACTGCAGACTGTCATCAACACCTGCATCCACTGGCTTCCTACTGAAGATCAGATGGCCGGTTGGATAGGATAAACAACGAGGAACTCTGGTAAATAAACAACCAAGAACCAGTTGCCCAACAAATATATCGAAGGAAGTGGAGATGGATTGGACACATTCTGTGGAGACCATTTAGTGACATCACACGCTGGACTCTCAAATTGAATGCGAATAGGACAATGACCTAGAGTAGACCTTTTGAGGAGTAGATGAGAGCTTATGGGTAATCAAGGAGCGCGATAAAAAGACTTCAGAGAACACAGTGGAGGTGAAGTGTGCTGCTGACGCCCTATTTCCCAAATGCAACAGGAAGATAATAATAATAATATGTAGGTGGCCTCCACAAGAACAAGCGCACTTCCATGGTTTGGCTGTTAACTGCAGAAAAAATAAATAGAGCTTATCTAGAAGAGATTTTCTTGCCAGCATTCTGGACAGAGAGTTAATCACGCGTTTTTCCCCATTGTTCTTTCTTAATTACTTATTTAGAAAATATCCCTTTTTTGACTCTGTAACTTATTCTTATTTGCCGTCCAGTACTCCCTGGTATTCAATGGTTCTCTTACTGATATCATTCAGTGTTCAAACTTGTAAAAAATACAATTATTCATCAACTTTCCTAAAGCATTACTATACATGCTACTTATATCTACTTACTTGTTAGTAGTACACAACATACTAATGATATAGAAACATTTCCTGTAAAAATGACTTCCCTTCTAGATCAAATATATATATAAATATTCAATGCATAAATTTGAGGATGAACTATTTACATAGCAGGCAAACGAACCATATCTGACAGAAAATCTTTTCTTTATCAGAGATTATAAGCGATAATAGGGAAACATATTTATATGTGTCAGTATAAGGCCAAACATTCATCTGTTTAGCATTATAGAGCTTTTTATATTTAAGAGAGAGAGGATAATAAACAAACGAAAAAAAGAAATTCACATGATAAATAAATCTATAATAATTCCTTCTGATAAATTAATCAATTTGTCCATAGAGGTTATAATAATAGAACTGTTTAATAGCATGCCACAAATAGACTTAGCAGAAATTACAACGAAAAATTAGCGAAGAAATATATATATATATTCCTTTAATTCCCAATCAACGATTCTTTAATTAACTATGAAGGAACATTGGTCAAAACTCTGTTCTCCAGAGCCATAAGAATATACTGCACTGAAAAACTGAGAGAAGAAGAACACCTGAGCCTTTAGAATAATTTGAACAAAAAATGATTAACTTTCGAAATTCATCAACAAATATGAAAGATTGGATGGAGGATTTCATCATGAGCTGACATCATTTAGAGAATCACTGGAAAACCAGCTGAGAGTATTGAACAGCCAGCTGTTTCGTCAGCCTAGTTTGGGAGTCTACAGCAGTACGCACCCATTACATGGGTTCCAACCCACAACCTTCTGAATACAAGTCTAGCGAGCTCGTATACCATTAAGCAGCCACTGGGACCCGATCCATTGACCAGTCCATGAATTATAACTTCTGCCAACTCATGACATACCGAGACCATTCTTCTTCGATGATTTACTGCCTCATTTTCAATCCCTCTGGTAAACCCAGGTTTTCCAGTGGTTCTCTAACTGCAATCAGCTCATGATGAAATCCTCCATCCAGTCAAACAAGACTTTCAACAAAACAAATACTCGAAAATTATTCTGATACTCACTAGCGACTGGCCACATTCAGGCAGTGACCTGGGGTCCTAGTGAAGAACCGTGACCAATAGGGTAGAGCAGGTTGAAGGTGAGGCAGTAAATCATCAAAGAAAACATTGCGAAATGCTCGCGCTATGTCATGAATTGGTAAAAGTTATAATTCATGAGCTGGCTATTGGATCGGGTTCCAATAGCTCAATGGTCTACGAGCTCGGTAGCCTTTTAATCAGAAGGTCCTGGGTTGGAACCCCTGCAGTAGGTGCGTACTGCCGTAGACTCCCAAACTAGGCTGACAAAACAACTGGCTGTCAAATACGCCTAGCTGGTTTTCCGGTGGTTCTCTAAATGATGTCAGCTCATGATGAGATCCTCCAACCAATCAAACAAAATCCCTACAAAACCAATACTTAGAAATATGAAAGATCCGAAAATCGAAGTATGAAACAAACCACAGTAAATAAGAAACCTATTTTCACTGGACTTTATTTTAAAGGCGATTATATTACAGAAATAATCAATAGAAGATCGAATACTTCTCTAGGCAGAACCTGTTTGTAGATAAGTAGATTCCTGTTTATCGAACAACATGCTGTTTCGTGTAATATGTTGATGGATACCCTTCCTATGTTAACTGTAATGGTATTTGTGGTCGAAGTTACATTGGGAGGACAGAAGGAAGGACATATCTTAGATTCTTTGAATATATACCAAAAAGATTACATCTCGAGGGAGCAAATGCTTTGAATAGTGTTATTTCCAGACATCCAGTTGATGTGGATCATGAGGTGGACACCGTGAAATATACATAACTCACCTCTCCTCAAATTTTCTGAAGCAATTGATATCAAACCTTTAGAAGCCTATTTATTTATGTGTTCAGAAGGATCCATTTGTCAGTCTTTCCTTGCCCTGGTAACTGAGGATCTAATCTCTTCCTTACTTTTGTAAAATAATCCTTCGCTTAAAACACTCTCTCTATTTTTTGTATTAACTTAATTTAGTTTGTTCCTATTTTGTTTCAGTGATTTCCGTTGAACTCAACACACTATTACTCAACTAATTAGGTACTTATTATCACCTTATCACCTCTTGTCTTGATTGCGCAACATAATTTTCAATGTATCCGACCAATAATTTTGTATGTTTATGCTTTGTTTAAACTTTGACCTCTTTGCATACGTCATATAAGTGAAACTTCTTAGCATCGTTTAGTAATTCTGAGTCTCTGTTAATCAAAAATTATGTTAAGCCTTATGAGTATGTTTAAATTTCTCTGCACATATACATAATTAACTTTTGAGTCGTGTGCAGCTGAAGAGAAACCAATGAAATAAATGATGGCCTCAAGTTATTCTCCACAAACATTTGTTTTTGCCTGCAAGAGACTCATTATCAAATCATTCTGTAAAAAGTTCATTTGATCTGACAGATATGCTAGACACCTTGAACATTAATGATAAGGTTATGTGTTCAGTTGACATAGAATCTTTATTCACCAATGTTCCCCTTAATGAAACTGTTGATTTCATTTGCGATTACATCACAAGCAATGAAATAAACTTACCTATTCCTGTAACTTACATCAGAGACATCATCTTAACGTGTACAGAAAATGTTAGATTCACCTTCCAAGAGAAGGCATACAAACAAATCTATGGTGTTGCGATGGATAGCCCTCTTTGGCCCCTGTTAGCAGATATTTTCATGTCGAAATTGGAGAGACAAATGCAAGGTATGGTTGGAGAAATTATGCTGTATAAACGTTATGTAGATGATACCCTATTTAATCATACTCATCCAAATATGCAAGTGACTTCCGAACTAGAATCGAATAACAAATTCGGTTTCCTGAATATTAATATGACTAAGAGAGATGATGGAATGATTCAACGATCTATTTTTCGTAAACAGACATGGAGTGGACAATATCTTCATTTTACCAGTTTTGTTCCTATCCAGTAAAAACGTTCCCTAGTGAAATGTTTGTTCTCAAAGGCCCGAAAAATATGCATGAGTGACACATTGATGGATGACCTTTGACATATACATTCAGTTTTATTAGAGAATGGTGGTCCAGAAATCTTTATCAGTTGTCACAGTAAAGAAAAACCACATCTCGAAAAGACAGCTTCTGTATCAAAGAAAGCTGTCTTTATTAACCTACCATTCAAGGGCGACCAGATAATGCAGTTGACAGCTCAAGTGCACATTCTACGCCACATCTCTTTTTCTCATTTGCTGAACATTTTCGATCCATGTACCTACGATTAAAGGACGAAATTCTGTGGACTCTACTTAAAACTGTATCTACAAGTTCACCTGCAGCTGCGGTGACACCTATATAGGTAGAACCAACAGAATGTTCCAATGTCGTCGAAAAGAACATGTTCCAAAATGGCTACTAAATCATATAAATAATCCCAACGCAACTAATCTGAATAGAAATTCAGCATCATCCATTGCAAAACACTTATTAATGTCAGGTCACAAAATCAGTATTAATGACTGTTCCACAATTATTTCACATAATTCTAATTCAAAGTTATTGAAGGTGATGGAAGCACTTTTGGGGATTAATCACATACATCCTAAACTGTGTGTACAAAAAACAATAGACTTCAATCTTCGCCTACCATGGACAACATGACCTATTTAAATATGATTGGTCATTAGTATGTACATTTGTTTTTTATTTAACTGAGTAATTGTCATGATCTTTATCTTATTATTGTTAACCATGTTAGTTGTAATGCGGTTGTAAAGAAACTACGAAATGATATCATCTCGCGAAATTTGTCTTTTAAATGCCTTATTCAAATTTATCAAAGGGACTAATTGTTTTAATTTAAAATAACGAATTAGCAAAATCAAACGATAGTTACAAGGAATAGGAGAAAATCATTTTTCAGAGTTCGTGCATAATATATAGTCAGTCGGGGACGTCATAGAAAAGGGGTTTTACACACACCGGCTTCAAACTCACAGATTTGGCTGGTTCATATGAATTCCGATTGCTACTGGTGTATACAAAAGTTGTATTTGTAGATCATGTGAAGGGTTGGATGGAATAAAATAAATAACTTTAAAAGATTTCTTAGTGTCAAATTCATGTCTAATATCGATGGGATGAGCGAGTATTGAGCTGCATATCACTCCATTCAATCCTTCGCCTAACGAAGATGGTTGGTGTTCAGAAATTCGTTGAAGGAATTGTCTAATCCTGAGATGTATTTAGTTAGCTTCATACGACTGGTAATATTCTGAGATGAAACTATGTAGAGTCGCTGATGAGGAACTCATTGAAAAAGAACTAATTTCTTCACTCAATTTGTTGAATTTTGTCAATGCGTTAATGAGAATCTTTCAAAAATTGTCAGCATTCAGAATAGCAGTGATCTTCTCGGTCTACTTAAGGTCATTGTTATTGAAAATATAAAATAACACCAATTAAAATATAACAGAAAGCGAATATCTAATTAACATCTTCATTCAAATACTTGACATTCTCGCCTAGGTCATCTTCCCATTAAATAGTTCGACCTGTGCTACTCTCTGGTCTAAATATCTTGAATCTGTGCTCATATAGAAAAACTGGATTTTCACTCAGTAGACAAAGGTTGTCCATCCTCAAAAACAGGTGACAATCTAATTTTCCCGTTTTTTCAGGTACCGCTTTAAATTGGATACCTAATTTACACTTTGTACAGTTTTATTATCACATTTTATTATTTTATTATCATTATTATTGTGTAGGCAATCAAATAATTATCTTCTCCAAAAAAACTGTTAAATGTATAGCGTGACTTCTTAGATGCTATGTTAATTAATTCCAGAAATAACTGGGGAAAGTATTCTGATAAGGATATTTTAAGCTCGAAATAGAAATAATCTGACAATTTTGTTGTTACTTTCAAGTATGGCTTTTATAGGGAATTTGTTTGACTGCCTTATCATGAGCTGATATCACTTAGAGAACCATTGGAAAGCCAGATGGGAGTATTGGACAGTAAGCTGTTTCATCAGCCCAGTTTGGGACTTCTCATCAGTACGCACTCACTACATGTGTTTGAACCCAGGACCTTCTGGTTACAAAGCTAGCGAGCTCGTATACCATTAAGTAGCCACTGGGACCTGATCCAATGGTCAGCCCATGAATTATAACTTCTGACAATTCATGACATAGCTCGACCACTCCGCAATTTCTTTTTCAATGAGTTACTGCCTCACCTTCAACCTGCTGTACCCTCCTGATGACGGCTTCACACTAGAACCTCAGGTGAACAGGATGCATAGGACTAGTCGCTACTGAGCATCTGACTAATTTTCAAATATTGGTTTTGTAGGGATTTTTTTTTGATGGTTTGGAGGATTTCATTTCTTTTCTAAATATTTCTATCAAATTTTATGAATAGTATTCCTGTTTTCAAGCTCTACCTTCTCTATGCTCAATTTGTATCATAAACTACTCTCTTCTATTGTCAATTAATCATATTCGTTCACTGTGAAATAAAATGTAAATCAATAGACAGAAAACGTTTCTCTAGAATATTGAAGTAAAAATTCATGAATACAAGTCAACAATGAATACTGATTTAGTTAAGCATATGGAAAATATATATTACTACTCCTTGACAGGTTGTCATTTAACCATGTAACAATAACGGATTCCTTTTGTATTTTGAATATCCTGATTATTGAAAATAAGCTGATCAGTGGATGTTTAACTAGCATTTTACATTTAGACCAGTAAGTAGCCACTGGGATCCGATCCAATGGCCAGCCTATGAATTATAACTTCTGCCAGTTCATAACATAGCGCAAGCACTCTGCAGTGTCTTCTTCGATGAGTTACTGCTTCACCTTCAACTTGTTGCACCCTACTGGTCACGGTTTCTCACTAGAACCCTAGGCTAACCGCCTGTATGTGGCCAGTCGCTAGTGAGCATCAGATTAATTTTCAAGTATTGGTTTTGTAGGGGATTTTATTTAATTAGTTGGGTGATTTTGATGTTAGATATAATGGAGAAGATTTTTAACTCAGATAGATGATTCTAGAGTAGTTGTTTTCCCTGAGCTGGATGGTTTAGTCTTACTAGACAACATCCTGAGCACATACTTCAGTTTGAAGTCAAATTGAATTATGTGCTAAGGATGATGTACAGTAAGACAGTGAAAGTTTTTCGGCTAAACCATCCAGCTCAGGGAACACAGCTACACTAAAACATTTTCGTAGTTCTTCAACTTCTAATTTCACAAAGTTTTCGTTAGCAAGTTGAGATTAAAAGAGGTTCAGAATTAGACTCATATGTGCATTACAGTATTTTAGTAATTCTGAGAACAAATAAATACATTTTACAAGTATGTGTGATAATTAAGATAATAGCATCATTTTTAAAGATGACACAGCTCATAATCCCACTACAGCTATAGATATATCTTAATGGGATTCCATCCTCATAAGAAAAGAATCTGGCTTTCTAATGTTGGATCGTGTAAGTATTAACAATTGCACCAAAAAACCTGACAGAAAACAAGCGTTTACAATAGTGCCACTGACAGATTTCTCAACACTACAGATCATGAGGTGAACTTAATGAAATCCTTTGCATATTTGAGTTCTCCTTAAGTCTGCTGAAGCAACTGCCACCAGATGCCTAAAACCTGGTTTTTGTGTTCAGAAAGAAGCAGTTATCAGTCGTTTCTTGCCCTGGTAACTGCATGTCATTACGCTGTCTCTCTCTTATCTGATTACCTAATCTTTGGCTTTAACCCATTTCTGCCCTCCTTTGATAGAGTGTAAATTTGTTTCTAAGGTTTCAGTTAAATTCATCACCTTGTTACTCCTTTTTGTTAGCTACTTATCACCTTACTCATCACTTGTCCATATCATACAACTCCTTTGCCACTGTATCCAGGCATTTATTCTTGTTTAAACTTGGACCTTCCGCGTATAAGTTATATGGGTGTAATATCTGAGTCCTGTTTATTAACTTTTGAGCCTCCTGTCAGCTGGCATTATGTAACATTTGCAAGTTTATTAAAATTGTTCTGTACAAAAACTTAACTAATGATTTGTTACATGATTTCATCATGAGCTGACATTGGTTAGAGAGCCATTGGAAAACCTGCAGGGAGTACTGGACAGCTTTTTCACCCTAGTTTGGGACTCTTTATCAGTACGCACTTACCATCAGGGTTTAACCCAGGACCTTCTGGTTACAAGGTTAGCGAGCTCTCAGACCAGTACTCCCAGGTTTTCCAATGGTTCTCTAACCAATGTCAGCTCATGATGAAATCCTGTAACCAATCAACCAAATCCCTACAAACCAATAATTGAATATCAATAAGATGCTCACTGGTGACTGGCCTTATTCAGGTAAGTAGTTGCCTGTGGTTCTAGTGGTAAGTTGTGACCAGTAGGCTGCAGCAGGTCGGGTGTGAGGACAAATACTCGCCGAAGACATTGGCTAGCGGTTGCGCTATATCGTGAATTGGCAGAAGTTAGAATTCATGGGCCATTGGATCGGGTCCCAGTGACTTAATAGTCTGTGGGCTCGCTGGCCTTGTAACCAGAAGGTCCTGGGTGCGAACCCCTGTGGTGAGTGCGTACCGCGAAGAGTCCGGAACTGGGACGAAACAGCTGTCCAGTACTCCCAAGTTCTCCAATGGTTCTCTAAATGATGTCAGCTCATGATGAAATCCTGTAGCCAATCAACGAAATCCCCACAAACCAATAGTTGAATAACTAATGATTTCTTTAGGCTATCCGCAGCTAATGAACAGTCAACGAAATAAATAATGGTACGATTTTATTCTGCATAGACTGTTGTTCCTGCTTTATTAAAATTCATGGTAGAGGACAGGTGTACGAAGTATCGTTTCGTGCGTTTTGTATGTATATATATATATATATATATATATATATATGTATATATATATATATATATTCACACATGGAAGCATGTACTGTTTATGCGACATTTTTTGTAGACAACCTGTGCTAACACTACAGCTGAGTGGTTATTAAGAAACCAAACAACTGGAAAATATTACTGTAGACCAATAGTTTCTAAGCACTTCATATATTCCAATTTATTTAATTTTTCAACTGACTGAGCACACTGTCTCCTCTTAGCACTATGTATAATAATATCTACATACTCAACCTTCAATGACTCGATAGCATCAAGATTTCCGTCACTCAAATAATTCTTGTGTAAACATTTTCACAAATTACACTAAAAATATTATTTCTTACGTAATATATTAATCAGAAACAAGTGTATGCTATCTACTGGTGTCATGTGTTTTATCTTAAATCGTCTCCTTGGCTTTTATGTATCAAAGAGTAAATTTGAATAGGATGTCACAAAATGTTTTTGGGGAACAGACAATAAATACTAAAATGTTCACTTAAGTTATTAATAGACCATAAAATTAAATTTTTGATCAAATGCCTTTAAGCATTTCCCTGTGAGCCAAAGGGGAAGTAATGTAATTTATTCGCTTGTGACTCTATGTATTGTATTCATTCACAAAGCGAAACAAGAAGTCCACTCACTCATTCGAGTAGATTATAAAATATTCCTACTGTAACAAATTCATCTATCTGCTGTCTACCATAATGAAATATTCAGACTTTGTAGGGTTTTGTAGGGTTTTCGAATAATTTTAGAGTAGATCTTATCAATCGTCTGAACTCATTAAAATGTAGGGGTTGAGTAAGGCCGTAGATGCACACTGATGTACAGTTAGAAACTGTGATGAAACAAATGTTTGGTGCTCCTTGAGTTTCAGTGATTCTCTAACTTATATCGGTTAAATGAAAGCATTTGTTTCTCTAGGCAGTCAATGAAGATTTTGTCACGAACTAACATCACTTAGAAATCTATGAAAACTACGGTGCATTGAACACCTATTTCGTCCCAGTTTGGATCTTTTCGGGAGTGCACATCCACGACATTATCAAAAGTTGAACCTAAGACCTTTAGGTTACTGGGACATTTTCATGAAGAATTCTACAATGAAATAGGTCTAAGTCTCTACAAAAAATCCACAAACTAAAATTCTGTTTGGGTGTCCGTCTGATAAGGAGAATTCGTCGTAAACACTCGACTGGAAAATGAAACTCAGCTGGATGTCCGAATATTGTCAATTTTTAAGTAATTTGAAAATTCCCATTCAGTCATAGAAAAGAAAAGGCGTTCAGCAAAGAGTTACTCTTTTCGGCGATATCATTCTCAAGCTGTACAAACCGCAAATTTATAGTAATTTTTCTTGGCAACAAAAGGAATACTTCCAAAGGTGTGTTAATGCAATTGTTAATTTTTTGACAACAAATTACGTAATTTAGAAGGCGTTAATCGGTTAGAAACTAAAATAAAGTTACAAAGGTAGGTTGGGTGACGTTATCTAATTGATAGGGTTCAATGAAAAATGAATGAGAGTCAAGTTAATAATCTGAGTAGAATTCACTTGAAAATGAATGAGAGTTAAGTTAATAAGCTGAGTAGAATTCACTTAAAAAAACGAAAATGGAGTTAGCAACAGTCGTCATGAGGGTAGAGATTTAATAGAGGGTGGGGGGTAGAAAATAATGCAATTAAGAAACAGACAAACAAAGAAGAAAGAGGTAAGACAAAATTACGTATTTGGTGTTGAGATAGATCAGGACCATTGTAGATTTAGTGACTGAACAAACTTCTTTTGTATGCAGAGTTCAGAATTCAATATGTGAATTACCATTGCTTCTGCAGTTTGAAGAAGTTTAATTCGTACTCTTTTGGCAAGATTCCCACGTATTGTGTAGATAACTGAGAAGTTGTTTTGTGGGTTTGCTTGGTGTCCGGATTCGATCAAGTGTTCTAGGATGGAGCTGTGGCGGGGCGATATTCTTTCTCCTCTATAAAACCATGAAGGTAAGTGTTCGCTGATTCGTTTGGATAGCAAACGCTGGGTACGGCCGACATACCTAGCTCCACATGAGCAGGTGAATTGGTAGATGCACATTGATGAGGCCCCCAGTGGAAGCTTGTCCTTCACGTTCGTGCGAATCATTGGTTTCGTAGAGAAAGTTGGTCTGAGTTCAGCTGCGAAGAAGGTTTTCTTCAGTGAACGGCACAGGCGGTTTCTCAGTATTTCTGCTGAAGAATCTCCGTTGAATTGTAGATTCGAATAGAGAAGTTTCTTGGGAGCAGTAAGCGTGGACGGTTTTTGTGTTTTGGGCTTCATAGCTTTTCTGATGAAACGTTCCGGGTAATCGTTTTCGAGGAGGATTATTTTCAGGGTCTTCAGCTCCTCTTCTATGGTTTCCGGACTGCAAATGTTGTGGATTCTGTGAGTCAGTGAGATGATTAGATTTCGTTTTGTATATTTCATTCATTCCATTTGAGGTAAAGTGAGAGGTGACAAAATTACCTATGCAACCCATAACCAAGAGTATCCCTTATTTTACACAGATGTATATATATATATGTTTATGTATTTGCAATATCTTCTTTAAGATGGATAGTTGAAGTGGGAAGGTGTCATTCACTGTCTATGTAGACAAAGTTTTAGGAATTGTATTGAATATGAAGTTGGTTTTTGAAGTTCTTAATGAATGAGATATCTATCTATCGTGAGCATGCCTCTTAGTGGATATTCACGGAAAGTTCTTTATGACAATCTTCCTGAACTGTATTCATACTGATCATTTCGTTGAACCGGCGTTTGACTTTCTGATTATGCGAATTGTTCGCTACTGAGTGATAAATTTGTCATATATATATATATATATATATATGAACACGTCTTATAGCTATGCATTTATCCGCTTAACACCCTATGAGAATCCTCTGATATTTTTCCTATTTTCTCTGTTAAAGATTTTTTAAATTTCCCCTGTTTAACTGATATGGACTGATTTACATGAATGTGTTTCATGTCTTTTGAATGCTAGTTTTGTGTTTATGTTGAGATAAAGTCGAAGTGATCAGTCAAGTTTTCATTGCATCTGATGAAATCTATTTCATAGACAATGTTAGATTTTTTTTTACGAGTTGATCACGGATTGATATCAGTTAGAGAACCATTGAAAACCCATCAGGGTGTACTGGACAACTGTTTCATCCTAGTTTGGGAATCATTGGCAGTACGCACCCATCACAGGTGGATTCGAATCCAGGACCTTCCGGTTACAAGACAAGCTCGTATACCATTCAGCCACTGGGACCCGATTCAATGGCTCGTGTGTGGATGGATGTCTCACCAACGACAATGGTTAGGGTCGCGCTAAATCACGATTTGGTAGAAGTTAGAATTCATGAGTCATTGAATCGGGTCCCAGTGGCTGATTGGTATACGAGCTTGCATTGTGATCGGAAGGTCCTGGATTCAAATCCACCTGTGATGGGTGCGTACTGCCGATGATTCCCGAAATTAGGATGAAACAGCTGTCCAGTACTCCCAGCTGGTTTTCAATGGTTCTCTAACTGATATCAATCCGTGATCAACTCGTGAAAAATATAACTAACCCTTACAAACCAAACTATAGAAAATGTTGGATTTGTTCACCTTTTAAGTTTGACCACGGATTAATATCAGTTAGAGAACTATTGAGAACAAGGCAGTACTGGACAGTTGTTTCGTCCTAGTCAGTGATTCTTCAGCAAAATACACTCCTGACCCCATTGCAGAATGAATCCGCAACCTTCAGGTTACGAGGCGAGCTCATTGTTCGTTTAGTCACTAGGAAGGGATTCAATCACCCATAAATTCTAGTTTCTGTCAATTCACGAGTTTGTTCACTTTTGTTCTTTGATAATTCTACTATTCATAAAAACAGGATGCAGACAGATTAATCACTATTAAAAAAAAGAACCTCAACAAAGAACTGAGGATTATGTCACATTCCATACTGCCTACTAATTCACCTGTATGTATGTCTACATATGACTTGAAAAGAAAAACCACTAAGCTTCTATATCTCGATAAACACAGATGACAGAAAAGCAGTATTTTCAATAAAATTATTCGCACAAACTGACGACGTATAAATTATCAAATGCCCCAAATTAAATATGCAACATTATATTTAACTTGTGAATTATTCTTTTAATGTTAAACCTTTTTATTATGTAACCCATTGTATAGGATTAAATAAATCTCAAATCTCTTTTTGCGAACAGATTAACGATTAATATTCATCAAAAAGTTGTCAGACATCACAAGCTGGCATCATATGATCATATGAAGAATAAACTGTATTCGAAAATATAATTCACCTAGTTATTAACATCGTATCGATGTATGCTTTTTATGAGTTGGAGGATTTTATCATGAGCTGACATCAGTTGGAGAACGATTGGGAAACCTGGGAGTACTGAACTGATGTTTCGTCCCAGCTCTTTGTGACGTCTTCCTGTGATAATCACAGAGGGATTAGCTTGACTAATATAGTATCTAAAGTCCTAGGCTCAATAATAATGCGTAGAATAAGTGGTGCTCGAGAGGCACAAACACGAGAAAACCAGGCAGGTTTTAGGCCAGGTAGAGGGTGTATTGATCATATCTTCACCCTTCGACAGATTCTAGAACATAGGCATTCTTACCGGCGTCTAACAATCGTTGTATTTTTTTATCTAAAGGAGGCATTCGATTCTGTCAACCGAGAGGTTCTCTGACGATGCTTGGCTGTAAAGGGAATGCCGAGAAAATACATTGCACTGATTAAGGCACTCTACTCGTACTCATTGAGCCAGGTGAGAGATGACGGCTACTTGTCACCTGAAGTGGTGACGACTAGTGGCGTTCGTCAAGGATGCCCATTATCCCCATTCCTATTCAACTTCATCAAAGATGTACTAATGGACTTAACCCTAACTCACTTCAGAGACTCAGGGATTGACTTGCTACCAGGGAATAATCTCGTTGACTTAGAATATGCAGACGATATAGTCCTTCTAGGCGAGGACGCTGACAAAATGCAGAGTTTACTGAACACCTTGAGCAGCAACCTTCGTATGTTTGGCATGCGACTCGCTCCCGCCAAATGTAAGATGATGTTGCAGGATTGGACTACACCGACCCCTAGATTAGAAATAGGAAGTGAAGTGATAGAGCACGTTGACCGCTTCACTTACTTGGGAAGTACCATCAGCCCCAAAGGGTTGATCTCTGACGAAATATCAGCACCGATACAGAGGGCTAGTTTCGCATATGCCAGTTTACGCCGTCTCTGGCTTAGTAGACGTGATATCCGACTATCGACCAAAGGGTGTGTGTACTGTTCATCAGTCCACTCCATCCTCTTTTATGGTTGTGAGCGAGACATGGCCATTGAGAGTGGAAGACATGAAAAGATTAGCTGTCTTTTATCATAAGTGCCTGCGTTCTATCTCCCGTGTGCGCGCCCATCTACAGAGTTCGAACCGAAGACCTTCCACTTACAAGGCTAGTGAGCTCGTAGACCACTCAGCCTCTGGGACCCAATGCAATGGCCAGCCCATGAATGCTAACATCTGTCAATTCATGACATAGCGTGACCACTCCACAATGTCTTCTTCGATTATTTACTGCCTCACCTTCAACGTGCTGTACCCTATTGGCCACGTCTTCCCACTAGAACCTCAGGTTAACTGTCTGAATATGGCCAGTCGCTAGTGAGCATTAAATCAATTTTCAAGCACTGAGTCCCAAACTAGGACGAAACAGCTGTACAGATTACTCCCAGCTGGTTTTCTAAGGGTTCTTTGACTGATATCACTTCGTGGTCGAACCTGTAACCAACCAAATCTCTGTAAACCAGTACTTGATAAATAATTAGTATTTTACTAGCACGTGTATTTTGAGAGATTATTTTCTGAGCTAAGAAAAACTTCCATCTCTCTATTGCATATATTTCCTCCCAGTCGGTTTGTTTTAATCGATTAAGATATGACCTCTAGTGGTATTATCTACACTTGTGTCTATTTGAAATGTTCACAAGCTTCTGATTCACAAGTTCCTACTAAACTTGAGGCAAGGACTGATTGTGGGGGTGGCAGCGTGTTCCATTACATGAGATAACTGTTCTTCACTTATGTCCTTGCGTCTCAAAATGTACTTCTGAACATCTTACAGTTCGCTATCAACTAGATGGTGAAGTTCAACAATAGCGTTCCAGGAGTGTGAACGCTTCTATGACCTTGAACGCATGCTAGTCGTTAGCTGACGGCACCTGTCATTATCACAGATGAAATATCAACGCTATTTACAAACTTAGGAGCAAATTTCACCCAGACCACATTTTTAAGTACTGTTTGGACAATGTGTTAATAACTCGTTGGGGTTAAGGTTAGGATCAGGGTCATAATTAGGATTAGGGTTAGATTTACGGCTATGATAAGGGTTGTAATTAGGGTTAGTGTTAAGTTTAGGGTTAGGGTTAGGATTAAGCTTAGGATTACGCCTAGGAATAGATTTAGAGTTGATGTCATTTATTTTAATTTGTTTTTTTATCCACATTTTCCTGGTGAGTAGTCCTCGATCCTCTTACTGCAAACCATAGTAATTCAACTGAAAGATTTTGGAGAAGACTGTACAACGGATAAAAAAATAAACGATTCCAAAAAAACAGCTCATTTTTAGTCACCTCGGTGAATACATGTAGAGAAACTAGTCTAACTTAGCAACTGATACTCCTCATTATAACCGGGACGTATTTTTAAATAATATCAGAGAGAGATAACCTGTTTAATGTGTTTTCATGCATTTTTTTGTAAATAAACGTCAATTTTTGTGCAAAAATTCCTCATTTTTATGATTGGTCGACTGAAGGTCACTCGTGCGTTCGCATCCCTTGGGACGCTATTGCTGAACTTTGCCAACTAGACATAGTGGATTTCTTGAAGGAGACAAAGCAGATATATCAGCATGGAATAGTTCGCGCTTCAGCTGAGAGACAGACCATTGTGTCACAGGATATACTACCGTCAATTAATATTTTACTTGAAGATATTGTACGAAGAGAGAATATCATGCAATAAACTCCTCTGAAAATTCTGTACATTTTATGAATAGTGTTCAGAATAAACATATTATTATTGAAATTAAAAAACGACTAAGAATTTCAACATTAAATTACTCTATTGTCTAATGTTGAACACTTTTCTAGAATAATATTTTTATCAGTCGAGATTATATCACATGTGAGAACTTTTTTCATATGAAACTGTACTTATACAGCATCTTAAGCTATTCAAGTTGTCAAATTGTGTGTTTGTGAATCTTGATCAGGAATAAAACTTATTGATAGTTCTGTTAGTCTGACACTGATAACTGTAGCAGTCACAGTAGGTAGAGAATGTGGGAATAAGAAAATGTTGGTCAGTTCCCACGCTAAGTTTTAGATACAGCTGCTGTCTTATATCATGATATTACTTCCAGTCTAGACAAGGGGGCTAAATTTGTTCGTTGTGCCTTCCGAGACTATACATCTGCTTTTGACTCGGTCCCTAGGGACATCTTATTATATAAACTTGCTGCAAGTCAAACTGTTTACATTCCTATTTCTCAGAAAGAAAGCAGTACGCCGTGCATAAAGGGAGGTCTTCCACTTCATTGCCTATTGAAGCTGGTGTCCCTCAAGGCGCTGTCCTTTCTCCTTTTCTTTTTTCTTTCTTCTTACATGACTTGCCTCAGTCTGATGAAATAAACTTTGTGAAGTACGCTGATGATTTAACAGTTTCAATGGCTGTTAACTCCCAGCTAGATTGTACCAAAATAAATAGCTTTCCGTCGGGAGTCAGTAAATGGTCTGAGTCTAACGGTCTTAAACTGAATCCTTCTAAATGTCAAACTGTTAATTTCAGCTTAAGATGTAAACGACAGTTAAAAGACGCCGTCGATTCTCATGACAGTTGTAAGATTGATGACAATGATATAGGAATTAAATCAGAAATTAAGTATCTTGGATTTATTCTCTCTTCTGATCTCTCCTGGTCTTCCCATGTTTCAGCGATCTCCAGTAAAATATTCCGCCTGACATTTCACATTAAGAAGTTAAGGCACTCGGGGATAACTCAACCCCTCCTCTTACAGTTCATAAACTCTTGCATCCTACCTATTCTTCTTTATTGTTCACCCTCATTCTTTCCTGGTTTGCTTAAAAAGGACTATGTCACAATTCGTAGAATGCTGAAGACTGTCAGTAGGATGAGTGGTGTCCCAGTGGACTACATAGTTAACGTCGTTGTCGATAGGCACTTGACTCCGTGCAATAAATTTGCTAAAGGGATTTTGTCTGACTTGGAGCATCCTCAGCTTTCACCTTGCATCTCCTCAGGTAGAAGAAGAAGTAACTTCAGAAAACTGTATGCTCGCACGTCTAAGTATAAAAATGCTATGATACCATACTTGGCACGTATTTTATGTGATGAAAATAGTGTCAGGCAAGAATTGACTAACCTTTATTCATCTAGTAAATAAACAATCTCCTCCATCCATCCTTATATACCTTCAAGTTTTACTTTTATTATTTCTATTATATTAATGGTCCTGTTGCTTCTTTGTTTTACTTTCATAATTGCAAACACCAAATTATCTCTGAGACTGCTGTAATCTTTGTTTTTTCCCTCACATATCAATATTTTTAAACATGCTAGGATTTGTATACCGCATCGACAACACTGTGTGAAACAAGTCCACAGCAATTTCCACTTGTATTATTATCATTACCTTAGCTGCTATCACTATTATTATTTCCATTTTGTATGCTGCATGTTTTTTGAC
Organism: Trichobilharzia szidati; assembly: GCA_944472155.2. Taxonomy (NCBI): domain Eukaryota; kingdom Metazoa; phylum Platyhelminthes; class Trematoda; order Strigeidida; family Schistosomatidae; genus Trichobilharzia; species Trichobilharzia szidati. Next base: position 75,790,117 of record OX235272.1, read on the forward strand.
ATTACCCCTATTGTAAATGTGGAAAATTTTCTGTGTGATTAATTTTATTTATAATTTGAGGAAATTAGATGCAATATTGTGATTAATGCTGAAAATTCCATTCCGTATCACAAGTATTGTTTTTGGAATAAAGTAAATTATTATTATTAAAAATTGTAAACGCTACATGGATTTTAATGGATAGAATTTCTTTGAGTAGACACGAACCGTATATATGTATATATATATATATGCATATATATATATATAACTTCCTATTTAACGTACTTGATGCGTCGGTTACACAGCGGTAGAATGCTCGCCGACCACGCATGTGGTCCGGGATTCGATCCCTGGCCGTCTTACTCCTTTACCTCGCTGAGCCAGTAACAAGACTGGCAAGGAGGGAAGGTTGAGGATGTAGCTAGCAATCCCATCCCATAAAAAATAAACACCACTGCTACCGAAACTTCATGCCTCTAGCTTGAAGCCCTATGTTCTACTGGGAATGTAAAGGAATAAAAACCACAAATAAACATATTTGAACTCAAACTCAATGAATAATGTTTCACTGGCCAAATTATTTTGTTTATACGGAAATATATGCGAGAACATTAGAAAGTCTGGTGTACTGTATCGCCTATTACGTAATTACTTCCCTTCAAGTTTAATAATCCATCCATTATTTGATGGGATGTTATGAAATTAAGAAATTTTGAGTATTTAATCCCATGAATAATTCCCATTTAGGTATTGCTGAAAAGAATAAAAACAAGTAATATTCAGTGTAGAGGCTCTTTTCGATGGATTTATTTATTTTTTCGGTTTATCTAAGATATGTTGATGACATTTTTATTGTCTGTGGAAGCAGATCAAAAGCCGAAGACACGTTGATAAAATTCAACTCATGCCATCCAAATCTCAATTTCACAGTAGAACACGAGGAAAATGATACTATAAAATTCCTAGACGTTTTTCTAGCGAAAATGACTGATGGCACAATCGGAAGATCTATATTTAGAAAGTCTTCATGGACAGGACAGTACATGCATTTCAAAAGCTTTGTTCCAATCCAGTATAAAAAGAACTTAGTCAGAACACTGTTCAATAGAGCACGAAAAATTTGTTCTGACAGTACTGTTGAGCATGAAATAAAATCTCTGAATGATATTTTATCTAAGAATGGATATCCTGAGAAGTTCATTAATAAATATTCTAAATAAAATAGCCCCTGCAAAACAATCCAAACAGTTCCGAAGAAACCTGTCTATATCAATTTGCCATTCAAAGGAGATGATGTATAGGAAGTAGTCAAGCGAAGACTCGACAAAGCCATCAAGAGAACTTATTATGCTGCAAAACTTGTTCTCCTTAACACCACTAAGCGAGTGCTTCAACAATCTGGGAAAGACCAACGGACAGTCCTCGACACTTCAAACTGCGTATATCAATTTGGGTGTGTTTGTGGAAGCAAATACATAGGTCGTACGGAAAGGCGATTGTCTATTCGCATGATGGAGCATTTGCCGAAATGGTTGAAAACAGCTGAGTGCAAAGTGCCAAAATCCTCAATAACAAAACATCTTGTGGACTATGAACACGATGTCGACGCGGTCAAGTCATTCACTATTGTCAGCAGACAAAGAAACAAGAACATGCTTGCAATTGCAGAGGCTTGTGCAATTCAAGTTTATAAACCAGGTCTCTGTGTACAAAAGCAGATGGTCGTGACTCTGAATCTACCATGGTAATACGTCTTACTTATTATTCTACCTCATTATTATTATTCTTGATTCATTTAAAACTATCTTTTATTAGTAAGATTATCTTAACTCACTTCAACACTATTATTATTGTTATTATAACTATTACTATTGATATTACTCTATTTGCAATTCTTGTTATATTCTCTAATGACTAATTGTTTATCTAAGTGATGTAATTGAAGCATAATGCAATTTATCTTAATTTTGATCTCCCATAATCTCTCCCCTTATTTAATTGAACATGACCTGGAAAACATTCGCACCTGTCTTTCTGCATGACTAATTCAATGTAGTTTGTTTACTTATCAGTCTTATATCTCCCAATGTAATTTCAAAAGTATATATATCCGTGTGTGTAGAGTATTCAGCTGAAGAGGAGTTCTACCGAAATCTGATGAATTCATTAAATCCTGCTTTATTAACCTGTATTGCTTGTTTTAAATTCGTATCAGGAAATGAATGTTTTCAATTTTCGGTTTACAGTTGCATTTATACACAGTTTCTTTTTCATGAAAGTGATGAGCTGTCATGATCCCAGTCTGATCACACATTTACCTATCAGATTAATTTAAATGAAAAATAAAGGTCAATGAAAATATACTAAGTGACAAAAAGGATTTAGGAATAATAATAACTATAACAATACCCAATATTCATATGGTTAACAATCTATTACGAAGAACGTCTAATATCAGAAGCACTTCGTATCAAATTGAATCCCAATTGTTTGAATAGGAATGATGGACTATAACAGAATTCCACCAGGTTACAACACCCCCCTTTCCTCCACGAAATCACAAAATCAACACGAATGTGATAAGCAATTTCATTATGTAAACACACGCTGGTTTTATAATCTTATACACTTATAAAATTCACCTGGTTTGGTTACCTTTACCTATTGATCAACTTGACAACGCGAAAATGACCCTATTCTGGTGAAGGATGAATAAATTGTTATATATAAGCTGAGATTTTGCAAATACTGGTTTAATATCACTACTTTGATAAAACTATTAGCAGCACTATTTAATAGCGAAATGTCAGTGAAAATAACGATATCGTCTTGTTTTTCATTCATTGAGAAATACAAAACGTTTGTGCTAATGAATATTACCACTTTGGGAACAATAATAATAGTAAAAATTTGCTTTATTCCATAAATAGTACCAGTGGTACAGTGTGGAGTTTTCAGCACATATCTGCAATATTTGCATCTAATTTTATCAAACATTTAAAAAGAGTATTTCAAAAAGTAAATATAAAGACTACAACAGCAAAAAAAACAGGAAAAACACGAAATAATTTTTTAAAAATGCGAAAAAATACCAAGAAGTAGAAAGGAAAATAAACAGCATATAATAATATCTCAGTATTGGGTAGTGGAAGCCATGATATGATTATGCACGGTGACAGTAAAGCTATAGTCATACAAGAAGTTATGAAATGATATTTAAGAATGTTTATCGCCAAGATGATCAGTTAATTTGGTTGAAACAACTCTAAACAAACATAAAATAACATTTCAGGGTTGTTGTTTTGATTTTTATTGTCAGGTCTAATGCAGTGTTTGTAGTGGTAATGTGAGTAATCCTGCATAATACAAAATTTTTAAGGTGGTGACAATGGAGTTCACAACCAAGATTGTCAGTTAACATTGCCGAACAAAAAAACAACAACAACCACAAAAATTAATAATTACATGATGATTAATGACAGGACCTATTTGCAATACTCATAGTGCTAATATAGTCGGAACCATTAGATACACAAAAGAAGGAATACAGTAAAGTACAAAAAACGAAGCCAATATTAATAATTTAGGTATCTAAGTATGTTTAAGAAGGAGTTCACTAGAGAATACAAAATAAGAGAGAAATAAAAGAGCTTAAAATTATGTTATTAACAACAAAGCAAGTCGTAGGTTTCGCGCTTAACATTGTCTCTGTCGCTTAGAAAATGGACCAAGTATTGTATCGTTGAGTTCCTGTACTTGGTTGTACGAGCATAGATTATTTTATACTGATTTCTGGTTTTACTTGATGAGATACAAGGCGAGATTTGGAAATAGACGGGGTGTTGTGGGTCAGAAAGTATGGTTTTAGACTATTTTTCGCATGTATTCAGATGCCTATCAACTAATGTATTGACGAGCTGACTGAGTTTTACACCACTGGTCCTACTAACTACCTTCAACATCCTTCTCAGGATGGTATAGTCCTTTTTCAGTAGACCAGGAAAGACTAACGGGGAGCAGTAAAGTAGAATAGTTAAGATACAAGAGTTGACAAATTGTGAAAGTAGAGGTTGGGTGATTCCAGATTGTTATATGCCTGTAATTTTGCTTCTTCTTAATATAACTATATTTTTTCAGGCTAAAACAGGCGAAGGGTGAAACTGGAGGTGGTGTTATTAGCCGAAGCAAAACTAAAATTTTCGGATGCCATGCCATTCCAGGGACCATTATATCTAACAGTGGTACTGAATTCACGTCACAAGCAGTTCAAGAATTTTGTTGAACAAAACTGTAAACAATATGTGAAGATGTCATTCTGTCCCCCTCCCTCCAACCGTCAGGCGGAAAAGTTCAATGAAACCTTTAAAAGGGGGTGATATTAAAAATGGAAGAGACGGTTATACATGAAGCCATACAACAGTTTCTTCTTACATACACCACAGGATACCAACAGCAGAACTAAGGAAACGTTCAGCTGGATTCTTCATGGGACAGATGTTAAGTAACTACGATCCTACTACAAACTGTGTAGTGTTTCCGCAAGCACGACCGGGTATATGCTGGTGTTTATTAACGAGGAAAAGGAACTTAAAAATCCCCGTTGAGTCATTTAAAATGAAACGTGTTCAGAGAAGACTTACCCCTTTTCAGCGAGGCAGGAGGTGAACCAAAAGATTAGTATAGGACTGTGTTGTATATGGAGTTATAGCGGGGGAGAGTGACTCAAGAATCAGCTATGACGTCTATATGCCATGTCTTCAAAACACGAGACACCCTGAAAGCCACTATCTGAAGCAATCAAATTATATCCAGTAGATAGAGAACCACACTGAAGGAATAGAGAAATCACGAAAGAAATTATATCCATAGATAATAATCCCGCCAATCCTGCTACCAGATACCTTTGTTACAGGTTTAATCACGAGTTGACATCAATTAGAGGATAACTGAAAAACCAACGAGCACTGTACAGCTGTTTCATCCTAATTTCAGACTGTTCTGCAGTACACATCTACCGGGGTTCGAACCTAGAATCTTTTCGTTACCAGGCGAGCTCACAGACTACTCAGCCACACGGATCCAATGCGATGGTCCATAAATTTCAAGTTGTGCTCACCTTACAACCGGAATGTCTTGGTTTCAAACCTCGGCTGGTGTGCACTGATGAAGAGTTCGAGACTAGGCCGGACCAGTAGACGATAAAACCTACTTACTTACTTACTTACTGGATTTTCTAATGGTTCTCTAACTGAAATGTCAACTTGTGACCGAAACCGTGGAGCATCTTTTGTTAAATTCCTTTACTTTCCTAGTGGAATACAGGGCTTCAAGCTTTAGCTTTGAAGTTTCAGTAGCAGTGGTGTTTCTACGGGTTGAGATTGCCGTCGTCATGCCCAACTTCCCCTCCTTGTTGGGATTGTAACCAGCTAAAGGAGGTAAAATTGTGTGTCGATGGGGACTGGAACCGAAAACCACGTGCATGGTCGGCCAGGTCTCTTCCGTTGAACCACCGACACCTGTGGACAGTCGAATCCTCGCACAGTAAAATATGTAGATGCCTTTGGTTTTTAAGTAATCTATTTGAACAGAAATGTTAAAATTTAAAAAATAATCACTAATTAACCAACTATTTTACAATAAATAAAAACAAACAGACTGATAAGAGGTAAATAAGATTGTTTTAATACTATAAATGAAAGCTGTGTGAGTGAAAATCAACACTGTACACAAATATACAAATAGGAATATACAACATGTCAGCTTTGCTAGATAATGGATCATTCCGAATGATAATTGATCTCTGAATTGACTGGAGGTTTCATAGACAACTGTTCACGTGTAAGGAATACATCGAACTTTCCAACGAGAACATTCTGTAAATAAAAGAAAGACAAAGAATTGAAATAAAGGTATGAATTAAGAAAAAGAGATACTCACATCGATTTTGAGTGTAATCAACATTCTGAGTGGTACATAGGCTTCAGACTTTGAAGTTTTAGTACCAGTGGTGTTGACGTTTACGTGTCGCGTGGGGGTGGAGTCACTAGACGCATTCCCAACATTCATTCTTTTCCAGACTTACTACCAGAACTATATTTAGAAACCTAGAGACCAAAGATCAGTATACACACTTCCTTAGCTTTGTACCGATGAAATACAAACGTAATCTGATCAGGTGCTTAGCATTTAGAGCGAGGTCCATTT